>BCIF01000003.1:0-600000 GCA_001599895.1 Priceomyces haplophilus | reverse complement strand
GCGGTGGAGGGCAACTCCGAGCACCCCGTCGGCAAGGCCATTGCCCGAGGTGCGAGAGCGCATCTTGGCTTGACCTTCGAGGGAGACACCTTCGCGGCTTCGGTCAGCAACTTCCGCGTCCACACGGGCGCCGGCGTGCTGGCGGTGGTGACCTTGCCCAACCAGCCTGGCTCCTACGACGTGCACATCGGCAACGCCCGCATGCTCGCCACAAGCTTCCCCGGCTTGCGTGCTGCAGCCGACCTGCAGCATGCCGGTGACATGCAGACGTCTGTCAACACCATCGCTCACGTCGTCATCGACGCTGCATATGCGGGCTGTCTCGAGCTTGCAGACAGCATAAAGCCGCACGCACGGCAGGTGGTCGACTACTTGCGCAACCGTGAGGGCTACGTCGTGGGCATGGTCACCGGCGACCGGCGCAGCGCGGCGTTGAACATCGCCGGCGCGCTTGGGATAGCCCCGGGCAACGTGTTCAGCGAGGTGTCGCCCATCGAGAAGGACAGGGTTGTTCTGTCGATCAAAACGAAGTTCGGGGGTCCAGGCAACGTTGGGGTAGCGTTTGTCGGCGACGGCATCAACGACGCCCCGGCGTTGGTGCAGGCCGACCTCGGCATGGCCATCAGCTCGGGGACCGACATCGCCATGGAGAGCGCCGACGTGGTGCTTCTCAGCAGCAGCAACGGCGGCGGCGGCCGCAACCACACCGATCTTTACGGGGTGCCGTACGCGTTGAGCATCTCCAACGCCTCGTTCCGCCGCGTCAAGGCCAACTTCGTGTGGGCCGCGGTGTACAACGTCGTCATGCTCCCGTTCGCCATGGGGTGCTTCGTGCCGTTGAACTTTGTGCTCCCTCCCATTGCAGCCAGTGGAGCGATGGCTCTCAGCTCGGTGAGCGTGGTGCTCAGCTCGCTTCTCTTGAAGCGCTGGACGCCGCCCGACCTCGGTGCGGTGCCGGCGGCGGCGCCGGAGCACTTGGTCGGGTACAGCGCCCACGGCGAGTTCAGTCTCCTGGAGTCGTCGGCGGCGGAATTCGACGCCGTCAAGAGGAACGGCCGCCGGTCTGTGTTCCGGATCGTGAGTAGATTGGCGCCGAAGCGGCGCAACGACTACGAGCTAGTCGCGAGCAGCTGATGCTCTTAATATACATCTAATTATGGCCTTTGGACGGTGCACGGTGCCGTTGGCGTAGCGCGTAGAGGTTGCAGCCGCGGCTGCAGCTGCTGCAGCAGCAGAAGCGGCAGAAGCAGCCGTGCAGCATGGGGTGTGCAGCATGGGGTGTGCAGCATGGGGTGTGCAACAGGGGGTGTGGTGTAGCGGGTTTTGCGGCATGGGGTGTGGTGCAGTGGGTTTTGCAGCGCCGCCTCTCGCGGCATGTTTCGCAGCCACGCGGGCAGCCCGTGTGGGTCCGGCGCCTCTCTTGTTGTGACTGTCTGCTGTCTGTCTTCTGTCTGTCTGCTGGCTGTCTGCTGTCGGCTGTCGGCTGTCTGCTGTCTTTTGTTTTCAGTCCTCTGTCTGACATAATCAAGCATAACTTGCTCGGTTTTGGATATGTTATAGATTATCTCAAAATATGTAAAAATACACTGAAAAAAAGAATAGTGGTTAAAACACAACCTACTTGCGCTAGCATGAAATCATTTGTTTTCTTGGTCTGGTTTGCCCCAGCGGCCTCTCTGCGGCCACCTGGCTTCCCTAGCGTCCCTGGCAGCAGCCCCGCTAGCAGACGAACTTTGCCCCGGCTGCATTCTATTATGTTTAGTCTGTGCCTATATAAGCGTCGTTGGTGCTGCAGCCGCTGCCGCCACTGTAGTTATCCACACGTCCACTGCAACCCAAACAAATGCAACTTCTGAAGCTTACACTCCTTTTGGGGCCCATTTCCGTCGCCTTGGCGGCCGCTGTGCCTGACGAACCGTACTCCCTAGACGAGAGCCACGGTGTACGCAAACGTGACGTCCTCGGAGACTCCACACTTCAAGCCCGGGGCTCACTATATAAGGCCGCAGAAAAGTCGAAAAGCGTGCTTTATCTCTCGAAAACTCTCGGCGAGTGTCTTTCGCTCGTGCAGAGGATCCAATCGCTCAAGAGCGAGCCGCAACACCCAGCGGACTCCGCGAGCGACTCCGCTGACGGCTCCGCGAGCGACAAAGCTAGCGACAAAGTTAGCGACAACGCTAGCGACAACGCTGGCGGTGCGGCGCCAGCAAATAACGATGCGACAGAAATCGCCCCCCACCAGGACACCCCAGCCAATGCCCCCCACCAGGGTACCCCAGCCAATGCACGTCAAAAGGCAAAGTCCCTACTCACCCGGCTCACGGGCTCTTTGGCTCGCAAGACCCACTTGGTCAAGCGCACGTTGGTGGACGACTTGCTCGTGCGTCTCTTTGAGGCCCTCAAGACGTCAGGTCTCGTCAATTCCATCGTGAAGATGTCGCTCACCGACGACGACGTCAGGCCCCAGATCGTCAACATTCTCATTGAGCTCTTGCAGGCCGACGTCATTCCGTGGGAAGAGATCTTTGATGCGCTCAAGGATTCGGGCTTGGCTGTCGATGTGGTGAAGAACTTGCTCACAGACCCCGAGACCAGGGAGGGAGCCGTGGACTTTGTCGTCGAGCTAATACCCGAGTTGTTGCGTTCTGGCGTGCTCAACATTGGCGACATCATCAAGGCCATCCCTAGCAAGGAAAAGTCGCCGCAAGTGAACGCTCTGCTCACGTCGTTGGTGGAAAACCGCGTCCAGGCTCCGACTCCGGCCGATCTGTCGGTGGCTGCAAGGACGTTGGCTGCATCGCCGCGCGCTGTCACCGCGAGCGCATAGCGGCGCGCGCACGCCTGGCTCGTGAGACCTCCCTACTAATCGCAAAACCTCCCTAGGTACCGCGAGACCTTCCTACGAAAGGCTCGCTAAGGCTCGCCCGGGCTCCCTGGACCAACCTCGTCCGCTAGCTGCACAGCCACGCTCCTTGAGCTCCTTGAGCTTCTTCGCCAACATCGGTGTCGCCATTTCTGTTCTACGTCCATTACAAAGTCCTTGGTTTAAATTTTATATTTATTCAATTAATATACTCAAACTACTGGCTTAACACCCTAAACTAAACAAATAACCGGTTCAGTCAGCTTACAAAGCCAACAAAGCACCAGCTGCAACAGCAGCGGCACCAGCGACACCGTATCTGGCAGCAGCACCCTCCCAGGTAGAGATGGAAGAGTTGCTGGCAGCAGAAGAAACTGGAGCAACAGTGGAGTGTGCTGGACAGTCAGTGACTTCTGGGCCACACGAGGTGATGGTGGCCAATGTGGTGGAGACATCGGTTTCAATGACAGTGTCGGCCTTGACGGCAACGGCAGCAGCAGCGAATAAAGCGACGATTGAGAATTGCATTATGATATTCAGCGAAAGACTTGGAGTTAGGTTGTAAGAAGATTGTTTCTAAATTATTTTCTCTTTAGAGCAGATAGCCCTTATATATGTGTTGGGGCATCACTTTTGTCTGAATTTTTGGCGTGCGCCGGTTTACTTCAGCGATAGATTGTCTGCTTAATCAAAATATTTACCTGCGCGGTGCAGGACACTCGCGCTCGAAACGTCAAGTACCGCTCCCTGTTCGGCAATGGTACTGCCGCATTAGGAAAGACATTGACACTTGAAAGGAAACGAGCTCCGCACCCGCCGTGCACCTTCTCGAAAAAATAAAAGCGCGGCGTATATTTGAGTACGGCACCACCGGTACCCCGGTGTTCCTCACCTTGACAGACCGGCAGCAAGCTGCACATTCCGCGCGGGCACCGACAGAGCTCATAGACGGCCCCGCCAAACGGGGAGGTGGAGCACGTGTGTGTAGCGTGCTGTTTTGAAAATGCGCGAACAAAGCGGTGCCGTGCCACCGGAACTCCTCGCGACCTTTGTGGGCTTGTTATGGCAGGGCGTAGACGTGAGACCGGGGCTATCGCAGCGGAGTGCAGCGGAGGCGGGAGAAACGATACAAATGGGAACTGGTAGCGTGCTGCGCAGGAAGGCGGAGGATTCCTCTAGTGAGAGGAAATGCGTGAAGGCGCGACCCGCAGCGAGAATCAGTGCGCGCCAGCGGCAATTCCAGGGAAGATTCGCGGCGGTGGCTTGTAGCTTGCGGCGAGGTGGTGCGCTGCCATGTCCGCTACGTGGGACTCTAGGTAACTGTCAGACCCCCAATCAGCTGTGCCCGTATACAGGGCAGGCACCACTTTCGCTGACGGAAACGGAAGGTCGTGTGTGCAGGAAAGATGTGTGGCCCTTATAGTTTCGTATTTATCAAATGTCTATTAATCCACTATATGTATGTACGGATCAGTAATCTCAGAACTCGGACCGGGGGGTTACATTTTTGCGGCCGTACCAACTCACAAAGTCCTTTATTGATGACCGAATCCGGCGATTGTCCTTGTTGGGCAAGGCCACACTAATAGTGTTGATCATTTTGGTGAGCTCTCGACTGCTCACGTTAGGCATGCTGCTGGCTGAGTTCGAGAGCCATGCTAGGGCTGTTTGCGGTTCTGGAGCAACCAAAAGGAGCTTCAAAAGTACGTCACTGGCGTCCAGGTGGAGATCCAGTGGATACTTGAACACAAGGCCGTCCAACACCGTTTTGAAGAGACGTTCTCCGTTGTCGTCCATGAGCATGAATTCCTTCACCGCTTGTTGAACATTGGGGGGATTCTCATCGAAATAGGAGATTGGGGGCGAGGGGAAGCCCCATGAGATGAAGTCTATAAGAAAGTGCAAACACGATAGCAACAGATCGAATTCGTTTACCTTTGTTAAGGTAGCAATACTGGCGTTGAATGTAGACTTTAAAAACTCGAAGCTGAGTATCAACTTGAAGGGGAAAAACATCAAAAGATCACTCACCATTCTAAAGAAATCTTCGAATACATCGGGATACCTTGTAAGTGTTTCATCTGGTAACTTCAAGAAAAGAGAGCTTTGGGACAACCCAAATTGGAAAACTGCCTCCTTAGTCTCTTCACTTGAAAATTCATCTCCAAATTCTCTTATTAAGGCCCCCGATACCCACAAGTAGCAACCGAAAGAGGTTTCTTCAAACCCACTATGCAAGACATTAGCTATCTCGGGCAAGATTTGATTTAGATAGGTACTAAATGACTGTATTGCTGATTTGATTAATTTCAAAATTCGTTCACTAACCTCTAATGATTTACCAAACTTTGCCAATAAGGCATGAGTTATTGGCCATACTTTTTCTTTGAAATAAATTGCTATTGGATGTTCAGGTTGATTAAAATCTGCGCATCTTAAAACTGATATGAATTTGGTGACAATTTCTACCTGATCTGCAATAATGATATTGGTATTATTATCACCAGGATTACCCTCTTCCAACAGTTTATGCAATACTTCCAAAGTTGGCGCCAAAAACATTTCGGTGGTTTTGAACATGTTTTCAATTGGCATTTGCTTTATGACATGAGCAATCCCATCGGCCAAGTCATAGGCTGATTCAATATCAACTTGATTTCTTATTTGGCCGTAAAGCATATATAATTGCTCCAAGTAGTTAACCAAAAGAACAGAGCAATCCTGACAAAAATACATCAATGCATGGGATGCGGCGACAATGATCTCTTTGTTTTTACTAGAATCTGCGATTTCAAACCCCCTGATGATATAGTTCAACTGAGGCTCTAAAAATTCAGCGTTTTTAGATGTCCATTCTGTGTAACGGCCTAGTACTAACGTGGCCGCATATCTGACCTTTGGGTGTTCTGGTAATTGAACCAAATATGTCATGATTGCAGGCAATATATCCTTCTCTTTTAATGAAACTTCTTTAGCCATTGCTCTCATAGAAAACAAAGGAGCTTCGAGATTTTGCCATTTGATTGCTTGCGATGGATTCGAAAGGAAATGTTGAATTTGATCGAATGGTATGCCTAAAGCCTTTTTCGCACCTACAACTGCACAACAATCCTTCAAAACATCACCCATTTCATACCTGAATTCTTTAAATTTATCTTCCAGTTCCTTGTCACCGTTGAATAAATTTTCATCGTCAAAATCTATTGGGTATGTCAAGTGACGTATAATGACGGTAATTAAGTCATGATAGATATGCTGGAATTCGAGTCTTGCCTCCTGAAACTTGGGTAAAACAATTATTTGCTTCAACAAATACCAAAAGTAAAAGGTGTATTTCACCACGTCTAAGTCATCATCGTTCTTTGTACATTCCAATAAGATTGAGACCAAGGGTTTAAAATGCTGTGGGTTTTTGGCGATTAAAACATGCCACGATTCACCTGCTTCCAGGTAAAGTCTAGTAAGACCGCTGACAATTTCTGGGTCTTCAAGTTTCTCTTTATTTGAGCTCATGTATGTATGAAGTTGGATAATCTGCTGGTTCAAGGCATCGATTATTTCATGGTTCTCAATATCTCTTGTTTCTCTGACAATAGTAGATAAGCACTCTATTGCTTGATCAAACGTCTCGTCATTCGTAAGAGACTGAAATACCAAGGTTGTCAATGAGTTAACATGCAATATACTTTCAATAGGGGTTTCTTTGATCCAACTATTCAAACAGTCCAAAATAGCCGAGTTCAATTGTAAATTGTTATTATTTTCAGCCAAGTTTTTCAAAATCATTACCACTCTATCAACTTTGTCGTTGATGAGTTCTTTCGTTCGGCTGCTAAACTCATCGTCAGTCAACGTCGTTTTCTTTACGTCGGACAACTCTTCAGGCAACACTTTGAGGAAGTCCAATAAGCAAATGGCATAGTCATCCCTCGCAGAAAACCTGGCTATGATCTCCTCCATTGAGTTGGACCACGAAAGATACTGAAGTGCCAATTGCGCCAAGGAAACACATAGTTGAGTACGAATGACTTTATCGGTCTGAGTCAGGTTTCTCAAGATCAACTCGATCAACGAGTCCTTCAACTGTTCGTAGCTGCTCTCCGGTAGCTGGGACAAGTCATACTCTATCTTTGTGCGTAGTGTGTGCGCCCCAAACAAACGGATCTGGAGGTTATTATCTTCCATTAACGCCATGAATGTGGTCCATGATTCTTGCGACTTTTGATACGATTCCAAGAAGTTCGTCGCCTGTTTCTTCTCGTCTTGAGATGCGTTAGAGTACATGATACCCAACGCCTGGTTAACCTGCGATATATACTCTGCGTCGGTCATCTTAGTGTCGATGTGATCCACTCGTTTTGTTCTTCAGCAGCCGCTACCTGTACTCACATCTTTCTACCTAGTACTCATGATAGTTTTCAACTTTTTGCGGCCCATACACGACCTCCACCCACGTCTGCATGCAGTACGGTTGATTTCCGCGCCCGAGTCAAAAAAATGAGGCATCGCTATTATTGCCTTACGAGCCAATGTCTAGCACAACACTGGACCATTAGCGTCCCAGCAAGACATGAGACGAGGAAAACCACAGGGGCCCGTACAGGTAGGGCCGGATCTCGCCGTGGCAGCGCCAGAATCGTCTGGGATCATTTCGGGTCTGGAGAATGGGTGCAAAAGGTCTTTCTAAAAATACACGTGAGGCACTAATACTAATAACGCATCAATAATTTCAGAGTCGACAAAAAACTATTGTTTACTATAAATCACTGCGTTGAATTACATTACACCAAGCTGGGTAAGAAGGCTAGTCGGTAGAAAGACACGGTTTTTACATCAAAGTGCTCGAAATGGCTAGACCAGTTGTGATATCAGGACCCTCCGGCAGTGGTAAGTCCACATTGTTAAAGAAGCTCTTCGCAGAGTTCCCGGACAAGTTTGGCTTCTCTGTGTCGAATACCACGCGGAAACCAAGACAGGGCGAGGTTGACGGAGTCGACTACCACTTTCTTTCCGTGGACGAGTTCAAAAGGGCCATCGACAACGGCGAGTTCATCGAATGGGCGCAGTTTTCGGGCAACTACTACGGAACCACATTCAAGTCCGTCGAAGAAGTGCTTCAAAAGGGCAAAATTTGTTTGCTTGACATCGACATGCAGGGAGTGAAGTCAATCAAGGAGAGCAGTTTCAACGCCAGATTCCTTTTCCTAAGTCCTCCTTCGATTGACATATTGAGACAAAGACTACAAGACAGGGGAACGGAAACACAAGAATCCATTGAAAAGAGGATTTCTGCTGCAAGTGCCGAAATGGACTATGCAAAGACAGGGGCCCATGATCAAATCGTCGTCAATGACGACTTGGATACCGCCTACACACAGTTCAAAGACTTCATTCTTGCGGAGGACTAAGAGGCCACGTAAAATGTCGACTTCAATATAGAGATTTTGGTACACAGTGGCGATGTAAGGCTCTGATTACTTTATGTAGGGACGCGTAAAATCGCCGGTTCGCGAGAAAAGAAAAACCGGTTCGAGGGTTAGGAGGAGCTTGCGAGTGTCCAGGCACACAAGTCCAGTACTCTTGTATTGATAGGTAGTCACATGACGGTTCATTGTCTCATGAGGAACACGACATGGAAACCAAAACGAGTAGTATTGTTGTCATAGCTCAGCATAAAATTGATCAAATGTTATATATATGCCTGCATACACCGTAGTGCGACCGGGTCAGCTGACCTTGCCAATAAAACATCCATTGCTACAAATTTGGAGATCCTACCAAGAGATCATTTTCTCTGAAAGGGCGGAATAGCATGAGTATCAGAATTCCGTCGTCCTTCGACGGACAGACAGACGATGACAAGTAAGTACGGCCCGCTGGGAATGTGTCCGTCCGCAAAACATTGACTAACAGCTCACCAGTGAGATGGATATCATCCAAAAGATGATTTTCAGATGTAAGCAGCAGCCATTGGTTCCCCTTGGTACGCTCGCAACTACAGGGGCCATTATCATGGCCACGAAATCCATCAGAAGAAGAGACAGGGTCAAGACCCAAATGTACTTCCGTTACAGAATTGGGTTCCAACTTTTCACTCTTATTGCATTAGTAGCCGGGGGTATTGCGTTCAAAGCTGAGACCGAAGAGCAGAAGAAGACCAAAGAGGACAAGCTAAGGGAAAAGGCCAAAATCAGAGAGCTGATTTGGATTGAAGAATTGGAACGCAGGGATGCCGAGCTCCAGGCTAGAAAAAAGCGGATTGAAGAGTCAAGAGCGGAGTTGGCAAAGGTTGCTCAGGAGGGTTTTGAGAAAGAAAAGGAAGCCAAAAGGGCTAAAAGAAAGGCCAAGAAGGCAGCCAAAGAAAACGAGTCCCAAGATTCTGATTAAATGTTTCCGTCCGATTCAGTATTGAATGTCGATTGAAAAATGCCGTTGTCCCCATTATGACTTGTATATATTGCGAAATTTATAGCACCCTAAACGATGTGCCAAAATGACATCTCTTAGCTTCAACGACGCCGACTTCAAACGTACATAGATTTGGATTAAAGATATTTTGTGATTATACATTGAACTCTACTACTTGAATGGATGATGATATAATACGTAAGTGCATAACCCGTGAAATAGGTCTAAAAACTCAATCCCACATCTCTCTAGAGTCATCAAGAGAAAACGCCCGAGAGAACTGTTAAATTGAATCACTTTCACGATTCAATTATCAGAACCGCTGAGTTTAAAATCTTTCAAAAACAGATAAACATCTTCCATCATTTCTGTGATTCCATGGCTCTCGCTTGGATCCACAATGACTGTCGATGAACTTGTGTCTGAATAGATCGCTTGAATTAATGATTGAATCTTGATGAGCCCCTCTTTTGACACTAAATCGCTCAAGATCTTAATTAGTGAAGGTGAAAAGTCACAATACCACCTATGATTCCAAACTAGCAATTTGATGCAGCTTTCCAAAATCTTTTCATTCAAAAGATTATTATGTTTTGTAAAATTTTGATTGTAACCTGAGTTACCCACTGTGCTTGATGACTCATCAGAAGAACTTCTATACAAAAGCTTCTTTCTTTCCATTTGATGATATTTTAAAAGTTCCCATTGTGATCGCGCAGAAAAACGGCCATCCAAGGCGTTACTAAATGCAATGGAAGCTTCTTTGAAATGTTTTAATCTATTTGCAATTAATCCCAAGATCTCCCATTCCAAAGTTGACTTTTTGTACTCCATTTGCTGCGCCCTGAAGTGAATATATTCGGCTTGCCACATTGTGTAAGCTCTCAAATCCTCGTAGAGAAGCATAAATAAGTTATCCAACCATCTCTCACATAGCCTTTTCCTTCTGAATTCATCTTCTAGGCCATTTTCTTCGACAGTACCCTCGACAGTTCCCTCGCTATAGTCTCTATTAGGAGACTTCATCGCCTTTGTTGAGGATGCGTCAACTTCGGATTGTGAATTTGAAGTGTCGCCATTTATTGGGACATGCTCAGGAATTTTCGAGGTTCCATTACTTGTCAGATTTCTATCTTTTCTGTACTCTTCTTCCATAACAAAAACCTTGGCTCTATACTTCAATAGTGATTCCCAACCAGTTTTAGAGGCGATTTCTGTAAGTAAATCATAAGCCATTGCAAATGTTGATTTTAAATTTGCTGCGGGAAGATTGCTTAATTGAGGATCCAAGTTCCTTTGTTCATAAGCTATGTCATTACTTTGTAAATTTGATACTTCGTTGAGCGTTACGTCCATTGGCGAGGGCAAATGTAAATCCTCATTACCTTGACGCAATGCAACGATTCTTTTCAAAGAATATTTTTCTTTGTGTGAATTCATAGGACAAGAATTTAACGTCAATAACGCATTCTCGTAATCACCTAATTTGGTATAAACGGTTACAAGTTTGGACCACGTCTTGAAATCAGACGGAGATGACTTGACAGCCTCTTTCACTAGGTATAAAGCAAGATCATATCTTTTCTTATCAATACAGAACTGTGCCTGCAACAAAAATAGGTCCGAGTCGCGCTTATATTTTTGGACACCAGCGTTCATTATTTGAACGGCTTTGACTTCTTCGTCCTTCAACAAGTATACATGAGCAATTAAGCTGACGACACTTGGCTCCTCTTTCTCTAATCTGCTCAAAATTTCCAAGGCACCCTCGTAATTTTGAGTAAGTTCAACCACTTTCAAGAATCCATCAACCAAGTAGTTTGAAATTAAAGTCGGCTGTGGAATCTCAACACTACACCCCAACTTGGGCCCATCGAAAAATAGCCTTTCAAACCCTTGCATGAAGTAGTCCAAATCCTCTTTTGAGGTTTTGATGTTGCCGAATGGATTGAGTTTTCTCACTTCGACTAAACCTCCAACCTTGTTAACATCATCTTCATCGGAGTCAATGACGGACCTTACTATGGAACTAACATAGGTCTCTAACCAGTACCGCTCGTGTTCCTCTTCGCTTATTTTGTCATGAATTAAGTGACCCTCTTGGTTGACGACAGAATTTTCAAACTTACCAGGGATGTGGACAGTAACCCTCATATCAACTTTTGAAAATGCATTGTAAGAGCAATAGGTCAATTCAGGTACCTTGAAGTTTTTCTTTTCCCCAAACCAGTATTGTGGTTTAGATGTGATGAGATTAGCCAAGTTCTGCAACTGTGCAGCTATTGAGGCTGAGTTTGACGTGTTAACACCTGTGAAATACAAAAATGTTCCAAGTTCAGCATATTTCTTCGAAGTAGGAGATTGTTTGTGAATACTACATAGATCAGCTGGTCCTAGATCTATGACAGAATGCAAACGACTTGTTCTTTCCACTATGGAAGATCCAAGGTATTCCTCTTTTGCTCTATAATATGGTCAGTATATTGACGACTGTCAGATTGAGGTTGGGATTTCGTTCCTTCCCAGCACTGTGAATTGTCCAATACTTACTCAGGAATAGAAGAAACTGTATACTGTAGCATATCCAGCTGGTTCTGCTTTAATGCCAGTTGATTGATCTTAGAATCTTACAACAGAGCGTTTATATCTTGTTGTGCTCGTCTGAGATCAGGTAAATATCAAGACTCGACGCAAAACACGACTTACGTAATCATATTGAAGTAACTGCCTCACACGGTTTCATACTGATCCTGACGAAACATAAATGACGTATTGTCAATGAAGTACTGTATTATCTATTATACAACAGAGCACCTACTACATATTACATAGCTCCCGCTTTCCACTTTCAATCTTTTCAATCTTTTATTGTAGGCCAGAAACAATCGTATTTTGCGATCTTTCACATCCACCTATGTTTTCTGTTTTTTGTTGGACTCATCCTTTCCAGAATCCTCCAAGTACGGCTCGTCCACTATGTTCTCCCAATCTCTTGCGGTCAAGCAGTACTTTTCAGGAGGCAAGTTCAAACCCCATTTAGGAATTACTGGAGGTAACGGTTTTGAATTCCTTTCATGAGCTAACTCAAGCATGAGCTCCTTTGGAGGTATAGGCTTAAACTGGTAGTTAGTACGAGCGGCAATGGCTAATCTTATGTCGTCCGTGTTCACTGTTGTGTTGGCTGCCGAGTTCAAATTGGTGTTGGCATTGATATTCTTGGTGTGATCATTATAGACAAGAGCGTCTTTTAAAACTGAAGTGGTGTATCCTATAGGAAATGTTAGTGAGCTGTTCAATCAATATATTGTGGGCACATTTCGATACCGCAAAACCAACGTTAGTCGTATACTTACTATGAGCGAAATCCATTAACTGCAAGGGAACATGATCTTGGTAGTTCTGTATTCCCTGAGTAGCAAATATCAAGTGCAATAGTCTCACGTCTCGAGGAACGACATTACTCTGAGAAGTGTGATTGGCATTGTTTTCCACATTGGCACCTTTAGCCAGATTAGATGTGCTCATGGTATATCAGAAATAGAACGAGAACTTAACCCAAAGAATCGTAATTTGACGTCAATATTCAGTAGGCTCTATATTCCTCTATTAGATGTGCCCTCTATGCGACTTGTTATGGTCAAGTTACCAAGATTGTGAACAATATTCTTTAAATTAATGGGGTTCAAAGGTTTTTTCTCAATTCATTTTTAATATCAGATATCGCGCAACCGAACAATACAATCGAACAGGGATCTCTTTGAACATTATGCTGGAAACCGAAACAGATCAAGCTGAGGTCACAGAACGGCCAGATGACATTACGGTGCAGGCACCCAAGGAGCCGTTCAACCTAATCGAACCATTCGACTTTTTACAAAGTTCTACATTACATGAACGGAGTACTTTATTAATCTTGAACCAACAAATAAACGAAATAGACCTACCATCATTGTGGAAATACTGCCATTTGCATGTATGTGCAGATGGAGGGGCTAATAGACTCTACAATTACTTTGATAGCGAAGAAGAGAGGTCTCAGTACATACCCGAATTCATTGTTGGTGATTGTGACTCTCTCCTCGAAAAGGTTAAAACATACTACAAAAAGAAAGGAACCAAAGTGATCGTACAGTATTCGCAATACTCAACTGACTATATGAAATCCATTTTCATCATCAAACTATATTTCCATTCCGAGAGTCTGCGTGCTAAATTGTATGAAGAACCCGAAGAAAGCAACAATGGGTTGAGTGATTTGGTAGACACGTATTCAATTGATACCTCCAATGAGCCCAAGGTAAGCTTGTACATACTAGGGGGAATTGGAGGAAGGTTTGATCAAACGGTCCACTCCTTGAGCCAACTTTACAGGCTTAATGAAACTGACCCATATTTGCATCAACTTTACATCACGGATTATGATGTTGTCTTTTTAGTCAAAAAAGGTATCAACTACATATCCTACACCAACAAATCATTATTCTCAAAATCAAAAACCCCAATTTGTGGTTTGCTTCCTATAGGTTCTTCAAAGTGTATCTTAAACTCATATGGATTGAAATACGATGTTTCCAATTACGATAGTTCGCTCTCCACAAGGGTGAGCTCTAGTAATGCTATATGCGGAACGACGGGCGTGATAATAGAGTCAACGGAGTTAATCACGATGAACATTGAAGTTCATCGCGATTAGTATGTCGATATATATATATCTATATATATTCAAAATATCTTATCATTGATTACATAATTTTTCACTAATATAATTGAAAAATTCTACTGAATTTTTATACTATCAACATAATTATTACAACTCAAAAAAAATATTTGCAAAAAAAGTAGCATTGAATAATTGAGCCGATAGGATGTTCAGGTACATACTTCCAGCGAGGATTTCCGGGGTTCAAAGATCTTTTCCTTTCGTCTCCCAGATCTCAAGGATAGCGACCCTTCCCTCACCTAAAATTCAAAGCTTCAACACCTCGAGATTGTTAGAGCATCAATTTTTAGCATCGACTTTAAGGAAACAAAATCAGGGTGATATCTCACGGAAACTTTTGACTATTTCTAATGAGTGCGTTGATGGAAACTTGCAAGAAACCTTTTACCCAGAGAATAGCCAAGAAGGTAAAGCTGAGAAAGTGATATATACCGACTCAGTTTTAAGGAAAAGAAGGTTGAAAATGAAGAAGCATAAGTTGAGAAAAAGAAGAAAGGCACAAAGATCTTTGAAGAAGAGATTAGGTAAATTATAGGCGGTTTCAGTGTTACGGTGATAATCTCAAAATTCATAAAAAAAACTCAACTGATTCGCATACTAGACAGGTTTATTCTCGACATGCTACTATGATATATTTAACTATCACCTAATGAAATGAAAGGGGTAGCCTGTCAACTGTTGTGATCTAGCACCATTCTTCGGTATTGATAGTTTCACTCAAGCATTCTGTACATATTTAAATCAAACATTATATATCCGAATGACAAATGAACAAACCTCTAATGATGATTACGTGTAATCATATATATGAATGAGAGTTGATGCAATTGAAACAATTGAAGCTCAAAGCCATTTGATTCATACATAATACGAACTATAATAATCTTGTTGCTCGCCCTATATCTGAGTCACCAAAAAAAAAATAAAAACAGTAAAGGTTTAAATTACTTTAGTTGAAGCTTATTTTCAACAATTGAAAATGTCATCAAACACTATCACGTTTGTTACAGGTAACCCCAATAAGCTAAAAGAGGTCGTTGGCATATTGTCAACAACAACTTCTGAAAATGAGGTACCAAAAGTTGGTAAATTCTCAATAGTGAATAAGTCATTGGACTTGGAAGAAGTCCAGGGCACAATTGATGAGGTTACTATCAAGAAGGCTGCGACAGCCGCTAAATTATTGAACGGTCCAGTTTTGGTAGAAGATACATGTTTAGGATTCTCGGCTTACAACAACCTACCAGGACCGTATATCAAATGGTTCGTAAAGGAAATTGGACTCGATGGATTGAATAAAATGCTTAGCGGTTTTGATGATAAAGGGGCCAGTGCTATTTGTACGTTTGGATATTGTGAAGGGCCAGGTAAAGAAGTACATTTATTTCAAGGAGTGACTAAAGGTTCTATAGTCCCAAGTAGAGGACCTACTCACTTCGGTTGGGATTCCATTTTCAAACCAGAAGGATTCGATGAGACATATGCTGAGTTACAAAAGTCTGTAAAGAATTCAATATCACACAGGTTCAAAGCCTTAGAGAAACTTAAGAACTATTTGACCGCACAAGAGTAATGCAACGAAAATAGAGTTTTCCATGTAAGTAAAATTAAATAGAATATATGATTAATTTATGTGATATTTTCATTAGGCGCATCCGAAAGATTGAACTTGAACTTCGGATCTTGTTGAATCAAAAAAAAAAAATTATCTTCATGCTGTATCAATCAACAATCAACAATCAACAAAATCAGTTGAAAATCTTCTTAACTTTATGAAAGAATCCATTTTTTTTCTGGTGTTGCGGTTTATCACCATGACTTGAAATGGAATATAAATTATTTTCAGTCTGTTGTGGGCTGACTGATTTGGAAGATACAACGTTTCCAAAACCACCTCTTCCTATGGAGAAAGACTTATTTGACACAACTGCTTGTAACTCATTTTCCTTTGAAGCGTTGGTAGGCCCGTCGACATCTTGTAACTTACGAGTGAGTGCCGGGTCATCATTACTTATCATGTTGCCGTAGCCTCCACGTCCTGTAGAAACTTTGTTGGTATGTAATTCAGGGGTATTCGAACCTTGGGGTACGAGTTTGGGAGAAGGGATATCACTGGATGATTTGATGTTACCAGCACCACCTCTACCTGTAGAGTAGAAAACCTTCTTGTCTTTATCATGAACTCCTCTGCTGGAATGTTCAGCACCGTCTGAAGATACGGGGTTCAAACTTGGCAGTTTTTTTTCATGAATCCCCTTGGATTTTGCAGTTGTGGAAGTTTGTATATTACCGGCTCCACCTCTTCCAGTAGAGTAGGGCATTTTGATATGTTCACACGAAGCTTTCTAAAGTCAGTAATGAAGCCTCGATCGTATCTCAGTAGTTTTGGATCAGTTTACGCCCATTAACATATATTATTCTTCACAATCCTGTTGTCAAGAAAAATTATAAGGTCACGTTAAATTGTGGGTGAGAAAATCAAGAAATATACCCACCACATTTCTCGGCACTTTTGTTCAGTGCTGCTAATTTCAATCAAATGAAGATAAGCTAGCATAATCATCTTCTGAGACCAGTGAAGAAATCAACTCTTCAGGGACATGATCTAGATGTATATCGCAACTTGTATCAACATCTGTGGACTTTTTGTCATTGCCTAATCGAATTACAAAATTGAAGTCTTCGTCTATCTCAGGAATATCAACTCCCAAACCGTTGTTGACAATGTAAAGCAATGCGCCCGTCAAATCATTATCTTCGGCGAGATCGAAGAGAATGCTCTCTGGTCGTGGAATTTCTTTGGTGATGGTGTTCTTGGCCGGCTCCTTTTCATGCATCGAGGATGGCGCAACCTCTGTCTTGACTTCTGGAGTTTTGAACCTTATAGGCTCAAAACAGTCTCCGTTGTTGCCAGACCTGTGTCTCCTAGATTTGAGATGATACCTGAGCCACACGATGTTCTCGGATATAGCTTTGTTGGAATGGGCAACCATTTTTTGAAATCTAGGTGCAAACTTACCAGCCTCGAGCTTGGAGCCTTTTGATGCCAAAGAAGTCCTATCCAGAGCAGACACACCAAGACGCTCTTGTGTGTGGTGTGAGACAGACGCTTCACCGGCTGTCTCCAACAGCAACCCCCGTAGACTGTCCAACATTTTCCTGACAGAACTGTCGTGCCACTTGAGCGACAAGGATCTCCGAGCTGTGGAGGACAGCGAGCTCGTGTGGCTCCACATGTCGTGTCCTCCGGCTAGCGAAGGAGGGCTCGGCGGCTTGCTCGTTGGGATAAAGCGACTGGCTATATCTGACGCATCCTTGATGTTCAAGTTGGAAGAGTCGCTCATCTTGAACGAGTAGCTCGACGCCGCCGAGCTCGGGCTCGAACCGTCTGTTTTGGGACTTGGATACGACACTTCCATGCTAGTGATCTCTTTCTGGTCGTACTTCTGTTTCTTGAGCGCGTTGTAGAAAGACGGTGTCTTAGCGAGACCGTTGAAAGAGCCGATGGACAGCCGCGATCTCGTGGAGCCCAAGGGCCTTTTCAATGATCTCCAAGAGCCCGACGGTTTCTTGAACGTGTCTGTGTCATCTGCTGCCATATTCTGTCCGGATCCTCTCTGTCTACCTCCACGTTGAATTATTTGCGAGATGCTGCCAAATTTATATATAAATGCCAGAAACGGTTTGGCTGCAATAATCGAGTAACATCCTTCCACCTGCTGATACATCATAAATACGGGCCAATTTTACTGCAAAAGAAAACGCCCGCAAACTCCAAGAACACGTAGCGCTCAAAAAGAAAGGCACTCGTCGCCAGAAACGGGCCGCCAGCCCACAACAGACTCGGCTTGCGAGCAAGCACAGGCGCTGCTTCGTTCAGGCTGTTCTCCGTGGTCTTTGGGCAGCCGAAGTTTCAGGCTTTGGGGCAGCCAAAGCTCCAGCGACGAGAAGCTCCAGCGACGAGAAGCTCGTCTGACAGCCACTGCGGCGGCTCCCAAGAAACACAGCGCGTGCCGTGAGAGTGCTCAGGGAACAGCAGCATGTGTTTGCGGACTAAACCTGGAAGAAAGAGCTACTTATCCAAGAGCTTAGACCCGCCAGAGAGCCCAAAGAGCCACAGAGAGAAGCTACTGGTACGCCGTCTTGAATAGGTTTCGTTACTGCAACTATACAACTACACAATGGAGCCCATTTGCTCTCGGGAAAAGCTAGCCTGGAGGTTGTTTTCAGCAAAGAGGTTGTTCTCAGCAAAGAGGTTCTGGTTTATCTTGTGGAGCTTGTGCTCTCTCTCGAGTCTCTTGGACTTGAACAAGCTCTGGAGGTTCTTCTTTATCGGCGACAGAGAGTCGTACGCGACGCCGTTGAGATAGTCCTCGCTGACGTTCTCCTTGTTCTCCTGGAACGAGTGCGTACGGTCGAAATCCTCGTCTGTGTCGCTCTTGTCGAAGCCGTCGTCTTCCGGCAGAGAGCTGCGCTCAGACGAGTAGACCGCGAGCGGGTACGGGCCTTCCAGGTGCTTCGCAACGGTTCGATTCTGCAAGGCTGCGACCAAACCCTCGTGGGCCGCAGCAGTCTGCCTGTTCGCCGTCTCGCCCATGAGCTTGTCGATGAGATAGTTCTTCTTTAGGGTGAAAAGATCAATGTCTTGGTTCATCCTGAATATGGTCTCCATCAACTGCTGGTTGAGCTGTATCAAGTTGAAGTACGTCTCGTCTGTGACCTTTTGGCTGAGGTTGAACGCCGGGATTTCAGACTTTCTCAACTCTAGTCCTTTCAAGCGCTCGAGTAACGAATCGTGCCCACCCGCCGGGGCGGCGGTGCCGCCCGTTTTTTCTACTCTCTCGTTGCCGTCCTCGGACAACTGGTTGATTATCTCGTTCACCTTGTGGAAATCAATATCGCTGGCGTTGATCTTTGGGCGCTTGATTGGCGAGGAGGTGAAGGGAATCTCGCTGCTCTGTCTGACCGGCGTACAGAGGCTGCCTGTGTCGCCTCGCTCTTGGAAGCCGCGGAGGCAGTTCGTTCCCGCCTTCAAGTTCTCCATTAGTATACTGTTCAATTCATGATCCAACGAGTTATGGAAGGGTTTTTCCTTGTTTGAGCACCGCTCATGCAACAAGGGAACACTCCAAAGGGAAGACGGACTTTGCTTACTCATTTACTCCGTGCTGGGTTGAGCCATCTCAGGCGAATGTCATATATTAATAATTTTTTTTTTTTAGAGGCTTTTTTCGACTTTTGTATTTGTGGACTCAGGGGGGACCCCAGCCAACTCAAACGGCCAATAGAATTAAGTTGAAAAAGTTGACAGTACAGCGTGATCCAGAAGAACGGGCCTCCGATAAGCGCCGCTGCTGGCACCATTGGCCTCGGCCCTGGCCTGTGTGAGGTATGGCGATATTTTGAAGTTTGGCGACTGTATGAGGTTTGGCGAACGTGCCACGTATAGATGCATTGAAAGCACCAGTCGCTAGAACCTGATTCCCAGAGCCTGACGCACACACACGCGTGCGCTTTCAAACCCTGGGCACGGCGTACATATATATAGGGATGTCGCATGGCGCCCGCCGTCTAAAGCAAACACATATTTGTCGGATATGTTTGCTTCAGAACACGTCTGGCAACCTCTCGATGACGTAAGAGTGTCCGCCAACACTCAATATCGGTATGCCGGGAACCTTTCTTATTCTTCTCTTCAAGTCGGCATCATTGGTGGCGACGATGTAGCACTTGTGCTGTATTATTCGCGACACCAAGCAGTCGTCCGCATAGTTTCCCTTGTGGGAGCACGTCACCCGCTTGATACGCGGGTCCTTGGCCAACTTCAACGCTATTCTGTATTTGGGGCCGAGTTTCTCCAATTCAGCCATAACGCAATCTGTGACTATAGGGATGCACTTGGCATAGAGGGCATCCATCAACCCCCGCACAATGTCAATCTTTTTCTGGATCGAGAAGTTGAAGAAGTTGGTGTCGAGGAGAATCTGGTACGGCGGCTTTATCGACTGGTTATACTGGAAGAAAAGAGCAGACGACACTTGCGGCACAGACCTTATGAGTTCAGGATCTTCCAGGCTCGGCTTCTTGTTCTGTTCCTCTTTTTGCTTGCTCACGTGCTTGGTGTCGATGATCCGCTTCACTTTGGCGAACTTCTTGGTCTTCTTTGCCTTTCCCATCTTGCCTTTTGTGATCTGTCTCGTTTGCCTCGACGAAGTTTTAGGTAAGCTCTAGTGAGAATATCGGCCATATATAAATTTTGTTTCTACAAAAGTCGCGATGAGGTGAATATCGTTAATTGTGGGTCACGTGCAAATACATTTTTAATATATATATATATATATACAACTCTATGACGAATTGCGAGTCACGTGCAAAACATTTCTAATATACAACTCTATGACGCTGTCAAAACGGATAAAGTATCTGGTAGTGGAACGGCTTGCCGTCCGACTGGCTTCTCTTCCAGCCGAGTATCTTGCCGGAGTCGAAGTCGATCTCAAACACCCGGACTTTCCTGTCGTAATCCTCGATCAAGTCGGTCCTGGCCGAGTCGCCGGTGACGCTGTTGTAGCATAGCCAGATCGAGCTCTCTGTGTCCGTTTCCTTTTCGGCGCGGAGACACGCGTCGTTCTGGTGCTCGTGGCCCACCGAGATCACCTGGTAGCCGCAGTTGATGATGTCGTCCATGAATTTGGTGCTGGTTTTGGAGTTCAACTGGTGTTTTTCGTTGTACGAGCCCACGAGCAAAAAGGAGCCACTGGGTCTGAAGTTGGGCAACGGGTAATGGAAAAAGAGCAACTTGTGGATGTGCTTCGATGGCAAGTGCTCGTTCTGCCGGTATAGGTAATTGATCTGCGACGAGCCAATCCTCTGGCCCTCAGAGTCCAATATACTGATGAGTGCGTCGGGGCTCTCCGCATCAACCTGGCCATCTACGGACCGGAACACTTTCAAGTTGTGGTTCGAGAGCCCGTGTATCTCCGAGGTCAGCTGTATGTTCAACGGTGGTAGTTCGTTGTAGCAGTTGGGCAAAGTAGAGAGAAAGTTGACGATTTTTATCTTTTGCTCGAGGAACCCTACGCTTTCAAAGCTGTCGGTGTCAGATTCCCCAAACGTGAACACAAACGGTTTGTTGGTTTCCAAGATCGGCAGCAACCCTTTGAGTAGGACAGACTTGACATCAACCGACCGGTGGAAGTCCACGAGATCTCCACTTATGACGACTAGGTCCACGTCCTCCTTGGTGATCGAGTCTCGGATGAAGTTGATGGTCTTCTGGTCTGACTTGCAACTGCCGTCAAGGCAAAGGCCGTCGTCCAGACCAAAGTGTAGATCGCTTATCTGCATGACTTTGAACTTGGCTTTGTCGGTCAACATGGCACTGCTATCCTTCATATTCTCGAAGTTCTCGAGCTGCGGACGGAGCGATCGCTCGTCGTCCCGGGAGAACTTCAACAACGAGAGATGCGCCGGAATCGTGTTGCGGAAGTAGGGTATTGCGTCGCGGTGGTACTCCCATCTGGCTCTCTTGTCGTCCAACGTCGCGAGGCCATAGAGGACGTCGATGTCGCGCACGAGCCGCTTGGCGTCGAGCTTGTTCTCCCCGTCGAACGCGTACTTCTTCCACATCGTCATCCCATACGTGGTCTGCATCTCGTGGTGAGGGCCGGGCCGTTCGGGCTGGATCCGGAAGTCCTCGAGATACTTCACCACTTTGCTGTTGTACGGCACCTTCTTGACGATGAGAAAGTATCTCATCACGCTGCCCATCGGCGCGTCTCTGTTCAACTCGGGCTGCACCTTCACGTAGCCGTTCGGAGCCATGCACTGGCCGCTGAAGCAGCGCATGACCGACACGTCCGACACCACCATGTCCGAGTTTAGTCTGCTGAGGAACGTCTGCTCGATGCTGAAGCTGTGGAGCGACAACTGCCGGGCGCTCTGCCGCTTCTCGCCCACGACCAAGAGGTACGTCACCACGATCACGCCCAACAACACAAACCATAGCGACGGTCGGCGGAGCTTGACATGTCTGTAGAGCGGCTGCATCGTTCGTGGCGGGAAACACCTGTCTGCGCTTCTGCCGCTGCCCGTGCAATCTCGATGCGGGCGCTGTCCTCTCGTCTCCTGGAAGATCGTTGGGATCCTCGAGGCGTGCGTGCTGTGGATTCTGCCTCGCCTCTTTCTGGCGTCAATCTGCTTGTTGGGGGAGATTTGCTGCCAGCCGCCCCGTTGCGACCTCTTCCGCTATATATAGTGCCGGTCACGCTACGGCCTGTGCGGCGTTTCGCGGGGGCAGGTGCACTCCGTTCCCGCGTGCAGCCGCCGCATTGGGCTATTGTGGGCGGCTCCACGGGCACGGTGTATGGGCCGATGAATATTATTCTGTCTGGCGCTGGGCCGGCAATCGTGCATAGAGTCTGCAGCGAAACCGAGCCTATTTGGGCAATGTAGCGACATGCCAGTGCGCCTTCGCAGTCTGATCCGATCTAGACTAGCGAGCCCACCTGCCTGGGCCCCCAAAGGCGGCACGATAAGCGTAGATCGACGCACGGGCTCTGGGGTAGGCCAGATGTTACAGCGGGCACAGGCAGCGGTGCATTGCCGCAGACACCGCAGACACTGCAGACACTGCAGACACTGCAGACACTGTCGCAGCGATGTCGGCGGGGGCGGTTCGTGGGGGCCGGCTAGGGCAAGGGTGCGGTGATGAGCGCTGACGCGAGGCTGGCAGTTTCTCCACGGGGTCTGGGCAGAAGCGAAGAGGTTGCGGCCGGTCGGTGTCTGGTGTCGTTCTGCCGTGCTGCCGCCGGCGACCTCTGCTTGGCGACACCGGCAGGCCGGCTGCTGGTGGCGGGCCGGTGTCTTCTCGGACAACAATGGACAGCACGCACTGAGACCTGGAGAGAGCACATGAACACAAATTGCAGAACACGTCTCAAACGGGGTTTCTTGGCGCAGATCGTGCGCTCGCTGTTTATCTTTGGCGCCGGCGGACGGTGCGATGAGCTGCTTCTCTGCCAGCGCAGATGACGACGAAGCTGTGCGACCGGGGCTCTTTCCGGTGTCTTGCGATGGCACCAGTCCTCCGACCACGATCGCACGCCGGCGAGCTTGGAAGCACAAGCGGTGAAAGCAAAAGAGGCGAAAGAGCTGAAAGAGCCGAAAGAGCTGAAAGAGCCGAAAGAGCTGAAAGAGCTGAAAAAGGTGAAAGAGGCGAAAGAGGTGATCGTTCTAAATCATCACCATCCCAGAACTTGCGAAGACGTATCACGTGACCATTTTCTCCGGTGAACGCCTATATCGGCGTGGGCTCGCAGAACTCGAATTTTTCAACGGCAGACACCGTAGGCCGTTAGTTTGGTACGATTTAGTAGCGCTGTTGGTCACGAGAGAACATGAGCAAGCTCAGGATTTTGGTGCCTGTCAAGCGGGTCATCGACTTTGCCATCAAACCCAGAGTCAACAAGACGAACACGGGTGTTGAGACGAAAGGCGTCAAGTTCAGCATCAACCCGTTCTGCGACATCGCATTGGAAGAGTCCTTGAAGATCAGAGAGGCCCACAAGGGCTTGGTCGAGAAGATACACGCCGTTTCCATCGGGCCCACCAAGGCACAGGATATCTTGCGTACTGCGTTGGCCAAGGGGGCCGATTCATCGACATTGATAGACACCGGCGACTCAGAGATTGAACCTTTGGCTGTTGCGAAGTTGTTGCAGAAGACGGTGGAAAAGGAGAACAGCAACTTGGTCATTTTGGGGAAACAGTCAATCGATGACGATTTCAATCAAACAGGCCAAATGTTGGCTGGTTTGTTGAACTGGCCACAGGCAACCAACGCCTCCAAGGTAGAGATAGACGGGGAGCACATAAACGTCACAAGAGAAGTGGACGGCGGATCCGATGTGTTGAGGGCCAAACTCCCCATGATCATCACCACCGACTTGCGATTGAACGAGCCAAGGTATGCATCCTTGCCCAATATAATGAAAGCCAAAAAGAAGCCGTTAGAGAAATTGAAAACCTCAGATTTGGGTGTCGAGATATCTAGTAGGTTGGAGACCTTGAAAGTGGAAGAGCCCCCCTCCAGGAAAGAAGGCGTTAAAGTAGAGTCAGTTGACGAGCTCATTTCAAAGTTGAAAGAAATCAAGGCTATTTGAACTCCATTCACGAGCATGCTTTGAAATAAAACTATGACCCTCGTGTATCTATCGATAGCTTTCAGTAACGTATCATCTGGCTACATAGAGTACTACGTCTAGTGCGTTTTCGACACATTTTGTTGTATTTAATGAGATTAAGAAAACATGAAAATTGAAATTTCAAAATAAAATTGTAGTGTTATTATATAAGGAACCATGTCCACCTTCGATGTAGCATTTGACACATTGACCAAGACCATATCTGAAAGAGAGTTCACACCTCTGACAAGACCAATAATCGTTGGCATCAGTGGACCTCAGGGCTCTGGGAAATCATACCTTGGAGAACAGTTGGTCCTGGCTCTATCAGAAAAGTTTAAGGATCTAAATGTCGCCCTCACCCTGACTGATGACTTTTACTTGACTTATGAGGAACAATCGGCTCTAACAAAGGACGCAAAGGAAGATAACAATGACTTGCTACAAGGACGAGGATTGCCAGGGACCCATGATCTTCAATTATGTTTAGATGTGCTTCGACAGTTGATCAACAGACAAACTCCCATTCACATTCCAAAATATAACAAAGGTCTATACAATGGAAAGGGCGACAGAGAGCCGGATATTCAGAGATGGAATATACAACATAAGTCTCCTGATGTCATTATTTTTGAAGGATGGTTCAATGGATTTGAAGCCATCTCTAATGACCAACTTAGAATTAGATATTTAAGTGCTGATGATTCAAAGTCAAGCTTGAAAAGATTCAGAATGTACCATCTTGAGGAAATGAATGAGAAGCTAAAGTTTTATGAAGAAATCTGGTCATTGTTTGAGGTTTTTGTTTACATTGAGACAGACTCCATTGATAACATCAACAAATGGAGAATTGAACAGGAACATCATTTGATCCAACGAACTGGAGAAGGGATGACCGACTCTGAGGTTTTACATTTTGTCAAAAGGTATATGCCAGTGTACGAGCTATACTATAACACTATGTGTGAAAAGGGATTACCGGGTAAAACGAACTTGAAGTTAGTGATTAACGAAAAGAGGAAGCTCATGGATTTTTCATTACGCGAGTTATAGATCATTAGGCCATCTTTCTCTTCTTTGATTCGAATTCACTTGTTGGAAGTTCAGTTAAAGACATATCTCGCTTTGCCAGAGAATTCTTTTTATTGTTAAGAAGCGTCAAAATTTGATAATCAATGGATAACTTCCTATACGACTCATCAAGACCAATTATTTTTGGTAGTAACAACTTCAAGAATTGTTTGATGTTTTTCAATTCAGTGACTATGTCTGCTTGATCTTGTGTTTTGCTACCAGGAGATTGGGTTTCCAAATGCTTTGCTGAAAAATTGTTATCACGAGTGATGATTTCCTCTCTGATATCTTTTAACTCCAGGCCCACTCTCTTTTCGAGGTTCAGTAATTTCGACGTACAAGTTTTCTGCTGTGCATGACATGAATCAATTGCATGCTTAAGATCCTGAACCTTGTTCAGGACTTGGCTCATCCCTTTATTGAATAGAGTCGGCGATACAATAGATTTTTGTATCTGTGCCAAACTGACTCCATCTGCAGAACCATTCTTGCCCCCCTTACTTCCCGTGGCAAGCTCTTCCAAGTGATTGGTCTTTGTTGATATTTGTTCCAAAAGCTTGTACATAGTAGTCAGATTCAAGTTAGCCTTGCCCTTGGCTTCAACATGCGACTTTATCTCCCGATACACGCCTAGGATTGACTCAAAGTCTTGCTTATAGCCTTTCATGAGTGAAGCGATCTCCTCAACTGGCTTGTGTAGCGTATCGTAGTGCTCTTTGATTATACGGGTAACATCATCTCTCACCGTCTCTTTCAAAGTTATGGACTCCAACTCCAACCGGGCAGCCCAGTTGGTCAAGACGGTCTTCTCGTCTTCTGTTTGGTGTTTGGGTCCCACTGCGTCCGTCTTCTTTTGGGTGATTCTTCCTAGCTCCATCAACTCTCTTCTGACGTGCTCTTCCAGGTCCTGAGTCAATAGTCTGGATTGAGTCTCAAGACTGGTGTCTTCCACTCGAACTTGCGTGAACTCCGAGTCGGAACTACCCGAGAACTCCGTTTCTTGACTCTGGTTCAATGCAGACATCTTTCTTGCCGAATGCCCTGTCTTCAATCAAATGGGATCTCCCAGATATTCCTGCTCAGTTTTGCAACATCTGAATATTTTGTTTTGTAGAGGACAGAAAAATTGGTTTGGCAGAGAAGATAAACGACATCAAATCAAGATAGATAAAATCCAGATCATGAGCGATCTTCTGTCTTTCATATCCAGTAAGTGCAAGCGAAGAGGGCCTGGTAGCTTTGGCCACAAACAGCAGCTTCCGTTCTCATGTTCAAACTTAGTTGATGGTACTAACCTTTCTAGAAACTGTTCGAATAATAACCACCGATGCCAGACTATTTGAGGGAATTTTAGAGGGATACGACAGGTCCACAAACATCATCCTCAACAGCACTAAAGAGATCATTGTATATCCAAGCGAGGACGAGCAGAACCAGGAATTGGACTTGGGGCTTTATTTATTGAGAGGCGATGGGGTTGCGTGCATTGGAGACGTGGACGAGAGCAAAGAGAAAGTGAATTGGCTGGAGATCAAAGGAGACCCGCTCAAGGGAACGAAAAACACCTTATGAGGGAAGCGCATTTGCCGACGTCCTTTGTGTGTTCTAGCTTGAACAATCTGCATTTCAAACTTCAACTCTAACAAGCGTACATATTCCATTGTACTATATACATAGACTAAAACTAAGGGAAGATAGAGCGAACCATGAACAATATATCATTGAAAAATATACGAACATTCATGACCAAATGGATGAATCAGGTTTCCTTGACTGTTGGGACGCCAGCCTGCCTCATTTTGACAGCCAAACCCAAAAGGTAATCTAAGGCTTCATTGTAAACTTTAGCTTTCCATACGGTTTCACCCCACACATATATTCCGTGTCTTCTCACTAGAACAGCAGTTGTGCCGGGGTACCTCTTGATAGCCTCCTGGAGACTATCTGTCAAATTCTCTTCGTGAGGAGTATTTTCAATAATTGGCAAGACCAAGGTATCGTAATATTGCATGCTACCGACTTTCTCTACCCGCCCAGATTCCTTATTGACTTCGAGTTGGGGGAGGGCTTTAATCTGTTCAATGTGTGAAATCTTGAACTCAACCTGATCCTCCCAAAGCAAAGTAGCCATGACAGCATTCTGTGAATGGGTGTGAATGCATGCGCCCGCGTCTCTCAAAGTGTAACAGCTCATGAACAATGGTGTACAAGCGGAAGGCTTGTATTTGTATGACTTGGTCAATTCCTTAGGACAGTCATTGGGAGTTCTCAAGAGTTTTTCGTCTGGTAGTTCTGCAACAAACATTTCCCAGGGCTGCAACCTTTCCTTTTGGATACCAGAAGGCGCAATATACACAAGATCCTTGTTCGGCCCTTCTGTGTCACGGATGGAGATGCCACCTCCTGTACCTGTAACCCAATCATTGTTGTAGAACAAACGACACAACTCGCAAATCAAGTTGGCTGGATGCTCCGGATTGTCCAAGTCAAGTAGCGGGTCATCCTTCGTGAGTGACTTTAGTCGCTTATTTGAGCTCTCAGCTTCGCAAAAACAGCTTGCAGGCATATTTTATATCTATGAAGACTCAATTTGTTCAAGCTTAAGGTTGTTATACGTGCCCTCTCAAGACCATATTTCAATTTTTGGTTGTTCTCCATAAACGTGCACATAACACCATTTTTCAATCTCACAAAAAGAACAGGTCAAAGATAACGGAGATATATCAATTGTGAGTTAGAATAGTTGAAAGTAATGGCAGGTTTAGAGCAGTCACTCTTTCAGTTGAAGTTCACTGCGAAGCAGCTAAACAGGCAAGCTGCCAAAGCTGCAAAGGAAGAAACCCAGGAGAAGGCAAAAATCAAAAAGGCTCTTGTCCAAGGCAACAACGATATAGCACTGTTGTATGCACAAAATGCTATCCGTAAATCAAACGAGAGAGTCAACTTGTTGCGCTTGGCCTCAAGAATAGACGCGGTAGCGTCCAGGGTTCAGACGGCCGTTACCATGAGGTCGGTGACAGGAAACATGTCCCAAGTGGTAAAGGGTATGGATCGGGCATTGCAGACAATGAATTTAGAAAGGATCTCTATGGTGATGGACAAGTTTGAAAACCAGTTCGAAGACCTTGACGCATCTACAAATTACTACGAAAGCACCACGAATAGTGTCAACGCTCTCACCACACCTCAAGATCAAGTTGATGATCTTATGAGCCAAGTCGCAGACGAGGCTGGTATCGAAATGAAGCAAGGTTTGAACGAAACGAAGGTGGAAATTACTTCCCCTGTAGCAACTTCCATATCTGAAGACAAGGAAGATCAACTCACCGAACGGCTAAGAGCCCTTAGAAACTAGTTACGAACCCATTTAATAAGTCTTATTTGTTCAATCCTAGGTATGACTCTAATGTATATCATTTTTGACTGATACCAACGCTTATGTATATCATTTTGTACCAAGTCACCCGATTCCTTTCTCTCTGTGACCTACATTTGTCTTTGTCTCAAATCATTCTAACCTAATCGTAGATAAATAGTATAAATAGTCAAACGTATTCCGGTATATAACCAACGTTCCGAGAACCGGAGCAACCAATTGAAAGGATATAAAGTTTAAGCTGAGCTCATTTCCTCAGAACCTATTCGATAATCCACAGTTTTTATAATTAAGGATACAGAGATTTGCATTTTGATTCAATTGATTCAATAAAGATACTCATTACAAGATGCTTTCAACAACATTTAAGGCATCTGCTCGTGGATTCTCCAAGACTGGCGTCAAGTCAATTGGTGCAGTAAGGACCAAAGTCTCTTTGCCAGACTTAGATTGGGATTACGGTGCTTTAGAACCACACATTTCTGGTAAAATCAATGAACTTCACTATACCAAACATCACCAAACCTACGTTACTGGTTACAACACTGCAATTGAGCAGTTTGCTGAAGCCAAGGCCAAGGGGGAAGTGAAGAAAACCGTAGAATTGCAAAAACTTATTAACTTCCACGGAGGTGGATACACTAACCATTCATTGTTTTGGAAGAATTTGGCTCCAGAGAAGCAAGGTGGAGGTGAGCCTCCATCAAGTGATTCTGATTTTGCCGAAAAAATCGCTGCCCAATATGGCTCCCTTGATAATTTGAAGGCCATCACAAATGCTAAGTTGGCTGGAATACAAGGATCTGGTTGGGCTTTCATTGTCAAGAATAAAGAGAACGGTGGGGAGTTGGATGTTGTAACGACTGCCAATCAGGATACAGTTACTGGACCATTGGTTCCTTTGGTTGCAATTGATGCTTGGGAACATGCTTATTACTTACAATACCAAAACGTCAAAGCAGATTACTTCAAGGCCATTTGGAACGTTATCAACTGGAAAGAAGCTGAGAAGAGATACTTGATTAACTAAATTGTTTAGTATGCGGTGATCTTATATAGTCTATTACTGATTTGGAATGATATGACCCATTAAAAAGTAGCCACACCTAGTAAACTAGCAGCATTCTTTGCATCCACAACGGCGGTTTCTTTTGTTTCGTCCTCTTCATCTTCGTCTTGATCTTTTGTTTTCTTTTCCTTTTCATCCCTGAGAGATCTGAAAGTTCTGGAAGTCCATGAATCCCCTTTATCAGATTGTGAATGAGTAAGATTGTGTCTCAAATCAGTCAAATTTTCTCTATTCAATCTTGACAAACCACCCTTTTCATCGATTATTCTAATGTCTAGACGTATGTTTTCCAAATGCTTCAATATTTTTCTATGATGTTCCACCTTGTTCAAGGTGTAATTCTTCAAAATTCCTTGGAGTCTTTTCTCCGTAAAATTTAGAACTTCGTCTTTCTCAAAAATCATCTCACCTGATATTCTCTTCACCTGCAAATTCAATGATTCTTCGGCTTTTGTTGCATACTCCAAGGATCTAATTGCTTCATCAACTTTGATAGGATCCAACGAGGCTTTGCTTTTTATTTTAGCCGCCTGGGCATGTTTGAGTTGTGTTTGAGATTCTGCTTGCTGTAATTCCCTCATTATCAAGTATCTATTAGTCAAGGCCTCTTTAATTTCATAAAAATCATTCACAAGATTTTCGATTCCATCACCAAGTGTGCCCATATCATTAACACATTCGATAAGGGTCAAGTCCGAAAGTATCTGGGTCATCTTTCCTAACTTCTCCCACATATTTTTCATTCCGGGGTGAATTGTTTCAAACTGAGAGAGTTGATTTAGCTTATTTGAAAAATCAAATATTTGGATCGACAATTGCTTTTCAGCTTTAGAGGTCTTATCTAAAGCCTTGTACACTTTTTGACACGCCAAATACCCTGCTTTTATCTGAGGACGAAACTCTGCTAGTTCCTCATATGGATCATAAGGAACAGCCAATTGTTTCAATGTTTTACGAACCAAGCCACTGGCTATCGATGTTTTTCTATTGCTATTAATGATTGAGTAGCCAAAATCGCTCTCAATGAAGTAAACAAACTCTTCGTCTCTTATCAATATTGGATTAGCCGTGATTCTATCGAACCACTCCTGCCACACGTGGGTCAATTGCTTGATTTCGTCTTCTCCACCCCCTGGGTAAGATGTAGTTGCCGATGGAATCACAGGCACAAACACTTCCAAGTTAGATATTGTCAAGTATTTGTTGAACTTAGCTACCTCGTTGTATGTGCGGCGTATATCTTTGTATTTTGTCTGTCTAAATCTGGGGAGACCTTTAACAGTAGCATCAAACCTTAGAATTGGGTTGCCGTACTTGTTCTTTTCGATCCCATTCAATTTGATGTGCATGTGGTACTTTTTGGTGAATCTTTCCGGAAGAAGTTTCCTCAACTCTTCTTCCAGTAGCAGACCCTGTGTATTTGTTGGCTGTTCACCATCCTCATGTCCAACTTCTTCTTGTGGATGACTTTCACCGATTGACCCTTGCTGATTGGGCCTCAATATATGCTCAGATGGCTCAGCAAATGGACTATTATTCTCGAAGTCGTCAGGATTGAATGGTGTGGATGATGCCATATTCTTCTCCAATTTCAAACCTTCTGATACCAAGATTGGGTTTTACAAAGTTATCACTTTGTTTTTGATTAAAACATTTTGTGTCACTAACGTATTGAATATATTGATTGCTAGATAAAAGCTTACAAAGATGTAGTACGTTTGTTAACGATTATGCCACAATATGTATTCACCATCTTGAGGGACACAGAGACCTTATAAATCTATCAAGTTAGCTGGCTCCCTCAAGGGCTCTTTCAGAGTAGAAGAATTTGTATCTATTGATGGATCAGATTTACCTGGAGACAGATCGTCACTGTCTGATCCCAAATGTTCTTTATCCTTTCTATATTCAAACACCAGCTCCTCAAGTTTCTTGTTGTCCTGATCAAAGAATGTCTTAATCCCCTCAGGAATCTCTAGATTTTTGACCTCCCTGAACTTACCTTCGAGAGCGTAGAACAAAATAATTGGCTTGCTCGGGTCAGTTGAATAATCGAAGACAAGTTGTTGAACGCCTTCGAAATTCATCGATTCCAATGCATAATCATCGACTTTCTGAGACTCCACGTTGGAAGCTTTGAAGTATATCCAATCCTCACTACTGTCGTCTCTTCTTTTGTCCTTATAAAAATATTCTCCATCAGACAAAATAATACCGATAAGAAGATAGGGCTCTGGTTGTCCATCATCCTTGGAGTTTCGTATTTCCTCTATAATATTATCATATTGAGTAAAATCCAGCTTTAAGTACGCGTCGTTGAGCGCTTGGAGTTCCGAAGTAAGCTTTTCTTTTTGGTCAATAATATCGTTAGATAACCGTTTCAAATCATTCGCTGCTTCGTAATCTGTGTCTTTGAGATGCAGAATCGAACCTTGCAACAACGCTCTAATCTTTTTCCCTTCAAATGAATTCAACGACATTATTTCCTTCGAGAGTTCATTCCTTTCTATGATTAACTTCTGCCTTTTGTGATGCATAGTGGAGACAAGTCCAGAGTTGTTCGAGTCGTAAATTTGAGGGTAAAAATATTCGTGAAGCGTAAAAGAAGAGGATATACCGTAGCTGATATCTCCAAACAAGGGGATAGTCAATATTGGTGCAATTTTAACGAAGTTTATGTCACCTAAAGTCTCTTCATCGGTCCAAAACATACCATTAAGAGACTCGTAAATAGTACTTGCTCTAGCTTCGTGGTCAATAGTAAGAACCGTCAATGAGTTTTCGACTTCATCTTGAATGCTCTGAATCAAGGATTTGAGTAAACTGTCTAATGTTTCAACATCTCCTGTAACGGCCTTACACGCTTGTTGCAAAAGAGAGTAAAGCTTCTCTATCAAATCTTCAAATTCCTCAGGCCTACCATTTAGTTCGATATAGTCCGCAGGAATGCTTGATACTAAGCTCTTAGCACTAATAAATGACCTTTTGCTGATGCCCAGTAAATATGAAATTGCTCGTACTAGCTCAACACCGAAACTATGATAATGTGAAGCCGTACTTTCATCATCAAGGTCATCTTTTTGTACTCTCGCCTTATTACTATACCATTCGTTGGTGTCATCAAATTTCAATGGTAAATCCTTTAGCCAAAGCTGCTTGAATTCGTCTATCTGAGATAGTATTTGGATAACAGGAATCAAGTAGTTTTCAAGGTATCCACTTTCTTCGGGAATTATGGTAGGAGGCTCCTCATCAACCTTCAACAACCTTTCTGGGTTGTCATAAATAGACGTTTGTTGCTCCTCTGATGTCTTATATGAGATAAGGTCGCCATCATCCTCTTCAATTGAAGGGACGTGCTCAAATTGATAATCGTGATGATTTGAAACTTGCTTTCCACTAATGAGTTTAGGTTGACTGCTTGCATCCTGGCTTCCATACGAAGAAAAGTCTGGTACATCATTTGGATTTCTTATGGCAACTGTACTCTCGTATTGGGGTTGTGGTCCTGTTTTGTCGTTGGGTTTATCTATTTCAATAGGATCTTCAAACAAGTACGCAATTGCTCTCTCAACATTATTCCCAGTGATCTTCAAAGCACTGACAGCCTGTTCATTACTGAAACCCATGTCAGTCAACTTTGAAATCTCATTGCCGTTCATTTTTGTTCATTAATCAGATATTCCCTAAATCCTGGGGATTGTTAGTTAGCTAAATAACTTGATTCTACGTAGCGCTCAAATTTGAAATACCGAGCAAAGACTATTACATAAGTTAAAGCTAAAGAGACATTAAAACAACAAATAAGAACGTGAGAGTTGTATGGTATGACCGTAAAACCTTGGCTCAGCCTTTATCCTCCTTGCCTTTGGGAAAAAGTCGATTACAGAATGATCAATTCTCAATACTAACCCAATTTAAGAGCCAAGCTGTAGTATTGATCCGAATATGAACCACACATTGAAAAAGAGAGGTTTTCAAGTAGACAGAGAAGTTATATACGTCGCTATGTCGCAACTTCTCCACGTCACAACGTCAATTGTGTCCTTATAAGCTCATGATAAGACTCAAACTCAGCCTTTCCTTTCTGAAGTCCCGGTCGTGCAGAAATCTCTCGCTAGCTCATCAAAATTCTCAGATTTTCATCACCTTAATACAAAGAAGGGCCTGTTATCACTGGTACATGCTAAATTTGAATAGACTCTACTCTGTTCCTAAAATATTAGCAAGAAAAAAAGTCTTCATGTCTACCGCATCCGATTTGAAGGTGATATCGAAAGGGTTATCTGACCTTGGCTTGCAACAGCCTGAACCGTTCAAAGACTCTCATCCTGATTACAACGTCGTTGATATTTTCAGAAACCACATCACGAATGAACTACACAGGCTCACGGGGGCAGAGAAGGAGCTTATTTTCCAGAGTTTGGACTCGCCCTCTACCCTAGACAAGGGTGACATTATTGTTCCACTTCCTAGATTAAGACTTAAAGGTATCAACCCAAAGGAAAAGGCAGCAGAGTGGGCTCAACTGTTTGATAAAGGTAAGATCTTGGACGAGGTTAAGGCCGAAGGACCATTTTTACAGTTTTTCTTTAGTCCAAAAGTTCTCTTCAACTTGGTTGGAAAGGATATTTTATCCAGGCAGAAAGAGTACGGCTTTTTACCATTGGGGGTAGGCAAAAAGGCTGTCATTGAGTTTTCCTCACCAAATATCGCCAAACCATTCCATGCTGGTCATTTAAGATCTACTATTATTGGAGGGTTTTTATCCAACTTGTACGAAAAGATGGGCTGGGACGTTGTTAGAATAAATTACTTGGGTGACTGGGGAAAACAATTCGGTGTCTTGGCAGTTGGTTTTGACAAGTACGGTTCAGAGGAGGAATTCAAGAAGGATCCAATCGACCACTTGTTCCAGATATATGTCAAGATCAATAAGGATATTGTTGAGGAGGGAGAAAACTCAAAAACCGATGAACTTGCTAGAAACTTTTTCAAAAAGATGGAAGCAGGAGACGAAAGTGCCTTACAAAACTGGAAGAGATTCAGAGATCTTTCCATTGATAAGTATATTGAAACGTATGCTCGTCTTAACATTAAATATGACGTTTACTCTGGTGAGTCACAAGTTTCTCAAAGTAAGATGAAGGAAGTTACTGCCGAATTCGAGAACAAGGGATTTATTCACGTAGACAGAGGTGCTAAATTGATTGATTTGACAAGATTCAACAAGAAATTGGGTAAATGCTTGATCGAAAAGTCAGACGGTACCTCATTATACTTGACTCGTGATGTTGGTGAAGCTATCAACCGTTATGAGAAGTATCATTTCGACAAGATGATTTACGTTATTGCTTCTCAACAAGACCTTCACGTAGCACAATTCTTTGAAATCTTGAAGCAAATGGGCTTTGAGTGGAGCAAGAATTTAGAGCACGTCAATTTCGGTATGGTCCAGGGTATGTCCACCAGAAAGGGTACTGTTGTCTTCTTGGACAATATCTTAGAAGAAACCAAGGAGAAAATGCATGAAGTCATGAAGAAGAACGAGGCTAAGTATGCTCAAATCGAAGACCCTGACAAGGTTGCGGACCTCGTAGGAATATCAGCTGTCATGATTCAGGACATGCAATCAAAACGTATCAACAACTACGAGTTCAAATGGGACAGAATGACCTCCTTCGAAGGTGACACTGGTCCATATTTGCAATACGCACACTCTCGTTTGACCTCTGTTGAGAGAAAGGCAGGAATCGACAGGTTGAAACTTCTCGATGCTGACTGGAGTTTGTTGACCGAAAAAGTCGCAGCTAATTTGATCAGATTATTGGCACAATACCCGGATATCATCAAGAAGGCTCTGAAAACTCACGAGCCATCGACAATAGTGACCTATTTGTTTAGCATGGCCCATGTTGTTTCCCAATGCTACGACGTTTTATGGGTCGCTGGCCAAGAAGAAAAGTTGGCTACGGCAAGGTTAGCTTTGTATGCATCCGCCAAACAAGTCTTATATAATGGTATGACGTTATTGGGTCTTACCCCTGTTGATAGAATGTGATTCTCCCTCGGTAATCGTTATAAAAGGTAGATCTTATTATTAATAAAATGTACGTAATTATTTTTCTTGACTTTAGGCTAAAAATTAGTTATCATTTCAGGATTTGAGAACAAAACTTTCGATTAAATAGTAGGAATATCTCAGTATTACAGCCAAATAATAATTGCTAATAAAGGATAGCTGATAATTTACTCAGTGCTTAGCGGGGGTGGTCCTAATCACATCATAGAAAGATGAGTTACCCTGGAGACGTTAGGCCCTTGTCAGACGAAGATATCGCTGATACGATATACCGCATCAGCAAATTCAAAGTGTCCGACTTGAAGGACTTGGCTAGATCTATGGAGCTTCGTCTCACAGGAAAGAAGCAGGAGCTCGTCGATAGACTAATGCAGTTCTTTTATCAGAGCAGACAAGAAAATGACCAGTGCCGACTTGTGACCATTCGAACTTTAGTGTTGAAGAGGGCGAACCACGAACCTATCCCCCTGTTTGCGGAACTTTACAACTCTATAATAACAGGAGCTTATGCATACGGTTCGGTATACGACCAACATGCTAAAAGGGCGTCTTCTGTGAAAACGTATGCCAGCGGGATGGAGTCTATGCCATACGTAGGACATTCAATATATTTCAAAGAAAACCCATTTTACACTATACTACGATACGTTCATGGAAGCCCTCAGGTTGCATATCCCTCAAAGGGACGAAGTGTTTGTGAGTACAACTTTGTTTTGAATCAAGAGGAAAGTGAAGCACTACGTTTGAAAAACACTAGAACGAAGTTCTACTTACTTTGTGGAGCTCAAAGTAATAATTCACCCTCGTCCGCTAATGTTCCATTACAGTTCCCCAATCCTGTAGAAATCCACGTCAACGGTAGAGTATTGAAAGAAAACGTTAAGGGGATCAAAGGGAAACCTGGCACAGCCAAGCCAGCAGATGTGACTCTTTACATCAAGGACTACCCGAAGACAAACAACATACTGATGGTATATACCACTTCGAATGATACCTTTCTACTTTACCTCTGCATAGTTAACACCACGCCTACCAGAGATCTAGTTCAGAAGATTACCAGCAGACCACACATTCATAAAGAGTCTACGATATCCAGAATACGAAATCAAAACTCTTTTGAGGGCGATAATGACGACGATGACATAGTTGTTTCAAATTCTTCGGTGACCCTTCGAGATCCATTGTCTTATACCCGTATGAAATACCCAGCTCAGTCTATATATTGTACTCATACCGAATGTTTCGATGCTCTCGCGTTCTTGGAGTCTCAACTTCAAATTCCTACGTGGAGTTGTCCCCACTGTCACAGATCTGTAAAGATTGAAGAGTTGGCTATCTCAGATTACTTTCTTGAAATCTTACAATCTGTCTCTGAAGATGTGGATCATGTCAATGTAAGTGAAGATGGATCGTGGACAGCTGATGAACAAGGGGTGGTAAAGAATGATGACTCGCCACAATCTGATGGAGAACAACCTAGAGCCACATCTTCACTCAAGGAGACAAGTGTGATTCCGGAGGGAGTAGAGGTTGTCTCAATTGACAGTGAAAGTGAGGACGAACCTACGATTCAAGATGCTAGGCCTCAAATAATAAGGCCTCAATTACCTCCGTCTTTACCAGCCCTAAGGCTCCAACCCGCTACTACACCTATATCTGAACTTCCATCCAACCCCCACACACAGTACGAAAGGAGGCTTCCTCTGACTCTGCAATACCCCCGAGAATTGCAGCTTGATCCAAGTGTCTATGCTTCACATAGCAATGAAAGGTTTCCTTGGATTGGAAAAAAAGGAGATGCCAGCTCAAACATGTCCAATAATCATAACCTTGTAATATACCCTAGTCTCCCCGGACATCATTTGACTAACGATATGACGACACAGACTCCACTGCCACTGCAGGGGATTCCACCCCCTCTGTTTTCAATACCTATCCAGGCAGCTCCGTTGCCCAGGATGACGTTACCAACACAACAAGGTAGTGATGGAATGGGAATCATAAATCATCGATTGTCGTCTGGCTCTGAGACCGACGAAGAAGTTACAATACCTCGAAAGCGGGCACAAGGCGGGCGCCCAGGTAATGTTATTGATAGTCCCTCAGATTCTCAGAGCAATGATTCTGATCCCCCAGGACAAGAAAATGGAACCCACATTCGACATGATAATACATCGAACACCACCAATTCAAATGACGTAAATACCAGCAATGGGAGGGAAAACATTACATCACTTTTGGAAGCCGTAAATCGCGAGAATACCACTACAGCTATTGTGACAGAACCAAGTGCTATGAATGAGCCTACCGACGGTCAGTCCCGTAAATCGCAACCACAAAATGAAAACGCGAGTAGTACAGATCATCGTACATTGTACCCCGAAGTTCTCAAAGAAAGGTTAGCACAACAAGATTGGAAAAGATCGCAACAAAGACAGCAGTACGAAAAGCATTTACAAATGAAAAACTTATTCAAGCAAAGAATTTCCAGTAGCAGGGGTGAGAGCGATTCAAGTGTGCCACTGGAAGTCGTCAATCTGACATTTACCCAAAGCATAGAGAAAGACCACAGTGACGATAGAAGCGCTCAAAGAGGTAACGTGGTAGATGAACATTTAGAAAAGGCAAATGATGAAGTAGTGTTTGAGAATGACATACAAGTTGACGAATTAGACAAACAATTGAATGCTGAACTTAACAGTCAATTAGAAGAGGCCGAAGCCCAAAGAGGTGCCAGTGACTCGTTTGTACCTTCACCGGATCAAGAAGTCTCAAACGAAAACCCAGAAATCGACGCGGAGCTTGAAAATACTTCCAATGATCACTCTGCATCTAGTTTGAGGTTTTCACGACTGGCTTTTGATCTCGTTCATGAAGCAAGGGAGATATCTGACAGCTCAGTTGCTCCGGTGACGAAAAAGCAAAGAGTGGTTAGTCCAAGTGAACCAGATAGTCTCAGTAGAGATTCAGGGCCGGTGTCTACCGTTTCTCCTCTCAATGGAAAGATAAGTAGCATGGTCTTACAAACACCTGAAAATGCTCGGACATTTGTATATAATACTGAGAGGAATGATCAATAGAATCTTATGTATAAAGGTCGAAAACTGATGAGTAGAATGAAACTTTTTTTATAGGTAAATATAATACATATTTTATTTTTATTATAATGGACTTGGTCCTAGATAGTCCTCTTTAATACTTCCAATTGCGTAGATCTCATTAACATCCGTTCTTGTACCTACTATCTTGAGTCTGACTCTTGATCCCTTTTCAATATTTTCATCTGGACTCACATAAGCAGGGGGATTCGAAGATGGGTTGAATTTCATATCAGATGGTATCAAGTGCGTACTCACAAATACTGATAATGGTCCAACATCGGCGAAAAATCCCATCTTGTTTATTGTAGTAACAACAGCATCCACCACTTCTCCTTTGAAAGGCTTCCATACAACAGCACGATACTTGACCTCAAATTCTGCCATACCAGTTCCTGGGATAATCTTTCCTTTACCGACGTCGATGTTCATGCAATCTAGAACGCAAACTATATATCCAAACTGACCAGTGCATGTTCCCTCCACATCGCTTAAAAGTTTGTCTCTCAAGTACTGATCCATTTGTGGGCCGAAATATGACGGGTGTAAAGTTAGATTCAATGATAAATCCTTCAAGAAAAACATCTCTCCGAGAACCCTTGATGTCTATATTCCAGAAGTTTAGTCTATATTATGAATGCTATGTTGAGCAAACCCCACTCGTAATTCGCCAGATTCAAAAATAAAAGTATTCTTGATCGGAACCAAAAGAGAATTGCTTAGGATGCTTTGTGTGTATTTAGGTAGTAGCGGTGGAGCCTAATAAGTAAGTAGCTCGACATACTCGTAATCGAAATATGGAAAATTATACCGCGACATTTGAGTATGTCGCATACGACATTTATCGATACTCAATTTTTACAGATTTTTCAAGGGAACTTTTAGAATCACCAAGTAAAATAGACTGGTTACGAGAAGATTTCATACAATGTCTCAAAGGCTCGGAAACTCTACGGCTGCTCTTACAAGAGTGTGGCACCACGTGGATGTTGCAGAAGATCAAAGAACTTTAGGTCGTTTGGCTACAAGCATAGCTCTCACATTACAAGGGAAACATAAACCTACATATTCACCAAACAGAGATCATGGTGATTATGTTGTAGTTACTAACTGTGCTCATTTGAAGGTCACAGGAAACAAGTTACAAGATAAAACTTACTGGTCTCATACTACTCGTCCAGGTTCCTTGAAGTTGGTTCCCATGGAAAGAATGATTGCCAACAAAGGTTACGGAGAAGTTTTGAAAAGAGCTGTAAAGGGAATGATACCCAAAAATAAATTGAGATTGGCAAGATTAGACAGATTGAAACTCTATGATGGTGATGAACATCCATACAAACAAAATTTGTTGGCGTTTGCTGACGAAGTTAAAGAGATGAAGGCTAAATTAGAAAGATTCAAAACAAGAGAAGCTGAAGTGGCCGAACTTCGTGAAAAGTATTTGGGTAATTGAGCTCAAGTCTGTCAAATTTGCAAGGCAATAATTTCATAAACTGTAAATAAAAGCGTTATCAACAATAAAGAATTACATGTAAATGACTTGTACTATACATTTTATAAGAATACAACTAGCTGACTTGATCCTAAGAACTACGTTCAATGGTTTGTAAAATTTTTTTGTCTTTGTTTTCAGACCTCTTAGTTTATAATATCTTTGTACATGTATTTTTTTTCATTACACTCTTTAGTGCATAAATATTTCAATGCTTATGTGTTGTTCAAACCCTAACGGTTACACCAGATCTTTCAGTATAAAGTCTCGGAGAGATGTTCATTGCCATCAACTCTTGAAACAATAATTTAGCAGCATAGGGAATGTGGATTTGGTAGATATTAGTCTTATTCTTACATGAGCGACATTCAAACTGATTTTTCTTCAAATTTGCAATGACAGACATCAACCCACATATTCCACATACATGAACCCTGAATGCATCTGAAGCCTCCATTAGTCTTTCTTTCAAAAATCCAGCTGCACCATGAGCAATCATACAATCTCTTTCCATCTCTCCAAAACGCAATCCACCATCCCTAGATCTACCTTCCACAGGTTGCCTTGTCAAGACTTGAACAGGACCTCTTGCTCTTGCATGAATCTTATCATCTACCATATGTCTCAATCTTTGGTAGTAAGTAGGTCCAAAGAATACTTGTGCCATAAGCTTCTTACCAGTATGGCCATTATACATCACTTCGAAACCTCTTGAATGATATCCATGTTGTCTTAAAAGCTTTGAAATTGCTTCAGTCGTCACATCAGTAAAAGGTGAAGCATCACCTTCTAGTCCTGACAAAGAAGAAACTTTTGACAATAAACACTCTATCAAATGAGCAACAGTCATACGAGATGGAATAGCATGAGGATTGATGATTAAATCTGGTACAACACCTTGACTTGTAAATGGCATATCTTCATGTCTATAAGTAACACCTATAGTACCCTTTTGACCATGCCTTGAGGCAAATTTGTCTCCAATCTGAGGAATCTTTGTGGTTCTCATTCTGACCTTTACAAATTTAGCACCATCACCATTAGTTGTTAACAAAACTTGATCAACAATACCAGATTCTGTACTTCTCAAAGGAGTTGAAGCATCTCTCTTTGTGTGATATTGTGTTCTTTGTCCTAATTCCTCAGTATCTGGCGGAATAGGAGTCGTTTTACCAATAATAATATCTTCTCCACTGACTCTAACGCCCGGTGCGATCAATCCATCATCGTCCAACTTTTCATAAGTACCATGCTTCAACCTTAATGTGTCAGTTCTTGAAGGCTTTTCAAAAGTTTCCAATGCTTTCATACCTTGTCTCTTCTCCAAGTCCATATACGTTCTAAAGAACAATGATCTGAACAAACCTCTATCAATGGACGATTGATTCATAATCATAGAATCCTCCTGGTTATAACCCGAGTAACAAGCAATTGCGACGATAGCATTCTGACCAGCGGGTAATTCTCTGAACTTCAAATGCTCCATGGCTCTTGTAGTTGCTAGAGGCTTCTGAGGGTAGTATAAGATATTGGCCATAGTATCCATTCTTACCGAATAGTTCGTTAAAAAGACACCCATAGCTTGTTTACCCATAGCAGATTGATAGGTATTACGCGGTGATTGGTTGTGATCCGGGAAAGGGATAATTGAAGCAGCAACACCCAAAATCATGGACGGATGAATTTCGCAATGCGTGAATGTATGTCCACGTCCACTTATTGTTGGTTTGATTCTCTTTGCCGAATCAATTTCCTCTATCTGCAGAGCGTCACGATTCGGTGCTTCCTTGTTTGCATCCAAATCTTCTGGGGTCATCGCAATCATGATTGTCTCTTCTTCTTCTGCGTCCACATATTCTACTATACCATCGCTGAGAAGAGACGACCACGTGTAACTTTCTGCTTCATCATCGTATTCATCATATTCAGAGTTCAAAAGTTTATGAACATGCTCTTTCTTCAACTTCAATTCACCCTTAGTCTCTGATTCAGGATCATCATCAACAACAAACAATGGGCGGTAAACACGACCAGCGTCAGTGAAAATTTTAAATTCTTTTTCTCTGATATCTCTGATAATAGAAACTTCAGGACTAATATCTCCCCTTCTTCTTAAGTTACGTATGGTATCAACTAAATGTGCTGGTTCTCTGTGAGTACCAACCCATACACCGTTGACAAAGACTCTTGTAGAGTCCGGAGAGTTGGAAGGGACGTAATCTTCCAAGGGCTCCATACCCCATTCTTCCAAGAAATATAAGATTGGTTCAGAAGGGGTACCAACAGATATACATGACATCAATGACAAATTTTTGACTAAGCCACACGCTTGACCCTCGGGGGTTTCTGCGGGACACACAAGACCCCAATGTGTGTTGTGTAATTGTCTTGGTTTTGCTATCTTACCGTCACGTCCGATCGGGGTATTCGTTCTTCTCAAATGTGACAAGGTTGAAGAGTAAGTATAACGGTTCAAAACTTGAGAGACACCAGCCCTAGCACTCATTGCTTTCTTTTGTTCACCCCAGTTTCCGGTAGCGAGAGAGTAACGCAAACCATCAGTAATTGTTTGCGACTTAACTGCTAAAGTCAAGTTGAACTCCTTGTCATTCTCCACGCATCTTTGCATATAATTATAAATGTCTTTAGTTAATTTTCTGAAAAGAATACGGAACAAGTTAGCCAACAAAGGACCCGCTAAGTCTAACCTCTTCTTTCCAAAATGATCTCTATCATCTGGTTCCTTTCTCTCCAAAGCAGCTAATAACAATCTGTTGACCATATAACCTAAGAAATATGCCTTTCTTGTTTCGAATCCTTCTTCCTGTGTGATATTAGGTAAGAGTTCCTTTTGTAGGATATCTTTAGCATACTGTATACGCTTCTCTCTTCTTATACCTAAAACACCTCTCCTTCCAATGAAATCAAGAGCGATTTCACGCTCTTGTATGACGAAACCTTCTTCTACAGAAGGCTTCAACATTTCAAGCATTTGCCAGTCATTGGCATCATAACAAATGTGCTCTAAAATATCACCATCAGGAACAATACCGAGTGCTCTGAAAAGAATCACTATTGGAATATCCTCTTTGATGTAAGGTAAAGTTGCCTTAACTGTTCTTCCCGAAGTATCCTTATCGTCTCTACCATAAAGTTTGATTTGCATAGATGAGATCAACCTAGATCCCTTCTCAAGCGCTGAACGGATTTCGGCAACATGGGAAATAGGAGAGGGTGCAGCCTTCTTGAAAACTTGGACAATATTAGCAGCACTTCTTTCTTGAGCGATCAAAACCTTTTCAGAACCATTGATAACAAAGTACCCACCCATATCATAAGGACATTCCTTCAATTCATAAAACTCATGTTCACCCAAGTCACGTAACATACAGAACTTGGATCTCAACATGATCGGAACTTTACCCAAGAAAACTTTGGTTTGAGGATCTTCATCTTCCACCTTCTCTTCTATCCATTCTAACTCATTATCCTTTCTGTTGTTATCATCTGATTTCAAGACCTTCTTAGTCATGTCAACATATAATGGAGATGAATATGTCAAGTTTCTGAGTCTAGCCTCCTGCGGAAACATTGGGTGAGTTGTACCATCACCTTCAGTTTGAGTTGGTTTTGAAATATAAATCTTACCAAAAGTAATCTCATATCTTCTGTTCTCGTGATCAAAGTCAGAGGTATGTTGAGCAGGCTGATCCAAAATCAAGTGCGAGTCCTCCCACACCAACTCCTGGATTGTTGTTTCGATGAATTCATCAAAAGAGTCGAGTTGTTGAGAGACTAACCCTTTCTCTTGGAAAAATGATGAAATCACCGTCCAGCAGTCTTCCGGTGTAATGCCATTGTCTTCCTCATCGTACAAGTACTGGTCACCAACTGACTGATCCTGTGACATATTCAATACCAAGGGATGGATTAGTTTGAATATAAACCACTGTGCTTCAATTGTTAGTCGTTGCCTTTATTATTCTCGTTTACTCAGCACTTTTTACCCGCTCCAAAATATTACACAAAAAGAAATTTTCAAGTTATATTGAAGTTTTAGAACTCGACCGCACAGTTGAATCTCTACTACTTAGATCAGTACCCACAATAATGAGGCTTTGCGGTAGATTGTGGTCTGTTGGAGTACGGGCATTGCATTATAAAACAGGGCCAAAAAGCTATCCAAAGGTCAACATAGCCGATGTGACTCTTGAAAAACCCAGATATGGCTTTAGAAGACAGAGAGCTCCATTACTTTCGGAGAAAGTAAATGATACTTTGTTTCCAACTCCAAAAATCAAGGCTTTGTATGAGAAGGAAGGGAAGCCTGTTCCTATCAAATACAGATCCAATAGTGATGAAATTGCTAGACGCAATTTTGAAAAGTACCAAGAGGAGGTTGCTATGGGACTACCCCATTTCAGAGTTGGTGATAAGAAGATTTACCTACCAAAGGCCCGTATATGCTTGTTGAGACCCAATGCAAAACATACTCCATATCAAGCAAAGTTTTTAGTGCCGAGAAATTTCAATAAGATGGATTTGAGAGATTATTTATGGCATGTGTATGGCTTGAGAGCCTTGAACGTCACCGTCCAGTTGTTACATGCTAGGTTCACCAGAGGACCCGATGACCATGCACGTTATAGAGGTCCCCAGTTCAAAAAAATGACTATCGACATGGAAGAACCATTTATATGGCCCGATGTTCCCAAAGACATTGTTGAACAAGCAGAGTACCAGATGGACAACCAGATTAAAGCTCTCAATCAAAAGAACTCATTTGGATCCAACAAGTCGAAACCAAGTGATGCATTCGACGGATTATATGAAAAGCCTATGTTGCCCAACTCATTTGTGCCTTCAAAGGCCAGAAAGGTGGGATCTTTGAGGGTGCAACAACTCAAAGACAAGGAAGACACAAGATCAGAAAAAGAATTAGTTACTGAATTTTTGGGACTATGATTTTTCAAAACATGTACATATAAAATAGACCAACGTTAACACGATGCACTACTGTAATAGATACAGAAAAAGATATATAATACTAGCCATTGAAAGTTCAAAGAGACACATAACAATACAATTTAGAAGAAAATGCATAGCCATTCTTCGAGCTTCAATTATGAAAAGCCTAATGTAAAATTTCACTCAAAACAAACTATTTCAAACCTAAATAAATAAAATCATAAGCGTCACTTAACGGTTACCAGATCCAACCTTTCTTGTTCTCTGACCCATCTTTCGAAGTTGACTTCACATTCCTCTCTGTCAAGCCTTCTTTGTCTTTGGAAGCTGGCTTATCCACCATGTCATATTCTTCAGCAAAATCAGTATAAGAAGTAGAGTGAGAGGGGTTCTCTTCCGAAGAAGAAACATCTTTGGTATTTCCAACGTTGGGATCATAAATGTATGACTTTAAAGTATCGAATATACTAACTTCATTAGGAGTGGAGCTTGGATTTGACTTTGAAAAGTTACTTGTGAAGTTATTTGACAAATTGTAAAGGGAGAATATGCTAGAAAATGAGTTCTTTCCTAAGAACTTTCCGGCCAATTGTTGGGGGTCAAATGGCAACTTGGATAATACATTGACTTCCCCATCGATCCAAGGCTTGATGAGTTTATAGTAGACTAAGCCCGTGCCATTCTCTGTGAACTTTGTCCATTCCTTGTTGACATCAAACTGTGACGCATTTGAAATCAGAGGGCTCGTTATAAGTATTGGCCATACCAACCACACGGACAACACGAAGTTGAGTAATGAGTAAAATGGGACTACATATTTCAAAAAAAATAGTGATTCCACAACCCCAATGACCCCTACAACAATCCAATAGACTATCCATTTCTGTAATCCTAGCAAATGCCTTTCCAACAATACTTGATCTTGGCCAAGTTGCTCGGTAGAGTCCCCAGTTGCTTTCTTGAGTAAGGACAGTACAGGCACATTAAAACCTGCAATACTAATATTTGACAGGGCTATTCTCTTTGCTACTGATGAGTATTCCTCAAATGCCTTGTATGAAGCAAATATGGGATATATCTTGCAAACTAATGAACTATATGATCTCGTTAGTGGCCGTGCTCCGTGATCATGCCTTTCCTTGGGAAGGTCAAATGGGTCAAATAAATGTACGTTTCAACTTTCAAAAATACTTACTTTGCAATTGAAAATAATCCAAACATCTTGTTAACTAGCAATGTGTGTAAGATAAGTGTTTCTTCCCTATTTTGTATAAGAAGAAACGAAGTCACTAAAGAGTACAGCCCTTTGTGGTACGATAAGATTTGACTAATCTTTTATGAGGGATAGGGTTATGGTGCACTTGGCCTGTCGGTCACGTGTTCACCCATACCGAGCTATCTGTAAACTAAAAAGGTTGACAGAAGCAATAGAATGCATTACATCTGCATGAAGCAAGGTCCTGTTCAAGTGCTACGGGAAGAGAGCTATCACAATTATAAAGTTCGCTATGTCAAGCTATTATCTAAATTAGGCGAATGTTTTCAAAAAACTCATATTGAGGGGCTATCTTTAATATAACAGAGGGTTAGTCCTCCGCTACTCAAAATACGCTAATCACGGTTGAATTGCCTCTATCAGTTTATACGTTTGTCAAGACTCTAGCATCGATACCAAATCATCAAGAATTTCGATTGTCTCTTTAGGACTCGCTATCCAGACAGTACATGCACTTAGTCTTGTTTTGAAGTCATTCGCACCAAGACTAGCAAACTGATCACCAACATGAAGTGTTTCGTTTTTGTGTATGGGACATATATGATCGTATATCTCGTCCTTGCACAAGTATCTCTGTAATGACTCTACTCCCAAGCTCTTGTCCCCGATATCGACCCAGACGTCAGAGCCCCCGTTAAATGCACAGATCTTCACGTCACTATCAGGTCTTGCACTCAGGTTTCTTAGCCTGTACAATATATCTTCCAGTTTTGTAGAGCAGGAAATGACCAACTCTTCTAGATGCTCACGGGATATCTCCTCGTTTTCATTGGGAATGATTCCAATGGATCTTTCCTTCTTTATCAACGTGGTCTTGTCCTTTAATTTGAATTTGCTCTGCAAATGTTTGAGGTGAGAGTATATAGAGTCCATTATTGTCTGGATCTGTTTTGTCTCCCATGTCATCATCAATGGCAAGCTCCATTCTTTAGATTCAATGAACTTCAAGCCCTTCCTCTCATCGTCATATCTGAATAGGTAGTTAGATTCACCACCCATAACCAAGAGATTCTGTTTCTGCCTAGTGCTCAACACATCGGAATCTCTTATATTATCGATCAACCCTTTCAATCTTTCGTAGTATTTTAAGGCGCCATCTTGACCTGGATAACCTGCCGCAGTTACAACTCCAACGAAAAAGTTCATGGATAAGAGTTTGACAAGTCTCTTTATGATTGTAGAGTCATTGTGAAGCGATTGTCCGTCATTGTAAAGAGTCACATCACCATCGAAAGTGATAAGCTTCAATTTAGAAGCAGATTTATCCTTATAAATATCGGCAAGGGCCATCACTTGTGCAGTATTCAAGATATGTCTCACATCATTGAACGAGGGACTCACGTATCTCCTTCTGGATATATGTCTTCTAACATCCTCAACTAGAAATGCTGCTTTCAAAGGGAGCGGCGTAAAGAATTTTCCCACTGTAGGTACAATCTTGCGAATTCTACTCTTGGCCAGACCCATACCTGATTCATTAGCGAATCGAGAATGCTCGATAAGTAACTCAACGTCATGGAATATCTCTGCATACCTTTTCTGACACTCTCTTGCAACCTCTAGTTCCATTGACTCGCAATGTTGTTCGTATTCATCTATATTGTTAAATTGCTCTCGGTCGACCCTGAGGTTCTCAACATCAGCGTGAAGAACAAAAGGCACGGCCAAGAGAGCTTTGATCCACTCAATCAACTCATCTCTACGATGGCTCTTTAGGGCATACTCTACTCTATATCTAGATGTCATCGTTGAGCTCTATAATGTGTATGGTTAGTTATGATCTTGAGTGTTTATCTAAAACATAGTCCAATTTAGTAATATACATGAAATCATCGAAATCCCGATATATTTATTTTGACATTACACCTTTTTCAAACGAACATATATATGTACGAAAATTATAAACCGCTTTGAGCTCTTCTTCTGTCTCTTTCTTCTGAGATAGACAACTTGATACCCTTACCCTTTGGCAAAGATATCCAAGGCTTACCAGCTTCGGTACCGACGACAAAAACATTGCTTAATCTAGTAACGAAAGTGTTGTCAAGAGCATCCTTGATGTGGACTAAATCGAAACCACCCTCATGCTTTTCCCTGTGGGTTATGACACCAACTCTACCCAAGTTACGACCACCTGTAACCATGACCAATCTACCGGTATCGAATTTGATGAAATCGGAGATCTTACCAGTGGCTAAGTCAATTTTGACGGTGTCGTTAGCTCTAATTAAAGGGTCTGGGTATCTGATGGTTCTACCATCGTGTGTGACTACATATGGAATACCTCTCTTACCCAACTGAACCTTCTTAACTTTACCTAACTTGTAAGAAGCTTCTTCAGAGGTGATTCTGTGTACAGTGAATCTACCCTTAACATCGTAGATAAGTCTGAAGTTCTCGTTGGTGGCTTCCAAAGAAATGACATCCATGAACCCGGCTGGGAAAGTTGAGTCGGTTCTGACCTTACCATCGACCTTGACATGTTCTTGCATCAAAATAGCCTTAACTTCTCTACCATTCAAAGCATACTTAAGTCTATTTCTCAAGAAGATAATCAATGGCAATGATTCTCTCAATTTATGGGGTCCTTGAGATGGTCTTGGAGCGTAGGTGCCGGACAACTTGTCCAACATCCAATGGTTTGGAGCTGCTAATCTCTTCAAATGTTTCTTTCTATTAAGACTGTTAGTAAAAATGTTCTGGAAATCGGGGTTTCCATTGAACAAGAAAGGAATATGATAGAGTCGTCAAAGTTCGACATTTAATATTCTCCCGTCAAGCGTATCGTTTAGTAATACCTTTACAATTGGTTACGGTAACGGCAAACAAACCCAGTCTTACGTGGGAAAGATGTTCTGGAAAATAGTTAAACGATCAAACCTGACGAATTATCATAGCAAGGCTCCCTTCCGATCTTCCAAAGAAGATGGTTGCCAAAATTGTCCAGTAGACCAGCTACCGTCAATAGTGGTGTTTCCTCTTAATGAGTACTCCATATTATTGCCTTTTTCCCTGTCTCATTCAAAGAATGTCTGAGCTGGGTTAGACTTACGGGCCTCTTGCCATTTTTGATAATTCTTAAAGTTTTAGATAGAAAACTGTTCAACAAAGATTCAAGAAAAGAAAATTTTTTCAAAGGGGAATTAGCGCTGAAAAATTTTTTCATATGGTGTGTACCACGGAAACGATAGAAAAGCCTTTGAGTCACGTGATGTATCATTTGATAGTAGTATGATCACTGCGTGCACGTAATTTCCAGGTGCCAAGCTACGTATAAATCCTACAATTCGTTGGGTTTAAGCATGCTTTTAAAAAGGAGGGAGTCACCGCTTCCCGTAAACTATAAATACTATGAATCTTAATTGAATATATTGGTATCTTCTGTCCTTCTCTAGAGAGAGAATTGGACAAATTTGAAAAGCTTAGTTAAAATCCTTTCTGGCGAAATATAGTCACCATACAAAACAATACAATCCCAAATATGTGGTCTTGTTTGCTTTGAATTTAGCTTCCTGAGTGCTGGAAAGGGGTTCAAAACCGAAAAAGTAGTCCTAAGTAATCCCCAATCTAAAAAACTGTACTCTTTGGTTCTTCGGGGTGGATCCCAGAATTGAGAGCAGCACCGTAGCCAAATCCGGAGTCGGGGTCCACGCCTCCTTTGTCTGTAGAAGGTGGTGGCATATGAATCGAAAGCTTCTCGAGTCTTGATCTTTCAGTCTCCTTCTCGAGCTCAGTGCCGGTCATCACCTTGACCCAGTCCACATAGAGCGAATAAGGACCGTATTGCTTGTCAAGCAAGCCGATACCAATTGTCTTGACCTGAGACTTGTTGAGCTCCGAGCCGTCCTGGATAACTCCCCAGTTTGTCATCACAAAGTCGTTCAAAGGGATGATCACAGTCTCCCACTCGCCCGGGTGGTTCAAAAACAATCTGTGCTGAAACAAATCCGTGATCAAAGGAGTGTTTGCCTGAATGTTGACCAAGTACTTTCTGCGGTCTCCCTTGAGTCTCATCACCAACGACGACATGGTGGACCAATCCCAGTAGCTGTCTCCAGACAACCACGACTCTTTCTGGTCCTTTGTTCTGAACATCGCATACCCAGACCTGGTAACTTCTGGGTTGTTCTTGGGTAAATCCAAGCTCAAGTAGCCGTGGAAGTGGCCAGCCTTCGTCTCGGGATCGATATCAAACTTAGCGGTTGAAAACCCGCCGATCTCCTGGTCACTTCTTGTCATGATGTTGGACACCGATTCCTCAGCCAGGTTTTTGAAGTCCAACACCGTTTGAACCGGAGCCATCAAGTCCTGGGGCTTGGTGAAGATGCGACTGAATGTCGACTTCAATCCCAAAGTTCTAAGAGACATGTCGAAATGTAGCACTTTGCTGGATAATATTCACCTATGGTCTGGGGAGGAGAACTTAACTTGTAATCGGACTTTTTCCGAACAGTTTAGACGATAAAAAGCGCTTGTGACAACCTGCAAACCACTAAGTTTGAACAATTGTAGCCTCCACGACGATACGATAAGATACCGTACACAACTGATCGGTGGTAATTGAAGCTATCTGGGTTACTTTATCAGAGATGGTTCCACGAAGTTTGGTTGCCCTTTTATTGTCAGGTTTGCCAGCTGAAGAAAAATGGTTTTCAAACAATGGCGATCGGCTGAGAATATATAAGCAAGTTTTGGTGGAGAATCTTCCGCTCGCTTCCCCTATGATTGCGAAAGATAGGTAGGGATCAGTGAAAAACTCTTGAGCTCTCTAGGAAATTTTCAGCTGGGGTAAATGTCAACCATGGAACCCCACAATTAGGCTTAAATCATCAATCAGCTATCAGATCTTAGGGTCATTCCTTGGATAAGAACAACCAGAACAGCCGAACAACTGCATGGGAGTTGGTGAGCTGGCATGTAGGGGTGCAGTGCCAGCGAACACGATGGTCTGAAATTGACCCTTACTCCGTGTCTCGGTAGTGCAATTTCTGTTGGTCTGGATGCGAGCCGTACTCCGAAGGCTCGACCCGCCCCGCTGCGATTGACTTCTACAATGAACTACGGCGCCCTCGCACATTTTTCTCCGACTTTTAGACGGAGTGTTCTAGAAGGTCATGGGTTTAGGGGTTGTGGATGCCCGCCAGGGGAAGTGGCCCGCTCCTGATCGACTTCACAACCGAAGTGACTGAACGCAAGCGGAGGGGTTCGATGCTCGCCCTAGATGGAGCGGACTACGAAGAACATTTGTGCAGATCACTTCATTAATCACTTCCCCACTATCGATTAGGGGTTGGATTACATGCAAAAGATTTAAGCCTCACAACGAGGCATGATAAGACTCTTGGGGTTGCATATTGCTTGATGCAGAACTTGACAGTCTCCCCACAGCAACGTGATACAAAAAAAAACTCCGATACCGGGAGTCGAACCCGGATCTGCTCGGTGAGAGCGAACCGTGCTAGCCGTTACACTATATCGGACAGGCGTACATGTGTTCGAAAACGAATACCCAATATTGCCCTTCGTGGGTGATGTCTACCTGTAGGAGATACTCATGTCTTCTAGAATCGCTTTCCCGTGTTTCCTTTATATATAATAAGCACACTGCTCGCTACTCTTCTATCGAGGGGTCAGAAAGCTTGGCAGCTTGAGTTGCTCTGTAAACTACTTTACATACAAGCAAGTATCTTCAACAGCGTGCTTGTTGAGATTCGATTGCATATAGCTGTGAGGTAATGTATCAATCTGTTGATCTCTCAAACTCAAGAGATCCCGTAAGTCATTCAAAGAACGACTGGTTGTCGGACGTTCGGTAGCGTTTACGTGTTTGCCCTTATCTTGGCTCGATCGATCGCTTTTCATCCTTAGAGTAGATTACACACACTTTGATAAATTATGATGTGTTTTTGTACAAATCCACCAGAAACGCAACACGCCCCACCCCCCGCCAAAAAAAAAACTAGAGTATTTAATCTGCAACACCTCTCCACCTCTCTCTTTGGAGCTTAGAAGAGGAGGGAAGGCTTCTTGGAACAATACTTCAAGGAATTGCGCCAAAGAATCAAAAAAAACCTTTGGCTTCTCCACTAGTGCGGCTTATTGGTCAGCATAAGAAATTTGCATGCACTGTGAAAAGCTAAGGGTGAGAGAGTTGCATAGGTGATATTCGGTATGAGTTCTAGAAAAGTAAGCAGTACCCGAATTGGCAACTAATTTGAGAACGTGTTACGGAATTGATCTTTTCTTTTATTCATGGTTTGTTTTTATTGCGAGGCTAAACCTGGTGCGGCTGCATATTGACAGTATTGAAAATTGCTTATCCAAAGTATTCGAAGAAAGTGGTCAACAGCGTAGATGATAATTGAAGGCTTCAGATTGCAATAATTCAGAATATGCTGACTGCTCGAATTTCATCTAACTCTGTGCTACTTAGAGCTCTGAAAACTTGACATAGGAGCACATAAGGATTCAAAGACATTAAAGACAGAGAGAGTATGAATTGAATGCTCAGAGAAAAAAGTAAAGCAGTATCAGTGAACTTCATATTGGGTTTTCATGTCTGAGATCTCAAAACTTTCAATCTTCTTTTAATGTGTATAGATTTGTTCCTGTTTCAACTTTTACTTGAGTCTCCTGTAGCAACTTTAAAATTATGCAGCAGGTGCAGGTGAATTTTGTTTTTATCCTTGCCATACATCATAACAGAAACAATAATTTCACAAAGATTTTAAGTGACGTTTTCAATTAACGAGTCAAAAGTCAAAACGTACCATGAGCCAGACGTATAACGGTAATTCACCGCCCCAGTACTCCCAAGGGAGACAGGACGACGTTTATCAAGTCCAGCCAGACTTGGAAAATGCAAAGTTCGATGAGAAGCCAAACCCATCGCAAAACTTCGATGACTCGTTCAAAATAGAGAAACCTAGGTACAATGATTGGCCATTTGCAATATTTTTCTTGCTAGTGGTCGCAGGATTCATTGCAATCGCCGGTATCACCTTGAACGCATTGAAGAAAACTTACGGTCAATTAGGTTCATCCATCTACTCATCCAGCAACACTTTCACTTTGAACACAAACACAATTATTTTGTTTGGGTTCATTGTGGTAGTGGGAGTGGTGTTATCTGCCGCCATAATTGTCTATGCAAGGTTAGCTGCTCGAACATTTATCACTACAGGTCTTATTTTGAATGTCATCCTTGGAATTGGAACTGCTATTTACTACTTTGTTGAGCATTACTATTCGGCCGCCGTTGTATTCTTGGTATTTTCACTCATAACAGCATGGTGCTACTGGAGTGCTAGAAGCAGAATACCTTTCAGTGCCACTGTTCTTGAGATAGTCATCGATGTCATGAAAAGATACCCTTCGACTATGGTCACCTCTTTGATTGGTATAATCGTATCTGGATTATTTAGTGTCTTGTTTTCGACAGTTATTGTTGCTACATATGTGAAGTATGATCCCAAATCAAATAATGGAGGATGTGAAGTCGGAGGTGGCAATTGTTCACAAGGGAAGTTGATTGGAGTCCTTGTTTTTGTGTTTTTTGCAGGTTATTATATTTCCGAAGTGATAAGGAATGTCATTCACGTGGTAATTGCAGGCATTTACGGAACATGGTACTATTTGTCCAATTCAGATCAAGGTGAGCCCAGACACCCTGCCTTGGCCTCTTTGAAAAGGGCATTGACTTACTGCTTTGGTTCTATCTGTTTTGGTTCTTTGATTGTGTCATTGATTCAACTTCTTAGAGCCTTTATCCAAACTTTAAAGAGCAACGCATTTAATAGTGGAGATTACTGTGCCGGATGTGGTTTTTTGATTTTGGACTTTATTATTGGAATCATTGACTGGATGGTTCGTTACTTCAACCAATATGCTTACTGTTACATTGCGTTGTATGGCAAAAACTATGTGAGATCTGCAAAAGATACGTTCGACATGTTGCGCTTCAAGGGTATGGATGCGTTGATCAACGATTGTTTCATCAATACCTCTTTGAATTTGTACTCTATGTTTGTCGGTTACTTAACTGCTTTGTTGTCTTACTTCTACCTTAGATTTACAAAGCCAGATTATAACTCGGATGGAACGTTCTATGCTCCTGTCATTGCTTTTGCCTTTTTGATCTCTGGACAAATTACACGTATTTCTTTGGTTGTGATTGAATCCGGTGTTTCAACATTTTTTGTTGCGTTGGCTAAGGATCCCGAAGTCTTTCAAATGACAAACAGAGACAGATTTGATGAAATTTTTAGAAATTATCCTCAGGTCTTGCAAAAGCTCACATCTGATCATTGATATACGTCATTGCTAATTAGAGCATTCTTGAAGATTTTGAACTCGAGCATTGAATGCAGTGGATAATATATATCGTCATATGTATCTGATTTATATATTATATGTACTATATTTGATTGTACTGTTAAAAAAGTAGTGTTGGTTCTCGAGGCTCGATGATCAATAATTGACGATCTATGCCAGATTAAATTTGAGTAATTTTGATAACATCAATACTCATAACTTACTGACAAGGTTTAAGCATGCTCACATTGGCAATTGGCGATCTCTATATCCCTGAAAGGAAGATCGATTTGCCCTTGAAGTTTCGTAAACTTCTTAGCCCAAATCCTAATTCTATCCCCACAAACAACAAGATATCCAAAGTTATTTGCCTAGGAAACGTTAACAATTCAGTAGAGACTCTAACATTCCTAAACAACATATCTCCATCCTTTCACATTGTTAAAGGGGAGTCTGATGACTTAGAGATTTTATCACAACAATTGATAACTTTGAATAGAGATGGAAACATACCTCCTCACCAGACCATCACTGTTGACAACTTGAAGATAGGTTTTACCAATGGATATCAAATTGTGCCCAAAAATGATCCGCTTGCTCTTCTGACATTGGCTAGAGACATGGATGTTGATATATTAATTTGGGGTGGAACACATAAGGTAGAGGCGTATACATTGGATGGTAAGTTTTTCATTAATCCAGGGAGCGCAACAGGAGCAACGAGTTTCGATTGGCCCGAGGAAGACGAAGAGGAAGAAGAAGAAGATTACGAATCTGAAGAAGAGGAATATGAAGAGAAAGGAGTTAAAGAAGACGAAGATAAAAAGTTAAGGGAGACCGAACATAATAACGAAAAACAAGCAGATGTACTGGAGAAGATTGAGAGCGTCGAGGAGGACTCCAATAGTGCAAGTGGCGATAAATTTCGATCAGATAACAAGGATTCAAAGCGTAAGGTGACATCAGAAGAGACTCAAGCTGATGGGAAACCCACAGATTATAACCCGGAGGAGAGTGGTTCAAAAGATAATAAAAATAATTCGCAGGACAATGAAGAGATAAATCTCTACGATCTAGAAGAAGCCATCCAAATTTCGAGCTCTATCCCATCCTTTTGTTTGTTGGATACACATGCTTCAATATGCACGGTATACATCTATACATATATTAATGACGAGGTAAAAGTTGACAAAGTTGTTTACCAAAAAGAATAATGTATATTATAAATTGAAAAATCACCGATATTATGCTTGTACTGAAGAATAGTGTAACACAAACTCTTTTCGAATCTTTTCCCAATTATGTGGGTCAAAAAATATATAAACTCCTTTTTCGACGTCTTGACTGATCAACACGGGCTCCACGTTACTATCTTTCGTCAACCAAACCTGAATGTCTTTATGATACCTCCAATTTCTTGCCACTAATTCTCTAGCAGCGTATTCTTGTAAAGTATCTCTAGGTTTCATGTAAAATATATAAAATAATGTCTCATCAGTAAAAAATTGTATTTTAGAATCACAAGGTCCCGGTATTGGTTTAATACTTGACTGTTGAATAGATTTAGGCAATGTGAAATATGGTTCAACATCTGACCTAGAAGTCTCAGCCCATGGAGAAGGAAGGTTTTTCAATATTTGTGAATCTTCCGATAAGTCAAGACCGAACCGACTTATATCCTGCCCTATTCCGAAAGCCGTATGATCAGTTTGATCCATCTTAATCAATGAAGATAATCCCTTCAACCCATATTTATCCATTTCATCCTTCGAACTATCAGGTCGGGAAGTTCCACTAGTTGAAGCTAATCCAGGAGGTAAAATTGCTGACTATGTTAGCAGAAGGTCGATGAACAACAGTCGATAATTATATACATACCCATTTCAAACTTTTTCAACGACTTTTTGCAGCTTTTATGCTGTTGGTTCAATGTACGCCCCAAAGACTATGACTATGGTTTACAAGATTTGACTAATGTTCTAATAAGTTTTGATATTAACTATCATTTTAACTATTACTGTAGGCTTTCTTCCCAGATCTCTCGCGGGTTCGGTATACAGGAAGTTGAAACACGTGAACAAGCATTTACAAACATAACGCTTTCAAGAAGACGTTAAGTAATATAGGTGCATCACAGTGTATTTAAGAAGCAGATCGCATATTGATATTTTCTTTTGTAGCCTAAAGTTAGAGAATGAGCCGAAGAAGTAATCCAAATATTATCATTACAGGTACTCCGGGATGTGGAAAAACTTCACACTCCGAGAGCTTGAAATCACAATTAGGTGATGAGTTTAAGCACTTTTCCATCAGTGATGTGGCTAAAGAGAGAGGGTTCATTGAAAGCTATGATGAGAAATTAGATACTTCAGTCGTTGATGAAGATCGATTATTAGACAGTTTAGAGGAGGATTTAAGAGAGGGAGGGATTATAATAGACTGGCATTGCTGTGATATATTTCCTGAGAGACTAATTGACTTAGTTGTTGTATTGAGGACAGAAAACAAACTTTTATACGAAAGAATGAAGAAGAGAGGATACAAAGATAACAAAATCCAGGAGAATCTTGATTGTGAAATCATGGAGGTCATTTCTCAGGATGCAAGAGATAGCTATAGGCCAGAAATTATAGTAGAACTACAGTCTGAAAGTGTGGAACAAATGGAGGATAATGTCGAAAGGGTTGTGACTTGGATTAACAAATGGAAAGAGGACCACGTAAATGGAGAGTCCAATGAATTACAGACAAGCGATTCCGGAGAAGAAGGGGAATCTGAAACAGAAGGAGAAGGTGATTACGACAGCAGTGAGGAGGATTCAGAATGAAATCATGACTACAATACCGTGTCGAACACGATGTTTCGTTTGTTACTTATAAAATTTCGTTTATTACCTTCCCGTTGTCTAGTTTACATATGAATAATTTCAATCAGATGATCAAGTGGTTAATGATTCTCCTTATAAAGAAAAGGGAAATCAAAGCCAACAAAACCAAAACCGCATAATATCCTCTTGTAATGAGGCGATAAGACCACTTCTTTGTGATCTTCATCATGTTATGTCTTTCTAATTCCGAGATGCACTTTGAATTTTGGACAAAAATATATCTGGATTCCTCTATAATTTCAAGTTTTTGAGCTTCTGTAAGAGCATTTCTGGTAGAAAGTTCATAATCCCTCTTATATATTAATCTCAACAAACTTTCATCCGCAACATCAAATGTGAACATATTTGCGCCGAGATGAATGATATCTTCATGCCTCAAGCCATCTTTATGAGGGAATAAACCAGTGGCTCTTGAGACCGATGATCTCAAAGCCCTACCACCTGCGAACAATGCCAAGTACATGACATGCATATATGCCAACAAAAGATATGGTTTTTCCTTAGTTACTTTTTCGATGTGATTGACAAATTCAATTTGTTCAGACATGATTGGGGTTTCAAACTTTGATCTGTTATCATCATAGTAGAAAAGTAAATCAGTCTCACACTTTTCAGACCTGGCTACTTCTGGCTTCCATATGTTGTTGAACATTTCAGACCACTCGTTTTGGGCGTTCATTTGTTCATACAAGCTTGTTTCGATTGCTTTGAATACATGGTAAAAACTCTGAACACCTTGGCGATATATTCTTGCATCTCTCAATGCGATAGCCAATTTCAAGGTAACTTGTTTATTAATTTTATCATGACATTCTTTAGTACAAGCATTTATCCTGTTTGCTAAAGCGCCCAAGTCATTTCTGTCTGGTAAGATTTCATGTTGAGAAAGTTTGGTTGTGGCGCCCACAGTTTGAACGGACAGCATAATGATTTGTTTGTAACGTTATGTATTTATCACAAGTATTTCTTCGAATACAGTAATCAAGTTTTTTGATAAGGTTACAAATAAGTTATAACTTTGAGGTTCCAAGAGTTTATAAATGCAAAAGTGAGCGATATGTCCGAAGATGACTTAAACGCGTTGTTTGTGACATCTAATGGAGATATCGGCATTCGCACCATTTTGCAATCAGAGGAGCCGATAAACGGAAATGCATTATAACAAAAGCCTCATGAAAAGGAAAACAGCAAGGATGCTTCCCGTAACAATAAAGAAACAACCAAAGTACAAAAGCGATAGTGGTGTTTCATTTTCAAGACGCGCTTCACTTGAATCATTCGGAAGAATAACCACCAAGCTGCTATGCCGACTATCCTCGAATCCCTGCTCTGACCAGTAATATATCACAAGGTACGAGGAAAGGATTGACGTAGTAGACATGACCCTACTTGAGTACAATTACTTCAAAGGGCTTGACTGTTCTGAATACCTCTAGCTTTTCTTATCAATCATGTTATTATACGAGACTAAGTTACTACAGTCTGAAAGGACAATGTACAGGTTTGATATGAAAAATTTAACTTTTCACTACAGTAGAGATTGATGCTGCTTCCGCCGTTGTTATGATAACATGTACCATCGTTGGTTCACCACTTCTTCGAGAGAGCTTCAGAGACTTCTGAAAGAGAAGTTTAAACGTGCCCTTTCTCTAGAAGAATTTCTTTTTAGAAAAAAAGTATTGGAGACATACAGAGGAGCTGTAAGAATGTGTTACAAAAGTCACGAAAAAAACGAATTGTTGAGGTTCACGAGAGAAGAGTTTAAGATAAATTCACATCAGAGAGATTTGACGTATCGGAAATACCTATTGAACACTGGAATACAAAGAATCAATGAAATGCTGTCCATAATGGGACTAAGCGGTTCTATATTGTAATTTTGCATGTCTATATAAAGTTCAATAGGGAAAGTGACTGACTAAGTGACTCTTCAAACTTTCCGAATGCAGTGTTTACGAAGCTCAGGTCGATATGTTCCATTTCATCAAAGGACATCGATTTTTTGATCGCCTGGAGATGTTGAGTTCTTAGTGATTTGAAGTCAAGACGTTTAAGGTCTTTTAAAAATTGATCTCTTAGTAAGCCAATACTGTTATTCTTTGAAGTGTGTGCCATGGTCTTGATATCAGCCATCAATTCAATAACGATGGAAATATTATTGATAAAGCTTTCCGATAAAGAGTTATTTGTAATCATGATACTTTGAACTTTACTCAATTTCAAGTTTTTATTGAGAAAGTTGAAAACTGAGTCGAATTCTTTAGTAGGCTCTAATTTCAATAATTTGAAAAGGTTTAAATAAATCTTGAAGGCCCAATTTTCGAACTTGTTCAATTGTTCAACCATGTCAGGGTTACTCAAAACTTTATTAAAGCTTTTGACTAGTTTTGGTAGCTTGGTCTTATCGCCTTCAATGAGTATAAGTTCCTTAAGTAAACTCAATTGTATATATAGTTGGGTCTTGATTGGGCGATCAAGAAACAATCCCTCATTTTCGTTGTTACCGAACTTCCAAACAGTATCAAAATCACGATTATCATGTAGATACAAACTATCATTCAATAAATGAGGTTCATAAACTTGAATGTACTTTGAAAAATACTGGACGTACTGGGTGCTTCTTGTAATCTTGGAGAACCTCAAGATTTTCAAAATTAAATCAAACTTCGAAACTGAATAAGTCAACCGTTCACCAAATGAATAAAATCCTTCAAGTTTGGTAAAAGCCGATTTTTCAAAACCGCCTACGATCGACTCTTTGATCTCATCTTCTGCTGTCATATAAAACTGGTAAATCTTAAGCAAGAAATTTAAGTTAGATACAGATGGAACCAACTGCAAATAGTGACCCAAAGTATCATGTTGAACCATTTTTATCTTCAACCCCTCGTAGCTTTCCACAGAAAGATTTGAGAAGTTAAAATACGAAATCAACTTCAATATCCAAAGACGCAACCTCGGGTCGTTGGGATCTTCTGATAGGGCCTTTTGTAATATTAGTATTCCCCGGAAAGCCGAACCCAAAGATTGGTTGTTTTGCAATTGAATGACAACATTCATCATAATCAATTCATTAGCAGGGTAACAATCAAATTCTGGCTTAGATACTAATATTTGTTTGAACTTATCGTAAAGTGCCCAATTGGTTCTCGTGAACTTTTTCAAATCTAGTTCCTTTTCCAAGACATACGAAAACTTTTGAACATTTACCAAGTTTGTCAACTCAGAAACGGGATCAGAAGAATTCCTAATCGGAGCGTTCTGTATGTATTTACATATTTCCTCTCGATTGAGTTTTTCAAAATAAATTTTTAAATCGTTGAAACAACAAGTTTTATTGCTGAATTTTTCATAATAGTTCTGAACATAAGGAAGCAAATCCTTCTCATAGGTTACCGCCAACTCAATCAAAGATAAGCTGGTGTTTCTTGAAATCTTATACAGCGTGATCAACTTTTCTACTTCTTCAAAAGATAGATCAAGCTTTTTGGCTGATAAAATCAACAATTTCCAAGTATTGAAATCATTAAAATTGTTTTCAAATATTAATGTTTTAGCGTAGTCGTAAATGTGTTGCCATCTTTCCAAGGCCTGAAGAGTATCTAAGTAGAGCAAATGCAAATCAAGATTGATTGTGTTAGCTTTCGTGAAAGATTTTATCTCTTCTATGATCTCGTTATTTCTAGAAGCTTTCTGTAGCAACTTAACGTAGACAAATAGTTCCTGATCGTTTTGAAAGGGTCTGAGTTCTTCAATCAATTTTAAGCCCAACATATTAAAAAGCGATTTCTCTTTATCATCAACAGCATTACTCAAAAGCATGTTACAACTGAAGGCAGCCCAATATGCATATAATCTGTTAGACTTCTGGTGTTTTTGTAATATCATCAAAATACGCTGTAGGGATTTCCTATCGAACTTGTTTATGGAAGATTGAAACCATTCTAGAATTAAGCCTGTGCTTGGGTACTTTTTGATTGCATTTTCGAAAGCAGAATTGGCCTCTTTCTCATATCCAATTTTGGAAAAAAATGCTGAAAGAACTTTGAGGGTCTCGGGGTCACTGGGTACCTTTTGAAGTAACTCCAAATTACTTTTGATAGATTCATCAATGGATCCTCTATTGAATAGAATTTGATTGTTCAAAGCATGATAATAACTCCTGTTGGGATACTTTCGTAATTTGCGATTTAGAATCTCTTGGGCATATGCAAAAGATCCCAGTTCTATTAGATCAAGGATTTCCCGGTCTGTTTCAGACATAGTAACAGGTGGATTTATTTGGCGGTATGTTTCGTGGATTTTTTTTTCAATTTTACATCGTCGCGATCTTAAAATGGAATGAGTCGACGGAACCATCAATAGAATATATCGATCGAACAACAGCAGCAACCTCACATATAGATTCCCAGTGAAAGAAGAAAGACCATCAAGAGACAATCCACTGTAATATACTGTTTGAACATTGTCAAGAAAGAATTTACTCAAAGTAGAATATCAATGTAGTAGATTGCTGCAAGTCTTACGTATCCATGAATGATAGCCACCAACGAATATCCCTCACGAAACCAAGAATTGAGGCTTATCATGACCTATTGTTAACATTCTTGCAGCCTCAGTTTTCTATTTCGAAATAATGCTAGATTTGACATTGAGAGGAAGTTTCTCTTCAAGAGTGAAGAGTTCTAGTGCTCAGATACAAGAAACCAAAGATGCTACAACACTCAAGAAACCGCTATCAGTCTCAGTGAAAACTTTAGTTTGAGAGGGAATCTTGGTATCACGCCATGAGAGGAAAGCAGCAGAATGTAGTCTCGTGAACTACAACACCTACACGGTGATCACATTGGTCTTTGCTCTTTTCGTTTAAGCATGCTGATTATTTGCAGTAAACGTGGCCAAGTGTTCCACGACAGCTGTGAGTGCCACATACAGAACTACTACTTGTGCTTGCTGCTTGGCTTGCCGCCTGTCTTGCAGCATGTCTTGCAGCTTTGACCCGTCGGAGTCACGAAGAATTTCGTTTTAGGTTACAAATCTTTACTGAGCCCTGAGAAAATTTCGGGAAACATTAAATGCAATTTAAAAACCAGCCGCGAATGGTAGTTTGTGGGTGTATATGCAACAAAATCACTCACCAGAATGTAATCAGAGGAAGGAAGAATTTGTGCTAGAGAGAACACTGGAAGCACTAGATCATCTACCATGAGATTGTTATTCCCTTCATCATCTCGGTCAGGCGCCAAGAGGTTCGGAGCACGGTAATTCTTGGGACTTATAAATTATATGCAGACTTATCTTGGCCTGCAGGGCCAAGTTTTTGACTGAGATAGGCAATGAGATAGACAATGGTATATAAAGGAGACAGTTGCAAAAAAAACTGTTTTAAGTTGATGAACGGAGTAGCATGAAATCAATTACAATACATACTAATAAGGAACAAAAAGATCTGGATGGGCACTTTGAGCGCCTGATGTCCGTTTCTACTGGAACGACAACCCAGAGCTTCGATACCTTCAGATTTCCTACTGACAAAGTTTTAGAAACTTTTGGGACTGATGTAACTAATGGACTACTGGAAGAGCAAGCAGCACTTTTCCTTGAAAGCCACGGACTAAACTCACTTGGTGAGGGAGAGAAGATCTCCATCACCAAGATATTCGCTCACCAGGTGTTCAATGCCATGATTCTTGTATTGATTATTTCTATGATAATTGCCTTATCTATCCATGATTGGATATCTGGAGGGGTAATTGGATTCGTCGTCTTCATAAATATTGCCATAGGTTTTATCCAAGAGTATAAAGCAGAGAAAACGATGGGTTCTCTTAGACTGTTAAGTACTCCATCCGCTAGAGTCACTAGATCCTCTAAAATATTAGATATTGCGTCAGAAAATCTTGTACCAGGAGACATAGTACATATAAAGGCAGGCGATACAGTTCCTGCTGATCTTAGGCTTGTTTCTGCCTCTGATCTAGAAACAGAAGAAGCGATGTTAACAGGCGAATCTCTTCCTATTCCGAAAAACCCTGATATACATTTCGAAGACAGCTCTAAAGTTGTGCCCGTTGGAGATAGAGTGAACATGGCGTACTCCTCCTCAGTTGTTGGAAAAGGTAGAGCAACAGGAATAGTCATTGCAACAGGCTTGAATACGGAAATAGGTCAGATAGCAGCATCTTTAAATGGAAGCACACCTTTTATCAGAAAAGTAGAAAAACGCGATGGAAAGTCAGCTTACTTGAAGGCTTATGGGGGAACAACTAAAGACTTGATTGGAAATATCTTGGGAGTTAATGTTGGAACTCCATTACAGAGGAAGCTTTCTTGGTTGGCAATAATTCTCTTTTGGATAGCAGTGGTTTTTGCAATAGTGGTAATGGGCTCTCAGAAAATGCATGTTAATAAGGAAGTTGCGATTTATGCCATCTGTGTAGCATTATCCATGATACCATCTTCATTGATCGTGGTTTTGACTATTACAATGGCAGTAGGCGCTAAGGTTATGATGCTGAAAAATGTAATTGTTAGAAAACTTGATACCCTTGAAGCATTGGGTGGAGTCAATGATATATGCTCAGATAAAACGGGTACATTGACACAAGGAAAGATGATTGCCAAGAAGTTATGGATACCAGATACTGGGACCTATAATGTGGAAAACTCAAATGAACCTTTCAATCCGACCATGGGAGAGTTAACTTTCGTCGATAAAAGCCCGAGCTTCATAAATGGGTATGATGAAGAGACAAACTTTTTGCACAGCCTTCCTGAGCCATGGCCCCAATCATTTACTGAAGCCCTCTTAACCGCATCTTTAGCTAATGTTGCAACAATTAGGAATGAAAAAGACGAAGAGTCGGGAGATATTGTTTGGAAGGCACATGGAGACCCCACAGAGATTGCAATCCAAGTATTTGTAACCAGACTAGGCTTTGGAAGATCAATCACTGAAAAGGATTTCATTCATGTCAAAGAATTTCCTTTCGACTCCACAGTAAAGAGAATGTCATCGGTTTATCAAAACTCAAAATCTGAAGAGATAAAAGTATTTTGTAAAGGTGCAGTCGAGAGAATCATAGACCGTTGTGAATATTGGGTCAAAGGCAACGAAAGTCAAAGTCAACCTAGCGAATCATTATCCGAGCTCACAGATGAAGATAAAAACACGATCTTCTCTAATGTGGATGCCTTGTCATCTGAGGGTTTACGAGTTATAGCTTTTGCAACTAAAAAATCTCACACCGCTGATTTTTCAGATAGGGACTTAGTCGAATCAAAATTGTGCTTTCAAGGATTGATTGGAATTTATGACCCCCCTCGTCTTGAAAGTGCAACTTCAGTAAAGTTGTGCCATAAAGCAGGAATAAACGTTCATATGCTTACAGGAGATCACCCTGGTACGGCAAAAGCTATCGCTCAAGAGGTGGGAATTTTGCCCCATAACTTGAGCCATTATAGACCTGATATTATCAAATACACAGTAATGACAGCAACAGAATTCGATTCTTTGGAAGAGGAGGAAATTGACGAGTTACCCGTATTACCTTTGGTGATTGCTAGATGCTCACCTCAAACCAAAGTAAAAATGATTGACGCATTACACCGCAGAAAGAAGTTTGCAGCCATGACTGGAGATGGAGTTAATGATTCGCCATCATTGAAAAAAGCGGACGTCGGTATTGCGATGGGACTCAATGGGTCAGATGTTGCCAAAGATGTCTCAGATATCGTGTTGACAGATGATAATTTTGCATCCATTTTGAATGCCATAGAGGAAGGAAGAAGAATGTCATCTAATATCCAAAAATTTGTGCTTCAGCTATTGGCCGAAAATGTGGCCCAAGCACTATACTTAATAATAGGGTTAGCATTTATAGACGAATCTGGGTTCTCTGTTTTCCCGTTATCCCCTGTTGAGGTTTTATGGATTATAGTGGTCACCTCATGTTTCCCAGCTATGGGATTGGGTCAAGAAAAAGCTTCGGATGATATTCTCGAAAAGCCTCCAATTAGAAGCATATTTACTTGGGAGGTGGTCATTGATATGTCAGTATATGGACTTAGCATGGCAGTATCTTGCTTGCTTTGCTTCATTGTTGTTGTTTTCGGCGTAGGGGATGGAAACCTAGGCGATGGCTGCAATAAAACGTCCGCCAATATAGACGTTTGTGATTTGGTGTTCAAAGGAAGATCTGCCTCGTTCGCCACAATGACTTGGTGTGCATTAGTATTAGCGTGGGAGTGTATTCACCCAACCCATTCGCTTTTTCACACGAGAAAAGAAGTCGACACTCCATGGTGGAAGCAAACTGCCATAGACTTGTGGGGCAACCAGTTTTTATTCTGGTCTGTGATTGGGGGATTTGTAAGTGTGTTCCCTGTCGTCTATATCCCGATCATTAATACTAAAGTTTTCTTGCATAAACCAATTGGTTACGAATGGGGAGTAGCTGCTGGATTCAGCGCTCTTTTCATTTTGAGTTCCGAAGCATGGAAGTGGTGTAAAAGAGCTTTTCTCAGGAGACAAAATAGAAAGACCTTCAACCCAGAATACGAGTTACAAAAAGAAAGTCCCTTTCAGAAAGAAGCGTCTTTCTCTAGACCAGCAACCACCGAAAAAGCAAACGCTTTAGTTTAGTGGTAGACAGTTTCGTACAATGCTTTACAGTTTGATTTTTTAGCTAATAAATAATTTATATAAATAAATTTGAAAGAGTAATACAATGAATAAAACACCCAACTTCATCTCAATAGTTGATCTTTGACTTCTAGCTGGCTACCAAGATGACCCGTCTTCCCGAAACTTAAGATAACACCTTCTTTTGTCTCTCTATTAACCTCTACCGTAGTGATCGACGTGTTGAATGGGACCTTCAAATCCGCCCGACTTAAATCGCTCGCTAGCTTGTAGTCTTTAGCGTCATATAGATAGTTAGAAAAAGCAGTGATGACACCACCATGGGTGCATATCAAAACATTCTTGTAATTATTCCTATCACTCTTAAGTAAAATATCATCCCACTCATCTTCCAATCTGGCCAAAAGCGCTTCCTTAGTTTCACCAAGGTTCCTGAAATTCTCACCATACTGGGAGAGGGCATCTTTCAAGTACATACCTTGCACCTTTCCCATTTCTCTTTCTCTCAACTTCAGCGTGGTCTTTAAGTGCACATCGGGATGGTGCTTTATGATCTCATGGGATGTATTTTGACATCTAATGAGATCCGATGTGACGAAGTAATCCAAAGGCACAGACTTGATGGCTTCTGCAACAAGCCTAGCTTGCTGAACGCCTGTGTTGTTAAGGTCAATGTCTATATGACCTTGTAAAATTTTGCGCACGTTATGGTCTGTTTGCCCATGTCTAACAATAAATATTCTAACCACCTTAGGATCACTATTGGGTTCGACTTGAAAAGTCATTGTTACCAAGACTCCAAAAACTCCGATAAAGCCTCAGCCACGAAAGTAGCCACAACAGGTAAGGAACTTGGCATTTTTCAAGGTTAATAAAAGTGAATATTTCTTATCTCAATTGATATATACATTAGATACATTATATACAGTACACCAAGAACCATCTTCTCTCTAGTATTACGATGTTCTTTGGTACGAAATGATGTGCTTTATGAGATGGTTATATGTACTGTTTTCCTATAATCTCAGAATTTCCTTTTGAAGTTTATTGAGAACTTCGGATTTTATCTTGTAGCCATGTTCATCTTCATTGGGGAAAACACCTGTGGATACTTCTTGTTTATAGTTTGAAACCGCCAGTACAGCCAGATCAAAAAAATTGAAGTAAGTTTTGACAAACTTGGGCTTATGCGTAACCAGAGGATCTGACATTCCAAGTAAGTCGCTGACAACTAAAACTTGACCTGAGCAAAATGGCCCTGCTCCGATACCTATGGTCGGTATGTTCAATTTTTCAGTAATAAGTCGAGCTAGTTTGTTGGGAATGCACTCTAAAACAATTGAAAAGCAGCCTGCTTCCTGTAACCGCAAGCAATCTTTGACGATTTCGAGAGCATCATTTACCTGGCTACCTTGCAATTTGAATCCTCCAAGCGAATTGTGCTTTTGAGGGGTGAGACCGACATGGCCCATAACTGGAATACCTGCCTTCACAATAGCCTTAACTGTAGGCACTATCTCCTCATTTCCTCCTTCGAGCTTGACTCCTTGAACTTTACCAAATTTCACTAGTTTTATGGCAGACTTCAATGCTTGTTCTTTTGTTAACTCGTAAGAGCCGAAAGGTAAATCCGCAATTAGCAAAGAGCTCTTATTTCCTGTGGAGACGGATTTTGCATGATATAGAAACTCATCGAAAGTGACTTCAGTTGTATCTTCCATACCTAAAGTAGTCATTGCTAGTGAGTCTCCAATCAACGCAATATCCACCTCAGCTTTGTCCGCAATTGAACCTGTGATAGCATCATAAGAAGTTAACATCGAGATAGGCTGACCTTTACTATAAAGGGTTTCTATGTCTCTCAAAGTTTTTCTACGAATCTGTTGATATACTGACAAGCGCCAGCTCAGCATACAAAAGTGTTTGACCCGTCCACCTTCTTTGACTGCTCTGCTCCATCTCGTTGCCCCACCCAAACCAGATACTACTCCAGCTGGACTCCGCAGAGTCACAATTGGGCCAACACGACACAAATATCCATACCCAATCATACTAGTTCTTATGGGTCGATATACTCAGGTTAGTGCCTATTATAATGTGGAGCAAAAAGTTTAAGTTTGAGTTTCTCGGAGATGAATTTTTATAATTATACGACTGGCTCAAAACCATTGAGAACCTAGCGCAGCCATAAGATCGAACTTAAAGTCGACCTTGACTTTATTTATAGCATTTAGATTCTTTTTGAAGTTAATCACCACAATCATGCCGTCAATCGACAATTCTTTTCGCTTCAACAGCACCAATCTCAGGATCAAGGACCCCAAGATTAGTGTTCCATTCTATGAGAAACACTTTGGGTTAAAACAGATCCAAGCCTTCCCTTTCCCAAAGGAGAACTTGACGTTGTACGTATTGGGAACGGAGGAACAAGCTAAGAAAAGCGAAAACTGGTCTGCAAGAGAAGGTCTTTTGAAATTGACTCATGTACATGGCTCGGAAACCGATTCCAGTTTTGAAATTAACAATGGTAATGACAAGGAGTTCAAAGGATTTGGCCACATATGTTTTTCAGTGGACAATATAAGTGCATCCCAAGAGCAATTATTAGCTCAAGGTGTCGAATTCAAGAAAAAATTGTCTGATGGCAGACAATCAAACATTGCCTTTGCTTTAGATCCTGATGGATACTGGATTGAATTGATTGAGCACGGAATTGATAAATCTGAGGGGAAGTCAGACACTGCAACCTACAAATTGAACCATTCTATGATAAGGGTAAAGGATTACGAGAAAACGTTAGATTTTTACAAGGATACGTTTGGATTGAAATTGCTTTTCAAGATGGACTTTCCTGAAGCTAAATTCTCACTATTTTTTCTAGGGTATGATCACAGCGGCGATTTCAAACCAGAGTTTTTAGCTAAGAAAGAAGGAATCTTGGAGTTGACATACAACTACGGAACCGAAAAAGATGAATCATTTGAGGGTTATCATAACGGAAACGACACCAGCAACGGTGCTAAGCAAGGGTTTGTCAACATTTCAATCTCTTGTAATGATCCAAGTACGTTAGTCAAGCAAATTGAAGAGAAATATGGAGACAAGGTTCAATGGGCTACTAAGTTTAACGAGGGATTTATAAAGGGCGTCGGAGTTATTCAGGATCCAGATGGATACCATGTTGAGATTTCGGGCCTTGACGTCCTAAGTTCTGAATGACTATCTGTAGTATCTCCAAGGTTATGATCAAATCAAGTACTTTGGAATTGTTTTATACGTGGCAAGTATTTGTTCTATAAACTTCTACGTTTCTGAAACTGCACACAGTAGAAATAACCAAACGCTTTGTGTAACAATTTTACATGGTCTTAAGAACTGTGGTTAGTAATGATTAGAAATTTGCTTTATATAATTTAATGAACCCCTTGTTTTTCAAAAGAACATTCTCTATAACAACAATGGTATCGCAACAAACTAAAGCAAAAGTTCAAGAACTTATCAAGACGAAGCCAATCTTCATTGCTTCCAAGGTAAGTAATTATTTTTAGGGAACCCCAAGTATTAGTAATTGTCACGTTTTGACAGTCTATATCTTCCTTCGGGGCAGATGGGATGATTATACTAACAGAGATAGTCTTACTGTCCGTTTTGTAGCAACACAAAGAAAACAATCGAAAATATTACCAAAGATGCTTACATTATCGAATTAGATGAGAGTGCGGATGGTGGTGAAATCCAGGAAGCCTTGCTCGAACTCACAGGGCAGAGAACAGTTCCAAATGTTTTCATCAAGGGTGAACACGTTGGAGGAGACTCTGATGTCCAGAAGTTGAAAGCCGCAGGTAAATTGGAATCCAAAATCAAGGCAGCTTTATAGTCGTGAAAGCTGATATTGTGGGGGCTCTCTCAATTAGTTAACAGTACTGTAAAAATCTGTTACATGAATGCGTTCTTCATGTTTATTGTTGCCAACATTATCAACGTATGCTCCTTTTATAGTGAATCGAATACAATATATGTAATCCCCTGCTTTATATTGGTGTGTATACAAGTATACTAAGTAAAGTACGAAAACTTTTCAGATAATTGGCTGTAGATACTTATTACGTAGGAAGATCAATATGCTGAATATTGGGCTTAGGGTGCGTCAAGCAGCACCATTAATCGACCCTGTGGTATCAGACTACGCCGCAGGATACATATCCCATGTTTCAAACTCTATAGAAGACAGTGTTGCATCTCTTCAAATCGATGTGCAAAAGGAAATAACCTTTATCCATGATCTTTTGGTTAACGCAGGAGCTCCTTCAGGCAAGATGGAAGAGCTTTCCAAATCGTTATCAGAGGAATTGAGTAAGAGGTTAGCTGACAATAAAGCCAAATTAGAGGTTACCGGGGATACTTCAAAAAGACTTTTAGACGTCAATCTTTTACGCCAAAATAATTCTAAAAGAGATATTAACTCATCATTGGCCTTAATAAACGCAAGTAATGACATTGAGCATACGGGAAGAAAGATGGAAAGTAGAGTTGATAAGATAAAACTTGAAAAGCAGGAACGTAAAATTGCCAAGAAGGTAGCCAAGAGAAACAATCAGTTCGTCAAATACGAAGCTTCCAAATTGTTGAACCAAAAAGATGACGAAGATTACGATTCATTCTTTCTTGAAATCAATCCATTGGACTTTGGTTCTGGAGCTGGAAAATCTAAGGATATCAAAGTTGAAAATTTCGATTTATTTGTTGGAGAAGGAAAGAGAATTTTAAGTGGTGCGACACTTACTTTGGCTTACGGCCGTAGATATGGTCTAGTGGGTCAAAATGGTATTGGTAAGTCTACTTTGTTGAAAGCCCTTTCTAGAAGAGAGTTGGATATTCCGAAGCATATTACCATTTTGCACGTTGAGCAAGAATTAAAAGGCGACGACACCATTGCGTTGCAAAGTGTGCTAGATGCTGATGTATGGAGAAAGCGACTCATAGAAGAGGAACAAAAAATCAACGAAAGAATAACAGAAATAGAAAATCTCAGAAGCGAATTCGACGAAGAATCCAATGAAGTGAAACGGTTGGATAATGAAAGAGAAGATTTAGATATTCATGTACAAGAAATTGGCCAAAAACTTTTCGATATGGAATCTGATAAAGCCGAGAGTAAGGCGGCATCTATATTGTATGGTTTGGGATTTTCCAAAGAGGCTCAACAGAACCCAACTAAGACATTTTCTGGTGGTTGGAGAATGAGATTATCATTGGCGAGAGCATTGTTCTGTGAACCAGATCTCTTATTACTAGATGAACCTTCAAATATGTTGGATGTTCCATCTATCACGTACTTATCTAACTATTTGCAAAGCTACAAATCTACTGTTCTTGTTGTTTCTCACGATAGGGCATTCTTGAATGAGGTTGCTACTGATATCATACATCAACACTCTGAAAGATTAGATTATTATAGAGGTGCCAATTTTGATAGTTTCTACGCCACTCGTGAAGAAAGAATAAAAAACCAGAGACGTGAATATGAGAATCAAATGGAATATCGTAAACATTTGCAAGCATTTATTGATAAATTCAGGTATAATGCAGCCAAGTCTTCAGAAGCCCAATCTCGTATCAAAAAGTTGGAAAAGTTGCCTGTCTTAGAAGCCCCAGAAGATGATAAGATTGTTACATTCAAGTTCCCCGAGCCCGATGGAATTTCACCTCCGATTTTACAAATGAATGGCGTCACCTTTGGGTACGATCCAGATAAGATTATATTGAAAAATGTTGATATGGACGTTCAAATGAACTCAAGAATTGCATTTTGTGGTGGAAATGGTACAGGAAAGACGACATTACTTAAGTTATTAATGGATCTGCTTACTCCACTTGAAGGTTCAGTGTCAAGAAATGGTAGGTTGAGAATAGGTTATTTTGCTCAACATCATGTTGATGGTATGGATTTATCTCTTTCGGCAGTATCATGGATGGCTAAGAGGTTTCCCGGTAAGTCTGATGAAGAATACAGACGTCATTTGGGCTCATTTGGTATCACCGGTTCATTAGGTCTTCAAAAAATGGAGCTACTTTCTGGTGGTCAAAAATCCAGAGTTGCCTTTGCTGCGTTAAGTTTGAATCAACCCCACATCTTAATTTTAGACGAACCTTCCAATCACTTAGATACGCAGGGTCTTGATGCCTTAGCTGATGCACTTGTGAATTTCAAAGGTGGTATATTGATGGTTTCCCACGACGTCACCATTATTGACAGAGTCTGTAACGAGATTTGGATAAGCGAGGACAGCCATGTCACTAAATTCCCTGGCAACATCCACGAATATAAAAAGCACATTCTCTCAGCTGCAGGGAAATCGGGTGTTGTTCAGAAACAATAGTCTCAGCGGACCGACCAGGCATAATACTTCAAGCCGTGGAGAACAATTTTCAGGATGACCTGCAGGACGGTACTTATGATAGCTTCAACTTATCATAGAAGCAAACAGGTACAGAAACCTCCAAACCGTTTCGATTTTGGGAGAACTTACATATTTATCTATAGCCAATTCGTAATTCCGCCTATGTCAAATTTCTCAGGTTTTGATCTAACCTTTGTGGTCCAAAATGAGTAACACAAGATTGGCGATATCGAGATCTCAATCTTCAAATATAGTAGTATGGACAAAAAAAACCTTGCTAAACATGTATCCGCCATCACTATCCTTGAAATTCAAACTAGGGCTTGGGGCTGTTGTCTCATATAGCTCTTTTGAGCTTTACATGCTATTGAGAAGCAAATATATAATTCATCAGAGACACCAAGAACATTTGCAATTGAATGCTTCTACTGATGTGGACATTTCTAGATTCTTGTCATCGAATATCGGAGGCGTCTTTGTTAATCCCTTCAGTGAGTACAGACCTCAGACAGCTTTTGAGTTTCTTTTGGTTAGAGTGATGGAAGCAATTGAGAGCTTCTATGGCAACAAATTCGAAATGCATGATAAGCATAACTACGACGAAGCACAAGATCATAATGCCTTGAAGATTTACAAACCAGACTTGGAGCTTCTAAGGTCAAACTCTGCTGTTTTGAAAGAATGCATAAGGAAGAACAACTTCAAAGATTTGCTAAAATCTCCGGATCAAGGATGGTTTCAAGCAGGGTTGCTCCCTGCCATCAGAGATCAAATGATATTCACCTGGATTGGTCAATCTTGCTCTTTGGTACAGATATCTGGTATCAACTTCTTCACGGATCCACTCTTGGGGGACCACATCATTAGTGATGTGTTAGGGCCCAAGAGATTGACCAAGTCCCCTATGAACCTTTATGACATTAAGTATGCTACGAACAATGCAGTAAATTTTACGTTGGTTTCCCATGATCATCCAGATCACTTCGAACTACCGTTGGCCAAAGAGATAGGAAATTCCACTTGCTGGATTGTTCCCCTTGGGCTTAAACTGAAGTTGGCCCGAATGGGTATCTACAAGGTAATTGAAATGGATTGGTGGGATTCATATCCACTAAATGAATTTATTTCACCTTCAGGAAACCTACCAGATAAATACGAAATTGTTTGCGTGCCAGCTATGCATTGGTCAGGTAGATACGTGTTGGATTCAAACAAATCGTTATGGTGCTCATTCATAATTAAGAGGAACGGAGAATCAATTCTTTACCATGCTGGTGATACAGGATATCTGTCAGAGTTATTTGATGCAATTGGTAAGAAGCATGGTCCTCTATTCTTGTCATTGTTACCAATCGGGCAGTATTGCCCGTCATGGCACCAGAAGCCTAGACATATTTCTCCAGAAGAATCTCTCAAGATCTGTTCTCATCTTTCATCGAAGTTTATGCAAGGTGTACATTGGGGTACCTTCAAACTTAGTAGCGAACCGATTCTCGAGCCCATGAAAGTTTTGAATAAACTTTCTGCTAACATGAAAAAACCCGAAAATTTTAGGGTCCCTAAGTTTGGACTCAGTTATTTATACGATCTAGAGTCGAATACTCTAACGGAGCTTTACAAATAGTTTCTATAGATACCATCATTTGAAGTGACTTCCTAATATTTAAGTGAATCATGAGAACATTTTACATGTGTCAGTGAAGTTAAAGTAAATTACATTCATTAATATACCATTTTTTCAATGCTATAAAAGCATGAATCACAGCTGCTTTTCTCTATATACAATCTTCGAATCACATATTTCAGGACGTTGGCTTCATGATAAAATCAAGCCTCTCTTTTGTATATTTCTCTTAATGTTTTAGAATTCGAATAGGCAATTGCTCTTTGGTATGCCTGGAACTCAGGTTCGGATCTTATAACAGACCCGATGGACATGAACAAACCAAAAGTACCTACGGACCCCAAAATGTACTGTCCTAATGTTCTCATCACGCCATTAGGGCCTGCACCATTTTGCAAAATGGAAAAACCACCGAACAAGACTCCTACGCACACCCCTACCATTGAACCCATCATAGCGCCCATTTTGAACTTGTCAAAGTTTGATGGCTGATGAGCCGCATACTGATACTGTTGAACTGGTGGCATATTTGACTACCTCGAGACTCTTTGTGTTGTGTGTTCAATGTTTAACTGCTGAAGGTATTTTCAACTTAATTAAAATTTTTGGACCTTAAAAAGATCACAAAACGACACGACAAATCAGTTTCTCAAGAACTTTCAAGATTTCTATACCTTCAGAGATAGAAAGAATTAACACCAAAACAATGGGAGCCTCTGCATCGAAACCGGAAACCAAGGTGCTTACACCAGCAGCACCAGTTGATTTCAGTGCATCGTTTTTGTCCCAGTTGGAAAACTCTCCAGAAGTAAGTAAGGAGAATTGAATTAGAGAGCTATAGCGGGATACTAACAACATCAGTCCAATTACTCCAGAGCACAGTACACGGAAAAGTATATTCAGGAACGGGTTGCAGCTGAGTTGAAGAATTTAGAGCAGAACGCATTGAAGCAATTACAAAAGCAGACTGAAGACTCTTTGCTCAAGGAGGAGCCAGGTTTAAAAATTGCAGGACCAAATGAGAAACTTAAAAAGTTGACAGAAAACTTGAAAAAGAGCATTGACGATGCTAAGGTAGAACCCTCAGCGGAGATAGTGAGTGCCAGAGAAAGCGTGATAAAGTGTTTGAAGTCCAACAAAGACAAACCATTAAACTGTTGGGAGGAAGTGAATGATTTCAAAAAGTTGGTCAAGCAAATATAATATATAAACTACATTAATTTACCTTTTGAATAGAATGTCTTCAATATACAATAGTGGACATCGATCTATTGGTTGTATATTACTATAAACCAGCGGCCTTGTATAATAGGAGCAAAGCGCTCTCACTTTCCCCACCTCCCGAAAGTGTTTCAATCTTTTCTCTGTTGACTGTGCTCACTTTATCGTCATCAAACTTCCACCATCTTACCTTATCCAAATCAGTTGGGTCTCTTACAAAAGCCTGATAGTGACCTGAATCAGCGGATGCGCCTGTATGTGTAACAACAGCGGTTAGCTCATACACAGACGATGGGTTTTCAGTACTTTCATTGAGATTGAAACCTTCGGGCAAAACTTTTACCAACTCATCTTCAAACTTGGTCTTAATTGATGCTATTTTGAGTTCCTCTTCTTCTTGAAGTTCAATCGGATTCAAAACAGTATCCTTTTTTGTCTTTTTGAAATCTCTAATTAAGTCTAAATTGTCCTTTTCGATGATTCTGATCTTGTCTCTTGTAGCAACCTTTTCTGGTTTGACAGAATCGTCCAACATCTCTGCAAGATCCAACTCAAAAGGAAATTGAACTCTTCTCAAAATCTTTGATTTCTTTTGGGTGTCTCTTCTCCAGAAAAATCTCATAAAGTGAATAACTAGATATTTTGGCAATCTGTTTATTTTTTTAGTTATCTGATACTCTGTATTTGATTGAAGTTCATCATTATGCTTTTCAATGCTTTCAGAGAGTCCATTTAAAATTCCATCACGTAAAAAATTAGTCTTAATGTCTATATGACAATTGAGTTTTAAGGCACTTTCATTAGTAATTTTTGGTTCTCGGTCTGGCAATGCTAAACACTTTTCTTCGGTTTTGAATCCTAACTTAAAATAATCTGTAGTATTCAATGACTCGTTAATGACGGTTAAAAGTTGGGAAAACGCCTCTTCGGCATCTTGCTGCTTGTAAAAACCATGATCACTTCTCTCGGCAAATTGGGGAAACACATTTCTGAAGAGGGCTAAAAACAAGGTGGGGTTAACCTTCTCTTGCCTCCTAGACATCTGATTGAAGGTATTACGTAATGAAGCTGTCAACGATTGTGCTGGAGTTGAGTTTATACCATTTGTCTTGAAATCATTCAACTTGGCTTTAACATCCTCAATTTGAAAAATTGCCTGAAGAGAAGAGTTCATATAACACGTGTTGCCAACGTTTACTAGACCTGAAGGCGAAGAACTGACAGGAGTCAATTCGTTCTCGTTCAAGTCCTCTAAGAATACTTGTTTTGTCACTGGAGTCGAGGGCAAGTCCTTATCAGGGGTACCAAGAACCATAATCGGTGCATCTAGGTTCAACTTCAAGGACAGAATGACAACATCGTCAGTGAGTTTACCTCCCTTGATTAATATTTTCTGTCTGGATTCTGGAATTTTAGTTACATTTTTTATATGCTGCTTCAAGATCAGACCGGTGTCACCATCTTCAAGGTTTATCTCATAAATCTTACCGCCATTTTTAATTGATACTTAATTTGTTAGTAATTCAAATCATAAGAAGTTCTTAGTGCTATACGAACATTTAAAAGCTCCCATTTTAGTTCAACAAAAGCTTATCTGTATTTGTTATAGATCTATTTATCAAGTGGCGACATATAATATGAGTTTATAAAAGCGTGCGTTCACTATATACAGACACAAGCAATTTTTGTAGCTTAACAAATCATTCCATTATGGTCAAGTTACAAACCTAAATACTGAAACTTACAGCTATCTCACTGTTGTTATACTATTATAAGAAAACAAGCCCTTTACCTACGTTCGTAACGGGGACAGAAAACCAATAACTGTCATACAAACAAATAGAATTACTCATCGTTTCAAACTTAGGCGGTTGCGAAACGGTAAAGAAGAGATGCAACACCTGCAACACTATTGTAAACACTGAACAATTTACTTGGACCTTTTACTTCAACATCCCCAGTTCTTCCGAACCACACTTTACCATTGAGTCCAGTCATAGCAGCGTTGACCAAACCTTCCTTTGCTGTCGAGAATGGAGGGTATCTGGAAGCCAAAGCGAAATCACTCCACAACTGCAGCTCAATGGTAGTTCTTTCGTGAGAGAATGCTTTGAACGAAACAACACCGTGGTAAGCTCCGTGTCCAGAATCACCAATACCACCGAATGGAGCATTGGCCAAAGCAACGTGTAAGATAACATCATTAATCATGGTACCACCTGATCTCACGGTCTTCAAGATGGTATCAACAGACTTATTCTTAGCTCTGTCTGTGGAGCCACTAGTGAATATATATTGAGCCAATGGAGTATCGTGTTCCTTGACAAGTTTAGAAAGAGCATCGTTCAAGTCAGTGAAGGTGATGATTGGTAAGACTGGACCAAAAAGTTCCTGCTTCATTGCTGCATCAGACCAGTCAACATCTTCAAAAACAGTAGGAGCGATGAATCTTGAAGCATCTTCTGTTTCACCTCCTACAACCAACTGACCTTTAGACTCCTTGATAATTCTCTTCAAGTTGGTGTAAGCTTTTTCGTGAATGATATGAGTGTAATCCTTACTATCTGGAGTCAAGCCTTGATAGAATTCATTCTTAACGACCTTTTCGATTTCTTTAACCAATTTATCTTTGACTGATTCATGTACCAAAACGTAGTCAACAGCAACACATGTTTGACCAGCATTGGTGAACCTACCCCACACAATTCTTCTGGCGATAGTTGGAAGATCCTTGTCTTTCACATCGTCAACAACAAAGGCTGGAGATTTACCACCTAATTCTAAAATAACAGGAGTCAATGTTTCAGCAGCCTTCTTGGCAATAAGCTTACCGACGAAAGTGTTACCAGTATATATAATCTTGTCGAACTTCTCCTCCAAAAGAGCAGAAGTTTCGGGAACAGCACCATTAACAGCGTAGAAGATGTCATCATCTAAGGCTTTGGAAAGCAACTTGGTGAAAAGTTGAGAAAAGTGTTCGGTAGATTCACTTTGCTTCAAAACAACAGCGTTACCCGCAGACAAAGCACCAATGACAGATGAACCTGCCAAAAGCAATGGATAGTTGAAAGGAGAAATAACCAAAACAACTCCCAATGGAATCTTCTCAACGTAGACCGGAGCAGTCGCCAAAGAAAGCGGAATATCAGTAACAGGTTCCTTCTGAGCCCACTTGTGTATATTGGCCATGGTGTGTACTATTTCATTCAACAACGGAGTGATTTCCAAGTTTCTTGTTTCAGAGGGACTTCTACCAAAGTCCTTTTCTAAAGCCCAAGCAATTTCATCGGCATTGTCCTTGATGGCAAAGTAAACGTTTCTTATTTGGTTCAATCTGTATTGGATTGAGTGAGTCTTGTGTGTTTTGTGGAAAGCGTTTCTCACTCTAGCAACGCCAGCTGAAATTTCTCCAACTGGGGTGTACTCTAATACGCCTGGCTTCAAAGTTTTGCTATCAGTACCAACACTGGCAACGTCGTTTAGCTTTGAGCTGACTTCTGTACTCTTCTTAACACTTGGAGCCATCGTTTAATATTCTGTAATAATAATAATATACAATTATTCGTGATCCCCCAGATTATTATATAATTGCCAGATGTCGCTCTTTTTTATAGCATCTTGTCCAACGCGCACCTCCTCACTATACCTTCACATGCGGAAAAATGCAAAGTCGACTTTCCCTTAAATACGACTCTGCCTGTGATCTACAAAATTACACCAGAGAGGCATAGAGGCAATAGCTCGGAATTCGATAAGCGGATACGTCTGCTCTCTCCTCAAGCTGTACTTCTGTCGACAAGTCTCTACTATCACTATTAGCAAGGGTATCCCTGGTTCTGAAATGAAAGATATCATTTTGCAGGTTAAAGCGGGTTTAGATGACATACACCCGGAGATAGTAACTAGCAAAATTATCACAGGAACGGAAGGTGGCAATAAGCTGGGGATACCAACCAAGCCGATATAGGACTTCCACTACAGACACACACGACAGGCTATTCAAAAACAATGTGCGGGTAGTTACGAGGTGGTCTTAGTCCTAGTTTTGACTAGATGTGGCAGCAATGAGGCGACTTGCTGAAAGAGGTAGTATACAGAAGCGACCTGGTCGTACTCCGAAATTTTTTGTAGTCCATCTCCATACTGTAAGATAGACAAGAGAAACAACCACTACTGGAAGGTTGGACGTGGGCACACAGACAACGTCTAGGCTAAATAGCAGAGTTGGCTGCTTCTTTCAAGTGAAAATTATTTTTTATCTCTGTGGAGGGGTAAAAGTAAACCTGTAAAAGTGCCTGTTGACAGCTCGCTGATGGGTCCTGGAATTGTGGCAATCCGAGTGTCAGCCATTCCCATATTTCTTGGATCTTACGTAACAGCCTAAAGGTCTGAATTTGATGTGCTCAATGTGCAAGAGAATTGCGGGGAGAGTTCTGCATCGGTGATAGATTTACAGGTTGGTAACAATGTACTGCATGCACTTTTTGGGTCACTTTGTAGATTAGTACGAATACATTTTCAGTGATAGAGTTGATGGAAAGAAGGTAAAGATGTCTACATTTACGTTCGATCCAGACAGTATATCGAAGGAAACCAAGTTCATCGGGGGCATCTCTACCCACGTGTACAACGGCGATGCATTGGTTCCTTACGTCAAAGCGTACAGCGACATGCTCGACGATTTCGCAAGCAAGAGCGATGCAGACTTCGATTATACTCAATTGAAAGTAAATGTACTATACTTCTCTCATGGTAGAGGATCGGATTTCAATTCGACTGAAAAGATTGCATTGGATACCTTGAAACAGTTCTACTCCAAAAAGAAAACCGTCGATGTGCCGCTAGTATGTGTAAACCTCGACATGAGAAATCATGGAGAAAGGCTCGTGGATAAAGCTCGAAATTCTGGATGGGGTTCAGGCAACGATACTCATGCTCTAGACTTAGTTTCAATCATTGATGGGGGCATCGAGGACTTGAAAACTTTGATCGAGTATGTTCCGAGTCTTTTCAACTTGGAGTATTATTTGTCATCAACGGTCAAGAGTAGATTTGGCACTAAGATCCAATATAGAAACGGTATATGTGGATATTCACTAGGTGGACATACCACTATAAGGTTTGGCTCCAAGTATCCACATCTTGTTGATATAATCAACCCGGTTATTGGTAGCTCTGATTTATCATCATTGATGATCAACAGATTGAAGAAAACTGATATCAATTCTACTGACTACGACATCAAGTGGTTTTACAAAGATTACAAGGATTTGGAACTCACAGAGAGCCAAAAATTGAAACAGTATCCAGAAGCTTTACACAACTTAATAAGCTCACAGGATATCAAGATTTTTGAAGACTACCCCTTCAGCAAAATCAAGATGTTCGCTACCTTTGGTGAATTGGACACTCTCGTACCCCCGAAATTGACAAACTCTTGGATACAACTATACATAAATTCTAATCCTGAGTCAGATGTCTATATTCAAAAAGGAAAGGGCCATGAAGTTACCCCGGAACTGATTGACAAATTCACTTCGTGGTTGGTAAAGTTTTTCTAAGACCCAAGTATATAGTGTATAACCTAGAATCAATATTGAGAGACCCTCATCAGGCAAATATAGATTTCAAAAATATCGGTCTAAGGATATTGAGTTACCGTGTAAAATTGATAGTTTTGTGTAACATAATAAGTTGTTATTTTGATTTGGTGTTGTAATAGCTGATTACCATATATATAAAGGTGAAGCGATATACAGTAGAATGCAACAGCCAACGAGTCTACATTCCCCTAACAACTCTTTCGGCTCTGCGGTGTCACATGGGTGGAACAACGATGGGGCTTCGTCGATAATAAGTAGTATCAGAAACTCAGACGATAAAGTAAACTTCATAACATTCAACCAGAATGCAAGTTGCATCGCAATCGGCCTTAACAACGGATACAAGATTTTCAATTGTCGCCCAAGTTTTGGTAAATGCTTTCAGGTGAAGAAAGATGAGTCAATTGGGATAATTGAAATGTTGTATTCCACGTCATTGGTGGCAACGGTAGGACTTGGGGAAGAACCCGGTACATCCCCCAGGAAGCTCAAGATCATTAATACAAAGAGAAGATCAACCATCTGCGACTTAATTTTCCCCTCGACCATCTTGAGAGTTAAACTAACAAGAACCAGAATGATAGTTCTTTTGGAAGATCAAATTTACATTTATGACATTGCTAATATGAAGCTATTACATACTATTGAAACAAGCCCCAATGCGAAAGGAATTTGCACAATATCTTGCGATGGGGACGACATATACCTCGCATACCCATCACCACCAAAAACCTTGACCCATGATGCACTCCTATTCAATGGCATGAGCAATAACGGGAACGTCAATGCGCCAATGAACAATGCTCACTCACTAAGTAACAATCCCAACAGGATTGGAGATGTGATTATATTCAATGTTACGACATTGCAACCCGTATCGGTCATTGAGGCGCACAAGTCAACATTAGCGACTATCACATTATCAAGCAACGGGCGTCTTTTAGCTACTGCTTCCGATAAAGGGACTATTATACGAGTATTCTCTGTGGAAACTGGAGTAAAATTATTTCAATTTAGAAGAGGGACGTACCCCACAAAAATCTACTCTTTGACATTTAGCTCTGATGATAACTTTGTCGTTGCTACGAGCTCAAGCGGAACAGTTCATGTTTTTAGGCTCGGAGAAGAAGAGGCTCTTGTCAATAAACACAAAAAGAAAAGAATGTCATCTAGAAAGCCTTCCGCAACCCCTTCAGGGTATGAAACAATTACTGAAGTACGGGAAGAAAGACAAGAAGATTTTGCCGATGAAGACGATGATATAGGGGATGACGGCGATGATAGCGATGCAGAGGATGATGGAGATGGAGATGATGAATCTATTGAAATAATTTCGAGTAAGCAACGTAAATTTTCCCAAGGCTCTACAAATTCGGTGATCAGCTCGCTATCAAACATCAGTGCAGATGATGGAAACCAGGGGGGTTCTGGTGGGATTAAAACAGAGCCCTTAGTGGACCAGACCCGTCTTTCTGTAGCCAGAATGATACGAAGATCTTCTCAGACTTTAGGTAGAAAGGCAGCACAGAAAATGGGAGATTTTCTCCCTTCCAGGTTCTCGTCTATACTAGAACCAACTCGTCATTTTGCATCGTTGAAAATCAACACAATTGGTAAGGATGTTAAATCAATTGCAGTAATGAGTAATGAATTACAAGAGGATTTGGTACCTCAGGAGTTATTGGCCTCAAAAGACAAAGACAGAGACAAGGATAGGGACAAAGATCAGTCTTCGAGCTTTTCATCTATAAAAGAGAATGAGCCAGCGAAAGAGATGTTGGCCTTGAATTTATTGCATATAAACGTGGTAACGTCCGAAGGATTCTTCTGCACTTATGGATTGGATCCAGAGAGAGGAGGAGACTGCATTTTATTACATCAATATTCGCTTCTAGATGAGAGTAGTTAGGATCGCTTTTTGAAGAGCCAAGCATACATATAGTGATATGATATTAGTCCTGTATATACGTAATTGAAATGATACCTTTTTGAAAAGCTCATGTGACCATCCGATGATAAAAATTATGATTTATAAGTATTCAATATACATCATCGATTTACAAGAAAGTTATAACACAACATATTGTATAATGCTAGAGCGAAAAAGATTATCTAGTGGACTCAGTGTTACCTCGAAGGTATTTGTTAGGTCGCGTAATGGCGGTGCCACCAAAGTTGTTAGAGAGCACTATTTGAGAGATGATGTGCCATGTTACTCAAAAATATGTAAAACATGCCATAAAAATCTTAAAGCAGACTCACAAGGAAACTTACCTGATTTCAGACTTTCGGAATCGCCTTTAAAGTTCGAAAAGACTGGCCATTATATCGTTGTTGACACCAATATTGTTTTACATTCTATAGATTTACTAGAAAACCCAGAGTGTTTTTACGATGTCATCATACCACAAACTGTTTTAGACGAGGTAAGAGCCAGGTCATTCCCAATATACCAAAGAATCAGGACATTGGTCAAGACAGAGGAGAAAAGATTCGTGATTTTTCATAACGAATTTAATGAGAGTACATATGTATCTCGCTTGAAAAATGAATCGATCAACGATAGAAATGATAGAGCTATTAGACTAGTGGCATCCTGGTATCAAACCCATATAACTTCCTCGATACCTAAAACAGACTTTTCTCTAGTCTTTTTGTGTAACGACAAAGATAACCGCTCAAAGGCTATAGCAGAGGGGATCAAGGCTTTGACATTACTAGAATATATTGATAAGTTACCCAACGGTCAAGATTTACGTGATTTAGTTCCGAATGAGAATGAAAATTTCTCTGGTCAAACTTCCAATGAAACCTCATTTCCAGAGTATTACTCCGATTCAAAGATTATGGGTGGTATCAAGGGTGGCACTTTGTATCAAGGAATTTTGAACATATCCCCCTACAACATTTTGGAAGGAAGCGTGAATGTTCCGGCTTTCAAAAAGCCATTACTTGTTATAGGATCTAAAAGCTTGAATCGAGCCTTCAATAGCGATTCTGTCATAGTTGAGTTATTGCCGAAGGACAAATGGAGGGAGCCTTTGACAACTATTATGGATGGAACCGGTATTGCAAATGACGAGGATAACGAGGAAATCGGCGATGAAGAATTTGAGGGAGCTAGTGGAATTATCTCGGATAAGGAGCGTCGTATATTAGCCCAGGAAGCAATAAGGACTCTGGCAGAACAGAATGTTAAAAGACTTCAACCTACAGCTAGAGTCGTTGGCATAGTACGGAGATCTTGGAGATACTATGTGGGTCAAATTGATCCGAGTTCTGTCTCCGCGGAGGATTCAGGAAGCGCATCAAAGAGCTGTTTTGTCATTTTAATGGACAAGGTATTGCCAAGAATTAGAATAAGAACAAGAAAGGCAAAGGAACTTTTGGGTCAAAGAATAGTTATTTCTGTCGACTCCTGGCCGTCATCATCTCGCTCCCCGCAGGGGCATTTTATCAGGGCACTTGGGGAGATCGAAAGCTCTGAAGCAGAAACGGAGGCGTTGCTTTTGGAGCATGACGTCGAATACAGACCGTTCGCCAAGAGTGTTCTTGATTGCTTGCCAAAGGAGGGTTCTGAGTGGAAAGTTCCAGAAAAGTTAGACGACGATCCAAAGTTGCATCAAAGAAAGGATTTCAGAGACAAGCTTGTTTGCTCCATCGATCCACTAGGCTGTGTTGATATTGATGATGCATTACACGCCGAGAAGTTACCGAATGGAAATTATGAAGTCGGTGTTCACATTGCTGATGTGACTCATTTTGTCAAGCCGAATACAGCGCTAGATAATGAGGGTGCTTCAAGAGGTACTTCAGTTTATCTTGTGGATAAAAGAATTGACATGTTGCCAATGTTGTTAGGTACCAACTTGTGTTCTCTAAGACCATATGTTGATCGGTATGCATTTTCGGTTGTCTGGGAGCTTGATGAGAATGCAAGCATAGTAAACATCAATTACACCAAATCTATCATTAAGTCCAGGCATGCCTTCTCATACGAAGAGGCCCAGTTAAGAATTGACGACAAAAGCCAAAATGATGATTTAACTCAGTCCATGCGTATCCTCTTGCACTTATCCAAAAAGCTCAAGCAAAAAAGATTAGATGCCGGTGCCTTGAACTTAGCGTCTCCAGAAGTAAAAGTCCATACTGATAGTGAAACATCTGATCCAGGAGAGGTCGAGATCAAAAAGATACTTGCAACTAATTCTCTTGTTGAGGAATTTATGTTGTTCGCTAATATATCGGTTGCCAGAAAGATTTTTGACGCCTATCCCCAAACAGCAATGCTCAGAAGACACGCAGCTCCACCGGCCACCAACTTTGAAGCACTTAATGAGATGCTCAGAGCCAGAAAGCCTGGTATGCATATCTCTTTGGAATCTTCGAAGGCATTAGCTGACTCCCTTGATAGAGCCGAAGATCCTAAGGATCCATATTTCAACACGTTATTAAGAATCATGTCTACTAGATGTATGATGGCTGCAGAGTATTTTTCATCTGGCTCATATGGTTACCCAGAGTTCAAACATTATGGTTTAGCGGTTGATATCTACACTCACTTCACTTCACCTATCAGAAGATACTGTGATATAATTGCACATAGGCAATTGGCTGGTGCAATAGGTTATGAGGACTTGGAGTTGAGTCATAGAGATAAACATAAAATGGAGGTAATCGTTAGAAACATCAATAGGCGTCATAGAAACGCACAATTTGCAGGAAGAGCCAGTATCGAGTATTACGTTGGGCAGGTAATGAGAGACAAGGAAAGTATTCAAGAGGGTTACGTAATAAAATGTTATAACAACGGAGTCGTTGTTCTCGTGCCCAAATTTGGCGTAGAAGGTTTGATCAAACTCGAAAAGCTTGGTGATATCAACTCGGCCGAGTACGACGAAGATAAGTTTGAGTTAACATTTACTGATTTCCAAAAGAATAAAAGAACGGTTGCTGTTTTTGACAAGGTTCAAGTACAAGTAATGTCTTTGAAGGACGAGGTGTCTGGAAAGAGAAAGGCACAATTATTACTAGTTTAGAATTGAGAATCATATGCATATATGTACATAATTATAGTCTATATTCAATCAATTACTCGGACTTTGCATAGTTAGCAAGCTGTTCAATGGTAACGAGTTTGATGCCGTGTTTCTGACCAAACTTGACACAGTCATCTAATCTCATCATCAAACCATCTTCTTCTCTGACAAGCTCGCATATGACCGCAGCTGGCTGCATTCCAGCTAGCTGAGCAAGATATACAGATGCTTCAGTATGGCCCCTTCTCTGCTTGAGAAGGCCAGGAACCGCACGTAAGGGCAAAACATGGCCAGGTTTTATGAAATCATCCGGGGTAACATCAGGATCTGCCAACTTTCTTGTAGTTAAAGCTCTGTCGTGGGCAGAAATACCAGTGGTGGTTCCCTCGCCGTAGTCACACGTTACTGTGTATGCAGTTCCGTGTCTATCAGTTTGGTTGGGAATCATGGGTTGCAAGTCCAACTTATCTGCTCTTTCAGTGGACAAGGGCGCACATATATATCCAGACGAGTACCTCACCAAGAACGCCATTTTCTCCTGCGTAATGGCCTCTGCGGCGATAACCAAGTCACCTTCATTTTCTCTATCCTCGTCATCCATGACAATCAAGAACTCCCCGTTCTTGGTTGCTTCCACGGCTTCTTGCACCGTAACAAATGTCTCGCTCATGATTTCTTGAAGTATAGCAGACCGACGTCAAACTCGAAGTATTTGCTTATTTCCGGCAGTATCGTTGAACCGTCTTCAGCTCCTTTCTCTCAAGCTTCACTTGGGAATCCCTGCGAGTACTAATACGATTTCAGAATTCGTTTTCGTTTTCCGTCGTTGATCGTGACTAATGATGCCCATTAATCAGACAGTAGTAATTTTGTGTCAGGGCCGTTCGCGCATTGGTAAGCTTTGACCTAATATCAATGGACAGTACTTCCGGAGATGAGCGTCGAATGTCAATTCGTAAACTTGGAGTCGATACTATCTCAAGGGGCCCTCAAGTCTACAGGGTACAAATTGAACCGGGATTAGTGACTTGCTTTCCCAGTTTAACACCCATGCAACCAGTTTGCAAGAAGCTGCAAACGTCGCAGTGCAAAGCAACGGATCTGTGATTCAATGTTCTTTCGCGTGCTTGAGAAAGCTGCACTACATGGCAGCATGGGGGATCTGGTAGCCAACCCGAGTGTTCTTCCTCTCTTGTTTTGGCTATAACTGACATCATTCTATCTGAGTCTGAGAATGTTCTGCGGGCACACCCCGAAGACGGGATCTTTAGTCTGCCGTGACCCTTGGCCGCTCAAACTGGAGAATTCGCTCATGCAAGTATAAAGAGACACCGGCTCTCATTTTGCTGACTAGCAGTCACCTTCACAAATGACGTTGGCAGTAATGGCAAATATTGACATACTGCGAGTAGAAAGCGCATCATCCAAACACATCATCTGAATCACGTGCCGCAGCTCGTTTTAATCTTTCACGGTCTTCGAGTATGTAAATGGTGACTGGAAAAGAGGAAGTAAGCATTTTGCAAAAACGAGGTACACTAATGGAAGACGGGACTGTGCCGTTCAGCAAGACATTAACTGTCAGGTATCCCAAGGACAATGATGTCGAGTTTTTCTTTCATAAGATTGAATTGGATGACAAATTGATCCTCAACATCCAGATCGATGGGGCGATGGACACCACATTTGACATACCGGATACTTTCAGATCGAGCAACCCGAGCTTTATAAGGTCTGCAGACGAAGAGAACGACTTTGAAGTGGAGCCGAAAGTTCTCGTGGGAAGCCATAACACAAAGCTCCAGGTTGTCGCATCGCAAATAGGCAAGGTAGTTCTCCAGTCTGCCAGGCCTAAGAATATGATAGTGTCAATTGGATCGAAGTGGTTCGGTCATGGAGAGGCTGTAGAAAAAGACGATTTTGATAAGCTTTTGTTTGTTTTGGAAAATGTGAAGAAACTACTACAATAATGTGAATACGACGTTTCTATATGTATTAATATTACTACTATTTATTGAGTTGCCATAAAATCTGGAAAAATTGTCTACTTTTTCTTTGCTGGTCTTTCCTTTGCAGGTACAATTCTCTCCTGGTTTCCGAAAACCAACTTATGAGGTTTCATGTAAGCTTCGACCACTGTGTCGTCTACTTTGTTTCTTCTCTCCTGGTATGCACTGACGAAATCTTGCAAGATGCCGATACACTCTTTCTTCATTTCACCTGACAATATTTCACCCTTTCTATATCCATCTGCAAGCTTTTCTAATTTATCATCATCGTCACAGAAGAACGACAAGTATTGGTATGCAACATCGACATCTGGGTTACCTCCATGCTTTCTGTGTTCTTCCACCGAAGTCTTGCCACCCGAAAATGCATACTTGTTTATTTTCTTTTGAATCTGTTTGGGGGTGTCTCCCATAAAGATGGAAGTAGTCGTGTCGGATGCAGACATCTTTGTTGTAGCACCTTGTAATGCTGGGAAGAATCTGGCATGGATCAATGCTGGCTTTGCAAATTTCAATTTGTCCGCAACATCTCTGCACACTCTAAAGTAAGGATCCTGGTCGATGGCACATGGAATTAAACACGGGGTCTTGGCTGGTAATCCCAAAACATCAGGGAAGGAAGATGGGAAAGAAGTAGCAATTTGAACACTGGCAAAGTGAATCTTTCCAATACAGTCTGAATCTTGAAACCCAAAAACTGCCTTCGCAGTTGAAGTGGTAATTTGCCTTGATGTTCTAACAACATTTTCGTAAAATGCCCCTCCCATGTATTGGAGATCTGAAAAAATGAATGTATTTTTTGGTTTAAATCCAACAGCAATGATATCTTTTGCATTTTGGATGGCAAACCCTTTAACGTCATCAATAGTTAACTTCGGCTTGAAAAGAAACTTTTCATCATCGGTTAATTCAATAATCAATGGAACATCAAACACATCCTGTAGCCACTTGGTGAAAACGAACGGAACCATGTGACCCAAGTGCATTGAGTCTGAGGACGGACCTCTACCAGTATACAAGAAAAAACTCTCTCCATGCTCATATAAATCTAAGATTTTGCTGAAATCTCTCTCGGAGAAGAAGACTCCTCTTTTCAAAAACGGATGAGGTTTTACTCCTGTGACAATTTCAAATCTTTTTAAGGTTTCCTCTGAAACGGCTTTTGTTCCAAACTGCTTTATTAATTTGTCGTAGTCAATACCTTGTGCTTCTCCATCTACCACTGCTCCTTCAACTTCCCAAGGTGTAACTACTTGCTCTGTTTCTGACATCAGAAGCTGCGCGACATCCTTCTCGACTCCAGAAACACTCATTGCTTCTCACTCAGGTACTATCTATAGTTCCAATCTCGCCAAATATCTCACAGGGAGTAATATCAAAAAATTGATAAAAGCTCGATTTGAGCTATACAGGCAAAATTTTTTCTGAAGAATTTCCTCATCAAAGAGGTCGCTTTAGCTGTAGCAGCGTCCAAAATCTACAAGTGCCTTTGTTTGACTACCATCTATTTCTAGTGACTTTTGAAACTACAGTTGTTACGATGTTCAATGGAGTTTACGTGAAGATATTATATATTTTGAAGCCATGCATGAGGACCAGCAAAAAGTGGAAACTAATAAAAACTTAACCCATTTTTATAAAATTACATATATTGAGAATATAGTCCCATTTTTTAAAAATGAAGTTTAGTGAAGAACCATTTGTTCTTACCGGCTTGGTGCTTTTCTTCAAAGGCCTTCTTGACAACTTTCTTAGCTTCTTCTCTTTGAGATGGCTCTTCTAACGATTCAGAAGTAACAGAAGTCTTGAAAGCTTCGACATCCAAGGAGTATCTGGTTGGCATCAAGTGGTTGTAGTTGATCAATTTGACAAATGGCTTGATAGCAGATCTCTTTTTGGTCTTCTTAGCACCCAATTGCTTGGTGACTTTCAATGGAGCTCTCTCGATACCAGCAACAATGGCATGTGGGAATGGGTGAGACTTGGTACCTTCATCGTGAGGCTTAACGATCACGACCTTCTTACCGGCGTAACGTCCACGGACGACAATAGCTATGAAATAGTTAGTAATCACGATTCTTGGGTGTCAAAAAGACTTCAAATTGATGGATTGAAAGAACGTTCACTGCTTTATAACCTTTCTTGCCCTGTTTTATCTATTTCATTTCTTAAGTTCTGAGCTAAACATAAAAACGTCTTGAAACTAATTCAAGAACCATGAACCGTGCAAAACTAATCTGGTTTTATATCCCCCATAGAACTTCCGTAACACGAATACATCATCAGTCACAAGAGTTTCTTCTAGTCATCTTCAATACAGCTTATGGATCTCAGTATTATTTAATTCAAATATCACATCTACTCTTTCCTTAAAAATCTTCTTTCTATCCTTTCTTGAAGCCTAATGGTGTTTCATCTCATATGATACATACCAACTTTGCCTGATTTGATAAACTTAGCCATCTTTTCTGTTGTTTCCTACTTAAAATGCTAGTTACAAGTTTTAAAAATTTTTATGAGCAGTGGTTTTAAGAACTTCACTGGATTGAGAACAGCTTTCCTCAGTACTGAAAAATTTTTGTTACACAAAAGTTAGAGGGCGGGTAATTTAAGGTTGCTCGGGCATACAACCCATTCCGGAAATCGTGATCTCTTGTGACTGCTCAAATAACTTCTACTATTTGATCCCCATAGTTAAAGTTACTGATAATACAATAGATATTTAGGCAATCGTAATATAACGCTTGATTTTTCTGTATGCTTGGTACTTCAAAGTAAGATAGACGTTTACAAATGATGTTGTAGATTTTCTGAGGCTATGTAAGGCTAGAGTTCTTTTTTGATACGTGATTGAGTGATTGTATTATAGTGAGTAGTGAGTATATGAGTACCACATAACTTGTGGTCAATATATACTTATTTTTTTCTGTGTGAACGGGCTAAGAACTTTGAATTCATTGAGGTGACAGTCTGTGGGCTTCTATAAGCTTGATGAGACTCTAAATTCAGTCTATAAGTCGTATCAGTGTCTTTCGTAAAACTAGAACGGCGATTTTGGGTGAAAGGTACATTGGTCTTACTTGCTACGGCAAGTTTTGCTGCATGTAACGTGCTGCTCTCCATAGTGCTTTGAATAGGACCTAATCCAGTGGACATATCAAGGCCGTTTGAGGATGTGAGAGGTGGTGGTGGCTTTCTTTTAGAGTTTCGTTTCAACTTGTTCGCCATCATATGATGTTGTTGAGCAGAATCTGACGGCTGTTCCTTAGGAGTATGATATGATGAAGGCGACGGCGCATATGGTGAGTCAACATTCGAACTGAGCGGCTTCTTGGATGCTGTCTCCCAGCTGTCTCCAGCAGAAACACTCCTTTGACTCTTACTAGAGAATGAAGGAGAAGGCTGTAGCTTAGGTGAATTTCCGCTGGCCGATACTGGCTCCGAGCCTATTCTTTTTGATTTGGGTGCTGCTTCTTTTTCTCGCTCATATTGATTGGCTCTTGATTTTGCCAAAGCATCAGTCCAGAAGCCCACCTCATGTTTTTCAACTTCGAACACAAATGTACTTCCAAGTAAAACAATTGCAAAAGATCCAGTAGTGGGCAATAACTTCTGATACTTGCTGCTCGACACTATTTCTTTCACCAGAACAAAAGGGAAATTTAGTTTAATCTCGCTTACGAGTCTATAATTTGATTCGGAGTCATCCCTGAGAAAAAGTAAAGTCCTTCCAAGCGATGTTATAACCATAGTGCATGTTCTAGATTTTATCAAGGGATGCACTCTCACTGGTGATCCTTTGGCTTCAATTGAATTGGTGTCATCTGCATTTGAATCCTTCGAGCTTTTATTTTGGTGAGATAATAACTTCTTGAATAAAGACTTTGTCAGCCTTGAACTACTGGAGCTCTCTGCAGTATTTGGAACACTATCATTATCATCCTCTATTTCATAATAGTCGATGACTGCATCTTCTTCTGTAGCACTATCATTTTCGTCCTCTTGATAGCTCAGCTGAACGCCAATGGGTCCCCTGAGGCCTTGGCTTGAACCGTTTACTACTTGAGATAATAAGCTGTTACTCGACTTCGTTATTTGTCTGCTGAATCCTAGTGGTGAATCATGGATGAAACCTTTATATTTCTTCTTGAATAAAATGGTATCTTGCTTTTGTGCAAGGACTGGTCCGATTTTTAAAATTCTCTCATCTGGATTTGACATATATTGAGCCCATGCAAGTTCTACTGAGCTCAACGGACCAACACTTAAAACCTTAGACTTAGGTTTTCGTTGTTGTTGTTGTTGTTTCTTTTGAGTCGACGACCTTGAATAAGATTGCATAGTGTTGATTTTGGGTCTTAGTATATTGGTCCCAGGAATGTAATCCGGTGTCGAGGCCCGCTGCACACTCTGAGTACTAGCCGAAGAGGTTTTTTGTAAGCTGCTCCCAATGTCGGAATCTGTAACATCTTCATCCAAAGAGCCAGTCTTCCCAAGAGCGACAGCCGCTGCACTCGCGGGATTGACTAGTTTATGGTTGAGATCATTATCTTTTGATCTTGAAACATTCTCTGCTGAGGAATTGCTGCCAGTCTTCTTTGACACTTTCCTAGTAGTAATTTGCAGTTGAGAGGGTGTCTTTGACATCTCAGGGATTTTCATCATAGCTTTAGCGTTCATTTTGTAGGGCCCAATTTCAGGTGGCTCTGAGTTCCAAAGGGTCTCTTTGTCTTTGAAGTCGATAGATTGGAAAAAGTAATGATTTTGGATAGTAGGAATAGTTGCTCTCTTTGATGGTTGTAAAACCAAAACTTGTTTTATCAAATCTCTTACAACCATTGGAAATCCAGCACTAAAAGCATATTGTAGTTTCGTGATTTTCTGAAAAGTAAGATAATCATTCACTGCTTTAAACGGAGGTTTTCCAGCAATCATCTGATATATAATGCACCCGAAAGCCCAGATATCACCAGGTTTACCGCAGTATTTGCTTTCTAGCAACTCTGGGGAGACATACTCTGCGGTACCAACAAATGATTTAGCTCTCACATCCACAGGATATTCTTCGCTTTCGTCATTTTTCTTTTCTAATAATCTCGCAGTTCCAAAATCAGTTATTCGTATTCTCATCTTATCATCTAGCAAAATGTTCTCAGGTTTGATATCTCTGTGTATCACACCATTATCATGCATATATTTTATTGCATCTAAGATTTGAGCACCGAAGTGTCTTGTACAATCTTCGTTAAGGGTGTTATATTTCTTGATTAAAGATAACAATTCACCATTCGAAGCATAATCAAGTACAAAGTATAGAGACGTTTTGTCTTGAAATGTGAAGTACAACGAAATGATTCCAGGCCTATTGCTTAGACGATTCAAAGCGTGTTTCTCTATATTCACATACTTCACTTTTTTCTCTTTGATTATATGCCTCTTGTCCAATATTTTCACAGCATATTGTTTGTCAGTGTGCTTATCAGTGGCCAATACGACAGTAGAGTACGATCCATCACCTATTGTTTTCCCAAAAGAGAAATCTTGAACTGTTCTCTTGATAATTTTATAACCAAGACCAGAGTTTGCTCGAAGTCTCCTAACTGCAGCACCCTTTTCGCTCCAATATTCAGATTCCCTTTGTGGTTCTCCTGGTTCAATATTTTCCTCAGACTTCTCCGGTTCGTCCTCTACCTCTGATGTGTCATCGCTTTGCTCTTTCGAGCTCACGTCATCGGATTTGGATAATGTATTGTCATGGTTTGAGGAATCTGGCCTACCATCAATAAGCACATCAGATAAATTAGCCACAGATTCGGTCAATTTCTTGTAATCAGCCTCTACTGTTGGAGTGTCTAATAGCCCGTTCATTGAAGAGTTATTCATTTGATGATGCTGATGTGGAGAGAAATCGAACTCCGAGCTGGAGTCCCCGGGAGTCCCCAAAGTTTCATTGAGTTTCAACGAATTTCCTCGAAAAAAACTCCTTTCATCTGCATTATCTTCAAGAAAACTACCACCATTAATCCTTTTGATATATATATTCTTATTTCCATTGTTGTATTCATCAATAAGAGAATCAACTGTGTCCGGCTTCGCTGTCGAATACATTTGATCGCCTTTCTCTGGGCTATTCACAGCAGCCAGTGCTCTGGGTCCACTTGAGCCAAGTGTTTCTACGCTTCCAACTTCTGGATCGGTGTATGTTTTGTAAATGTCATCCAAGTTCACCCTTAGATCCTGTAGGTTAGACTCTCTATCGTCATCTGTGTACGTTGGCAGTTCTGGTCGAGCTTCGCCTTTACGTTTCACTGATCCCAGCCGTGAGACACTCGCATACCTTCTAAGCTTTTCTGCACCTTTGATGTGCAATTTCATCTAAATGCTTATTTAGTCTAAAATCAGTTGTTGCTTTCTTTATTCTTCCAGGGCAAGCAAGAATGCATAATACGTATCCAACTTGAGATTTGGTAATGATTTATCTGAAAAAACTTGAAACGTTGATGATCCTATCTTTCCGTGACCCAAATGAGTTTTGAATGTCTGCCAGTTCTCAGTTGCCAAAGCGTTCACGAACCTTTAAGTTTTTCTCTCACAGAGGCAGGGTATTAACTGTTTTTAGTTCAATCCAAGTTATCCGCAAAACGAATTGTGTCACGTGGTTTTATTTATCACAAGTACTGACTCAAGCCTAAAGATAGAAGATAAATTAGTGAATTGTTAACGTGGGGACGTCTTTTGTGATGCCAAACGTAGGAATAACTGAAAAACCTTTGCATATAACTAGTAACACATATGGCTCTTCCTTTGAATACGCTTGATGCTATATCACAGTTAAGGATCTCACTTTACACGTCAGTAGAAGGAGATGAAGAAATCAACCATTTAGTTTACCCAATTGATTTTGAACAACCGGAGGCGGCTGCACTAAACATATACCCGACGTTGCAACCTCCTTTATCGCCGCCTATCACACTACAAATATCACGTCATGTACAGAAGGCTACGGGGAGTAATCAATGGTTGGCTTCGGGCAAAGACGATGGATACGAAATTGGGCCAGGTGGCGCTCATTCATTCTCAGAGCCCAATGGCACCTCAACTGATATCGAAACGAACCTGAACAATACTAAAACAAAGCATCCGAAGAACACGAAAAAGAGGTTAGGTACAGACTCTCACGGGAGTAGTGAAGATGACTCGTATGAATCAGACACAGAGAAGTCCAGCGACGAGCGTTTGGAGCGTAATTTAGATTTGATTGAAGAAGAAGATACTAATTATAAATCCGACTTTGAAAACAATAGTGATGATGATGACGTGCTCACAATTGACAGCGACTTTGGAGTTCCTGTGAACGAAAAGGGCGAAGTAGTAAAGGACTATCATTTGCATGAAAACAACTACACGAAGAACAAGGAGTTTGCAGTAAAGAGAAATAAGAGCACTGCAAACACGTTAGCCTCAAACCTCAATGGAAATGTTGGAAGCGATGCTGCAGCTGGATTTAATTCTCCTCTTGCTTTTGATGACACGAAGAAAGTTGGTGACGATTATGATGACGATGACGATGATTATGATGACGACGATGACGACGACGAGTATATCGATGATTCCAGTGACTCTGCTTTCACTGATATAGAAACGGACTCGATTTTAAACTCCTCAATTCTGTTAGACAACTTTAATGTAGCGTCACCTTATCCGTTCGGAAGTAAGGGGGAACAGTTAAGCGTTGCCAAAAAAGGTCGCAGAAAGAAAAGAAAAGATTCAATAGATAACTCGAGCTTTCCAAGGAATTCTGCTCCCATGAGTTTGAAAAGAGTATCACTGCCAAACAATGGTAGCAAAGGGAATCTCACTTCTCTGGCATTCCAAACCTCTACCCTTGCTCCTTCCAAGAAAGAACTGATTAATTTTGAAAAATCTAACGCTTATATGGAACAGGGTGATGAATTTGAGGCTCCCTCCAAATTAACATCAATGATTCACTCTAAACTCAAGCAGCCAGGTATGAACCCTTTATCCTTTTACGAGTTTGTAGGATCTGAAGGCTCCCTGGATTCCATGGCATCCGAAATGAATATCTTTGTTCCTCCCACCAAGCGCCCTGTGTTGCACGATTTGAGATTAAGAGGCAGTGCCTCAATTGCAGATTGTATCGGTTACATTTTACTTCAACTTTTGACTTTGGAAGAGTATCGCAATTCTCTGAAAGATCTTGAATTCATAAATCCAAATAACTGGAGGTTAGAGTTAGTAGATGAAGATGGAGATAATTACGGTTCATTCGGTATTTTGAATCGTGCAAGATTATTGTCATCATACAACAACCCCAAAGAGCTCGCGCTCTGCAAAATAGTGGACAGAGAAGAACAAATTCGTAACGAGAGAGATACTCCTTTAGCACAAGAGTTCAAATTGAGCTTAATAGCGCATCGTGAAAAACCTTTGAATAAAGCTCTCGAAGACGATGTTGGTTTCTCTGGGGTACACCAGGCTGCTGATTCTATTGAATTGAAAATATTCTTGCGCCCTAACAGTATTGTATCTCAAGACTACATCAGATACTATACGTATGGTGGTACCAGCATAAGCCTGCTTCTTCTGAAGATATGTGAAGAGTTCGGTCTTGATCAGAGGAATTATGAATTTGGAGAGATTGCTGGTAACTCCTTCAAAGATCAATCGGACAATACTTTACTGCAGCAAACTTTGATGAAAGAGTCGGGACTTGTTTCATTGGAACTGATCAAAAGGCTTAAGCCAACCCAATTGGTTAGTGATTTGCAAAGCTATAATTTAAAATTGCTACCTAAAACAGACACTGCTTCATCAGAACTCATGGGATCTGTAGAAGCACAGCCGTCATTAATAAATAATTTCATTACTCCGTCTGGAGGTGATTATTCATTGGCTGTCATAACTCCACCTTTAAATAAATCTGATGACAAGGACATTCAAAAGGTTACAACTGGTAAGAGACCTAAGAAAACTCAAGAAAAAACAAATTCGGTACTCAACATCAAGAAAACAATAAACTCTAATAAGTACTTAGATGATATCATTTCTGGTAAGAATAACGATCTACCTACCAACATTAACACAATCTATTATAAATTCAAGGTTTGGAGAAAGAAACCCACAATTTTGAACAAGATTGAAAAATTTTTGATCATTGATGGAGACTACATTCATTTGACCCCTTTGGATGATCTGTTTTCTAACAACAAGCCTAGTGACAACCCCTTTACGAACCAAAGTGCAAATGTAAATCATTCGCAGCACCATTTCAACCATTACAACTACAGCACTTATTATAAAGAGCTGATGATGAAGACCAGCTCCTTTCATATAACTCAAATCACTAAACTAAAGCAATATAAGGATTCCAAAAATCCGAGTCACTTCAAAGTGGTTATCAACAAACCGCAAGATCCAGCGCACTCTGGTTTCAGAGATTCAAAAACTCGGAAGAAGTATGATTTGGAGGCAGCCAGCCCAAAGGAGTGCCAAGAAATCATCGACAAAATCAAGTGGGTTCTACAGGTTTACAATATGTCAAACAATTACAGTTAGCTACTTGAATATTATCAAATACCTCGTAATCTTCTGCAGTTCGCATCTTGTGTGAGCCGCATTTTACTCATTGAATTTCTATAAAAAAATATATATTCAAAATTGTAATTTCCAGGACAACCTGGTAGTGAATTCAATTACTACTGAACGATGTCTTCTTTGTCCCTGAACTGGAAGAGGCTAAGCTCAAAGATTTCTGTATCGAAATCCAAAGTTGAAAAACCAAAACGTGACAAAAAGAAACAACTCAAAATCTCGAAGGGCATCGCAAAGGCATCTGTGAAACCTGAACAAATTTTGAAGTCCTCGACTGCCCCTATATCAGCAATAGAAAGAGCTCTTTGGACATGCGATGGTGAAATATGCTCCAAAGATGTTTCTGATGCCGCTTCTTTCGAAGAGAACGTTACATTGCATGAAAGAGACACGAAGAAAAGAGATGCGGGAAAGTACCTTTCGATGGATTGTGAGTTCGTTGGAATTGGACCCGAAGGGAAAGAGTCCGCATTGGCTAGAGTCTCAATAGTGAATTTCTATGGGCATATAATTTACGACCAATACGTTAGGCCGAGAGAAACAGTGACAGATTGGAGAACGTGGGTAAGTGGTGTGACCCCAGCTCACATGAAGGATGCTCTCTCATTTGAAGTGGCTCAAACTCAAGTTGCAGATCTACTTAAAAACAGAATATTAGTAGGGCATGCTGTTCATCATGATTTAGATTCATTGTTTTTGTCACATCCAAAACTGTTAATAAGAGACACCTCGACATATAAACCATTTAAACAAGTCTCTATGGGTAAAAAACCAAGTCTCAAGAAGCTTACTTTACATTTTCTCAATGTAGAGATTCAGGGTGGCTCTCATTCATCAGTTGAAGATGCTAGAGCCACTATGTTAATATTTAGAATGCATAAAAAGGACTTCGAAAAGTCTATTAGAGCTTACAAAAGTTGAGGAAACAACAAAGAGAGGCATGGGTTCATTCAAATGAATTTGTACATTACTTTATTATTTATGCTACTCATTGATAACATTCGTATATAGACATGTGCTTGTTATAATATAATAATGAATGATGATAGAGAAGACGACGTTCCGCTTATCAATCTTCTAAAACTTGCCCGTCCACATAGGAGCAAGCACTTCTGTAAACCATCTCTTGAAGACCTGATGCATTTTGCCGTATTTTCACGTAAGCTTCATCGCTGTTGGTGTCTTCAGTGGGCCTGTATAATGTCCGATCACGTACATTTCGAATTTCATACTCATTTAAAAGCTCTTGCTCTGAGGTTTTGTACGAATCAAAGGGGATTTCAGGATCACTTAATGCTGCATAATGAATATTTGAAATGGCGCGGATTGTTTCTGTAGACTGCGTCGTTACCAACATCTCGTCTAAAGCTTTCTTCATCAGCAAGTAACAGAACATAGCAAGATCTTTGTTGACCATAAAGATGTGATAATATATTTGTAAAAATCTTTCCTTGAAAGTGTTTTCAACAGAATTGAGTTTGAAGTAATGAGCACAATGAAGCAAAGTGAGTTTTGCGGGCTTTGTGTCTTTCTCAAAGAAATCAATAATCAAAGAAGGAACCTTCATTCCATGGCCAAATTCATCAAACCCTATCTCGAGTCCAATTTCTTCCGAATATTTGTGAAACTGCTGAGACGTACTCACAAGGTAAATGAATGAGAGAAACGGAAAAGGATTTTTGGAGAAGTCGTTGCTGTCACTATCAAGCTCATTCAGTCGAGAATACTTTGCTGCGAAGTAACTTTGTAAGCAACTTAGCGAAGTGTGCCTCAAATGAGAAAATCTTATTCCTTGAGTAAATACACTGAAAACATGATAGTCGAAGTTCTTATCGGTTATTTTTATGTCGTTTCTGCTTTCAAAATTCAGGATGAAAGGCTCTAGTACCTTTCTTCGTTGAAACGATACTTCCAACCGATCACTGTCGATCAGAAGCAAAGTAGTGAGAAGGTTTGACAAGCACTCTATTGCTGGCTGGTACAAAATCGTGTGGTTTAACATTGCAAAGCAAAGTACCGGCCAGATCATGTAAGTGGCAATAACAGAATTCTTCGAAATACCCTTGCAGATTCTCGAATAAGATAGCAACGCAACCACAGAGCCTTTCAATGAAATTGGATCTGTTCTGCTCATTAAATCTAAAACTTTAGAAGCCGTTGAATCTCCTATCCCATTTTTTGACAAAATACCGACCATCAATAATGCACGACTTTGGAACATCGAGTTTTTACTAAATGCAACATCTATAGCATTGGAGCACCACCTACTCTTCCATCCCAGAGTATCTGATGAAGACCCAAGAACCGCTATGAAATTGTTTAGCGAGTCGCATAACACCTCCAAGTTGATTGCTCTATTATAAACCTGACTTGTTTCCGAGGTAGTCCCTTTCTCTGTCATTATACCAAAGAGAAGCCTAGCCCTTTGGCCACTGAAATATTCTAGTGTATTTTGAACGGTTTCTAGTTCTTGCTGGGGTAAGTCCGGTTTTTTCAAAAAAGAATGTATCGTATTTAACACTAACCTCTGTAAATCGACACCAAAATCCAAAAGAACGTTGTCGATAAATAGAGTTGTTATTGCAAAAATCTCTGCAAGGTAAAGCTGGGCAAACACATATGAGTTGAAAAATAAAGAAGCGCCAATCTTGACTAGCACCATAATTTCGAACAATTTACTTTGTGAGACAATGGCTGAATCATCATTGCTCGTCTTTTTCACGCATGCTATCAACCTAGAAATCACTTCTCCACAAGCTTCTGGCGTCGGGGAGATTACTGATACGATGAAGGTCCAATTCGGTCCATTGTTTTTGTTATCCGTGGCAAAAGCAACAATTTCATCGATCAAGCTTGGTGTCAATCTCGGTTCAAGAGATATTTTTTTCCACACGTTGTCATCGACACATGAAAGAAACTCTTTATCCATTGACGTTATGCGACAAAACTGTCTGATGATATCTGAAACCCTATCTGACCCATTTTCGTCATTTTCAGATAAGATAAATTCGCATATGTTATTTACCCAAGGGGAAATGTATTTGATTCCACTCAATCTAAGATCAACTGGTAATTCTTCGTAGTTGTCAAAAAATGCCTTGAAAAATCGAAATGACATGATTGGATATCTCTGCGCTAAGAAGCTTGAAATTGAGACAACATAGCTAGTTGGGTTTGTCGGGTAGGCTATGGTTTTTATATGCGTTGAGTTCAAACCAAAATCGATATCATAATAGGTTGCTAACGCAATGAATAACGACGACGCCGCAGATCTCACTTCAATGTGAGGAGATAATAATCCATGAAATGTAATATTGTATAATCTAGCAAACCAATGCATTGGCTGATTGCCGTGTTCTCTTTCTTTATCAATTTCCTTGACAAATATTTGCTTAGGGAGCCTTGAGGTTGTGAAATACAACAATCTCAATATGTCCTGTCTCTCTTTAGATTTGAATATCATTTGGTAATTATTCATAAAATGGATAGTAAACCCTTCATCGTTGTTTGGTTCTTCGGACAATTCACATTTCGTTATCTGAGAAAGTTTGTAAACTTCGACAGGGTGAAAATGTTCGGAGCCAGTGTGAGTATCTCTGAAACTTACTGGATCATTGAAGCAAACTTGAATCCATCTTCTTCCAAGTCTGAGACTCGCGGAACTATACGAGTTTGTCCTCGGTTCAAAAACTTTTACATTTTCAAATACCACACCAGTATCCTTTCCGATAGCAATTGTGGTTGGGCTTAAACATAACGCGTTGACGACATCTCTACCGTCCATTTGAGAATGTGCTATAATTTTTGCATGGGATTCTTCATGGATTTGTTTGAAGTAAGCAATTTCACGTTGGATATAGCTTGCTCCAGCTCTGGGTAAATTGAAGTAGTAGACTCTAGCACAATTTTTGGAGAATTGAGGAGGCGCATTTGTGACGAGAAGTTTTGCAAATTCGTTGTTCAATTCCTCACTGTATATGTATTCTGTGAAATCAAACAAAATGTAGAATTTAGAGTCCCAAACTTGACTTGCTGTCTCAAAGAATTTGAATATCAAGAGCTCAACATCAAAATTGTAATTACTCAATTCAAATAAATTCAAAACAATCATGGGAGTACCATCAGAAAAAATCACGTTATGTATAAGTGACGTGTCACCAGTGGAATCAACATACTTCATAGACATTTTATTCATAAACTCCCAAAATTGAGTATTGGAGACGTTTCCAGGATCGAAAAAGTTCTTATAAGGGGAAGCAACCTGAAGTTGAATCAAAGCCTTCGGAAGACCCAAAACCTTCATCAATTTGTCAAACCTTTTAAATAGAAGTACTCTTTCATGTAACGACATGTCTCCCACGGGATCCCCTAGAAACATTTCATTTTTAATTTTGTCGAAATGATTATACAAAAACTTATGCAAGTAACGAAGTTCAGGAATTGCTTTCTCGTGAATAACCTCAAAGGGGTAAGCATCTTGCTCGAGTTCATGTGTAGAAACTTTTTTCAAAAACGCAAATATTTTTTTATTTAGTTCATTCAATTCTGCAGTTTTGGAGCTGAGACCTGGCCACTTAAGAAGATTCAACGATCCATTTGCCATATTTTGAATAACTTTCACTAATTGCATTAAAGATCTCTTGATTTTGGGGTCTCCAATAGACTTCTCTAAGAAGGTCTCTGGGCTAATGATGGCAGGGCAGAAAAACCTCAAGAAAACAAAAGACCCAACTGCGGTCAAAGCAGCATCTTTGAATTTTTCTCTGACTCGCTTGTAAATCTGTGAACAAATGAATTTGAAGGTTAGTGGAATCAGATCAACGGAGTTATAGATTCTATCGACTAATTTAGTCAAGGACGACATAAATAAATCTGCATCTTTCGATTGACAATCTTTATCTTTTTCTACCTCAAAGTAAGCTGAATCGGAGATGATTTCATCTAAAAAGGGTTCCAACGTCAGAGACAAATAGCTCAACCCATAATCCTTCGCAAAATTCGATAACAATCGAGTCAAAGTACTATTTCTTCTAAAAATGCTCGTTGAACCCTTGACTGTCGCTATTTCGAAATCAAGCAAATATCCGAAAAGCTTATCTAAGCTTTTTGAGTATCCAAATAGATAGAAAAGGGAAGTGGCTAGCAAATTATGATCCGTGGAAGACGCTGTAAAAGTAGCAAATCCATATATCTCTGCTACCTCAACCAATCCTTGTAGTATTTCGTCTGAGAACTCTTCTTGGTTGATTTTGGATTTTCTAGAAGCAAGAGTATTTGCGAACACATTCAAGAATATTGATCTTGTGTTTGGGTTCTCATGATATCCAAATGGAAGGACAAATTGTAAGCCAACGTCAGTATCATACTGAAGAATATTTGAGATGCACTTGAGTACATTTTCTATGATCAGGTTGATCTTGAATTTTGATTTCACAAAATTTGATTTCAAATCGATGGATGTATACTTTTGAAGAATCTTGTAGAATAGAGAAAAGTAGTTTCCAAATGCAAGGTCCTTATATTTGCGGATATCTTTATCTTTCGTACGCTCAGGAATTTCAAGCAAAAGCTCCTCGAGCTGAAGTGATAAGCATTTCGAGCACTCGCAAGCTAAATCCAAATTCAAGTATTTGATCTCCCCATCATGGTTGTTCATCGGATCATGATTGGGCAATTCATCATTATCATTATAAGTATTCTCATCAAATACTGATTGTTCAAGCCAGTCTGCTATCACTTTGGCATAATAATTCCTTGACTTATATGCTCCTTGAATTCCTAGGTCTTCTCTGCAACTTTGTATAGCTTGCTGCAACTTGCAAAATCGCAACTTTAGTTTCAAAGTCTCAGACTGATCTTCTAGCATATTTATGAAGTTCAAAAAGAAGTTGAAGACGCCTGACATTGAAGTTGTCAAAACAAATGAACCATCATTCCTATTGCCACACATTGCCGTTATTATTATAAGTGTCAGCTCGACATATAAGAAGCTTTCCTTGTTTACGATTTTGCTATCGGAGTACTCGGTTGCTAAATTGATCAACTTGATGCTGATCAAGTAGTATACTGCTGGATGTGATTCGTGTGACAAGGCCTCCTTTATGATTGATCTAATCGTGAAGTCATCCGACGTCAAAGATCTAATACACATGTCAAAAAAGTCACTTGCGTAAGTCTGCATTTTTTCTAGTTCTGGGCGCTCCTTCATAACGGTATCTTGAAAGAAGCAACCCGATGTAGCCACCAAAAACCCTGTGAAGTTTTTGAATGCTGCAGTTTCTCCATTAGCTGGGCCCTTATCCAATAACTGAAGCCACATGTTGTATATGATTATCCAAGAATCGCATAAGGATTTTGTGGGTTTGGCATCGCGAAGAATTGTTCTGAATCGCTTGTGCAAAGATACCAATCCAGTAAATACGTAATTTCCATTGATAACTTCATTGAAAGTCTCTAGTAAGTTATCAGGATAAAATGAATCGATATTTTTGGTACTTAGCAATGTCTTGAGATACCAGTTCATAGTAACTTTTGAAATGTTATAAAATTGAACATCATGCGTACACAAAGTTATCAACAAACATTTCTCAAGTGAATACAATGTCGATTCACAGTTAGCGTGATTTGGTAAATGGCCGAATCTGTTATCATCTGTCAAAACTTCAGTGGCAACGAGGTCTCTGACCTCTAGAAAAGTGTTCAAAAACAAGAATCTAGCTTTGAAGTTGGCATCGATAAATGCAATCGACGAACATGAGTCACAAATAGCTTGCACTATGAAATTTGAAGTAATATAGCACGCAAATGTTTTTAAAGCCGATTGGTTATTGGTGTGTGTACTCCTGTCCATCAATGCCATAGATAACTTACATGCAGCATGAAAATGACTGAAACCTTTGTCAGCTTTACCTTGGAAACAAAACCTAAGGGGTACGACTGCATCACTTGCATATCTTATTATTTTCTCTGCTATGATTTCGCTTGAATTCTTCTCTATATTGGATCCATCCATCAAATTGGGCTCGATGAAGTATAGATAAGGAGCACCGCTGAAAACTGCAAGTAAAGACGACAATAATTCTTCGAATTCTGTAATCATTTGCATTTTCTTCACCCATAACGTGGTGTCTGTATGAGGTTGCTGACTATACGTGTTCGAGCTGTCAGACTCGGAACTGGTACTTCTATCATATAAATAGTGATCTAGAGGTGATTTGATGTTTGATATCGACTCAATATTGAGCGATTCCCTCTCACTCGTGACTCTCGATGAACTTAAGGAGCTTACCGATGCATTTGCTGGATCCATCGATTCATAATACTGATCTATTATCTTCACATTGGTGAATATCATTGGGCGCAACCGACAAGCCATTTCCTTTATCAAATCCAAATATACTTCAACTGTCTGTTGCAGTTCTAGTACTTCATTGATAACTTTTACCAAAATCCACATCTCTGTAACATCTCCATTTGAGACCTTCAACATATCCTTCAACGCTTTTACGTATTTTGCTGGTTTGAAAATTACTGCAGCCGTGAAAAAATTCACTTTGAGCTCACTATAGGAAAGATTTATTTCCGTTGCCTTGAATCTTTCTTGTAATACGCCAAGGCTTTCGAAGATCCGATCAAGATGATTAATGCAAAAGATGTACACTGGATGTTCTTGACTTATTCCTTTTAGTCTTGCACCCATATGAAATGTGTTTACTAGTGTCTTGAGATATTCCACGTTATTTGAATCCAGTGAGTCCCCTATGATATGCAGTAAGTATTTCAACCTTCTATTGAATGCAACCTTAAGCTTATTTGGCTTTTGCTGAAACTCTGCAAAATCATTAACGCATAGCAACAATAGCCAGCCTTGTACCAAAAAGAACCCCCCCGAACTTTCTGAGCTATCAAAAGCCGTCACTGAATAATCAAATAACGAAATTGTCTTGGGTTCTAAAGGTTTGCTTTTGCTGATGAGGTTGACGTAATCTTGAGGTCTTGAAAAGAATTGATCTCGAATACCCAAAGTGTAAAATAGTAGAAATACTTTCCTCCAACTATTGGTCTTGATCATAGGTAGGAACCTTAAAACATCTTTATAGATACTTCTGAAAATAGACTCGTTATAAAACATAAACTTGAGTAAAGGAGAATAGGCTTGAATTGCTCCAGTATTTATCATCTCGTCCTTTTCAGATCTGGTAAGATTCTTTTTGAAATAAGAATAGTATTCAAAAGGGTTTGCTGCTGCAATAAATCTCAAACAATCTTCAACGTAGAGATCAATTAGGTTCACGTAGGTTTCTAAATCATCATTGGTCAATTGGAGAGCTTCATTTTCAACAAAAGTGTTTTTCATATATGCTAACGATCGCTTAACTAACCTCAGTGACAAAATATGAATCAATACGTCGATGGAACTTTTGACCACATCTGTACGTAATGGTTGTGGGGGGGAATATTGCTGGTACGTTGTAAAGTTCGTAAAGTAATAATCGTCATACTGCAAGTGTCTATCAATTCGATTTCTATCCCAGCATTGAGTCAATATTTTGGAGAGAAGTTTTGTTATCAAAAAAACAGAACCAACTGATTTTTCTTCTTTCCGATCATAACCCACCGAGTTCAATATTGAGCAGAACGTCTGAAGCACTGAAGAAATGAAGACATGACTCTCGACGTTTTTCAAGAAGATATCCCTGGTCTCAGTAAATTGTGGATTATATTCGACCTCTGAAGCAGAATTTCCTGTCCTACTGGGCAACATAAGCTCCACCCGTCTTGCTAGTGTGCTCACAAATTCATGTTCCAAGCTCTCATCAGGCAGCACGTTGGTCGTCAGCCGCAGAAGCTTTTGGTCTATCAGTTCTGCCTCTCCTGCCATCTCTATCAAGTGTCTGAGTATCTTTGGGTTCCTGTGGGCTACAACTCCGAATTTTAAAACCACTCTGCTTTTGATCTGTGCCTCTTTCAGTGATCCTCTGCGTCGTCTATCTTCTTTTTCCGGCCCCTCGTTCTCCCTGTATCCTTTGCGGCGGCTATACCGTAACTTCGGCTCTTCCTTTCCAAGACGGCTTGTTCAGCTCTATGGCGTCTGGTCTCTTGATTAGAAGACACCTGTAATATCTCGTGGCTCCCGTGTGCCGTTTCAGAAAAGGTCTCACCAGAAATATATTTTTTTCAATGTTTCGAACGGTTGAGTTTCTTTAAACGTACCCTAAACCGTTTAACTACATCTTCGAGTTTCCCTCATTGTCCCCAAAGATCATTGTGGATTATGTAAGCACTTCGGGAAAATCGCAATCTCTGGCCGCACGAAGAGCGTTGGCAGTGAGCGGTTTGAGAGCAAAATATCCGAGACTCTTATTTCCGAGCAGCGGCAGCAGCACGCAGCAGGCCAGATGTTCCACACTACAAGACCAAACAACGCAACCCAGACCGTGACAGAACAGAAGTGGCCAAGGGCCGGTGAATCGGAACATCTTGCTCTCCGTTTTTCCCTGAATGTCATCAACTGTGTACTTTGGGTAAGCAACGTCTGGGGGTGGTGTTTTAACGTTTCCGATGCCCCTCACGCATGATCTGAGCCTCCTCAGAAATATTTTTTCAGCACGTCAATACTGATGGTTGCTACAGCTAGATTTTACAGGTTAGTGGGAGTATGGGTTCGTTTACATATCTATACGACGTCTAGCATGTGGTGCCTACCACGCTCTATTTGGATCCAGACGGTATCAGAAGATGTGAGCTTAAAAAGGAATGTCAATTAGTCCCTTAAGATTGAGCCGCGAACCTGTAAGCAGGGGAACCATGAAGAGCGCGATTGCGATGGACACGCACTTTTCCCGAGGTTATATTTTTAATTACAGGAGAGACATTCATAGGAGACCCTTTGGAGACGTCGAGTGAAGGTGATGTGAAGTTGTCAAATGCAATTGGAGACGGTAGACTAAAATGAGGGGAAGGCCACTTGGCCCGCAACAAGTCTACCGGAGACTTCAGAAAGCTGTAGATACTATCTGAGTCGCTGTAGTCGTACGAGGCTAGCACCTCATCGAGATCGTGAAGCTCTTCGTCAAAACCCGAAGTAAGATGGGCTTTTGCGGGCAAGCTTTGGCTTGGGTCAACGAGACTAGAGCTTGCTGAGTCCGAGATCTCGGGGGAGGCTACTGCTTCTTGTGGAGAAGGTGAGAGTAGTATCTGCATCTGGGCATTGAAATCGCGGGGTTCGGCGAGGTGATGTATAAAGGGATTTCTCAATGGGGCCACCAACAGGCTCGGGGACCGGAATAAGTAGTTCCCTCTGGGTGTCCTTCCTTCTGGAGAACTTTGTCGCAGTTTAATAGAAGGCGACAGTTCAGGATTGAGAAAAATCGAATCTCTTTCGAATTCCCTGAACCCATGCAGAGTCTGCCATGTTTCCCATTGATGCTGTTCTCGTTGGGCACGCGCTAGTCTTTCACTTGGGAGAATTCCGGGTGTGGTAAGCTTATATGACTTAGATCTGGTACTCATGATCTCTCCAATTGAATCTCTTTTGATTTTGATAGATCTGGACCTTGTAGGATATAATTCCAAGTACAGGGAGCTAATGGACATGATAGACTCTATAGAGACATCGTGGCGGGGKTTTCTTGTGAATAGGCGAAAGAATCGCTTGATTCTATGCTTTTTCCCCTTATTGCTAACAAACGATTGCAGGTCTCCTTGAGAAGATGTACCGTACTGGCTTCTTGAATTTAAACTTATCGAACTAATTTTGGTTCTGAGCAGTGGGTATCTGTTCAATAGCGACGGATGAAGAAGCTCTTCGGCCGTCACGGTACTAATCCTCGTAGGTTCATGTAGTCCAAAGAAGCTGGAAACTGTCATGATTAACCTTTTGAAGTGGCTTCCCCTATGTGGCTGTTAAATCGGTAGCAACCTGGTGTTGCAACCACAAAGGTCTGTATGTGGAAATAAGACACAGTCACGTGCCTCTGGATATGAATAATGGTCACGTGAATAATTTGCGAGAAGTAACCCGACAAATGGGCCAATGAGAAATCAAAATCATATTGGAAGAAGTTATCATTAAACGGTTTATATCCTTTATTGAAGTTGGTATTTGTTACATCAAAGAGCAATCTCTTATTCAAAAACAACATTAGACAAGATGGGTGCAGCATACACTATCTTAGGTAAATCAGTTCCAGCACATCAATTGGCTTTGGCTACTCTTGGTTCAGTTGTTTTAATCGCTGTTCCAAAGCCATGGGGTCCACCAAAACCAACTTCCCCTGCTATCAATGCAAGCTCTCCAGATGAAGAGAAGTTCGTCAAGGAATGGTTGGCTAAGAATGCACCAAAGGAAGAACACCATTAAAAAAACTCTTTATTCAATTTTTATTTGGAGCTAGAGGGGATTTGCAAACTAACAGGCATTTGGAATGCACTACGGCGAATCACATACTGATATTGTGTCTATATTGAATATTTCGATTTTATAGTGCGTTCAGTAAGAGTATAGAAAGAAAAGTACGATTTTTCACTTTGGATTATTGATTATTAAATGTAGGTCTAACAGTAGAAAGCAGAAACCTTGACGATTCTCATGAAACAATGATGACAGTTAGGACTCAACTGTCTAACAGAGATTTCTCTCGATTCATGGCACATTCTTAATCGATATGACCATCGTCAGCATCATTTTTATATAAACCGTTAAGTGCAGTATGGAAGCATCTCACAAATTTTAGAAAAAATTCTATAGATGAGCAGACTGAGTTTAGAATATTTTTCCAGAACAACAGTCATAAAAGAATGTCAGCTATATACAAGGCATTGCAGTCAAAGAGCTCTAAAGAAGCATCTGAAAAGGCTAAGCACATAAATAAACAAAGGCTTCTTCTTATTTCGTCTAGAGGTGTTACGTTTAGGCATCGTCATTTGATCAGTGACTTATATAACCTCTTGCCACATGCTAAAAAGGAACCGAAATTTGACTCTAAGAAGAACTTGTATCAGTTGAATGAAGTTGCTGAGTTATATAACTGCAACAACATTTTTTTCTTCGAATCAAGAAAGCATCAAGATTTGTATCTTTGGGTAACTAAAGCTCCAAATGGGCCAACTTTAAAATTCCACATTCAAAATTTGCACACACTTGATGAGCTCAATTTTACTGGTAATGCTTTGAAGGGGTCAAGGCCTGTTTTATCGTTTGACAAATCTTTTGAAGAATCTGATCATTTCCGTCTAATTAAAGAACTTTTTACTCATACATTTGGTGTCCCACCGAATGCTAGAAAGTCAAAGCCTTTTATCGATCATGTGATGACTTTTTCGATAGTTGACAACAAAGTATGGATCAGAAATTATCAGATCAATGAGACCGTGGACGTCAAAGACTCTGAAAGTAACGACATTAACCCTGATGAACTATCTCTTATTGAGATTGGCCCTAGATTTGTTCTCACATTGATCACAATCTTGGAAGGTTCCTTTAGTGGACCCAAAATTTACGAAAACAAAGAATACGTTTCTCCAAACTTTGTTAGAGCCCAATTGAAGCAAAAGGCCGCAGAACAAGCTAGATCCAGGGCAGAAGCTGCACATGATAGAAAGATAAGAAAGAGAAACCAAGCTTTGAAAGCTGATCCTTTGTCAAATGATGCATTGTTTAAATCTTAGTGTATAGATAATAATTATAGATATTATGTGAAGTCTTTTTTCCGTAGCTTTTTACAAAAATTGATGCAAATTCTGCATCAGATTTGACAAAATCGATTTTGCAGGAAAAAATCGCTCTCAGCTAGGAAGTTACCAATATTTATTATGTCCTAAAACGAGCCATAACTGATTCGATGACTGTAAATACATGAAAACTTTAATTAGTGTAAGCTGGTCTTTCTCGATGGTTTTTTTTTTGTCATAAAAGATTAACTTCTCATCACTAGCAATACTGCATATAAAATAAACCCCTTTATAGGAAGACAACTGTACAAAAAGTAGATCTCAAGTTTTATTTTAAGGCACAAGGGCGCTTTATCGAAGAACAGCTAAAAATATACAGTACACTATTTTTATATTTCAAAGTTGGTTTCGACAAACATACTTCTCCGACTAAGCGCAAGTTGTACATTGGCAAAATATGTACAACTCCAGGTATGATAGTGGGGATCGCTTTCGCAAAAACGAAGAAAATTCGTCTTTTCGAAACGAATTTTTGAATAACGCAGATCATAACGACTCGTTTAGAGGATCAAATAATCCTGTAAACGGAAGCTCTAGCTCATTCGATTTTAACTCGAGCACTTTGCATAGATACGATCAAGAGCCTTATAGGCAATGGGGTGAAGAGGGCACGAATGTCAAACAGTTTTCTAATAGCAGTGCTGAATACGAACTAGAAAAATTTAACAGATCATCGGCCACTTTGCCCCAGGACCAAATAGGGCGTGAATTGAACCCTTTCTCTTCCCGCCAATACTATCAACCGGCAGATCAATATTCGAATGTTTATGATAGTGATAACACTCCATTCACTTCAAGAAACCCTTTTGAACCAGAACCCGAACCCGAACCACATCAACTTGATGTTCCCAATGATATTCAACGGAAGATAAGAAGGAATGAAAGAGCTAGAATAAAAGACATTAGACTGAGGCCTCGATTTCATTATACTACATTACCTTACATCACTATCATTTTCACTACGATTCAAATAGCTGTATTCATAGCGGAGTTGAGTAAGATGTCTATTTTGACAGGTTCTGCATTCCAAACCAAACCTTATTTCAATCCAATGCTAGGCCCATCCACATATTTGTTGATTAATATGGGTGCTAGATACGTGCCTTGCATGAATCAAATCAAAGGGATCACTGATGATTTGACGATACAATTTCCTTGCCCAAATTCAACAACTACTGCTTCAGAGGTATGTTCTTTAGGCCAGCTTTGTGGGTTGAGTGGAGTTCCTATCAAAGGACATGAATACTTACCAGATCAATGGTACAGAATCGTAACACCAATATTTTTGCATGCTGGGTTTTTGCATATAATCTTCAACCTTTTGCTACAAATAAGTATGGGATGGGTTATAGAACAAAATATTGGCCTTGTCAAGTATCTTATCATATATCTACTGAGTGGGATCGCCGGGTTTCTTTTAGGCGCAAATTTTGCACCAGACGGTGTTGCATCGACAGGTGCATCTGGTTCTCTTTTTGGAATCGTTGCCACTAACATTTTGATGTTCGTTTATTGTGGAAAAAAAAATACTAACATTTATGGTACCAAGCATTACAAATCATTCTTACTTATCATGGTCTGCGAAATAGTAGTTTCATTTGTTCTTGGTCTTTTACCGGGCCTTGATAACTTCAGTCATATTGGAGGCTTTGCTGTCGGTTTACTCTTGGCAATAGTTCTCCTCCCAGATCCATTCTTTATTTATACTGATGGAATTATCACTTACAACGCACATCAAAGTACAATTCAAAAATTTGCCAATAACTGGAATCCTATGCTCAACTACGAAGACAAAGTTCCAGTTCGATTTTTCATGTGGTGCACAGTCAGAATTGTTTCTTTAGTATTAACAATTTTGTATTTTGCACTCTTGGCCAAAAACTTTTTCGGCGGTAGTGATGATGGTGGTAGCGATAGGTGTCATTGGTGTAAATATATCAACTGTATCCCGGTACATGGGTGGTGTGATATGGGCCAAGTTTCCGTTCTGACGGATTCTTCATCAAGTGGAAATTCGAAAAGGCAATTCAATGTTTTTAACGAGACTCCGGTTCATAATAACGTAGGAGTAGGCTTCGACCTGAGCTACTCATCTTCATCTGAAATTGGAGCAGGCTTCATTTTACTATTAGGCTTTTTGACTTATTCATTTTTGAAGAAGAGAAAAAAGTTACTTTAAGTGACAATTCAAAGGGATCTATCTTACAGAACAGACTCTTTGATTTTCAAGGTTTGAAGATAGATCAGCTACAACGATACGGGAAATAAAAATTTTTTGAACTCTTAATGTAGACATAAGTAGTATGTTTTATGTGCGAGTAACCGGGTAATAAATGTCGGTCGAAATATGCGACATATTTTGATGAGTTTTTTCGAAAATTTTAAGGTTAATCTTAAAGCTGAAAGAGAATGTCTGTAAAGATGATGGCTTTCACTAGAGGACGCCAACTCTTGGTGCAGCGTACTGTTCCCGTAAGAGGATTTTCTAGTAATACTCCTAAGGGTTTTTTGGGAGGTCTTTTCGGGACCAAGGAAATCAAGGAAAAGCAAGACATCATAAAAACTCAAAACGACTACGAAGTCGACCCTAGCTCTAAAATTGTTATCTTGAACGAGGAGAACTCACCAGGATTTAAACCTTTTGATGCTACTTTAGACATGCCAGATTTCAAAATCAAGCAATGGAAGTTTTTGCAAGTTCAAAACAAGGACATTGAATCAACATATGACTCCGACAAGTTAGCTAGTATTATAAATGAGGCATATAGCGAGGTTATTGGCAAGAAAATCACAAGAGAACATTATGCTGATGCTGATCTTCACGACTTAGAAACCAGATTCAAATTTGCAAAGCTCTTGCAGCAAAAGTTAGGTTTCGACATTGGTGATCACATCTTAACAACATCACATACAGTGGACCATATATTCATGAACCTAAATAAAATTATATCTAAAAGATGGGTTTATGAAAGAAATCCTAACGGGATTGTCTTGAGAAAGGACGACTTTACGGCACCAAACGTTTATTTGAATGAGGAACGCAATGAAAGAGAACAAAAGATTGTGTACGAAAGCATAATCGCTAAAGCCAAGCAGGCTCACAGCAATTCCTGAAAATCAATATCCTTGTACATATTTAACTCAAATACATAATATTAACGTTAAACTCAGTAAAAACACGAACTAGGGTATGACTTGGAACCATATTGTTCCAGTCTTCCATATATAAGAGGCTTACTTTCTGCTCAAGGTAAACCCAATAACAAGAGACGAAGCGAAGATGGCAATAGCTGTGGGTAATAAGAATTCATTGGGCATACCCTTGATGAGGTCTTTCGACTTTTGTCTTCTGAAGGGTTTATTCAGTATCAAGTCTACAGGTGCCGCATCATGTGGATTATGAATAAAGATATCAGCTTTATCACTTTCCAACTCCAAGTTAATTCTCACACAATCAAGTAAGTCATTATCAGATGTTATGGAAACAATATCTCCTTCGTCATCAATATAGCTGATAGCAAACTTGTCGCCATCAACTGATTTCAAAACCTTATGGTCGTTTTCTTGCAACTTTTCATCAATTAACTCCCTTAGCTTCGATAATCCATCGCCAGGCTTGCAAGATATACGATGAACACGGCCTTCCATGGCTGGAGATTTGAACTTGAATGTGAATGGCAAATTTGCAAAAGCAAAGTAAGACTTGCTGGGCGATTTGGTAGGGGATCCTGTCTTGGAGATTGAATCTGATGGCTTAATATCAACATTGAAAGATTGAAACTCTGATGGAGTCACATTTGGCGCACTTCCGGATAAGGTGTCAGAGTGGATAGATTCGGAATCTTCATTGTCTAAAGATGTCCAGAATTTATTCCAAGCCGGTCCCTCTTTGGAGACATTCAAAGTTGCTTCTGAATCGAGATTTTCATCTGAGGATTCAACTTGCTTTATTTGATTTAAAGTTGCATAGGTCAATTTTAAAACATCAACAATACCTATTATCTCGTTTCCGTCTCCCACAATTGGTAAGTTCAAGTAGTGACCTTCGAACATTTGTCTTAGTGCTTGTTGTATTGGCAAGTTTACACGGGCAACATCTGGCTGTGGCGTCATAACCCTGACAATAGAACACTTTTTGGGGTCTAACCCAGCTGCAATGACCCTCAAGACAACATCTTTGGATGTGAAAATACCCGTGACTTCATTATTCATATCATTGACCAATACAGCCGTGGTCCGGTTGTCTTTCATTAAAACGGTCGCATCGTAGACTGAAGCTTTTACGTTTGTGTATATTGGGACGGTAGACGGATCAAGTACACTCTCTAATGTTGGACCATTCATCTTGTTTTTCAATTCCTCAAAGTATTGGAAAACTTGGGCAGGCTGCTGGTACATTCCTATTTCTGAATGTACTGAGTCTAACGCGTCGTACAACTTTTTAGAGGAAGCATGCATCCTTTCTAATTTCTCCATTTGTTGTGCATAGCATTTCGTGATATCCAACACTCCTACAATTTGGTTCGAGTCATTCAAAACAGGCAAGTGCCTGAATCCCCTTTTGACCATTAAGTCAAGGGCGTCAGATGCAGCGGTATTAGCGTTGGCACACATGGGATTTGGTGTCATAATCTGATCAATTGTAACGGAGCTCGCGCTCAAGCCTGATCCCACAATCCTGAATGCTAAATCTTTTGCTGTGAATATACCAAGCAACTCTCCCTCATCACTGACAACCAATACGCAGTTCTCTCTCTTGGCGGTCATTTGCTGAGCAACTTCATGAACCGTAGCTGACGCCCTACATATGATCGGGTCTGAGGGTTTCAAAGACAAAACCGTGCCTGGTGCAGCTTTATTGTGACGGGTTGTCCTGGTTCCCTGTTTCTTCTTTTTGCTCAAGTCATTCTCTATCTTTCTCCTGATGGCGTCGTCTCTCTTGGATTGTCTTTTTCTAGACTCCGATATCAGAGTATCTGTATTCGAAGTAGCGTTATGCAAATTATGTATGTTTTTCTTGGACATCTTGGAAAGTCGTAGTATCTATCAGTCGTATGTAGTGTTCAGAGCTTTGAACTCTTTACCTTTTCTAAGTCCCCAATTTCAAATTGATTCAAAAAATCTTCCTGGTATCAAATTAATCCGATTTGGCAAAAAGTAAATAACGCTTTCCTCAAATAATGGCACAATAAGAAATACGATAATCTGATAGATGATGTAAGCGAATAACAGATGCAAATTGTGTCCACCGGGGGTTGTGACAAAAAACGACTTTATCTTTCCGAAGCAGGAAGGCTAATCAGCGTGTAAGGTTTGTATATTTGAAGAGAGCGCTTCAACCACAAATCCGAACTCTCAATCATCAAGCCTGAAACGTTCATTGCAAAATGGAAACGAGCTGGTTAGCTGGCTGACATCACGGTACCACGAAGACTCTGCTTGGGGATGAAGTGATGAAGGTGACAAGGGCGATAAAGATATCAAAGTTGATAAGCATGGCAAACATAAAGAAAGGGTAAAATGTCTTTGTCAAGAAATCAGCATCTGCTTTAACTGCAAGACATATCGTTTCCTGATTGAGTACATTATCTGCTTTGGGAGAGAGTCTCAATCTGGTTTGGTGTTTTCAACCTTCTCAGCCTCGTAGGGTTCAAGCCAACCTTGATGCTTCATTGATGAATTGACGTTCTGTAGTATATGTAGTTAAAATGGAATTGAAAAATACAAAAACCTGCGTTTTAGATTTGTTGCAAATATTTGCTGGCCACACTATAAATATGATGATTTCCCAATGGCCAAGTAAGTGGTCTGAGTCAAGCTCAATCTACGTCAATGCTTCCAAAAACTGATTGGAGTGGTGTAAGTGGTCGGCTTGTAAACTGGTACTCGTCTAAAAGGAGAGACAACCATAAGGAGATCAACAACTCCGTGAAGAATGAAAAAATTCGTACTCTTGAGAGAATAACCACGCCACTCGAAAACCCCGATAGTGAAAGAAAATTGATCACCAAGGAGCTAACTTTTGAGAACGAGGATACGCATCTCGCATCCAGTTTGTCATGGCCCCAAATCAAAAGTTCATGTGAACTGTTTGAGCCTTCATCAAAAATAAGTGAACTCGGCAGACTATTCAGCCAGTATTTATGGGAACAAGGCATTTCAGTTAGCCGAAACGAGGAAGAGAATTTGGAGAAAAGAAGTGAAGTAGAGCCTCGCCTTTACTTGTGCAACATAGAGTTTCTGGTTAATTCTAGGCTCGAGAGATTTGTGATTAGTCTTCAAGTTACGTACCAGGAAAAACTTTCCTTTAGTGAGAAGAAACCACCAAACCTATACATCACCAATGAGGAGCTTTTGAACCACTTGAAGTCAAAACTCACTTTTGGAACAGCAGACTTGGTTACAGACTTGAAGATAAAATCGTTGCTAAACTTAGTATCCATAAAATGTCATATCAATGATCTTGAATTGGAGGTAGGAGGCGATTACGACCAAGAACAAGATACAGATGAGCACGACAGCTCTTTGGACTATATTTGAAATGGGGTTTAGGAAACGTTCTTAGCAAAGTTGAGTAAATAAAATTACGTATATAATTTGTCAAGAAAATTTGACTTTTCTTTTCAGATCTAAATCTTGTAAAGTATATCACGATAAGCGCAAAAATTGAGTGTTAGGGTGATATAATCACGCACTTGGTTACAACTTCCTCTATGAATTTACGACTTTACCCTTGTGTCGTGTCTGTATTGAACGGTTTGATTATGTGACATATTAGAAGTGTGATTTTTGCAGCCTAACTCGCGATCCGGTCAAGTTATAAAAAGGCTTGAATTTACAGCATTTTCGTAGTAGACAAACAATACTTTAGCAGAAAGAATAGGATTTCATAAGGGACATTGTATTCGAGCACGATGTCATTAGGATCAAAAAAATTAGAAGGACTCATAAACGGTCTCATAAGAGTTCCAATGTTTATGTACTTAGTTGGATTCTTAAAGGATTTTATTATAAATATTCTTCAGACTGGACCTATTCCCAAACATATAGCATTGATTATGGATGGTAATAGGAGGTATGCAAAAGCGAACAATCTAGCACTACAAGATGGGCACAACGCAGGAGCAAGTAGTTTGTTTGACGTATGTTTCGATGTTCTCAACCCCATCACAAAAAAAAAGTACTAACATATTACAGGTCTTAGAAACGTCCTTTAGGGTAGGGGTGCAATATATCACTATCTATGCATTTTCTATCGAAAACTTCAACAGATCAAAGGATGAAGTGGATACCTTATTTGGTTTACTCAGAGATAAATTGAAGCTCATTTCAAATAGCGACAACTCATATACGAGATTCAACAAGATTCAAGTCCGCATAATAGGTAACAAGGAAATGATCCCACCCGATATTCTCAAAGACTTGGAGGAGATTGAGCAGAAGACAAAGAGCTCAAGCCATGACAAAGTATTGAACGTGTGCTTTCCTTATACATCCAGGGATGACATTGCTTATTCGATAAAATCCATAGCGGCTAAAATCGAATCCAAGGAGATTGAGTCCAAGGAACAAGTCTCTTTAAAAACATTGAATGACAACATGTACATGGGACCAGATACACCACCATTGGATATTTTGGTGAGGACAAGTGGCCACACACGATTGAGCGACTTCATGCTATGGCAATGTAACCACGATTGTACAATTGAATTCACCGACACCCTTTGGCCTGACTTCAAGTTTTTTGGGATTATATCAGTATTGTTGAAATGGAGTTACTTTAGAACTATTCAACTACAAGAACAGGCTGTCAAAGGTCTCAGCGACAAAGAAGAGAAGGAACAATTAGTTCAAGTGTTGGAATCATTGCCATCTGCACCACCGTTTGCTTCAATCACTGATAGATAGTTAAACCTCCTAAGAAATATCACCAAATGTCTTGACTACTTTCTTGACCTCTTTCTTATTTTGCTCCTTGGTTTTGGCTTCTTCAATTTTATTTATGTAGCCCATATAAACGACAACTTCTGCGACCAATATTATGAGACCAAAAAGTAAGCAAAGTAGCACTCGAGGGCCCAACTCAAGTCTCCATGAGGTTTCTGTCCAATACCATATTGCATAAACTACACTCCCCACACTGATAAATATGTTGAGGATAGTGGTTAGTTGGCTTTTGAGTTCTTTATGGGCTTTTGCGGGCGTAATGCTATAATCAGAGTTATCTTCATAGATGGTTTCATAAGGTGAAGTAGGTTTGACCAATTTTTGATACTCCTCTTCCTTGATTTTGTTACTCAAAATTTCCATTGACCTCAAGTACTCAGGCGACTTTGGTCGATCTTTGAGCGACTTGTTCTTATTTTCAATGCTAAGCTTTGTCGTTCGTACTAGATCAATCAAAGTTTCAGTTGGTTTGGCTTTCAAGTAAAAGTCAACCAATTGTTCATGGCTTACATATGAGTCTAACGTTAAACCTTTCTTAGATTCTTCATCCAAGCTTGAATTGAGAATCAAAGCTTTAAGTTTCTCGGAAACAATAAACTTTGTCATTGCTTATCGTCTTTGATATCTTTATTGATCGAATTTTTCTCTTTGAAATTTGATAATCATTTTTTGTCGTAGAACTTCAAAGTGCAAGATGACAATTACTGCCACTGCTGGATCATCGGCCTTTCAATCAACTATCGTTGGCGCTTTGTCCTGCCAGAGAAACTCCTTCTTGAAATCGCTAGAGACAAATGTTGTTAAAAGCTTTGAATATCAACCTCCCCTTACGGCTCGTGAGAAGCAAAACAAGAACAAGAAGTCAAAGGAACCGACAAAAGACGAAAACAAGGAAGTAGTCTATGCGATTGAGCTTCAAGATACTGTGTTGTTCCCCGAGGGCGGAGGGCAACCCTACGATCGTGGTGTTATAACTCTTCCTGACAATAAGGTTGTTGAGGTCAAGTCGGTATTGAGAGATAAATTAACTGCACTTCATCTCACCAACACACCCATTGAATCAGGCACTAAAGTTAAGTTGAAGGTTGATTGGGATAGAAGAATTGATCTAATGCAGCAGCATACGGGACAACATTTACTTTCTGCTGTTTTAGACACCTATAAGTTGGAAACATTGAGCTGGTCAATGGGTGACATCATTAATTATATCGAATTGCCTGAAAAGGTAAGTGATGAGCTTATTGATGAGGTGAATAGAAAAGTTAACGATATTATCTTGGAGAGTGTTCCTATTTCTGTCACCACGCCTGATGAACATGGAGAAGAAATCGATATATCTCACATCCCTGAGGATTACGATTTATCCAAGGGAATAGTAAGAATTGTGAAAATAGGAAATATTGATGCAAATCCTTGCTGCGGTACTCACTTATCGAATACTTCCCAGATTCAAGCAATTTCTTTGTTGCATCAAACTAATGTCAGGGGAGGTCACTCACGGTTGCACTTTATTTGTGGGTCAAGAGTTTATAAATACTTGAGGAAACAACATGAAATTTTGAAAAACGTATCTGGCAGCTATTTGTCCTGTCAGGTGGATGAAGTAGCAGACAAAGTTGCTGCTCTCAGCTTAAACTATAAGAAATCAACCTCAAGAGAAACGAGTTTACTCAAAGAATTAGCTTCTGCAGAAGCATCTAGAATTTATCACCATTTCGAATCCCAGAAAGGTCTTGTTGATTTCGCATACAGAAGTGACGAGAGTTCTGAGTACTTGATTCTTCTTCAAAAAGAACTATCTACAATAATCAATGCATCTAAAAGTGCCGATGTCGATACAAACGAAAAACAAACAGTAGTCTTTATGAATGGTAGTACAGGAAAGGGCGGGATGGTCAAGATTATAGGCCCAAAATCACAAGAAATTCAAGTATCACTTAAAGAGCATATTGCCACCTTGAAAGGGGGAGGTAAAGGTTCTTCTTTTCAAGGTAAGATATCGAATTTTGAGAAAGGTGAAATTGAAAAGGTATTAGAATATTTGAAAACATTGAAGGCAACACAGATTGTTTGAAGAGTTTGATAGTTTTTTATTATGTTCAGTAAGTATATACATGATATAGAATATCGGATCGTTGTTTCACTAACGTTTGACCCAGGTTGGCGACTTTCTGGCTTTAAGCTTACCAGGTTTCTTTCTTTCAACTCTTCTAGCATCACTTGTCATCAAACCAGCCTTATGCAATCTGGATTTGAGTAGAGGATTGAAAACGATAAGCGACTTGGCAATAGCATACATGATAGCTTCCAGCTGACCAGTCGAGCCACCACCCCTAACAGTCGCAAACACGTTATATTCGCCCTCTTGACTGACAACTTGGAAAGGGTAAACAAACTTTCGTTTATCAGTATTCTTTGGAAAGTATTCAATCAAACTTTTGCCATTAACAAGTATCTGTCCATTTCCTCTAGTAAGATATACCTTTGCAATAGAATCCTTTCTCTTAGCAGTTCCAAAGGCTCTACCATACTCATCCAAGTGTTTCACGACATTACGCACAACAGATTCTGAGCTTGTTTTCCTGATGAATTTAGATAAAACATCACTGACTTCTGAGGGCATTAATTCAGCATCTATACTTCTTAACCTGTGCAACAATTGAGTCAACTCTTTGTGATGAATTGGTTTGAGCCTCGTACCGGATTGCACATTCTTTTTGTATTCTTCAAAAGAGAGAAATCTTTGACTTGAAAGTTCCTTTTCGTCCAAAACACGAGTAGGTAAGTTGATGTACTTTCGTATGAGAGCATTCAACTGGTTAAGGTTCTCTTCATGAACAGGGTTACCTCCGTAAAAAGTTTTCAAGCTCGGAACAACTCTCAATCTTTCGAATTCAGGAATTTGTAAAGTTGGTTGCGTTAGTATTGAAGATATCATGCTGGTTTTGTTAGACTTTGAACTTGTAATGTCTTTTGGAATAGGTGGTCTCGCATTTTCCTGGTCAATAGAGCCTGTTGATTCTCTGACACGATGCTCTTGGAACTGACCACACAGGATCGAGAATCCTCTGATAGATCTCTGAGGTCTCCTCAAGCTAAGAGCAAATTTCAGAGTTAGCGACATGTGCGTGTGTTTCACTACGGCTTTTCATGCTTCACTTTGAAATGATTTTCGAGTTTTTACATCATGAAAACTTTCTTGGCTCAAATACACGACCATTGAACTCTTACCGTACTAGTTCACTACCGAACTTCATATGATTAAGAGAAGCTAAATAATATAATGGATATATAAAAGTATATAATACAAAAGAGGAAAGGAAGTGATCAGAATTTCAGTTCATTAAAGATGCAGATGAGAAGTGATAATTCAGCTCCATATAATGGAAACGAATATTGTGCAGTCACTCAAACAAACACACAACTATTTCTTATCTAAACTAGCTTCGCTGCTGGGAACAGGAGGTGGCATAGACGTAGTTTCATTTAGCAAATCAGTAAGACTTTTCTTTGTAGTTTGAAATGGTTTTGTGACGGGGGGCTCCAAAACACTCGTCGTTGATTCGGAAGGTGTAGGTCCGTCAGAGTTCAAAAGATCCCTGATGGATGTAATCTGAGGTTGAGGTCGGTGATGTTGAGGCATGTTCTGATGAGCAGATGGAACCAACGGAGGTGGTGGATGATCTATACGCTGTGGAATAGGGATATGCGTGTCTCTTATCTCCTGCTTAAAATGAGTATGTATGAGAGCATTGTTTCCTGGTCCATCAGATAAAAGGGAGTTTATTGACGGAATATTTTTGGATAGGTGTACAGTCGATGGAATAGGCACCTGAGATAAATCTGGACCTTTCGTGGAGGGTCCGTGTTGGAAAGTACCAATAGGAATATAAGGACCAACTTGAGTATTTCCATTAGTACCAATTGTAGGCAAAGGCGGAGGAAAAAATTGCGTGTTTATATGATGTTGATTCTCGACTGCTTCATTTGAAACATCTTTTGAATTGCCGAGCACTGCTGCATATTTCGCATTCAATCTGGAATCTGCTTCCTCGGATATTTTAAGCCAACCGTTTTTCTCTGCGTTCCTTTGAAAGTAGTTTCTTACCATCGTAGCAGTTTTCGTACTTAGCTGATCAGCTATGGTTGTCCACTTGGTACCATGTTCCATGAGGAGTGAGGGAAACAAATTTGCTTCCGTGATACTCCAATAACTAGATATTGTTTTTCTCTTTTCTTTGGAGATTGAATCGTTTGTTTCAAGACCCATCGTCTCTAATTCAGGAGCAGTCTTGACAGGTTCCACAGAATCGATAGTAACAGTCACTTCCTTCTTTTTGATTTTAGCTTTTTTCGGGGGTGCCTGAGACAACTGTTCACTCTTTTCGATAATGTTATCATCATTTTTTACAACATCAAAAGTTGGTGCCGCGGCTCGCTTCCTTCGACCAGTTTCAGTAAACATGTCGTCTTCAGTGGTTTGGATAGATTCCGCAGACAATATAGGAGACTTCACAGGATCATCATGCTCCTCGATAGGAGTCTCTGAAATCGGAGTACTTACAGGCGTAGTATTCTGAGAAACTTGTTTTGTAGTTTTCAAACGACGACTTTTCTTCTTCCCTGCCTTCTTCTTATACTGAGACACCAACTCTTTATAGTTATACTCTCTCTTAGTAACATAATAATGCAAAACACACTCCTTGGCAGTTCTGAAACCACCCATATGCCTTGAAATAGCACCAAATCTCTTTGGGTATTTACAAAATCCTTCTGTGAATAGTTCGTGTTCCTTTGGAGAAAACCGCGTCGAGAAGCTTGCTTGAATTCGCAGTGAGCAGTCGATTTTGTCATCGACAAAATTATTCGAGTCCATGTATCTGACATAGTCTCTCTGAATGGGATCAAGAATCATGTCAGGGATGGTAGCTGCGACCTTCTGAGCTCGAATTAGTGGATCTTCCTCCTGCTCCTTTTTTAGGGATTGCAAGATCTCTTGGAATTCGGCTTCTGATGTAACCAAGTCACCGTGTCTTCTATTCCGGCGATTACTTGGTGGGGGCAGAGTTTGAATTGGTGCGGAAATTGGACCTCTAGATTGTTGATTCTGTTTTCGTATATCACTTGCGTCAATTTCTCTTTTAATTTCATCATTATCAGGGTGTAAAATTCTTAGCTGCTGATCCATCTTTTCTCTCTCAATTTCATGATTCTTCTGCATTTTACTATAGATATTCCATAGCTTCAATTTTTTTACCTTGAGCGCATGGTTCTTTTCCACCACTCTTTGTCTTATTTTGTTGATATTAAAACGCAATTGCTTCAAATTCCTCGAATAAAAAGGATACTCTTGAAGCTCTTTGATAGGAATCACCAATGAATGATTTAATGTATCTTTACCAGACCTTTCAAATTCCTCTTTTAAGTCAGAGTACTCACTATCGATCTTTGTAAGAGGATACATACAGCCATCTTCGTACTCAATCTCATTAGACATAGTATTGCTTTCTTGGAAAATCGACTCTGATTTCTCTTCAATCGGATGAAACAATTGCTTACCATTGTTTTCTTTGGTGTCCTCTTCACTCTTAGGAAGAATATCTTTAGCATCAAATTCAACAGTATCTCTTTTCGCTGATTGAATCTCGTGCTGGTCTCCTTTATCCTCGTCCTCTTGATCATGATCACCCAATTCCATATCCTCATCTCGGTCGTAGTCCTCTTCATCGTCATTAATATTATCCTCGTCGGCACTTCCATTAGTTGTTTCATGTTCATCGCTAAAACTTCGATTTCCGGTGTCATCGAATCCGCTTTTTGTTGAAATGTCATTTTCATCTCTTGTCAGCTCAAAGTCTGAATACTTGGCGTCTTCTTCCTCGCCTTCAGTCATATCCTTTCTATTTAAAGTGAACAGATCATTATCATAAAAATCAGGGCTCCCACTTTTAGATCTAGACTGAAAATTTCTGGATTGGTCGACCAGATTTTGGCCACTTGAAGTTGGTACCGAGCCTTTAGATGGATAATAAGTGTCATTACGCCTGGTACTGTTCATTAAAGCAGATGAACCCATGCGACCTTTAGATTGGTACGAGCGTGAACCCACAGAGCCAACAAGTGAACTTTTATTACCGGAGTAATATGATGACCCTTTCCATTTGTTGCTATAATTGCTATATCCAGCCCCGTTTGAAGTTTCTGTCGAAGGGTAATTGAATCTTTCTTTCCGGTATTCATCTGCTCCTATAGCTGAATTAGTACGTGGGGCATATGTGGACGTTGAAGATGCCGACGGCTTTGAGCTGGTCAACCTAGAGTCACCATTAGCCCTTGACCGATCAGGTCTTCGGCTGTCAGGTCTATTTGTCCCATAGTAGGAATGCGAAGCTTGGTAGTCCGAATCTCTTTTGCCATAATTACCATAGCTAGGATATGATTGATAGGCCCTCGAAGATCCATAAGCCCCATAAGAGCTTCTGTTATCTCGCACTGTCGATCCACTTCTTGATACGTATGTATTGGTTCCGCTGCCTCTAGATGAGGGTCCACCGGTGGACCCACTTCCGTATCTAGGTCTACCAGAGCCTAAATAATGGCTGTCGTTATTTGAGACAGTCACTCCATCACCAGTGACTGGTCCAGAACCTGAAGTGGGCTTACTCCAATCCCGCCTTGGTCCTCCAGAAGAATAGAAATTCTTTCGCCTTGGCGGTTTGTTACCATTGTTGTAATCATAGTCCTTGCGGTCACTGTATCGATTCAAAGGTCCACCCCTAGGTCCCGAGGAAGACATACTCTTTTAGATAGTCTTCCACGTCCACTGAATACGTCTTCGTCTTTATGCCTTTAAAATTCTTAAATGTGTTTGCCGTTATGTGTTCTTCAAAAATTCTCTTCTTTCTTATCTAATACACTATAGTACAAACACAAATCTAAGCATTACCGTATATAGGATAAGAGTAAACGATAAAAACTCTTATATTATCAGAACTCACAAGAATGAAGTTGTTTATATATTCTACAATGTAAGGGCGCTTACAACTTTTTGAAGATTTTTCTTGTAGTATTATACATGCAGTACTAAGTTTAGCACTAATTTAAAATTACTTACACTTTTTTTTGAGTTTATTGAAGGCATCTATTCTTATATAAATCATAAGATGAGATTATGAAGAGAACTCATTTGCTGTTTGCATGTAAAAGCACCTTAAGTACGCCCACTTCAGCAACGCACTTTTTCAAGTCTTCAAAGGGAACGTTAGGCTTGATAGTTTTACTACCAGTGTCTAGAGATGTCGCATTCTTTGGAGAAGTAAGGGTAATAACAGATGAGGACTCTAATGCGGAAATTATTTCAAGGAATTCACCCTTGTTTAGCTTCGATAACAATCTATCGATGTTTTGCAGAAGATGCTGATTGTAGTAATCAAAGAAAGTGTTTACTGTGAGATCTTTGGAAGTAAACACAGCAGTATTCTTTATGTAATAATTGAAAAGGCAACAAAGAACAGCCTTCTGCAATAAATTGTGATTGTTCAATTTTGTCAATGAATTGTCACCAAAGGAACTTGAGCAGACCCTAGCGATGTGTGAAATCAGTACTCTGGGTAAATCACCAGATATTGGTTGAAGCCCCTTCATCTTTCTGTGTTCTAACTCAACCATTTCTATACTTTTGTAACATATGTCAAAAGCCTTTCTCAAGTCTCCTGTCACACTCGCCGACTTCTTACAGCAAAGCAGAATTGCAGCTGGATGGAAAATTGGGGCGACGTTGATATTCTCTTTATCAGATTCGATTAATGTCTTGAGCTTTGAAGTGATGATATCTTTGATTTCTTCTGCAGTATAAGGTAAGAACTGTAAAGGTCTGGGGCTAAGGCCATTGCGTTTTAACCTTGGTAAAAATTTATCAGTTAAATCCAAGGCATTGGATATTCCAACTAAAAGCAATTTTGTTTTGAAGGTCTTAGAATGCTTAGGAGATGCAAAATTAAATAGTTGATATAAAATCTGTTGGTCCTTCGTGATGAGGTAATCCATCTCATCCAAAACAACAACGACTGAGTCAATGGATGAATTAGGGTCTAACAACAAATTGTACAAACAATCAGACGTTTTTCTTTTTCCAGATGGAGTCGTAGAACAATTAGCGATACCGCTATATATCTCATGGAATACTGTTTCGGGATTGTTAATTGTCATGCAGTTAATTTTTATGAACCTGACGGTTTTTTTCGAGATGACAGAAGTGTTTCTATCTAATGGTTGACCCTGAAAATTTGTGACATGGTCGATCAACCGGTTGACTTGTGCACTCTTTCCTGTTCCCGGAGGGCCTGATATATACAAGCTGTTAGAAGAAGATTGAATGATGTTCAGAAGCAAGAACTCATGAAACACTTCTGCCTCCTCATTTCTACCGACTAACTTGAAGCCCTCGGTCTCTATTTCCATGTTCTTTTGGAAAAGAGCCTTGGCTCGAGAGTAACAAGTAGGGCTTTTTGATTTCGTTGGAGTACATGGAGGCGTGACAAGCACTAGTTGCTTGACTCCAGAATTGTTACCCTTCAAAGTATGTGAAAAGTCCACAACCTTTTTTTTGTGAGGTGTAGTAGGTGGTGATGCAAGTTGCAAATTCGTTCTATCCGCTAACTTTCTTCTCTTCGAAGCAGGTTCAATCATCCTCCAACACTCAATGCTTGCAGTACTTTCGAGACGTTGTACAAAAGGGTTCAAGAAAATTACTTCCACGGATCGAGCTACTATATATTTGAGTGCTCCTTGCAATGTTAGTGAATCGCGTTTATACACGGTTGGTAAATATAACCGTTTTTTGAGATTCTTCATTTTTTCCACATTGGGAATATAATTAGTTTTTATGAAGTCCAATACGCGTGTAATAAGACACGCATATATGACAACGACACGTATGGTTTCTGGACCCTCTCAATGAAAGGTGAAAGGTTACGTCGATACGATATAGGGAACACTAAATCCCCAGATCAGCTCAGAAGAAGATGTGCTTAACATAGTATCAGTCGCCGTTTATTGGTGGATTCAGGTATGATTCGTGCTTAATTTAGTGAGTCAAGATAAATGAAGCAAGAATGCAACTCTTAACCAGCTGCACTTACCAAAAAAACGTCTACTTCAATTGCTCTTCGTAATCCTTGAGCGCCTTGGTCAATATCTCGTTTTTTCTGGTGACCATGTACAAGTCAGAAAGGTTAATAGTACTTCTGCCCCCATGATTCGCAAACAACTCGAGGTCTTCTCCCAAGTTGATCAACTGGTTGTAAACAAGCTCCACAAGAGAGGCGACGAACGTCGGTGTAGCAGAAACTGCATTGTCTCCTTGGTCTGGTCTCTCATTCAGTTCGGAGCTACTGGCTAAGTCGTTCAACTCCTCTTCAACCATCTTCGCCACCATTAAGTAAACCGCAGATTTAAGCTGTGAAGGCACCTCAGATGTTGTCTGTGATCCACTTGGCATAGTTGAGTAGGGTCTGAGTAACGATATTTAGTGATTCAGATCTATTTGTTGTGCCTTCATCTGCCTTCATCGAAAACCATCCGTAATCGACATTTCAAATGTCGCATGAATGTCGTCTAGGGGAACCCCTTTTTATCTTCCGCATAAGTACTCCTTTTTTGCATTCTAGGTAAGCTTAGAAAACTCAAAAGTACCCAACAAAAACAATTCGTTCTTGTGAGTGATTACAATTGAGCTGTAATCACTTTCATACTAAAGTGAAATGTCTAGTTATAAATCTGGAGATGTAGCTAACGTTAGTGTTCAATCTCGGACAATTCAACCAATCCAGATCGACCTTCCACACCAATAGAGAACGGGTTTGTAGAGCTCGAAATGCTAAACCCGTATCTTACCATTGACTCTCCGAGGGAGTCAAAGTCAATTAGAATTGTGCCAAATAATTGTAGCTCTATTCATAATCGTTCGCAGGCTTGGAGTACGTTATCTTGATATTTTACTACTCTATTATGTCCGAGATTTTTACATGAAAAATCTTATCACGAAGGAGAATTTATAGTTCAAATACTTACTTAGTGAGACAATACTTCATGGTTGTGCTCAGAGGAAGTGATCTTTAAATGAAGCAAGGAAAAGGTGATGTCTAGTAGAACCAAAAGGGGTTTATCATACATTATAGGTGACTCCAGCAAGGACGAAAACCATATTCTACCTATAAATGTGATTCAGTATTCTTCATACACAAGGCAGATATTTACAGGTGGTCGAGACGGAACGGTGAAAGTCTGGTCACCGTCTATTCTGGAATCAGACCCACTGTCTCCAAGCGGCTTCCAGTTTGACCGGTCCTTTCCTCCAAATGAAGATCGAAGCATTGCCCCAGTAGAGCAGGATATTGATGAAACATTATTAAAACTAGAGACTTCTATAACTTCAAACCCTGTTTCCTGTGTCAGGTCCAACAACGGAGGTTATCGGATCACAACAAACTACAATTTGCATTTTGACTGGATCAATGACATGACACTAGTTAACAATGACAAGGATGTAATTACTTGTTCTTCTGACTTATCGTTGAAGTTGGTGAACCTCAAATCAAACTCAAATTCTACAAAAACATCTGACGACAAAGTCTCTGTGCACAGATTTCCCAATATTCATACAGATTACATAAAAAAGCTTTCGTATGTATCCCATGACAATACGTTAGTGAGTGGCGGACTAGACGGAAAGATGATTGTGTGGGACATAAATTACCTAAAATCAACTCAAACGATCTCAAATAAAACTGAAGGAAATATCAGATCAAGCTCCATATACTCGTTGGCCAACAATGGCTCCAATTTGATTGGAACTGGTGGTCCAAGCAACATCATCTCCCTATACGATAGGAGGGTTGATCCCTCCTCCAGCTTCATTCGTAAATTGATTGGTCATCAAGACAACGTTAGATGTCTTTTGATGAATGATAGATATATTGTAAGTGGATCTTCAGATACTTCCATAAAGCTATGGGATCTACGAAATTTCAAGGTGTATAAGAACTTTGATGTTCACGACGAAGCAGTATGGAGCTTGTGCACTGGATTATCTTCATCACCTGGGTTATCCAATCAATCAAACTATCCTTTAAGTTCAGAGTTCGATGTCATTTACTCTGGAGACAAGTCCGGTCGTATTGTCAAAACAAACCTCAAGTATCTTTCCACAAATCTACTGGATAGCTTTCATGGCAGTAACACTTTCACCTCCTCAGATACATCAGCAATTGATGAAAACATTGGTCTTTCAACTATTGTTGCTCAAGTTGATTCACCATTGTTGTCCTTATGTGTCGAGACCAATGTCCAATCATCAGGAGAGCGATCCACTCCAACCATATTTGCGTCGGACTACAATTCTTTGAATAGATATATGGATCCAGATACTGATCAACTCTCTCAGTATCAGTTTCTCAGAGAATATTCGGATTACAGTGCCAACCACGAGAGGCGAATGAATGACGAAATCGCAGCAGGCTTGATGGAAGGTGCCACAGGGGATCAAAATGATTTAAATTCTGACTTTTATGACTTTGTAAGTCATCTATCTATTGACACTAACAATTTAGATATCCAATCGTCCATTTCAGCGACCAATAATAGATTATCAATCAGTAACAACGAGACTGTTATTCCTCTTGACCATACAGAAAACGACATTTATACCACAATGTTCTTGGATGTCAATGGTGGCCCGTCTAAAGACTTTGTTAACACTCGCAAAGAAGAAAATCAAAGAAATGAGGCCGTTCATAACTCGATTGTAGATGACACTCCAGTTGAGATATTATTAAACCCAGTGCCAGAGGAACAGTTGACATTAATACCGTTCAACATAGAGCCCCTTGACTTATTCAGCTTGGTTCCTAAAAGTATTATTGCAAGGCGTATACTCAATAACAAGAGGCACATGTTAGTTCTCTTTCTGAACGGAGACATAAAGCTATGGGATATTTTTATTTGTCGGGAAATTGAAAGTTTCATCTACTCTAAGTCTGAGTCTAAAACTTTGTCGTCAGAGCAAAGGGAAGAACGAATTAAAGAAATGGATGCTATTTACCAACAACGTCAGACAAATGACACACTAAGTAACTGGTGCGAGGCAGAGATAAAGGCTGGAAAACTTGTGCTCACCTTGAACGAGTTATCATTCACATCTTTAGAAATATATTATGACGATTTGGTGATGGATTACCCATTTTTAGCCAGCGATCATCTGGAGAATATAGTACAGGGCAAGGGAAATTCCAAATCTGTTTCCAATGACGATCGATATTACTTGAGTGCACTCTTTTTGAATTCATTGTTTGGGGATTATCTTTTATTTGAGTGGGAATTTGATCGTCGTCTAAGAGAGGAAATCATAAGTTCAAAATATATGAACTCCAAACAGAATTTCTTCCCAGCTGAACTGGAAGCGTCTTCCATAGGTGGAGGGACTTTCAAAAAGTTGAAACAACTCAAAAGAATGCTGTCAAGGTCGAGTATTCCACAACAACTGCATCTGCCCCAAAAGGTAGACTCATCTTCTTCACAATGTTCGAGCAACCAGCATCTGACCCACAAAACGACAAGTTCAATAAGTGAGTTCATTTCTACATCAGAGGACGAGCTCAAAAATGGTGGCATAGAAGTCAACGATAACATTTTGGGGCTTTTATTGAATGCTAAGAACAAATACATCGAGAGAGCTAATAGTGGACACCAGCACTTGGATTCTACTTTAAACACTTATTATTCCGGGCTAAGTGAGGTTTACAAACCACTTTTCAGCCCCAAGAGGTTACCAGAAAGTATGGTCGTGTTTATATTTGAGTCCTCTCCAGAATTAGGCAACTTACGAGACTTGTGTAGTTTCACTGTTGGAGATTTAGCCAAGCTTGACAACTCACCTCTTCTTAGGGAACTTAGGCAATACGCACCTGGTTGGTTGGGGCGTTCATTTCTTTATTCGAAATATCCATCCAAGGAAAGTCCGAAAATAGCATTTCACCTTCAAGAGTGTGACTATTCATTACTTGATGCTGGAAAGAAGATAGGTGGCAAGAGCCAGAAAAAAATTAAAAAACTCCCAAATCTTGAAACCTCGATCAAATTGACTTCTCACAACATGTTAAGAGTTAGCAAAATTCTTTCGTATGTTACAGAAAAGTTTGAATCAAGAACTACTGAAATGAAAGATCACAAAAAACCTTCTGAATGGCTCGCAATAGAGTGTAGGGGCCAAGAACTTCCTAATAACATGACTTTACAAACAATTAAAACGAAAATTTGGAAGGAGAACTCAGATATTGAGTTAAAATTCCGCCGAAAATTCGACAACTAAAACCATACAATATCTACCATCGACTCATGTTTATGTAGATACGAATACCAACATTATCAACTCAAATAATTGAATATTGTAGATTATAGGAAGATTTTTGATCTTTTGTGCTCACGTGTAAAGCTAAAAATTTAGAGATGAGAAAGTATGAAAAATTCAATTCGACATCCTTCAAACAACGTTTGATATAAATCGGGCATTACTCCAACCTTTTTGGGATTAATACAAGTAAACAGAGAAATGGAGGATACAGATAGACAAGTCTCACGTTTGTGGAGATCATTCAAAACTGTTAAGGAGATGGTCAAGGATAGGGTAAGTGTTCAATAGAGCCGACAGAAACGAGCAGACTCAAAATAAAGTACGGCGAGAAACTGGTACCAAGGTCAAATTACTAACAACAGTAGGGCTACTATATAACACAGGAAGAACTTGATATGTCTCTTGATGAGTTCAGATCAAAAATTTGTGACAGTATGGGTATGCCGCAAAGAAAGTTGATGTGTTTCCAAGCCAACCCAACAGCTGAATCCTTGGAAAAGTTCCCAGAACTCGGGTCTTTGTGGGTTGAGTTTAGTGACGATCCTAGTGTTGGAATCAAGACCATGAGGAACTTCTGCATACATATAAGCGAAAGAAATTTCAGCACAGGTGTTTTTATTTATCAATCATCAATAACCCCGAGTGCTAACAAATTAATTCCAACTGTTGCACCAGCATCCATTGAAACATTCCAGGAAAGCGATTTAATTGTTAATATCACACACCATGAATTAGTACCAAAGCATCTCAAGTTGTCCAAGGAAGAGAAAAAGGAATTGTTGGAGAGATACAGGTTAAAGGAGTCCCAATTACCAAGAATTCAAAGAGAGGATCCAGTTGCTAGATATTTTGGGTTGAAGAGAGGAGAAGTTGTTAAAATCATCAGAAGATCAGAAACATCTGGTCGTTATGCTTCCTATAGAATATGCTTGTAGTGAAGACCTAGAATGAAAGTGTTTTTGCGGGGGGAGGGGGGGGGACCTTTGTATTTGACATAAGAATATAAACCTTGATCTTAGAACCTTTTGTTTATCAGTTTGTGAAAAAAAAAAAACATTTAGAATCTTTTATGTAATATAATCTATTTCAGTGATATCTTGGCAAACAAAACGCTGTCTTGTATTCCATTCCACCATTTTACGTTGTGAAGATTGACATGTTCTGGGGGACTGACGTCTACGCCCTTGCTACTCAAAAACACTGGGCCTATGGTGATAATAAGACTGTCGACGATGCTGTTTCCCTCCTTGTTCCTATAAGCTAGCAACCCTTTGATCACCGACGCACCTCCTTCAACCATCACCGATTTTATACCCAAACTGTACAACTCTTGGATGATGGTTTCCCAGTTCTCTTTATGCTTTTCCCGGAAGGGGATCCTCACGTATTTTCCTCCCTGTGCACGGATAAGAGCGTCATCTTCATCCGCCACGGACACAGACACGTCTATGACGACGAAGGGAGCCTTCCCGTTGTTGCCATCAACCACTCTGCGCAACTGCGAGTCTCTGTATTTCCATTTCCCGTGTGGATCTACCACCACAGGCCTGGGCGACGAATTGCGTCCGTCGCGCAACCGACAGTTCAACTTGGGATCGTCGGCCAACACGGTGCCTATGCCAACAAGTATCGCGTCGTGGTGTGATCTGATGCAATGCGTTAGAGTCTTCGTTTCCGGATGTGATATCTTGGTCTGCACACCTGGTTCGGCTGAAATCTTCGAGTCTACGGACTGCGCGTACGTCAACGTGACAAAGGGCCCCTCGTGACTGTCCGCCGGGAGATACTCCTCGAGAAGAGGCCCCAACGTCTCCGGAAGTGGCACTAGCGACATTGCCCTCTCGTTGGGGGACAGAACCCCCCGCGATTTTTCAGTTGCGAATAATTTCGCCCGGTCTACTGGCGATGGCTGGAAACCGACACCGCATCATTTCGCTGACCCAATGCTTTGTATTTTTCGTATATAAGTCACAGAGTGCCTGCTCTATAAAGTATCGCCGCCGTTCCACCGTTCGCTCCCGTGCAGCTGCAGAACAATCGATGTTGCAAGCTTTTCCTCGTGACGGCCGTCGCTGGCGTACCGCGAGCTGCAGTTGCAATTGCACCCGCAATTGCGCCCGCAACGTCTAGAATTTGAGTCTCGTGGGCCGCGAGTGGTCGCCGCTGTCTTCCACGCTGTCGCGGCGCCTCTTCATGAGCCGCTCGGCGTCGTTGTCGCCGTGGGAAAAGGGGCCTAGGTCAGTCTCGGTCTGCGCACGCCCCGTGCGCCGCAGCGGGACCTCGGCACCCTCCGCAGCCGGGGCTGCTCGCAGCCCGAACGGGTCCTCGTGCTGGCCCTTTTGCAAGTGTGCTCTTCTGATGCTGTCGTTCTTGGCCTCCTCCAGCTCGAGGAGAACCGCGCGGTCCCGCTGGTACCGCAGCTGCTCCCGTTGCCGCCACCGTTCGAACTCTTCTTCGGGGTCCACGTCGTCGGTGTCGTCCACTCCGTCGAATGCGCGTGTTCCCTCAGCTGGCGGGCTACGCGTCGCTACGTCCAACCTCGACGCTACCGCCTCGTTGGCGCCGACCGCCGGCGCCTCGTGGTGTCTCTTGGCCTGCTTGCCGGTCTTTTCTCGCCTGTTGCGGCTGATGAACACCGGCCTCATCGTCATCTCATCGCCGGAAGACGTGGCGTCCGCACTGCTCTCCGTGCCGCTTCCGCTGGCGCTGCTGGCGCTGCTGCTGGCGATGTCGTCTTCCAGGGGCCCTCGCCGGGCGCTTTGGGCTGCTGACATGGCTTTTTCCTCCCCAATTGACCGCTACCGTAGAGTTAGAAGCACGCTATTCTGCTCCCTCCGCACCGTAAAATTTTCGCGTTTAATATTATGCTGATAAATGAACGACAACAACCACGGCTTCTTTTGATCCTAAACACTATTTGTATCGTAACAAGCCGTGAAGTCAGTTTGTTCTCGGATATATAAAGAGACGCGTTCGCAGCAGCAAACGAAGATATAAAGTATGGTTTTTCCCAGTGTCGACAGACCTTTCGGTGTCTACTTATGGCACTATTTCGATGAAGCGGTCACCGTGGCCACGCAGGGCAAGTTTGTTCCGTCTCAGTTTCAGTTCGAAGTGGGCCAGTTGCCGTTGTCCACGTTCCCGCCGGTGGCAGCGTTGATCGCGACGTACTACGTTGTGATCTTCGGCGGCAACTACGCGTTCAAGAAGTTCAGCATCAAGCCGTTTGTGTTGAACGGACCGTTCCAAGTGCACAACTTGTTTTTGACCACGTTGTCTCTGACGTTGTTGGTGTTGATGGTCGAGCAGTTGGCAGGCATCATCGGCCAGCACGGTCTTTTCTACGCCATCTGCAACAAGGACGCGTGGACGCAGGAGTTGTGCTGCCTATACTACTTGAACTACATCACGAAGTTCATTGAGTTCATCGACACGGTCTTTTTGGTTGTCAAGCAGAAGAAGTTGACGTTCTTGCACACCTACCACCACGGCGCCACTGCGTTGTTGTGCTACACACAGTTGGTCGGAAAGACGCCGATCTCCTGGGTGCCAATCTCGTTGAACTTGGGAGTTCATGTTGTGATGTACTGGTACTACTTTTTGGCTGCAAGGGGGATCAGAGTCTGGTGGAAGGAGTGGGTCACGAGATTCCAGATCCTTCAGTTCATCTTGGACTTGGGGTTCGTCTACTTTGCAACCTACCAGAAGCTCGTCTTCACTTACTTCCCCAAGACTTCTTTCCTCCCGGTATGTGGTGACTGTGCGGGAAGCATGTTGGCAGCTTACTCAGGATGCGCCATTTTGTCGTCATACTTGGTTCTTTTCATTGCTTTCTACATCGACGTCTACAAGAAGAAGTCCTCGAGAAAGTCTCACAAGGTGAAAGCAGTCAAGGGCGGTGTTGCAGCTCAAGTGAATGAGTATGTCTACGTCAGTGGTAGGGCCGACACGCCTGTTTCGTCTGACCCAAAGGATTCTCTCCGTTCCAGGAAGGCGTAAGTTCATTAGTTTGGGATTAGTAAACGATAAAAAGATGGACTATATATATATATGTATATATATACACATATGATAGGTATGCTAAGAGTTTATAGAATACGGTCACTTTTTATACACAACTGATCTGTAATGTAGCACTGGAGCAACGTGCCTCTTTCAATCCGAACAAGAAAGGGAAGGTCATCATTCTACAAGCTAGATGTCACAGCGTCATAAAATGGAATACTTTCGGCAGCACCCTTCTTTTGAATAGCCAAGCTACTGGCTGTGGTTGCAAACTTGACAGCAGTACCTGTATCAGAGCCAGTAGCGAGCTGCAGAACCAAACCTCCAAAGAAAGTATCACCAGCACCGGTTGTGTCGACGACTTCATCCACCTTTTTAGAATTATGGAATGTTGCGTTTTGTTGGTCTTTGGAGATGAAAATGGATCCTAAGCTCCCCATAGTTATAACGACAACATTTATATTGTCCCTGTTCAAAATAGTCTGCAACTTCGCCGCAACAGTTTGGAATCCCTTGATCTTGTCCTCCCGGATGCTTTCCAAGAACCTTTCATGCTCAGTGGCGGGAAGCAAATTACGGGCCACATCCAAGGCTTCCCCTTCGTTAACAATAAGTAGATCTATTGATCCTAGAATCTCGCTGGTCATCAACTCTGGCCTGAATGGAGAAGGGTTGTATCCAATATTTATTTCTGGATGATTTGCTTTTATCCACTTTATGGTTTTAGCCGTATCGGGGTATTCGTTTTGAAGAATGACAAAATCACCATGATAAGCTTCATCATCTAAGAAGTACTGCCTGTAGTTCTCATCTGTGGGTCTCAACTCTCCATTAGCACCTGCAGTGATTAGAATACGGTTCTCTCCGCTACTCTCTTCCACCAATATAACTGCAACCCCGGAAGAAACGTCTTTCAAGGTTTTGACGTGCGACGTGTCTACACCCAGATCAACCAAGCTTTGTCTAAGCTCCTTTCCAAAGTTATCATCTCCGACATTGCCGATCATACGGACTTTTACACCTTTTGACTTGTCCGTCAATCTTGCGACCGCGAGGGCTTCATTCAATCCCTTACCACCTAGATGGTTCTCGAACAGGTTTGCTTGGTAGGTTTCACCTGCCTCGGGCACCCTTTTGGTGAATGTGACCAAATCGTAGTTCAATGATCCTATAATGCTAATTTGTACCATGATGTTTGCTGATGAAGGTGAAAAATTCGGAGTTGCAATTTATAACATTTCGAACAATCTCTCGGACTGCATACAACCAAAAGTCAAAAGTCAAAAGTCAAAAGTCAAAAGTCAAAAGTCAAAAGTCAAAAGTCAAAAGACAAAAGACAAAAGTCAAGAGACAAAAGAATCATTATGTCCATATCACTGGCCGTTTTATATGAATTTTACAGTCATACTACATTTTTTCTACAGTTTTTGAATCTAACAATCATTTATTTGGGTGTGAAAGGATAAGTTACGAGAGCCTTTAATGTCCTTGAGCTCTCTTCAATTTCAATTTCTCAGCAAAAGTCATGGGCCTAGACGGAGCAGGGGTAGGGGCAGGGGCCGCAGCAGGAGCAGGGCTTGGAACAGGAGGAGCAGCAGCAGCAGCAGGGTGAGGAGTATTACGATCAAGGCCGTTTCTAGCACCGAGATCAGCTTCTGATTCTTGTCTCTTTCTCAATGCCTCTGCGTCTTTCTCCTTTTGCAATGCCAACTCTTGCTTCCACTTGAGCAAATCTTCCTCCTTCTTTCTTCTCAGTGCTTCAGCTTCTTCTTCTCTGCGTTGTTCCTCACGAACGGCTCTCAACTCATCCGCCCTCATTCTTTTGACTTCTTCAATACGCTCAGCCTTAGCCTTTTCGAGTTCAGCTTTGGCTTTGGCCTTCAATTGATTGAACTTAGCACTGTTCTTTTCATCAATCTTTGCTTTGAGCTCTGTGTAATCTGGCAAAATACGAATCAATCTCTGTTTGAGTTCTAAAGCGTTCTTGTGGTCATTCTTAGCCTTCTCAATCTTGGTTGCCTTGAATTCATCGTAGTTTTTCTTCTCTTCTTCCTTTTGCTTCTCGGCATCCTTCTCCAAATATTGCAACTCATAGCGTCTGAAAGCTCTCTCTGTGTGATCATATCTTTTAGCTACAATTTTAAGTTTCTCTTCCAAGATCTTCTTGTCCTTATTCAACTGCTCAATTTGCATCAAACGTAATTTGTCAGTATCCAAATCGTCCAAGTTGTCCATATCAATACTGATGATACCCTTGGCGTTAATTTCTTCCGCAATCTTCCTCTTTTCCTTCTCTCTAACCATTTGCTTCTCTCTCTCCAATCTGTCGAGATTTCTCTTTTCTTGCTCAGCAGCTAATCTTTCTTGCTCAGCCTTTTGACCTGCAACCAACTTCTCTTGTCTGATTCTTGCAGCTTGTTCTTCTTGCTCACGCTTCTCCTTTTCGGTGATACGTTTACGTTCTTCCATGACCTTAGCCCGGTTAGCAAGATTCTCTTGCTCTTTAACAATTTGATTCATAGCCTCGGCTGCAGCTACTTCACGGTTGTTTTGGTGACGAATGCTGTATTCAGGATCAATAATTTTAGTGGTAGAAGACAAAACCTTTGCTAACCTTGATAATTGTGTTCTCACAAGTTCAGCTGGCGAAGTTTGTAATTTTTCACTGATAGAATCATTGAATGATTCCTCAAATGGATTAGACTTGAAAGTCACGACATCAGATTCATGATCAATGACTAATGATAAGTATCCATCTTTAGTAGCATTAACAATCAATTCTTCAACTTGAAGTGGTGTTAAGTTGTACTCTCCACTTTCAAAAGTTCCCAAAGAAACCAAGAAATCCAACTTAACGGATTCATAAACTTGGGAGACTTGTTGAAGAAGTCTGATCAAAATAGACTCGGTCAAGGTAGGAATATACGCCTTGAAATCAGAATCCTTTTCAATAGCTTTGAAAACCTCAGAAATCTTGTCCTTGATAGTAAGTGGATGGAAATCACCTCCCTCTAAAACATCAAACAACTGTTTAACTGAATCATCCACATAACTTAATATAGATCTACTCACAATAGAACTTAACAAGCTTCCCCTGCTTGGAACATGGTTGAGATTCAACAAGGATGAAAGCTTGGAGTTTTTAGCTTTCTGATCATCAATGATTTTCTCGCTAGAAAGATTCCTTTGTGGGATAGCCAATGTAGACAATACAAGGATGGATGCATAATGGCGCAATTCATCGTCAGTTGCATTTGGAGATTGGGAATACAAATTGAAAAATTTGTTCCATGCTGCTGCGTGGAATAAGCCGTTGTCAGAGACTGAGAAGATACGAGCCAAATTTTCGTAATAATTGGTCATCATGTTAGGCTTTGGTGTCTTTTTGGAAGCAGTAATCAATGTGTGAACATCGTCAACTGAACGGAAGGATTCTTGCCACAACTCTAATTTAACGGCGATATTCAACTGAGAAAATCTTTGTTCCAAGTAACGTTGAACAGTCTCAGCATCAGACAAATCAATGGCATAGTTACTGTTGAATGTTTTTGTATGGGTAGTCACAGATTGCATATGAGATCTTAATAATTCACATAATCTTCTGAATTCGGACTTTCTTTTGTAATTCAAACAAAACTTGAAAGCTTGGGAAACGATTGCGGAATAGGTGATTTCCAACTTTGAATTGTTCCTTAAGATATCTAAAGAAGCTCTGAAAGCTTCCCATAAAAATCTCAACCATGGAGTAACCAACTCTCTCTCAGTTCTGTCAGCAGAATCAGTGTTGGAAACGGCAGAAAGCATCATACTTTCAGGAGTTTCGGTAGCTTCTAAATCCACATCATCATCTTGGTCGAGTTTAATGTCTGCCTTAGCCTGAGCTTCATCGAGCTTCTTTTCAGATAAAGTCGTGAACTTTCTGACGATAACTTGAACGGACTCTAAACCATTCTCGTTAAGCTGAACGTTCTTCTTATATTGATGTAAAGAGTCCTTAGCAAGCTTTCCTCTTCTTAAGTCAACTGCAAGTTCAATGAGTAAAAGAGCAATCGGCTCTAAGTCTTCAACAGCCAAGTAACGAATTCTTCTAGATGTTATGAAGTCATACAATGTTTCCAAAGCAGCCTCAGGTTCACCAACACCAATTAAATCTTCGGCTCTCTTCAAAACATTTTCCGGACGGAAATTGTGGTTTTTGTGAGGTGGTACCATCTTAGTATCACACTCTTCTAACCTTTTATTCTAGTTCAAGGGTTATCTCTTTGAGTGTTCAGATCGATTACCTGAAAATTTTAGAGAAAAAAAAAAATGTGTCGTGCGATTACTAACAGCAAATTGCAAAATATGAAACGAAAATGAAATTGTTAATGGGAACAGCAAGTTGATCTATTTAAAACAACTGATTGCGTACGTATGGATACATAAGTATATAAAACAGCTATGTCGGGAAAAACTCTGGCTGAAAATGAAATCTCTGTGGGAATTGCAGCCACAATTGGAGCTGAATTCAAGTAGTAAGTTGCTACAGTAAACTCAAACAAGTGGTTTTTTCCTTAGAACGGAGGGAACTTTTCTTCCATTTGTGGAATGGAGGAGGCCAAACCTTCCTTGCTAAGTAAAATTATACTCAACTTAGGATCAATCCCGTATTCAGTGAATACCCTTCTTGAATCCGTTTCTTGATTTACTTCCTGGTAAGGGTAGTTACCGAAGTACTTGGCATTATCTTCCAACACCATATCTTCATAATGGAAATAATCGAGCTCTTGTGGAGCTGGCTCGTTTTCTGGAAGCTTCTTCTTTTTCTTTTTGGAAGAAGAGTCTTCATCGGGTATATTAGCAGAAACTAGCTTGTAAATTTTGGAAATAACCAAAAAATAGTCAAACTCGTATTTTTCATTAGACTCTCTGGCATTCTCTATTTCTTCTTTGAGCATCTTGTACATTGGTGGAACAACTTCGACTGGCATGTTTATCATACGTTCGCTTATCACCAAACCAGTTTTTTTTGGGGCACCCTTGGTTAATAACTTCCTCAAGAAGAGATTGAATTCCGTGCTTTTCGAGGTTCTCTCTAAGACGTAGTTCACAAGAGTTTTAATCGAAGGCTGGGATATGTTTTCACTCAAATTAATAACAGAGAGTAATGCAAACGGATCACTATCCTTTCCATCAGTTTTGATTGTCGTACCTAATGAGTTTTTTGTTAAGACCAAGTCTGCCAAAGCTGAGATGTCGAACTTCTTTGCATCATCTCCAAGCAATTGACGAAGTAAGTTTTTCGTTGCATGGAAATCAACTTCTGGATTCAAGTCAAAGAAGTCAAAGTCAACATCGACAATTTCTTCTTGTTCCTCGTTAACAACTTCTTCACCTTCTGAATCAGTGGAACTGATATCAATATCAGAATCTTCCTCGTCTCCCTTTCTTTTACCCATGACTGCCTGCTAAATGTGTATGATCGATTTTTGTTTGGTATAAAGTGTCTGCGATGCCCTTTGAAAAATTGTATGCGTCTGATATGTACACGAAGATAAGTAAACTACACATTGTTTTAACTATATGGTAGTACACTGTTTGAGATTATGTCCATCTTACAGGGATACTCATCAGACTCCAATAATGAGTCTGAGACTTTCTCGACTCCTTACGTACAGCTAGATACCGTGCTACTCAAAGACAAAGATAATGTTTATACTGAGGCAGACTCTAATGAGCATCGAGTAAATAAGGTGCAGAAAAGAAAGTTCGGAGGAACTCTTGTTGAGACGATCTATGATGAAGCCTCGTTTGGTATTGCTGCACGTAGCATTGAGTCCAAAATCAATAGTGGATCCAGAAGTAGGAAGCACAGAAAGAAGAGACAACGTAAAGGAGACCCAGAAGACGTTGATTTTTTGGGACCTTGGGCGAAGTATGACTCCGAAGATGATAGAAAAGAGTTAAGCAACCACGATCATGAAACAAATTACAGTGACGACGCTTCGGAGCACGCTGATAGTAATTTACAACAGATCTCAGATAATGAGCATTACGAAGAAAAGGAAACAAGTGAGTTCGTGGGCTCAACTGAATTCGACTATTTGGGACGCTCTTACATGCATGTCCCTAAAGATTTAGATGTCAAGTTAACGAAAGAAGTTGGTTCGATTGAAAATTTTGTACCAAAGGATGTTATACATGTATTCTCAGGTCACCCCAGGGGAACGAACAAGTTGGAATATTTTCCTAGATCTGGTCATCTACTTCTTTCATGTGGAAATGATAACGAAATAAAGCTATGGAGTCTATACAGAAAACGGGAGCTATTGAGGGTGTATCGTGGGCACGACATGAGTGTAAAAGACATAACTTTCAATAAATCCGGAACCCAATTTTTGAGCTGTTCTTTTGACAAGAATATTCATCTCTGGGACACAGAAAGTGGAAAAATCTTGAAATCGATAAAAACCAGGGCATTACCTAACGTACTAAGGTTCAATCCGAATAATGATAATGAGTTTTTAGTTGGGCTTTCAAATCATAAAATAGAGCACTATGATTTGAGTTTACCGGCATTTCAAAGCCCTATTCAAGTTTATGACCATCACTTAGGTTCTATCAACTCTCTTCTCGTGATTGAAAATGGAAAAAGATTCATGTCGACGTCAGATGACAAGACAGTCAGGTTTTGGGATTGGCATGTCAATATTCCGATAAAGTTTATTGGTGATCCTTCACAGCACTCAATGCCATCAAGCGCAATATATCCTGACTCCAATCACATTGCTTTACAAAGCATGGATAATACCATAAGGATTATACAGGGGCACGGAAAGTTTCGTTTCAATAAAAAGAAGGTCTTTAGGGGTCATAATGTTGTTGGATATGGTATTGAGATAGACATATCACCGGATGGTAAAATTATCATGAGTGGAGACTCTAAAGGAAACGGTTTCTTTTGGGACTGGAAAACTTGCAAAATAGTGAAAAAGCTTCACGTTTCAGACAAGATGATAAAATGTATCAAGTTTCATCCACAGGAGACTAGTAAAGTTGTGATGGCTGGTGGATCAGGAGAAATTTATTACTGTGACTGAAAATTTTAATACATGCACTTAATTTCAAAATGTAAGGAATCTATATAATTTCCCATGATGTAAGGAAATGACGTTTTATACTATGATACATTTTCCATGGCTTTTATCTTCACCATGCCTGTGAAGTATTTTACCTTTTTTGCTTTTCTTTTTAGTTTTTTCTGAATTTGAATGATCATTGTGAGGGTGGCTAGAGACTTCGGATGCGAGAGGTTGGTGTTCAACATTGAGACGAAGTGGTGTTCCTTTATTGGGGCTGAGGGTATCATGAGACAACTTTTCGATGTCGACATGGTGCAGCCTGTCCGGGTTTTTTAGTTCATTACCATTGATCTGAGGTTTCTGATTTTGATCATTTTTTATCGGAGTGTTCTCAGTTTTGTTGCCGCTCCATTGACTGTTACGCCTAAATTGGTGAGCCAGTAAAACACTTGGGTCTCTGCTTGTCACATTGGACCCATTAGGCATTTCCTTGAAATAATTCATCTCTTCATCCATCAAATACCAGTAATACTTTACGTTAATATCCTCAAATTTAGAGTTAAAAGGGTTTATATCAAGACTTAAAACACTCGAATTACTGCTGACAATGCTTTCCCTTTTTTGTAAAGATTGAGAGTCCGGGGTAGGAGCAATTGATGACATAGTTTCAGATTTAATTGTTGCCAATTGATCGGAGTCTCCCCAGTATTTGTTTCTTGCTCCCTGAGGAGGTCGGATCAAGTTCATGCCGTTGACTGCTTTCCGTAGGCTGGACTGTGCACTAGTGTTTGTTGAACTGTAGCTTTCTTCATTGGATATGAGTCTGTAAAAAAGCATGTAGGGCCATTCTGTACTAAATATTTCCTTGAAAGTTTTTTCGACAACCCTCGACTTCTTCTTGATATCATCATATAAGTACCACCTGGCACCTTCAGCTTCTTCCCTTGTTTCGTTTATGCTTTTAAAATTTTCTCGAACTACAGACACAAAGTGCCCCGAAGCTATGGATGTCCCTCTGTGACAGACAGCACTTTCGAGAATTAACCTGTAATCACCTGCTTGTTCATCATTATCATCGTCTGCAACGAATGAAGGAAGGTCTATCACCGCTGGTATTATTATCCTTTTTGTTGAACGGTTCGCCTGCGAGCTAGATGTATCAAAAGAGTATCTCTTCAAGCAAATTGGTAAAATCGGTCTTCTATTAACAAACTCTTTCGAGTTCTTTACCACGCTCTGTCCATCTGATTCTCTCATGTTATCATCAGTGTAGAATGGCAATAATCTCAAAAACATCCACGCTGGCAAATTCACTTCTTTAGAAGCGATAGAGGAGCTATCATTGTCGTTGATAGACCAAAGAGAGAGAGTAGAGGAGCGAGTTCTAGATGAAGTCACTTTCACATCACCGTCTTTAAACTGCACATCTCTATTCGTAAGTTCAGAGGCTGCTTCTATTTGGTCACTAGAAACTGATATTTTGCCGGCCCTGGAATTCATATTCAACATTGACGCATCTGAGGCTCTTTGAAACTCTAGAGTTGCACGTCTTTCTACTTCTCTTTTGACGCTAATGGAATTATTGAAGTAGTATTCTAAACATTCTTCAAGCGTAATATGCCCGGTGTCGTTAGTTGCGTCTGGCGGAATGCTCACAAACAACATGCGCTCCTTGGAGTACTTCTGATCGTCTTCTTTATTGAACTTTCCTCCGTGCTTGATGTCCACCTTGAGAGTAAGCAAGGGCATAGATAATGTTTCTGTGAGAAATCCAAAAAGAGCAGCCGAGTCTTCTTGTTTACCTGATAACGCTTCTGGAAACCCGAGAGCCAGTAGCACCTCACACATCCTGATAGTGATATCAGTGGTAATTAGATTTCCCGAACGAATCAAGCTTACGTATAATCTCATCAAGGCCGCAAGTTGTGCGACCTTTTTGTCTGGATGCTGGTCAGATATGAACAATATGGGCTCGAAGCTCTCAAGGTTTGCAAACATGCAAAAGAGTAACGCGTCAAGATAGCACATCACATTGTTCCAGTTTTCCGCACCAACGTACTCGATGGTGCAGCCTACCTTGTCCCTTCTCTCGTTCGTCAAAAAAAGTCCCTTTTCGCTCAATTGAAAGAATCTGGTCAAGTAAAACGTCTTCATGATGTCCCCCTGCGTGAACGGCGATTTCAACATCGCTATCACTTGGTGAACTGAAGGCTTATCTAGTCTTAGATACTCGAAGAATTTCTGTATAGTCACCACCGCAGTGGACTTGGTGTGGTACTTCTTCGAGTTTGGCTGAATCGGATCTCCCACTTGGCCTTTGTTGCCTTTAGATAAGCTCTCCACATACCCACTCCAGAATTTATCATCAAATGTGCTCCCACTTTGCTTCTTTTTGTTGGCGGGAAGGCTCTGTGAATTGCTAGAAAACATCTATCTTGAACCGCGTCTAGTTAGGCATCGATAGCCAAAGAAAATTCCTTTTTATGACCTATCGAAGGAAAGCGTTGAGGGATTCGAGTATTTATCAATTAAATTTCCATATCAGCGAAAATCGAGTGGAGGGTAATTGTAGCATTTTTCACGGAGAAAAGATAAAACAGACTCCTGTGCCAAAGATCTTAGTGTCAATCTACAGGATGTCGTATACAATCACCCTGCGGATGGGTTCACGGCTTGAGCAGTTTACAATACGACACTGGTGACGGCAAAATTGCAGTTTCTGTTTGGAAGTACTATTGGAACTGTCACGGCCGCAGAGAGAAAAGTGCAAGTTTATGGGCTCACAATACACTATCTTCACTGATAATAAGTGTATAATGACTCTACGTGCTCTATTGGAAGAAAAAGGGGCATTTCTCTGGTGTAATGCCAGGAAAAAGCCCAGCACGGGTAGCAAGGTACATGCTGCGCCATTGGACGTTCTGTCTGCAAGCATCGGGCCATGAACCTCGATTGGCCTCTTTTTTGAGGGGGCCAAATGTAAGAATGCTACTATGGGATGACACTGTGGTTTATTTCAGCCTTTGGTGGATGCTTGAGAGCATTCCTTTGGGATGAGCATCATTCTTTGAAAGTTGCAGCCAACTGACCTGCCTTGATGTGATAGCGCCAGCACAGCGAGTGGGACTACGAGAAAACACCGGGACTACACACATACTCACTTAGAATGACAACGTAAATTGAAGTACACTTGCAGGTGCCACATGCAAACACATATTGCAAGAAAAGATGAGAGAATCCAAAGGAACTAAATATGCCCCAAAAGGCAGGACTATTCTGAGCCAATCTCATATTATAGGTACGTCTTATGCGAATACCAGTGTTAGCTACACACTGGTGATGTTAAGTTCCCTCATTTTGACGAGCACGTCATCCACTTTTCTTTCCAAGTCACCATTAATGTAGTCTTCTCTTGTCTTGGCATCTAACTTAGCTTGCAAGTTGTTTAAATGGTTGTAGTTCTCATTGAAGAAGCGGAGCTGAAGCTTCACGAACGATTCGAAAGAAGGGTCGAAAAATGGAATTCTAAGGTTAATCAACTTGGGCAATTCCTGTTTTAGTTGCTCGTTCAACTCAATGTAGCTCTTTTCTGTTTGTTTTAGTTGAGTTTGGGCACTCTCTAGCTTAAGCTCGTACTGCGGGTCTGTGGTGGGCTTTTCTACAAGCTTTCTAACTTTGCTTTTCATGGAATCATAATCTAGCTTTTTGTGTGAACGCTTCTTGATAGCCTCGTTAATCTCCACGTAGTAGGAATTGAAACGGGAAATGGGATTCAACACCGTCTGGTGGTACGGCTCTTCGAGGTCCCCAATGCATTTTTCATTCAAATATTTCACTACGTCGTAGTATTCCTGCGAGATACTAGAATGGGGCTTGTCTTCTGCTTCACCATAGAAAGAAGACAAGACCTCGCCTATGTTGATTTGTGCGTTCGTCAATATTCGTAGTGTCTCCAAGAAGTTCCTGAGCTCCTTGTGAAGCTTGTTGGAGCTGGTTTCCATTGCTCTGTACCGTTTCTCTTCGTACTCGTATTCCTTATCGATGCTCTGTTCTATCTGCCCTGTTTTTAGCATCACCTGGGTTCCAGCCCTGTTGATGGCTTTTTTGAAGCCAGTCCAGGACATTGTCGACACTGGTGCTGATCTCTGTTGCGATACACTGCTTTTTCTATGGCGTGACTATTTTGCAATATTTATAAATGTCTGCAATGTTTCATCTTTGTTTGTGACTTTATCCGGTCAAACCGTTATGAAAAAGAGCACAAAAATATGTTGAATACAGAGACCCTAAATAAATTACACATCAATCTATGAATGAAAGAACTAGCCAAAAGGCAATGATTTCCGGTATGAATGTAGCGGTTGACTTTTGAGATGATAAATCGAGACAAGACCCTCAGGACCGTCAAAATAGCTGTGACCATCGTGGGAAGGCACTTAATTAACTAGGTTGTTTGTTACATAAGGGATTCTGGGTCAGAAGATAGCAGCACTAAGGATCCGCTGGTGAGTGCATTATTTGGGTGACAAACTTTCCTGAGTATCTGGTTATACAGGCAACAGTTAACACATCATTTCGAATTGAAGTCGTCATAAGGTGATTTAATATTACATGATTCGGAACGGATAAATGGTAAGCTTCTTTGTTAGACGCATAGTATGAGCTGTCGCCCCTTTTCAACGGCGGTCTTCTCGACTCCCACTTGGAGGTGTCGTTATAGCCCGGATGGTCCTGGCCTCTTTGCTCGTGAGCGGACATTTTGTTTAGCAAAACGTTGTTGAGGTGCGCCGGCAACTGAGGAGGTTCAGTCAACTCGTAGTCTGGGGCGGTATTCCTGAAGTAGTCATAGTTCACATACATCTCCGGAATTTCGCTAGAGTATTGTTCCTCGCGGTATTTGTGTTTATACAAAAATGACCCGGAGAGGTTTTGCTGACGGTAAAAGCCGTCATCCCCGTCAGACGACGGAGGTCGATCATCAGGCTTATTTGGCGGCGCAAGCATTTCATTTTCCTGCTCCTTTGGTTCTTCAGAGTACTCAATATGTTCGAAACTCTCTTTATCCTTGGAAACTTTTGTTAAGAAGCTGGTGGATTTCCTATTAATTCGGTCAACGTCGTACTTACCAGCAGTCTGTGTTGCTCGGTCATTTGTGCTGATAATGTTTGCATCGTAATCCGTTGATGCGCTGGTATGGTTGGGCTGGTTTTGTGAGTGATTGAAAAGATGAACTGCATCTATAACTTCGAACCAGTTGAAAAGTATACCCTCTTGATCTGTTGCGGTTGGTAATTGGTCACTCACTCGATACTCGTTGTTCACAATGTAGAGGAGCTTGTGTACTCCCAACGGCAACTTTATGGTAGTGGTGAACTCGTTTGGATGTTTACTCGACGGCCTGAGTCTGATTACATCTCTCCAGTTCGAGAATGATCCGATTATAGATATCCTGTTGATCTTCTCCTTGGTTGTGTTGACCCATTTGATCTCAACTGCAATTGACATCTTACTTTTCTTTTTCACTGGGTGTCTTTCTGAAGACATGTAAGAGTTGTCTATATTAACGTTGCCTCCCATGTATGGAACAGGTGCAGATATTCTTGTAAAATCCACGTTTGCTAAATCTGGGGTTGGAGTTCTATTCATCTGTCGACCTGGTTGTGGATCAGGAGTCGCATCAAGTTTATCAACTTCCATGTCATCTTCGTTCCCTTCATTCACATCGCTACTAGGGAAAAAGTTTCTGGTAACTTCCATGTTGTCTGATTCAAGTAAACCATCATTCAACTCGTTAAACTCATCCTCTATAAGGTCATTCGTGAATTGATCAGTGTAATTCTCTTGTGATTTAGGTATGGAACGTGACGTTTGAACTTTTTGTAATATGAGGTCGCTGAACTCATCGTCTAAGTTCGACTGCCCAGATTTCAGAACGGATGACTTCCTAATATCATTCGTATGGTGAGCATGTGCAGTCGATTTCCTTGTATTGGAAGTATTATTACCCATCTTATTGTTATTAATTTAATGAAGGACGAAAAATGATATGAAAGATTCAATGATGATGAAGTGAAACTAGGGGTACTGCGATGCTTGGAGGAGACAATAGTTAGATTCTAACCAATAAAAATTTCAACTCTTTTCGACAAAATATTAGTAACCAAGTAAAGTAATCTTAGATTTCTTTTCGGAGCGAAAGTCTGAACTTAATACCGGTTATTTACGACATTGTATCTGAGACATTATCTGCTGCGACACTATATACGATTGCGCATTTTTTTTAGATAATAGAGATTTTGAGCCTACACATTTTCAATTAAGGGGAATAACATTTACAACACATAGTCACTGCTAACACTAACGTAATGATTGATAGACGTGTTACAAGGATACACTTCAAAAAATCAAACAACCTGATTTAATTGAAATAGCCAACGAAACAGTTTTAAATCCGCTTTGTATAGGTACTCATAATGTTATGACGTCATAAAGTAGTCCTAGCCAAAGTTATTTTTTAATTATACTTGGGCCTGGCTTATCCTATAGAACAGATATTATACGCTCTTGTGTAATTCAAGGTATTGATTGGACCAGGAACGGGTCATATGGGCAAAGTCATCTATAAGTTCCACTTCTCACCTAATAACACTTGGCGCGCTGATTTTTGCGGCTAGGCAAAGTGTGTTAAATGTTTGTCTCATTTTGCAAACAATTGTAAGATGCCGTACAAAACTCTTGACGTTGCAAGCGGGGGTGGATCGGGTGCAACCTAGCTGTGAAAAAGTCTCAGGATGCGTAAAAATATAATTTGATCTTCAAGGGCAGAACTACGTCAAGTCTGAAACATTAATTCCAGCACAGCTGATCAACAGTTTCTCATCTTTATCTGTTGGACCTCCTCTCCTTTCTTAGCCTGCTTTGCATCAAACTATAGCTCCCGCGTCTCACAATCACTTCAAGTTTAAATTTATCAAACTCCGGATAATATGGAGAAGTATAGCTATGTAACAAGTTGATAAGATTTACCCTTTGTTGCTTCGTGGTATCTCTGATCCATGTTTGATACCCTAATTTGAAATGGCAATAGTTCTTGAAGATCTCAAGGATGTTTATCTCAATCTCCTTTGTCAACGATATATCATACTTGTCCAACTCCAAGATTTTGGAAAGTTCGAAAATGTTCAATCTTGAGTAGTAACGATCTTCCTTTGAGCTGCTCAATGTCTTGACATAATTCAAATTGTATTTAAGGTTATTGTTGGAGTTTTTCAACTCTCGCAATTGTGCTTCACTGGGTCTATATCTGGGATTCAACCTCATGACTGACAATGGGATCAAGGTATTGGACACATTCGTCAACTTTGTAGGAGGTGATTCTGCTCTGTAATCAATATGGTTGTTGTATGCTACCCTTCTGTCTGCAAATCTTATAGCTACTCTGTACAGTTCATCACTCCTGTCTGTAGTAACTAGAGGAGCTTCAATCGTTTCAACTTCATTGCTTATCAACAATTTGGACCTTTTGGTCTTTCCTAAGGTACATGAAGACTTCAAGACAGGTGTTGCCGGTGGTGTTGATAATGTTGTCATCTTTCTGGTCTTCTTTCTCTTTCTCCTCCCCGTTAACTTGAATCTCTTGGAACGGTCTATATCTCTCATCAAGTTTAAATTATCCTTTAAATTGTCAATCTCATCATTGTCTTCTGGAACATAATTGAAAACGGTGGGCTCTATATCAAGATCAAATCCATCGAGTTTCAATTGTAAATTATCCTTATCCAACTTTAAAGGATCAATAGAATCAGGAAGTCCAAACGTTCCGTTAAGTTCTGTGAAAAACGGGTAGTAATTTCCATCAGGTGAATTGGTAGCTCCATCTCTACTGAAAGAGACAGCTGAGCTGGACGTAGTATCGCTTGTGGTCGGTGAAATACTGGCTGCAAACTCCTCCGGACTAAAGCCATCAACACTTTCGTCGATATTGTCAAAACTGTCACTGGAGTCGTACAACATGCTTACACTCTGCTCTGCTACATCTTCAAAGTTATACCGCTGGCGCTCCATGTTGATGTTGCAGAAATCGTCTTCAACGAAGGGGTGCTGGTAGTCTTCTTTTGGCGACAATGGGATTTCAACAAAGAGGCTCATGTTGGATGGTCTCTGGCTCCTCGTGGACTCTTGTATGAAAATGGTATGCTATGGTTTTCTCTTTATCCTTCCTTGGTGTTTCTTCCTGACTGTCAGGGGGTGTGGTCCATTTTAAATAGTTGTTGCAAATGTCCCGCCGCTGTTTACTTCTGCTTTTCCTTCTTGGTGACACTGCAGGTTACGGCCCAAACTGAGGGTGCCGTCAAAGACGTATCCAAAACCCCTCATATGAGCCCAGGTGCTCTAAGTGTGCCCTTGCATAATGGTCTTTATCCCACCTAGTACAGGCAAATGGTGTGCTGTATATGTTGCATGTTTGAGCCTTGTCTCAACCGATCGAACCCTTTTTCGCACGCACGGCTACACCGAAACTTCCTACGCTGACGAAAAGCCAGTACCACAACGCGGCGCAAGCCTCACACAGTAAGTGTTTGAAGACTACAATGGGCAACTTTCGCTCGTTTGAAGGATCGTGGGCGGCCACCAGTGGTGTTGAATGAAGTGAAGTAAGGAGGAGTTTCACCTGGAAATAACGTAGGTCGACCTCCACCCGGGCAGGGTTTGTCAATGCCAGATAAGATACCGGTGGCGTATGGGGTGCAGTTGTCATGTAGTGTTTATTGAGTATGTAAGGAAAAGGTGCATAGAGGAGAGTGCAGCGGTAGATGACACCGAAAGGGGCGCGTCTTTGCAGCAGATATTGCAACGGTGCAGTAGCGAGGTGGAGCAACTTGCATTGTCGTAAAGAACAAATAGATCCTATGGAGGACCTGCTTCTGCAGCCGTCGCCTATCGGTCATGCAAGCTTCGCTTACGCACTCTGTTCGATGACGCTCTCCACCACGCCTGCAACGTCGCTTTTCAAGTACCTGCAGTTCATCAACACCTGAATGAACTTCTTTACGGAAATATTTAGCTCGAAACGGGATAGCTCATGTACGATTTGCAGTCTTTCGCTTGCCAGCATGAACCCTAGTTTGTTCATAACCTTTTCTGCTTCGGCGACGGAAGTGATCGGCAGGATGCCGATAGTGCTGGTAAAACAGTCCACAAAGTTCATGTGCTTCAACACCGAGTATTGTGACGACGTACCCAATATAAGAAGTCTTCTGTTCTTGGGGGGCCTCTTTGTGATGTAAACCATCAACATTTGAAGGATATCATTGCTGAACCGCGGACCGATCGGCACATAGTTGATGATGTTTTCAATCTTATCGATCACCAAGACACTCAACGGAGACTTATAGACATCTCTGAAGATGTTGTCGATGTGCTGGATCTTTGCGGGTTCTGACATACCCAAGAGAGACTCTGCCGAAAGCATCTTGACAAAGGGGAAGTCCGAGTTTAGCGCGAGAGTTGACGCGATTGCGGTCTTGCCGACACCAATAGGACCGTGAAACAACACACTGATCAAAGTCTCCGTTTCACTCGATTTCACTTCATCAATGAAAGATTGACCCTTATTGAATACGTGTGTAACAGAAGGGTTGAAGGGGATGATACCGTGCGGTGCGAGGCCATTCAAATCTTCTTCAGCGGCACCAAAGGCGGGTTTGACCTCGTTGAGTGCAAGCAAAAAGTCGTTTCGGCAGATCTTCATCTTGTTGATGGCATCCAAGTCAAACTGTGCAACAGAGCCCTTTTTGGTGTGTCTACTTATGGCAAACGATTTTGCCGAGTTACAAAGACCTTCCAACTCAGCACCAGTAAAGTTCTTGGTTGCAGCGCTCAACTCATCAAAATCCACATCATTTTCAAGAAGATTGTTCTCTCTTAACTTGAGAGTGTGGATCAATAAAATATCCCTTCTTCCCTTTTCGTCTGGCAAGGCGATTTCTATTTGAAGCTCGAATCTACCTGGTCTCAAAAGAGCTGTATCAATCAAATCTAATCTGTTGGTCATACCAATAATCAAGATGTTGTTAAGTTGGTCAACACCATCCATTTTGGACAACAACTGGTTGACCACATTGTCACCTACCCCAGTTCCATCCGACTTGGCCAGACCTCTTTGTTTGAACACAGAGTCCAACTCATCAAAGATGATTACATGCAAATCTGAGTCGTCTCCTTTAAGTTTGTACTCTGCCTCAGCATCCTTGAAAAGATTTCTTATATTTTCTTCGGAGGCACCAACAAACTTACTTAACATTTCCGGTCCGTTGACAATCTTAGGTTCTTTACCATTGAGCATATTACTTAACTTTCTAGCAATAAGAGTTTTACCAGTACCTGGAGGACCAAAGAGTAACAATCCCTTGACATGTTTGTAGTCAAGCTTTTCAGCAATATCTGGGGGTAATATTCTCGAGTTGAAAGCACGACGGAAAATATCTTGAAACTCTGCGTCCAAACCACCGATTCCTAAATCCTCTAGCTTGAAATCTGGATTGATGATGTTCTTTTTTGGTCTAGGCTTACTGCTTCTTGTCTTTGCGCCATTCTTCTTGACAAGGTTAACTTTAGAATCCTGATACGGGAAAAACGTTATCTCCGTCAGTTTCACCAATATTCCTTTGGTGCTGATATCCACTGAGTTTTTGACCGTGGGCAAATTCTTATCAACGTCAATAATTTCAACCATGTTGACAAGGATAGAAAATATGTTCCCCTTGAAATCCATTACAAGAGGCTGGGTGGGTTGTAACACTTGATTTTCATAGTTTTGTAAGAAAATGTATACGAGTTCTTCGTGGTCTATTGGAAAGTTGTTGGCCTTGCTTTTGGATCTAAAATCAATCGTCAACTCTATGCTTCCAAGATAAGAATGATGTGATTTCTCAAATATGTTGAAATCTTCGAGTGAAATAGACTGGCCCAAAGACCATTTCCCCCAAGTTCTGACGTTCCCTGCTAACCCAATGGTCCCTGGCTCCATTGCAGGGTCCTTCAGAATTGTGTAAACGTAGTCGCCATCAAGAAGAACGGTAGACCTGTCGGCGACATCGAAGTCGCCGGGGTGAACGGCAACGAGATTGGCCAAGGCAGTGACGTTTGACGGGCAATTGGCCACAGTGAGTCGCTTTTTCCAACGAGACTGTGCACTAGACTGGGAGCTTGTGCTCGGCTTGTTTGGAACATGGTGGGTTATTGACGGCAGCCCAGGGCCCGGATTGTTGGTAACTTTATGGAACCCGAATTTCTCCATCACCATGTGTTGTGTTGTGTGTGAATAGTGGAGGGCGGAGGAGGAGGAGGCTTATTGGGTAAAGGCTTCAGTAAAGATTTATAATTGGGTTTGTTCCCTTTGGGAGACGTTACCGCAAGCTGGCAGATATGATTTCCAGGTCTGCGGAGCGTCACCTGACGCGCTCACGTGACCTGACCCCGGGCGAACATCCCACGCACCAGAAACCCGCACCCCATACACGTGCCGCGAAGCGTGACGGCATCTACCCTTCGTCGCCCCCGCTATTCATCAAAGTGCGACATTCGTATCTCCGTCGCTTCTCAAAAGGGCGCATGCAGTACCTCCATGCTCGCCCGCCCCCCCACATTCGCCTCCACCACATTCACTACCTCCTCCACATTCACCACCTCCTTCACATTCACCACCACCTCCGCCGCCGCCGCCGCACCGTGGCGCGTGTGTCTCACTCGCCTCAACCGGTGCCTGATGCGGATCTGCCTCTGGCCGCCCAGTTCCCGACATCGCATTAGCCAATGCTGGCTCATAACATTGATTCCCTGTTTGCTGACATGTGCACGCTGCCTGAGCAGGGCAGCTTTATCGGGCGAGCAGCGCGCGGTAGTTGCCCGATATGTCCCGCACACCCTCGGTGGAAACACACAGCTCCTGGCACTTCTTCTCAGCAGCATCGCACCTGCCGAGCACCAACTGTGGCCGGTGCTGGCGGTGCTGGCGACAGCTCTCGCTGCAGCCGAACCGAGTCGCTCGTCTGTCGGGCAATCGTTATCGTTGTCGAGCTGGAAGCATCGTTTAGCAAAATTGCTCGTTTGGGACTAATGGCGGTCTGTGTGCAGGTCGATCGAAGCTTCTAGCGCCACACCGATGGACACTGATTAGAAACTAGGTTTTGATCTAGCCAGGACCGCTCCCGCGGATTACGCCCAGGAACTACACAAAATCTTAATCAATCTCTACCGGACTACGCGTGGACGTGGGCGCTACTCCGACGGTTGTAGCCGTGTGGGCGACTCCCAGTTGCGGCGTTTCGACCGCTGTCCAACTGATAAAGTTAGCCTCGAGCAACAGTCTATTCCTGCAGCATAGTCGCACTTCCGGTGGGCGCTCCCGGAACTACTGTGGCGGGCCGCCGATTCGAGCTATATTGTTATGGGGAAGGGGCACAATCATGCCCTCGTCCAAAGACCGGAAGTGCGCTGCGCTGTTGCCATCTGAAAATCTATATAAGGAGCTGTATTCTCCCAGATTTCGACATCGGGATCTACTTCCACGTAGAAAACTATATCTAATATATTTATCGAATCATAGAACATAATGGTTGCATTAATCCAAAAGCCAGCTCCAAGTTTCAAGAAAACCGCTGTCGTTGACGGCGCCTTCGAGGAAATCACATTGGAACAATACAAGGGCAAGTGGGTGTTGTTGGCCTTCATTCCATTGGCATTCACCTTCGTGTGCCCAACTGAAATCATTGCCTACTCCGAGGCCATCAAGAAGTTCACCGAAAAGGACGCCGAGGTCTTGTTCGCCTCCACCGACTCCGAGTACTCGTTGTTGGCATGGACCAACGTCGCCAGAAAGGACGGTGGATTGGGTCCAATCAACATCCCATTGCTCGCTGACACCAACCACTCGTTGTCCAAGGACTACGGTGTTTTGTTGGAAGAAGAGGGTGTTGCCTTGAGAGGTATCTTCTTGATCGATCCAAAGGGTGTTTTGAGACAAATCACCATCAACGACTTGCCAGTCGGCAGATCCGTCGAAGAATCCTTGAGATTGGTTGAAGCATTCCAGTTCACTGAGAAGTACGGTGAGGTCTGCCCAGCCAACTGGCAACCAGGTTCCGAGACCATCAAGCCAGATGTCAAGGAGTCCAAGGACTACTTCGGTAAGGTTAACTAATAAATAGAGTAGACATAAGACAAGCCTCTTACTGTGTTTAGCTGTAATAAATTGTGTGTGATTCATTGCAACGCAGATGTTCTATGTAGGCCGCCCGGCCGGCCTCTTGTCCTCAACGAAGCCCTCCTTCAATGTCTCTTTTTGGAGCAAGACAAAAATTCACCGTTCTTTCTCGTCTTATCAAAACCCCGGTTTTTTCCCTGCCTTTGAAACTACCAGCAGCCGCGGCAAACACTGTCCCCGGAACCATGTCGGACGTGTACTTCTACAACTTCTTGGTGAATCGCCAGGTCTTCTTCAAGTCCCGGTTCACATATGCATTGGTCAACTTGAAGCCCATCGTCGCGGGCCACGTCCTTGTGGTCCCGTTGAGACGCAACGTTCTCCGTTTTGGCGACTTGACGCCCGAGGAGAGCCAGGACTACATGTCTGTGTTGCAATTGATACATCGGTTTGTCATCAGCGTCTACAAGGCCGACTCGTTGAACATTGCTATCCAGGACGGGCCCGAGGCCGGCCAGAGCGTGCCCCATCTCCATACGCATCTCATTCCCCGGTACAAGACCGACGGCTACGGCGACAAGATGTACGAGAAGCTCGAGAACTTCGACGTGAACAGCCAGTACCGGGAGTTCTTTGCCAGAAGACTGGATTTCGTCGCCGACAGTGAGTTTCCTGTAAACGACGAGGAGAGAGTAGCGAGAACCGTCGAGGATATGGAGAAAGAGGCCCAATGGCTCGCCCGTGAGCTCGCAAGCTTCGCCGGCTGAGCCTCGCTGTCACGCGAGCGGTGCTACGGGGGCTACGGGGGGGCACCGCTGGAGGTTTGCTGACCCTTATAGCGATCGATGTCGTGAAATCGCCTGTGGTGCTGCATATAGCGCTTGATGTCGTGAAATAGCTTGTGGTACTGCACATATCCCTCAATGTCGTGTATAGCTTTCGTACTGCACATAGCGCAGGATATGAAAAACTCAAAAATCAAATATAAAACCCTCGCCTAGACGCCCTTTTCCCTTGACAGTGGAAGCGAATTGACGATGTCGGGCGAGCCTCTTGACGAGATACAGTGGAAGAGTCCCGAGTGGATCCAGCAGTTTGGCTTGTTCACGGGGAACGTGCTTGACTACTTCTCAGAGTCGCCTTTCTACGACCGGACCTCCAACAACCAGGTGCTTCGGATGCAGCTACAGTTCCAGCCGCCGCCGGCCGACGTCAACCCGCAGGCGTACTTCGACGCAAAGCTCCGTGAGATGAAGGGCGTCGAGTTTGTGATAGCGTATGTGCGGGAGCCGGACTTCTGGATCATACGGAAACAGACCAGACTAGACAGCGAGAACGTGCTACCGAAGGACGACTACTACGTCATTGGTGCCAACGTGTACCAGGCGCCAAAGCTCTACGACGTGCTCTCCTCGCGCGCGTTGTCCAGCGCGTTGAGTCTAGGCAAGTCAATGGATGTGTTGACGAAAATGACGGCATCGGCCCACCAGGAGCCCGCATCCACCGTAGAGTTCGAAGACCCGGGAAAAAGCGTCGCGACACCGCTCGCCGCACGCCACACGCCAACGGCGACTCCGCTGCTGGGCCTTGCGGGCGTGAGCTCGCAGCTGATCACCTCCAACGAGGTTTCCGGCGCCGTGTTCGATAATCTCTTGAACAGCGTGGTTACCAACGATAGCAGTGTCTACATCGACGACATTCCGCTTTACGGCAAAGGCAGCACTGTCGAGTCGTTGGGAGTCAAGGTGGATCCTGGCATTGCGTGGCCCTGAGCCGGCTCTATATAGCTACTTAGCATTATAACTCATCTTTTACATCAACAGTCTCTTCGACCTCAATCTCTCCAGTGCCCGATATCCTCAACGTCTGGACCGGCCGGTCTCCCGGGCCGGTCTTGACCTTCTCGATGTAGTCAACGACGTCGAATCCGTCGACTACTTCGCCGAAAACGACGTGTCTCCCGTCTAGCCAGCTGGTCACCACCGTGGTGATGAAGAACTGCGAGCCGTTGGTGTCCGGCCCGGCATTGGCCATGGACAACTTGTAGGCCCGGTCGTGCTTCAACTTGAAGTTCTCGTCGGGGAACTTTCCGCCGTAGATGGACTTTCCGCCGTAGCCCTTCCCTGTCTCAAAGTCGCCTCCCTGGATCATGAACTGGGGGATGATTCTGTGGAAAACGGAGTCGATGTAGCCAAAGGCGGGGTCCTTGGAGACGGTCAACTGTCTGAAGTTCTCTGCGGTCTTCGGAACAACGGAGCCGTACAAACCAAACGTGATGCTGCCAATGGGCTTGCCCTCTTCGGTGATGTTGAAGTAGACCCTGTGGGTGATGGGGGGGCTGCTCTGTGCAAGCACAAGGGGAAGCACGAGAGCAAGGAGCGCTGAGAAGATCGCAAGTCTCATTGTATGTTGTCCGGACGGGTGTTAGTGTCTCAATTGCAGTTGTGGGAACGTGGAACTGGAACTGGAAACGTATACATAGGCTTTTTGGAAAGCCAAAATCTCATTTTCTCATACACGTACTTTTGATAATTTGAGGTCACGTGATGTCACGTGAGTGTTTTGATCATGTGACTCTGAGTCAATCCATCCTTGACACCTGGCACCTGGCACCTGGCACCTGGCTACCTGACACCTAAAGCGAGAGTACCAAAAAAAAAAGCTTCAAATACCCATAGTAAGAGAAGTCTTGCGGGCCACTCGCAAGTTGCCAGACTGTTGCGCGGCGCCCAGACCCCATTGCAAGGGGAAGTTTATGTGTGTGCGTGTGTATATAATGCTATGTACAAATATGTGAAGTGTGGTGCCCTTTATGTTTCATCGCAGCGTAGAAACAGACAATCTTGCTGGTTTGCGGGAACAAAATGGAGTCCAGACCATTGTTTTCAGGTAGCGGCAACCTTCATATTCATGTCGCGTTGATTCTCTATGATATAAGGGGGGGGGGGGGGAGAAACCAGTGTTGTGCTCATTAGAACTCTCTTTCTCCCTTCTTTTCCGCATCCAATTCCTCCTGGGCGAGTTTTTCCTTCTCCTCCAATCTCTCCAACGCCACCCGCTTGGCCTTCACGGTCTTGGCGTTTCTCTCTCCTCCGTTCTTCTTCTTCCCCTTCTTGTGCTCTCTCAAGGGTTCCAAGTCGTTTTGAAACTTGTGTCTCCATCTGAGCAAATAACGTCTGGTGGAAACATCAATACCTTTGTCTTTCATTTCCTTAGAAGTCGTGTTCAAGAACTTATCCAAGTCGCCGTCGAAAGCCTCGACGTGCTCAATGCAGTTGCGTCCAATCAACTGTAAGAATGTCTCCAAATCATGAACATTCTCTTTGGTTCTCGTTGAGGTATTCGTTCTGAGCAAGTAGGAACTAGTGAACAAACTCCTGCCCAAAATGCTGGTTTTGGCTGCCGTGCTCGTTGCGCTGTTAGCAGCAAAGGCAATACGATGTACTGGTCTCAAGAGCCTGGCCAGAAACATGATCTTAAAGGCCGGTTTATGGTTGTTAATAACAGTTTCAACTGTCTTCCCTAATAAATAAAAGTGTATATTGGTATTAAATTTTTCACTTCGGTGGGTGCACGCCCTCTACAATCTAACCCACCAGGTTAAGACCAAAAACTCTACAAAAGCACCAGAAATCCTCTATCTCTTTAAGAGCAAGGTAACTATCATTGATGACCAAGAACATTCTACAGAGTATGTTCAAATCGATACTGATTAGTATTTCAACAAAAATATAGAATAAAAAGTTATGTTTGGTGTAACGATCCTGTTTGGTCTACTATTGAGTGGAAATTCAAATTGACAGGAGTCATAGCTTACAACAATCCTTTGTTCTTGAATTCTTGCAATAAAGAGTTACCCAATCTGGCTGGGGAAGGCTCAACCACAACTTGAGCGGATTCCAAAGCCTTGATCTTGGAGTTAGCATCACCCTTACCACCAGAAACGATGGCACCAGCATGACCCATTCTTCTACCTGGAGGAGCAGAAATACCAGCAATGAATGAAACGACTGGCTTAGGACCTTGTGGTCTTGTCAAGTTGTGTTGTTTCAAGAATTCAGAAGCTTCCTCTTCAGCAGTACCACCGATCTCACCAATCAAAATGATACCCTCTGTTTCATCGTCCCTCAAGAACAAGGTCAATGCATCAATGAAGTTGGTACCTGGGAATGGATCTCCACCCATACCAATGACGAGCGACTGACCCAAGCCAACACTGGTGGTTTGAGCAACGGCCTCGTAGGTCAAGGTACCGGATCTGGAAATAACACCGACTCTTCCCTTCTTGTGGATGTTGGAAGGCATGATACCGATTTTACATTGATCAGGGGCAATAAGACCGGGGCAGTTTGGACCCACCAATCTGGTCTTGCTTTGAGTCTTCAAGATCTGAGCAATTCTGACCATATCACGTTGTGGGATACCTTCGGTGATGGCCACAGCCAAGCCAATTTCGGCTTCAATGGCTTCTTCGATAGCTGCTGCTGCAATTGTAGGAGGCACAAAGATACCAGTGGCATCAGCGCCGGTTTCCCTGATGGCGTCCTTGACGGAAGCGAACACAGGCTGTCCCAAGTGGGTGGACCCGGCTTTTTTGGGGTTTGTTCCTCCAACAACCTTGGTTCCATATGAAATGGCTTGTTCGGCGTGGAAAGTGGCCTGTCTTCCGGTGAATCCCTGGTAGATGACCTTGGTGTCGCTGTTGACCTTCAAGTTCTGGATAGTGGAGGCATAGTTCTTGGCCGCTTTACTGGAGCTAAACCCACGGATAAATTGTCTATTCATCATTTTCTTTTCTGTGCTGCACCTAGATCGTCTTCTATTCTACGTCTAACAAGGTCTTTACACTCTCAAACTCGATGTTATATAGCGTGTTTTCACGTCAATTCCTTGAGCTTAAGAAGATATATCAATCGTATTTATGATTCCCAGGGAAATTCCTGTCGTGTCGACTTCAATGAACGCTCGGGCAGGGATTTGCCGGGTAAACTGCATCCTGCGTCTACGAAGTCACGGCCAAACGCCCCGATCTTACTGGCGGAGGTCGCTAGACGTCGCTGGAGCCATTCAGAAGCACGGCGGGGCGGGCTGCACGCAACGATGATGCGCTGCCGCTAGCGAGACCTTTTAGCGAGGACGAGTTTGGCAGCAAAAATCACGTTCTCACCAGAAGGCGTGGGCGCGGACCGAGGAGGACGAATCGGTCGGGTTGGGATTTTTTGGCAACAACTTTGTAGACTTTGTAGACAGTGTAGAAGGGCGGGAAAGCGTTTGCAATGAAATCAACTGACAGCGGTACTGGCTAGCCTGGGCTTCTGTAGCCAGCAGGCACGTACCAGCTCTGCAAGGAGAGCAGCTGGGCCTTCAAGCGGCGTTTCTACGAGCTCGGGGGCACGTTTTGGCATTTTGGCTGCAATGAGAACGAGATCTTTTGGCAGTCACTAAAGTAATGGCGTTTTCTCGCAATATAAAGGGCCCAGGACCACCCAAACCAATGTCATTTCGCTCGCGTGTGCTATTATTGTGCATGGGTGCTTTTTCAGCAAGATTTGGGGGCTTTATGGTGGTTTTTTTCTGTCGTTTAAGGTGTTTGTTGATTTGGCTGCGATCTGACGATATATTGAAGCATTTAAGGGGCATTTAGGGGGCATTTAGGGTCGCCGAAGGGGTATAATGTGGCTCTTATAGGCCCCTGTATGCTCCTGTTTCTTTAGATGGATTTTTTAGGGGGTTTTTTTCATGCTGTTATGGAGGTGTGACGGCTTGCAACGAGAGGAATAAAAGAATGTGCCATACAAGAGATTCGTGCCAGAAATCCTGATCAGAACGCCCGTAATGATCTGCTCTAGTCATTCAGATGGTCTTGTGCTTGACGTTTTGACAAGGAAAGATAGTTTGAGTTGTTGAAACCATGCAAAGTTGGTCTGAAAGCATATTATATGACGGGGCAATGAATCGTGCAACTTGTTTGCAAGTTACAGTTACTATTCACGAACGATCCGAAACCAGACTCAACATACTACCTACAGTTTCCTGGGGTATTCTCTGCGGGCTCTGCTAGCTCTGCTGGCTCTGCTGGCTCTGCTGGCTCTGCTGGCTCTGCTGGCTCTACCAGTTCCACCAAATCCGCCAATAGACATACGGCATGTCCTGCTACAGTCTATTCTCTACGTTCTTGACTGAAAGAGTCGTGATTATAACGGTGGTTCTAAACACGCTAGATACACGAGCGACAACCGCTCAATAGTTGAATATACTCTTGTAGTAGAGACTCCTGCTGTGGAGCAAATCCCAGTCACTCATTGATATCCACATCTCGTTGACCACCTTCAACCTACCATACACACTTCCTCCCTTCCAGGTAAGCATCTCGGGGTCCAATTCCCTTGGAGGCGGGAGCACGTTCACCGGCAAAGTGCTTCCCTTGTCGCAGATTAAGTCGATCTTGTCCCAGTCGAGCTGCGGTTTGGTTTGGTTATTGATATCTTCTAGTTCGTCGTCAGTCAACTCGATTTCCTCCAACGGTTGCTCAGGTGAGGTTTTCTTGGACTCCTTCAACTTGTCGATCAATTGCTTCCTCAACTCATCTTGCTTCAGTCTCTCGATGGTCACGTAGTCCAAGACTTCATCGGTGGTAGACGTCGACAAAAACTTGGGTCTCCAAATGTTGATTCTGTCGGAGAGAATCAAGTCAAAGCCTGGAATTTTGGCCAACCCTCCGCCAACAATCAAGAGATTGTCATAAAGCTTTTGGGCCTTGGTGAAGTCGGTGGCCACACACGCTCCTGCAATGGACTCGATGACTGCCTTTTCCAACGCTGTGATTACTCTGTTTTCTGTATGGTCAAAGACAGCCGTCTTGCTGGGTTTTGGCTTGGAAAACGGATTAGCAGACTTACTACTCCTGGTATCCTGAAGACTCAACAACAAGTCCTCGTCGTCCATGTCGGCGTGTGTCACCTGCTTTATCAAGTTTTCATGAGACTTGGAGTATGGGTTGTTAGGTTTGGACGAGTATTGGTCAGTCGATCTTGTGAAAAGCCTCTTCTCGCCAGCACCTTTATTGATCTCAAACAACTCTGGGTAGAACAACCCCATTGGCGCAAGCATCACCTCGTCAAACACCTTGAACTCATACTTCTTGGTGCCTTCAAACGGTTTCCTTTTATAAAAGTTATACAACTGAACGGCGATGTCGGCGTCTTGGAAAGTGACAAAGTTCTCCTTCAATGTTTGGGCCAACTCCCAATCATCGTTCCTGCTGTTCAAGTTGATCTCCTTATACGGGAACAGACTCTGCAAGAGTAATTTGATGAAGGCCTCTGTTATGTTATCGCCGCCATAGTTGAGAGTGATTCTCGAGTCATTGATCACCATGCCCTCATCCACACAAGCAATTGATGTCGTCTGGGCACCTACGTCTATCACACAAGCGGACGCTGCGCCCGCTCCGAACGTGGCCAGAACGGCCTCCTGGATTATCGCCACTTTTCCGAAGCCTACGAGTCTGAACAACAAGTCTACCCACGTCTCAACGTACATCTTATCATACAAGTCAGGGATCACGATGATGGCTTTCAAGGTGCCCACCAGTTTGATTTCAAGATCATTCAAGGCCAGTAGCACTATGTTGGCCAAATCTCCTAGTATCTCTTCTGGGGAACGGTAATCGGGGGATCTTTCGTTGAACTTGCCATCGACTAAGGGGTATCTCAACTTCCACGAACTGAATTTGTCACTGATGGGCAACTTCAACGCGTCTTCTCCGACAAAGAACCTTCTGTTCTTGACGTCGGTGATCCACGTCTTGGGGAACGGGTCGTTGTGCTCCGGGATGTCTTCTGGTAGCTGCCTTCTGTTGAAGTTGGCGGCACCCTCCCGCGAGTTGGGGAGAATTCTTCGCTTGTAAAACCTCATCCTGGCCTTGAAATCCTTCACCACCGTTGCCTTTGCCTCGTCAAACGCTACGCCAAAGTCCACCGGGTCGTTTTCGTCTTCTTCTTCTTCTGCCGTTGCCCCTACGTGGCGCTTTGGCGACACATCTGACGATATGCGGTACGGCTCGTTGGTGGGGACAGCCACCACGGCCTTGACGGTCTGCGGGAACGCATCGGTGGCCCTGCCGATCCGTATGTGCGATGATCCTGGATGGATTATGATGGTATCAAACCCCTGCTTGGCCTTTTCCTCGGAAACCTCCTCCTCGTTGTCGTCGTCATCATCTTCGTCGTCGTCGTCATCGTCGTCCGCAAGTGCCTGAGCATTCAAGTCGTTCTTTTTCTTTTCCAACTCGTCCTTGATGCCGTTCAAGTCGTACTCGTCGAAGTTTCTGCTCGCACCCACCGAGTCCTCCCTCCTGTCGTCGCTGTTGTTGGCGTTGCTGCTGGAGTTGGTGCCGTTGTTTTTCTTGAGGTTATTAAGTTTCAGCTGGAGCAACTTCTCATTCCTCCAGTTCCTGATGAACGAGATCTGCTCATCCTTCTTCAAATAGTCGGTGTAGTAGTTCTTTTGGTTGATCAACGGGATACTCTTGATACTGGTCAAGCCAAACCCATTCTCAGACTCGAACCGGCCGATCCCCGTCTTCTTGAGGTTCTGTGCAATTGTTGCTGCTGCCTTGATCCGGCCTTCCTTTCTTCGCTGCAACACTTCTGCCGACGGCTTCTTGCCCGTGGCGGGGGGTTTTCTACGTCTTTTCGCTGGCAACGACGCCTCTTCTCCCTCGACGGTGGTGTTGGCTCCATCGGGGTCGCCTGGGGGGGCCGTTTCCTCATCGGGGCCCTCTTCTATCTTGGGGGCGATGTCCTCTGCTGGCTCCAGCACAGGCGCCGGCGATGATTCCTCCTGGGGAGTGGACATGCTCGCTCAAATCTCCTTTGTGTTGGTACCAAGTGGTGGTGGTGGTGGTTGTTGGATTGAATTCGGTGAAAAGTTTCAGATAGGCAATTCGAGCCCTTTTACATCGCGACAAGATGAGACGGTACACGGTACTTTTTGACTAAACGAAGCAGTATATAAACGAGGAAAAGTTGGAGGGGAGACCAGTGAGGCCAGAGGATTGCGGTGCTCCCAGTGAGTGGGGCCTACGTCTATTTATCAGTCCTATGATCATCTATCAGTAGTTTAGAGGGACTTTTGGTCTCCTTTTCAACAGATTGAGCCCCGCGGCAGCGTCGTTCAAGTCCCTATGCTTCAGGGGACTCGGACGCGGCAGAAGTGGGGTGGTGCGCTCGTCCTTCTTGTGCTTGGAAAGCGTCATGATGGAGCTTTTGGAGACGGATCGGGAGTCGTGATCCCAGAGCTTCTTTTTCCAAAGCGACAACGAGGTGTGGAGCTCGTAGAGCCTGACAAGGTCCCTCTTGGGCGACGTTCTGTTGGCGGTGATGGCGGCGTAGAGACGCTCGTACTCGTCGTACCGGGCCTTGAACTTGGATGCTAGGGTTTTGTAGTAGTCGTGGTGTTTCTCTAATGCGGCCGGAGCTAGGAGCGGCGACGGAGATGCGGTGGAATAACATGCTGGTTGCGGAGATGCTGAGTGCGGTGGCCCAGGAGCTGGCTGGGCGGGAGGATCGAGACGAGATGACGGTCCTACGTGGAGAAGTGGCTCTGGGGTTGGTGCCGGTGGTGGTGGTGCCGATTGGCACTTTTTCTGATCCTCCTCCGGCGACGACGAAGGGGAGATCATGGAGTATTTCCTCTTGGTGGGGGAGCGGGTGGGCTTGGGGGATCGTAAGCTAGAAGTGTCGGAAGGTGGTTTCTTTGCCGTGGTGGTGGTGGTTCTTTTTTTGGTGAAAAACCCTCCCATGAGAGCCTGTGGAGATGGCTTTGCATCGGTGACAGGATCACCGTCCTTCTCGGTGATCTTCTTGCGGAGAGGGTGTGTGGCCAGGTACCCGAGCCTGGTGAGGGCATTGTTGACGTTGTTGATAATACGGCTCCTGTCGTCGTCACTATACAGCCATTGCCATGGCCGGAGCTCCTTATACGACTTGTCCTTGAGTATGTAAAAGACATCACCGTTTGGAATCAACGTGGCGTGGCCGATGTTGGGGAACACGTCCTTGGCGATGAAGACGTCGTCGGCGTCGTACACCTGCGAATACTTGGAGATCAACGGGTCTATGGAGACGTTTAAGATCGCGGCCAATGTCAGTTTGGTGAAGGGACCGAGCGCACTAAGGGTCAAGAACTTACGTTCGATTTCGGTGGCAGAGTCTGTCTCGGTCACACGATACGTGGTCCTGTTGCTGGGCGTGCGTGGAGCCGTCAAGGTGGCACTGGCACTGGCAGACGATGTCTTGGGGGCATTGACGTCGAGCAACGTGGTGACACGGCCTTGGTACGATGCTGCCGTGAAAACGGCGTACTTGAACCCATTTCCGGTGGTGCTCTTGCTGAGTGGGTACGTCTTTGTCAGCACCAGCACCTCGTCCTTGAGTGGCCGTTTGTGAGCGTCGTTTGAGATATTTAAGTCGTTTGCCTTGTTTGCCTTGTTTTTCTTGTCTGTGTGGTTTGAGTGGTCTGCGTTGTCTGTGTCATCATCCATCGTGATGCTATAGTGGCCATTGTTAACCACGAGCTTCACTCTTTGGTTTTGCACCCAGCACCGGCGAAGATCGTCCAAGACACCGCCGTCAAGCCTGATACCTACAAGATCATGTCTGGGCTCGATCACGTAAGACTTGGGTGCCATGCCCCGGTGTTGGTGGTCCCTTTTTTTGTCGGTTGGGATTTGGTGGTGGAAGGATGGATAACGGATCTCGCTGATTTAAAAGGCCGTGGGTTTCCTTTAGAATCGGTGGGAGGTGGTGGCCAAGCGTGGGGTGTGACACTGTCTGTCGGTATGGTAAGATGTTTAATGTCTGAGTGTCTGTAGCACGGCCTTCGTTGTTGCCCCGTGGTGTCACCCTTGATGTGATTTTCAACCAGAAAAATGGCTGCCTGATGTCGGAGATGATTCCAAGCCTGACAAATTTAACTATGGGGGTAACAGGGGCTCAAACTGAGGATGGGTAAGGAAAGCAGGAAACGGGAAACGGGAAACGGGAATGAAGGGAAAAAGGAATAAGGCAAACAAAGAGAAATAATTATCCCGCTAGTGGAGGTTGATCTGCTTCTTCGTATTATGGGAGGATATAGTAGAAGCATGAAAACATTCCCGGTTTGTCCTGCATATACGCGAGGGATGTTAGCGCGGGTGTCCGTTGCGCCGCACGTGATCTGGTGTTTTGGTGTGGGAGGAGGGTGTGGGTGCCGGAGGGGGGCTTCCCAAACGGGCAATTTTTCAGATTTGACGGTCTTTAGTGGGTGTGATTCGGTAAGTCTATGGGCCCTAGACTCCTGTTCACTGGATTCTCTCGCTAGATAAGCGGGCGTAAAATAATAAGGGGGGTGGCCGCGAGCGCCATCACGGAGACGACGTAACGCAAGCGACGTGGGGCGATGCCGTCGTAGCGAGAACATATGCCCTTCCGCCGCCGCCACCATGGGGCGCCATGTGAACCCCCAGCGCCGGCGGGGTGGAGGGGGCAGGAGACAGTCACATTTGGACAACGTAGTTACGTAAGGGAAACAGAAGGTAGAGGATAGAGTGATAGGACGGCGAGCAAGAGCGGCAAGTAGCGAGAGAGGGCAACAGATGGGATAAATAGCGAAAGGTGGCTAGAACATAGTGAGCGGTAGTGAGAACTAGTGAGAAATAGAAATAGTGAATTAGTGAGAACTAGTGAGAGGTAGTGAGAAATAGAAATAGTGAGAATTAGTGAGAAATAGTGAGAACTAGTGAGACATTAGTCAAAACTAGTGAGAAATAATGAAGATTAATGAGAATTAGTGAGAGTTAGAGAGCAATAGCGAGAAATAATGAAAATTAGTGAGAAATAGAAATAGTGAGAACTAGTGAGAGTTAGTGACAACTAGTGAGAACTAGTGAGAACTAGTGAGAACTAGTGAGAGTTAGTGCGGACTAGCGAGAACTAGTGAGAACTAGTGAGAGTTAAGTATATGCAAGTTGGGATGAACTGTGATTGACCACGACGTAGCGAAAGCCAACAGAACACAGCGAGTCAACGACAAATAGCGACAGCTAACGAGAAACGGCGAGAAAACAACAGCCTGTGAGTCCGTCGTGTGGACTAGCGAGGTATCGTGGACTACGACCCATCGTTGAATAGCGAGTACGGTTTTCTCTTACCGTTGCCTGTACCAGCCCTGCCAGTCTGAAAGCCCTGCCTGAAAGCCCTGCCTGAAAGCCGGACCCCATCCCTCTTCTCCTCTCCTGTAACAACGCTCATTAGACAGCAAGTACCGGCCCTTTTCTCGTCTGCTACTGCTGCTACTACTGCTACTCTTGCTACTGCTGCACCATGTGTGTGCTGACGTAATCGCCGCCGCCGGCTTATGTAATCCATTCTGCTTACGTAGAGCCCACGCTCACACACAACGACCCCTTTTCTTCGTGTGTGTCTGCTTAGGTAAGCGTTTCCGTGGTGGGTAGGTGGGTAGGTGTCTGTCTGTCTGTCTGTCTGTCTGTCTGTCTGTCTGACAGAGCATAAACCTTTTCCTACGTCAGTGTCTGTCTGTCTGCCAGTGTAAACCTTTCCCTGCTTGGGTAAACCTTTCCTGCTTATGTAAGCTATTTCCTGCTTGTGTAGCGTATTTCCTGCCGCTGCTGCTGCTGCCGCTGCTTATGTAAGCGCGTCACGTGCGCGTGCCCGCTGACGTAAGCGGCGGGTGATCCCTGCTCTTGCGCTGCTCGGTCTCACCAAGTTCTTCTCTATCGATGTTACTGGTAACCAAACAGACCCACTTCCCCTGAAACCCCTTCTGCGCACCTTCACAGCTCCGGTGCCCTTCTTCCTCCCGACACTCAGACACCAAGACACCGCGCGTTCAGACACCGCCGCTCAGCTCACGCCACCGCTCAGACACCCAACGCCCCCCCAGTTTTTGTCTGTCAGTCAGACACTTTCTCAGACACTTTCCTCGCCCGCATCCATGTTCAAGTGGGTCCAATCGGGGCTCTCCGCCGTCGCCGGCACAGCCGAGCCGGAGTACGGCAAGGAGGCCATCCACCCGGTGACCGACGCCATCAAAAGTGGCGGCGCAAAGACGTGGAGGCATCCGACACTGTCGGATTTGACGTGGAAATCGCCCTCCTACACCAACGTCGAGACGCAGACATTTTACTTCACGTGCCTCGAGTCGGGCTACACCGGCTTTGCCCAGGTGATCCACTCCAACGTGATGGGCGTGCACACCACGGCCCAGTTCACGTTCCGTCTCTACCGTGCCGTTGACGGCAAGGAAGACGTCAAGATCTGGACGTCGACCAAGTTGGACAACTTCAGGACCGACGGGCCCAACTTCTACGCCGACAACTTGTCGTTCCAGCTCAACGAGGCCGGCGACCAGTACGTGCTCAAGTCGTCGGTGACCAGGGAGTCGATAGTGGAGCTCACCATCGACAGGCTCGCGCCAGGGGTGATTTTTGGCGACGACGGCACCACGCTCTACGGCGACAACGTCGCCGAGCCGTGGGGGTCCATGCGCCACGTCTTCTGGCCGCGCTGCGGCGTGAACGGCGTCGCCATCACGCCGGCCCGGTCGTACGACATTGCCGGCTACACCATGTTCGTGATGGCGTTGCAGGGCATGAAGCCGCACCACGCCGCCAAGTCGTGGAACTTCTTGAACTTCCAGTCGGAGCACTACAGCGCCGTGCAGATGGAGTTTACGACGCCCAAGTCGTATGCATGCACCAAGGTGAATGTCGGCATGGTGTGCCGCGACAACGAGGTGCTTTTAGCGTCGATCGACAATGACATTATGCACGAGAATGCAGACACCGACGAGGTGGGGTGGCCGGTGCCCCGCTCGATCGTGTTCCGCTACGACAGCGACAACGACGCGGGCGAGCACGTCGTGGCCAGCGTGCGCGGCGACCTCACGCAGTTGGTGGAACGGGTCGACGTGATGGCCGAGATCCCGCAGTTTGTCAAGAACATCGTCAGCGGCGTGGCCGGGGCCAAGCCGTACATCTACCAGTTCTGCAACGAGCTCGAGATCCACGTGGACGGCCACGGCGACGAGAAGGGCATCGGGTACAACGAGGCCACGTTCATCTCGGAGTAGGGAGCGCTTGCCGGGCGCGCTCGCTAGGCGCGCTCGCTAGGCCCTCTCGCCAGGCCCTCTCGCCAGGCCCCCTTGCCAGGCCCTCTCGCTAAGCATGCCCCTCTGCAGGTGCGCGCGCCGCAGTCTGACTAGTCTGACGTTTGTCTGACGTGTGTCTGCCGCTGTCTGCCGCCGTCTGCAGGTGGGTTTCTTCCCCACGCGGGGCAGCACCTCGCTAATCTCGCCACGATATCTAATCACGCCACGCCCGGCGGCCTATGCCGCGCTAATTTCTACAGTTACTGATTGAATACATATTCGTTTACTATGAACGGCGAAGCGACGTAGCGACGTAGCGAAGCGATGTCGCGCAGCGGCGTAGTAATTCCTGCCAGCGATGCCTTTTAGCGACGCGGCGACTCCGGCTAGCGATGCCTTTTAGCGACGTAGCAACGCCTTCTAGCTCTCGACGCCTTCTAATGGTGCAAGACTGTTACTTGAAGATGACCCAAATGCTAAAGTTGTCATTGAGCAGACGGAAACCCACGACATTCGATATTAGGACTGTGAACCGTAACTTTTGATTTTTATAATGATAAAGAGACATATAAGCGGCGTAGCGGCGTAGCGGCGTAGCGAAGCGAGGTCGCGATGCGGCCAAGCTGGTTTTAGCGAAGCGAGGTCGCGATGCGGCCAAGCTGGTTTTAGCGACATGGCGATGTCTTGTAGCGAGATTAGCGACAAAACGACGTAGCGACAAAACGACGTAGCGACACCTTCTAGCGACATAGCGACGTCTAGTAGCGAGATTAGTGACGTAGCGACGTAGCGAAAAACGACGTACCGACCTAGTGACGTACCGACCTAGTGACGTACCGACGTACCGACCGGCGCGCGCTGCGCCCTGCGCGCTAGCGGCGCTCCACGACAAAACAGTGGAGAAACACGTAGCCCCCCACCAAAAACACCCCCGTCAACGCCCCCAACCACGCGGCGTCGTGCCAGTACGCCCCCACGTCAAACCCAAACGAGCTCAAGATCACCGCGCCGGGCACCTCGATGGAAAGTCCGTATTTTTTCTCGCGCAAAATCAAGTCCTTGACCTCGTTGATGGAGAGCGCCTCGTAGCCGTAGTGGAACACCGAGATCCACTCGAGCCAGCGCACCTGCGCCCGCAAGTCGTCGCTGTTGACAAAGAGCCCGGCGAACAAGAGCGAGAACAAGAGCACCAACACCCCCACCATGGTTGCGGAGCCCGGGTCGCCCACCACGATGCCGACAATTAATATCTGCACCGACACTGCAAGGTTGAACAACACCAACACCAAGAGACACTTGAGGAAGCCGTTGTGCTGCATGGTCAACCCCACCAACGGGTACGCGACACTGATCAAGATCACCGGCGGGAGCACGCGCAACGGCACCACGTCGCAGAGAACCTTGCTCAAGTAGTAGCTGAACGGATGGTAGTAGTAGTTGGCGCGCTCGCGGATGAAGATGACCCGCTCGGACGAGAACAGGTGCAACCCGGTCAACGCCGAGAAGCCGAACAACGCCAACACAAAGAAAAACAACCCCAAGCGGTTCTGGAACCCGCTGATGTCGAGCGCGGTGTCGTAGTAGAGGTAGCCGCAGAAAAGGCCGACGGCGAACGACAAGACGTAGTGGCTGAGAAGCAACCTGGGGTTGCGGTACAAGTTCTTGAACGTCCGCGACGAGAGAATGGCGACCTGCGATGCAAACGACGCGCGGCGGAACAGCCGCGCGGCGGCGATAATGTCTGCGTCATGCAGACTGCTGCCGACAAGGTCGGCGATGTCCTGTTTCAACTCGGCCGCCAACACCGACTCGCCGAACACGGCGGGCAACTTGTTGCTGAACTGCACGTACGTGGCGCGCTCGCCGTTGTCGTCGCGGCCGTGCCGGACGCTGTAGTTGTACTCGTCGCGGTGGACGGCGAAGTGCTCCCACTCGCGCGTGGTGTCCTCGTCGGCGTCGTCGGGCGAGCGCAAGAAGCGCTCGTGCACGTCGTCCGCCAGCGCGGCGGCGCTGTCGCTGTCGGCGCCAAAGAGCGCGGCGCTGTCGGCGTCAGCCGCACTGGCTGCCGCAGTGTCTGCAGCAAAGTCGGCAGCAAAGTCGGCAGCAAAGCCGGCACTGTCTGCAGCAAAGTCCGCAGCGTCGGCGCCGCCAAACCACGCCGCACCGCCTGCGGCGCCCTTCGACGCGCCCCCCACCTTCAATGTCTTGCGGTGGTTGGCGGTGATGTCGATCAAGTAGTCCGCGATGTTGTACCCCAACGGGCACTTGTACCCGTGCTTGGCGAAGAAGTCGTTGCACCGGATCATGTCGCCCGAGTAGATCAAGTCGCCCTCGCTCAACAAGAGCAACTTGTCGAACAACGACACGATGTTGCTCCGCGGCTGGTGGATGGTGAAGACGATGGTGCGCTGGTAGTCCTTCGCCAACCGCACGAGACACTCCACCACGTTGCGCGCGTTGTACGAGTCGAGCCCCGACGTGGGCTCGTCGAGGAAAAGGATCGCCGGCGACGTCACGAGCTCGCACGCGATGGAAACCCGCCGCTTCTCGCCGCCGGAGATGCCTCTGGTGAGGTCCGACCCGATGAGCCTGTCCTTGATGGCGACGATGCGCAACGCGGTGAGCACCTCCACCACGCGGGCCTCCTTGGCCCGCAACGGCATGGCGCGCGGGAGCCGGAGCAACGCGCTGTTCAACACCGTCTCGTACACCGTCAACGTCGGGAAGAGATGGTCCTCCTGGTCGACAAACCCCACCATCTTGCGGTAGCTGGTGGGGGGCACGCGCTGGCCGTTGACGGCGATGTGGCCGCTGACGGCGCCGTTCTTGTTGCGGCCCGCGAGGATGTCGAGCAACGTCGTCTTGCCGGCGCCGGACCCGCCCATGATCGCGAGACACTCGCTGGGGCGCACCACGCCGGAGACGTTGCGGATGATGGTGGTGGGGGCGCCCGCGGCGCCCGCCACCGCGTAGCCGACATTGTCGAAGCTGAGCGTCGCCAGCACCGCCGCACGCGCGGCTGCGCTGTCTGCATTGTCTGCACTGTCTGCATTGTCGCTGTCTGCATTGTCTGCGCTGTCTGCGCTGTCGGCGCTGTCTGCGTTTCCGCTGCTGCGGAACAACGGCGACTTGCGCACGTTGTACAACACCGCGAGCACCACCGTGCCGCTCACCGCCGCCACGCTGAGAAGAAGCACCACGTTCCCCCACGTCAACTGGCTGCGCGTGGGGGCGTCGTACCCGGGGATCTGGCTCTTGTGCACGCACTCGCCCGACGCGCAGTGCAACGTGATGAACGGGTCGCCGAACACCGACGAGATCAAGTCGTTCATGCTGGGCTCCGAGAACCGGCAGTCCTTGTTGGCGATGTCGCACGCAAAGAATCCGGGCCCTCGGATGGTCTCCGACAAAAAGTCTGAAATGTCGATGGACCCCGACTGTCCGCATAGCATGCGGTCGGGCAAGCACTTGCATGCGACATTTTTGCAGCTGTACGTGGTAGCGTTCCGGGACAAGTCGTAGTCGAACGAACACTGGTCGAGATCGCAGTAGAACGACTCCTGCTGCGCGATCCAGAACTGGAAGTTGCACCGCTCGGACGGCTTGTCGCAGCTGAACGTGACCTGCGGGCGCTTGCCCTTGAGGATGTCGACGATCTTGCTGTTGGTGACGTCGCACATCTGGTGGAGGCGGTTGATGACGATGCCGTCCTGGTAGCAGGTGCCCCGCAAGCCCTCGGGCACCAACGGGTCGCAGGCGCTGTCGTGGGTGCAGAGGTTGCAATTGATGCCGGCCCAGCCGTCGCGGCACGCGCAGGTGTCGTTGGCCGGCCGCACCGGCCGCTGGCCGTTGCCGTCGGAGAGCGCACCGCACAACGGCTCGGAGCAGTCCATGCCTCCGTAGCCGTCGCGGCACTCGCACATGCCGGTGAACGTGTTGCACAGCGAGAACTGCGTGCACTCGAAGTTGGGCAAGTTGCAGTTGAAACAGGGCGGGCATTCGCCGTCGCCCGGCGAGTCCCCCACCGATGGGGGCAGGTTGACGACAAAGACGTCGTTGAACACGGCACTGGTCTTGATGCGGTCGAAGCCGAGGCCGTCGCCGGCGGCCGCTCCGGCGGACACCTGGAGCATCGCGCACACGGCCACGGCCGCTGCTCGAAGGAAAAGAGCCGGCTTCATGGCGCAATGGGGCGATGGCGTAGCGAGTGAAGGGAGAAACACGGCAAAGACGCGTGGATTGTCAGTGGAAGGCGCTCGTGTGCACGTGTGCAGTGTCCGAGTTCGCTAGTACGACTCTCTTTTGCGGGAACGGGAGACAATTGGGTGTGCAATTGTCGGATACTATGCTGGAGGTGGATTAACAAGCAATTTAATGATGATTGCGAGATATTATATAGCCACGTGCACGTGACAGGTGGGATTTTTGGTAATGGTGATGGTGGGGGGCACGCTGTCTGGTGGGGGCGGGGCCGTGTGGTTGCGCGAACAGACACCAGACCCCAGACACCAGACATCAGACATCAGACACCAGACCCCAGACATCAGACACCAGACACCAGACATCAGACACCAGACATGCCGCAGTCGACGCCCTCTGACAGGGCCCGTGATACTTTAAAACTGTCAGCGTATATTATAGGCGGGCCGTGGCCCGCTAGATGTGAATCGCCCGCTGGGCAACAATGGTCGGTATATTAATATATATAAGAAGAAGGCGCCGCTGCTGGGAGTCGCTAGGAGTCGCTAGGAGTCGCTAGCTCGCGCTAGCTCGCGCTAGTCGTCGCTAGTCGTCGCTAGCCGGCGCCACGCGCCGCCGGAGCGGCTCGATGTACTTCGCCATGAGCGAGTCCCGCACGTACACGATGTAGTACGGCGTCGCTGTGTTGCCGTCCGCAAAGTCAAACACCTCTGACTGGGGCACCTCGGTGACAGTCTCGTCGTTGTACTTGCGGTAGATGTTCCTGAAGGGGTCCCTAATGTAGATCCAGTAATGGCCGTAGCTGGCCTCTCCACGATGGATGAAAATGGCAAAGATTGAATAGCCCACGCTGGTGTGGGCGTCGAAATGGTGCGCCGAGCGGTGTTCAAGCAAGCGAATGCGATCGTTGATGGCCTGTATGGACTCCTTGAGACCGTCAATGTGCGCCTGGATGGCATCGACCGTCGCCAGACTGACTTGCAACGAAGGGTGGCTCGCCACGCGTGTCTCGAGATACTTCTTGGTAGCGATGAGGGTGTCGATGATGGAGAGTTTATTGTCGGCGTCGAGCTGTAAAAGGTCCGTCTTTTTGCGCCGAAGGTCGCTCAACTCATTTTTCCATTCAAAAAGCTCGCTACGACGACGAAGAATGTCGGTGTCGTCGGTGTCAAGGTACCGATCCAAATACAACTTCTCGCTGAACGGAATCGGCTCGAGCGACTTGTACGGCATGAGCCGTTCCCTATCGAACAACACACGCTGTACGTGGAACTGGAGCACGTCGGGTGCCTGGCTGATGGTCAATGATTTCTTGGCCAAGCCCTCGTCGAGCCGGACCACGTCCTCGCCAAAGTAATTGTCCAACGAGTCGTAGATGTTCTTCGGGTGGTCGCCAACGTTGATAATGAGACTGAAAAATCGCTCCGTCGACACCCGCGGCGCCTCGCTGGAGTCCAACGGCGTGATGATTTGCTTCGTCTTGCCGTAAAAGAGTCTTTTGATCAAGTCTCGCTGCTCGCCGTCATCCTCCAAGCCCTCGGGCTCGAGCGCACTCTCGATCTGGAAAACGACGTTCTCCATGCACTCGGTGACGTCCTGCTGGCGGCCGATCTCGATGGCGCTGTCGATCTCGTCGGTGCTGATCGGCAACACACGACGCTGATGCTGCAGGATCGACTGCAGGCTCGGCTGCAGGGGCGGCTGCAGGGAACGCGCGCGAGAGCCCACGGAAGAGTTGGCCAGCGACGTCGCCAGCGGCGCGCCGGGACCATCGCCAATCACCTCCACCAGCTCGCTGGAAACGCTCTCCATACTTGCTAAGCTCGCTACGCTCGGGGTGCGGCTGGGCCCTGCATCACGCTGCGTCGCACCTGCAGCTGCAGCTACTGATGCAGCCGCCAATGCGGTCTCCTGCGGACCATCCACCTCGCTAACCATCTCCACGTCGTCGTCGTTGTCGTTGTCGACGGATGCAGCGTCCTCCAGAGGCGGCGACTGGGACCCCACGACAATAGGATCGTCGCCGTGCGCTCCTAAACTGGCCCCCGACCTAGCGCCAGCACTAGAGCCAGCGCTTTCGCTCGCGCTCGCATTAACGTTGGCGTCCGTGGACACGTCGTCTTCCTTGAAGTTCACCGGCTGCGACAATGGCAAGAACGACAAGTACGCCAAATCTTTCGCCGGCGCCACACACCGCTCGCGGGTGTCAATCATCTCGGTGAAGAGCGACTGCAAGTGGTAGATGAATTGATAGGACCGCTTAATCTCTGCGTCCTCCACCCGACGGCCCCCCACTTTCCTGTCACGGAGACGGTCGCTGTCAATGGAGTCCTTGTCGAACGCAAGCACCATGTCGCGCAACGGCCCAATGCAAAAGTAGTACTGCAACAACGAGTTCAAGTAGCACGTATTGCCGATGTTGTCGAGGCCCGCGGGCCACTCGTGCGTCGGGAACACGGACGCCTCGATCTTGCCCGTTTGCAAGAAGCTGGTGAGAACTTGCGACGACCGCGCGCCAGCGATGGCGCGCAAGCAGCGTCGCAACGCCGGCAACCGTTCCGGCTCGCACTCCATCCACCGGCGCCGGAATAGCGTGATGAGCTCGGCGTCTGAGCTGCCAGCACCAGCACCTAGCGCGGCGTATGCGCCTGCCAACGCATCCTGCGAGGTGTCCTGCGAGGTGTCCTGCGAGTCCTGATGCAAGTTGTTCTGCGGATCCTGCGGATCCTGCTGCAGCTCTTGCTGCAACTCTTTCTGCAGCTCCGTGTGCATGTGCACCGCCGTGCGTCCTGCCACCTGCTGCGCTTCGGGCTGCGCTTCGTGCTGCTCGTGCGGCGGGTGCGGCGGGTGCGGCGGCGCACCCTGTACGAAATCGTCTGCGATGCCCGCCGTCTCCACGTAGTTCACCAAAAAGAAGCTCTTGCGGTGCAACGACACCGACAACAACGCCTTTTCCAACTGCACGATGTCGTTGTCGCCGCTGGCGAGGCCTCGTGCCTTCAACTCCTCGAGCTTGAACTCGTACGCCGTCACCACCACCTCGTCCTCGGTGATCTCCTCGATGTTGAGCTCTTCCATGGCGATGTGCACCGGCATGAGCTCGTTGCGCACAAACTCCGCGAGCTCGGGAGACGCCGTCGCCCTGCTGATGGTGCGGAGGTGGTTATTGTAGTACTGGTAGTTCTTACTGTCGCTGCGACAGCAATTCTGGTATCTTTGGATGATCTGGGCCACGTCGGGGCCCTTTGCCGCGTCGGTGCTACCGGTGCTGCCGGTGCCAGGGACGCCGCTCGCTATGCCGAGCGCCTGCAACGCTGCCATGTAGTCGCTGTATCCAACCAACTCGCCCCGGGAAACGAGGTTCTGCCAGTATGTCCGTAGCTTGTTGTTGGTGGCGCCGTTGCGCAGCGCAATCACGCTCCTGAGCGAGTCCACGTAATGCAACTTGTTGGCCGGGTCCGCTGCCACGGTGTTCTCGAAGCACCGGATGATGTATTCGTTGCGGAAGAACGTGCTGGCGCTCAAGTTGACCAAGAACGGGTACCGTGTCGAGTCGTTGCTCTTGAAATACGCCAGCCCGATGTGTTTGTCGAACTCGTTGACGGTCTGGAACACCTCTGCCATGTTGTCGGAGTACGAGTAGTTGGTGACAAACTCGTTGGCGTGGCCGGCGTCGCCGTACACGCGGCCAAGGAACACGAGCTCGAGCACCTTCCGCACGTACTCCTCCCTGAGTCCCAGATGGCGTGCCAAGCTCGGGGGCACCAACTCGGTGCCCGCAGCATTGGTGGTGAAGCGAAGCTTGCGCAAAAGCAAGTCGACGTCAACCTGCGAGTCCAACACCGTGTCGTTGAGCGAAATCGTCTTGAGCGAGTCGCCGGGCGCCAGCAAGAGCGGGCCTCGCAACGCACGGATCAACGTCTTGAAGCAATGGGTGTGGTTGGGGACAACGTCGCTGGAGAGGTTCAAGTTGGGATGGCGCGCGACGCCACGCAAGTAGCGGGCGGTGATGGCCTGCTGGTCCACCATCGGACGCAAGTCGTCGTGCGAGAACTCGGGGCCGAACACGGTGGCTCGCACGTACTGTGTGTTGGCGGAATTGGACCCCACGAAAAAGGCGTCGTCCACCGCGCGCGCGTCGCTAGGGCCGCGCGTGTCGCTAGACTTGTCGCGAGGTTTGTCGCTAAGTCTGTCGCTAAATGTGTCGCTAAGTCTGTCGCTGGGTTTGTCGCTGGGTTTGTCGCTAGACTTATCACTAAATCTGTCGCTAGGTTTCTCACTGAGTTTGTCGCTAGGTTTCTCACTAGGTTTGTCGCTAGGTTTCTCACTAGGTTTGTCGCTAGCGCCGTCGCTGGCGCCGCTGCCGCGCGCGCCGGGCCACTCGCCCAACACCGCGAGCTCTTCCGCGCCCAACACCCTGCGTGGCACGACGTGGTAGTCGTACTTGTCCGTAGCGGCGACGAACGGGCTGGTGGCGCTGGTGAGCACCACGAGCCGGAAGTGGTGGACGTTGTCGGCGGCCACGAGCAAGCCTCGCACCACCGTCACCAGCCGGGCGCCGTCGAGCAGCGTCGTCTCGACCGTGGGCGCGTAGTTCAAGTGGTTGTTCAACGTGAGCATAGCGCGGTCGTCGGTGCGCTGAGACGCTAGCACAGCGAGGTTCTGCGAGTAGCTGATGGGCTTTTGGTTGAGCAAGCTCTCTCCGTAGCGGGCTCTGTAGGGGACGGTCCATTTGATGTCGTCCAAGATGCGGTTCAACGTCTTGAAGGGGTACGCCGACACGTCTGGCGTTGCTTTCGGCGCCGCCGGCACCGCTGTCGCGGCGCGAAACGGGTTTGTGGAGGACAAGTTGGCCACGGTGTTTGCCGCCGTGCTGGCGGCAGTGGCCACCGTAGACGAGTCGCCGCTAGCGAGGGAGCGCAGCGTCGCGGACAGCGTCGCGGGGACGCCGTCTCGCGCTGGGTCGCGTTCCGCGGCCGTGGAGGGCGGCTCCGCCGGTTCTGCTATCATTTTGCCGTGAGTACCGTCAAAAATGGCGTGGATGGAGTAGCAGCACTTCTAAAGCTGGGATCTGGTGATGATTTATATCTGTTGATAGTGCGCAGGTTACACAAAAGCGCGGCACCCCGTTGGCGTGAAAAATGTCTGGCGCAGACATCGGCCACCAGACAGACAGACACCAACGGCAGCACGCACCCTACACACACCACACACCACACGGGACAGAAACGCAGCGGGCACAGACAGCACCACAGCACACACGTCGCAGCACCGCACACCGCACACCGCAGCGCATCGCACCCCCAGACGCAGACAACGCAGACAGCACACCCCAGACGCAGACACGCATGTCTGGAAACAGCACCGCCAGCACCGCCAGCAGCGGCGCCAATAGCACCGCCGGCGCCGCCAGCGCCGCCGGCACCCCCCCCTTGGACCTCGCCGCGCTCCACGCCGCCTCCGACGGGTCTGTCGGCGGCATGGTGCGCCTGGCGCTCAGCGACGTCGTCGTGAACAACCCCTACTTTGCCGCCGGCGGCGGCCTCATGGTGCTCGGCACCGGGTTGGCGCTCGGGCGCCAGGCGCTCGTGAAGGGCGGCGGCTTCTTGTACCGCCGCATGCTAGTGGACCTCGAGATCCCGTCCAAGGACAAGTCGTACTTGTGGTTCTTGGACTGGATGTCGAAGCACAAGCACCGCAGCTCGCGCCATTTGGCGGTGGACACCAGTTTCGTTCAGCACGGCAACGGCGCCGTCACCACCAAGTTCAACCTCGTGCCGGGCCCCGGCAAGCACTTGATCCGCTACAAGGGCGCGTTCATGATGGTCCACCGCGAGCGGTCCGGCAAGTTGATCGACATGACCAACGGCGCGCCGTTCGAGACGGTAACGTTGACCACGCTCTACCGCGACCGGGCGCTATTTGCCGACATGCTCGACGAGGCTAAGGAGATCGCGCTCCGCGCTAACGAGGGCAAGACGGTCTTGTACACGTCGTGGGGCCCGGAATGGCGCCCGTTTGGCCAGCCCCGGAAGAAGAGGATGTTGGGGTCGGTTATCTTGGACGCCGGGCTCGCGGAGTCGGTGGTGGCCGACGTGACCGACTTCTTGCGCAGCGGCGACTGGTACCACCAGCGCGGCATCCCGTACCGCCGCGGCTACTTGCTCTACGGCCCGCCGGGCAGCGGCAAAACGTCGTTCATCCAGGCGCTAGCGGGCGAGTTGGACTACGACATCTGCATCTTGAACTTGTCGGAGAAGAACTTGACCGACGACCGGTTGAACCACTTGATGAACCACATCCCGCAACGGTCCATTTTGCTCTTGGAGGACGTCGACGCCGCGTTCAACAAACGGGCGCAGAGCGACGACCAGGGGTACACTTCCGGGGTGACGTTCTCCGGGCTCCTCAATGCGTTGGACGGCGTCGCCAGTGCAGAGGAGTGCATCACGTTCATGACCACCAACCACCCGGAAACGCTCGACCCTGCGCTCTTGCGTCCGGGCAGGGTCGACTACAAAGTCTGCGTCGGCCATGCCACCGAGCACCAGGTGCGCAACATGTTCATGCGGTTTTACGAGGACGAACACGAGCTCTGCGCCGCGTTCATGCGCAGGTACAAGGAGCTCGGCTTGCAGGACGTCAGCACGGCGCAGTTGCAGGGGTTGTTTGTGTACAACAAGCGAGACCCGCGGGGCGCGCTCGAGATGGTGGAGACGTTGAAGCAGAAGGACCATGTGTTCTAGGGCGCGGGAGAGCCCGGAAGGGAAGGAGAAGGAGAGCGAGAGAGAACGGGCGTTTGGGGCCAGAAAGCGTTGTTTCAGATTGGAAACGCGCTGTTTCAGATACGAGAGGATGTTTCAGATGCGAGCGGATGTTCAGAGAAGCGCCAGCGGGAGAAGCGCCAGCTGGAGAAGCGCCAGCTTGGACCTAGAGGGCCGTTTCGTGCCGACTGGGTGGCGATCGTGCCGACTGGATGGCGATCGTGCCGACTGGATGGGGAAGCTACAATCGAGGCTAAATGAACAGTTCATTGCTAGCGAGGGACTACGCTATAGACAGTACGTTCCTGGCGGAATAGAGCGGCGTGTTTGGTCAATGGGGTCTGTTTGGGCCGGACGCAGGTACAGACAAGGGCCGTGGAAGCATCGCACTGGAAAGTTTGGCCTTTCGGCTTTGTATCAGGCTCGAGATGCTGCTGGACAAACATGTCCGTGAGCGACTTGCTATCCGGACCCCAGACACTGCAGTTGCGAGACTGAAGTTCAGAAGTGACCACCCGCTGTCTTTGTAAAGCATCTCCAAAACTGTTTGGACCTGAAGCTGTGCCACTTATCGAGACCAGTCAATGGGCACACGTCTAGCCTGAATCATGTACAAGTTTCGCTCGCGGACAGCGAGCAATGGTTCTCTGCCAACAACCGGATCGTGCTTCTCGTGCTTCTCGTGCTTCTCGTGCTGCTCATGCTGCTCATGCTTCGCGTGCTCCTCTTGCTCTTCGTGCTTCTCGTGCCGGCTTTCGCAGTGAGACATCTCATTCTCTTTGCATGTTCGTTCGAGACCGTTTGTATAAAGCATCGTGTATAGGGCCCCCGAATGGGCCTCTTGTATAAAGCCAATGGACGGCCTGTGCCGTATTTTCCACAGCTTCGCTCTACCCCTTGTACTCACGAAGAAGTCTCTGGTGGATTCTCTCCACCTGCTCGGGTGTCACCTCGGAGTTTCCGCTGGCCTCCTTCAACTCCTCCACCTGCGTGGTCAACGCATCCATATACTGTAGGTAAACCAAGTACACCAAAACATCACCACTGTCGTTCTGGAACCCCGAGTCGGTCTTTGATTTGAGCACCTTCCTGAAGGAAGCGCGTGGGTACGACGTCATGGGCGCACGCGGATCGGGGCGTCTCGTCTGGCCCTGCTGAGGCGATCTTGGCCGGCGGGTCTTGCTCTGCAAAGGAAATCTTGGTCCCCAGGGATCCTGTTCTTCCTGAGCTCTCTTGAACAGCAATAGGTGCGCCGCGAGAGTGCTTACTGGTGGTGGCGGTAGATTGTGAGGGCGCGTGCTGTCTCGCTGTGTCGGCTCGTGTGGCTCGAGTTCGTGGTCCGTTTGCACTGTTGTAGCGTCGCCCGCCACGAGATGTGCTCTTCAAAGCTGTGTTTGTATGTTTGGGGGAAGACTTTCTCTCACGGTCACGTGATGCGAGAGTTGCGTCCTGCACATAGAGCTTGGGTGATTTTTGTGTCATTTTGTCGCTGTTTGGTTGTCGTTTGGCTTTTTGGTTGTCGTTTGGCTTTTTGTGTCGTTTGGCTTTTGAGTTTAAGGTTTTGGGTTTTGGGTTTTGGGTTTTTTGTGTGTCAACGGTCGTGAGTGGAATTCCTGCAGATAACCAGGTCCTCTAAGTCCTCCCTGGGTGCGCTGCCGGCTCCTGGCTCTTTTCCTGCACTGTGTGCTGTCAGGTGCTTATGTGCAGGCAGCAGCACAAAGTCCAGCTGCCCCCTCCCCCCCCTCCAACAAGGTTTCTTTTGACCCCCGTCGGGACCCAGTTGGGCTCGTCTGTGTGCCTTGCTCGTTGCTCAGCAGCCACCTGCGACAGCTGCAGGACGCGTAGCCGGTTTACATCACACAGCAGACCCTGTGTAGTCGGGCAGAGCCACTGGGCATATGCCTACGCCATCGGGCATACGATCGATGTATGTCTGCGGTTGCGATCTGTACGCCGCCAGACAGGCCACCGGTGCAAGCTTCTGCAGCAAGCTACCGCACAGCGACGCCCTCGAACGATCACCACGGACTAAAGCCCCTTGCCTAACTCCGACATATATACGCAGTCGTGCGTGTCGAATTGCCGCTTTGGGAGGCATATCCCGCGTCGACTGCCGCCGGCATAAAAGACGTCCAGACAAACATAAACACAGCATTTTAGTGACCGCAAGACGCAAGGCCTATATTTGCTGCTGAACCTGTCCGCCATTGTCCGCCCTTCTGGGGTCCGAGTAGCAACCCTAGCCTGCTGTGCGTTCCAGCTTTTGTTCTGCCAGCTGAAACTGGCACCCCTTTCATCAAGCATTTGCGAGCATTTGCAAGCATCTGCCTGTCCTCGTCTGTTTTCGACCGCCGTCGTTTTCCCTCATGCTGTCCGCACCCCCTCCTGCCCCGACGGCGCGGCCTCCTGTCTGGTGTTTGGCCTCGCCCAGCGTCGTCGCTCTGCCCTGCCGCATCCGCTGACGCATCCGTCGACGCACATCCAGTGCACCAGTCTCCTTCTCCTGCTCACACCCCCCGTCTCCTTCCTTGCCCGCTACCGCACAAAGTTTTGCAGCATCCCTTGCCACTTTTCCCGAACGGGCAGCCACTTCCGCCCGTGTGCAGGCGCCGGGGTGTCTCCTGTGGATGGCAATTTTTCGTTGCCCCATTGGCATCCTCGCAGGTGACCTCAATTCTCATGTGCTTCCCATTGTACGGCCACCTGCCGGCCGCTGGAATGCTCGCTAGCGTGCGCCGCAGCGCCAGAAATTGCCCTCTCCCCAGTGGCCGTATTTCGTAGCCAGCGCCCCCAGCGCCCGCCGCCCCATTACTAATACCGAGTCGCTACTCGTGCGCCGGCATCGCTTGGCCCCCCGGCTGACTGCATGAAGACCTTCCCTAGGCTTCCGCTAATTGTGTTACACGCGCACCCCCTACAAAACATATCACACTCAGCGGCTAAGAAACTATGACCGCACTCGCTTGGCCGCTATGAGCGCTCATTTCTTTTTAGTTTATTACACTTAGAATTTCATCAGAAACCCATTTCAGTTTTTTTTAAATTAACCATTTTTTATTCTCCTTTGAAAAGGTTTCCAGTGGTACAGCAAGCATCTATCACTTTCTCACCAGGCGGCAACGACATAGAGAGGCTCCTTTCAGAGAAACCGCGTGTAGCAACGACATCGGCCAACGAGAAGGAACGAAGGAAAAAGAGAAACCATCGGGTGCAGAGAAAGCACAGGAAAAGCAAAGCCGTCGACGTCACAGAGCCAGCAACAGGAACAGTGACTCAGTAACTCAGCGCCTCCCATAGAAACCAACAGAAGGGGAAACGAGCCCAAGGGTGCTTTGAAAATTTGTCTAACTCAGTCAAGGGGGGAGAAACAACGGGAAAAAGGTACTTTAGCCTGAGAGAACCCTACCACTCCAGCGGCGACCACACAAGAGCAACCGGCATACCAAGACTCTTCGCCGCCCACTGTATTTCCAGTCTGAACACAGAACATCAAAGGTGCTAGCGTGAAGTGAGGTTATAAAACACCGCAACCGGAACGTTTCATTCGAGATCGCTACAACATCGCTAGAGACTATAGCTACAAAAAGACCACTTCACCAACCCACCCAACGCTATCATAATGAACTCACAGGTCAACAAGCAAAGTGACCAGCAAGACCAGGTGTTGCAAGAGGAGCAGTTCCGCACTGTATGTTTTGACTCGTCAAAGAGGAGCTCGACGTCCAGCGCGGGGGACCAAGCCAAGCGAGTCAGATTGGACACAGGGGCTGACAGGACCCTGTCGCCAAGCGACTACAGTCAAGCAAGCATGACCCTCATGTTGAAAAATGACGCTGACAATCGCTCGCCAGCTGTGACTCCGTCGAGCGGACCTGGTTCAGCAACTTCGTCCGCAGACGCTTCTGCAGACAGTACAGCAAACGTCGTCAACTCGTCAAAGTTATCACTGGCCGATTCACCCTCGGTAAGAACGGGCACCACCGGCACCATTTCCGTATCTACAGCAGCATCCACTGTTGGTAGTGGCAAAAGTGTTATTGCAGGGGTTCCGACTTCGCATACACTTGCTGCATCGCCTAAATCGTCATTATTGTCTTCGAAACCCAAGGCCCCAAAGTTCATAAGAAGATTCAGGTCACTTTCATTGCCAATAATCAACTACAGCTCTTCCAGAGCTGCTCTTTTGCATCATCATCATCATCATCATCATCATCACCACCATGCCCATAATCATGCGCACGCTCAAGCACACACACACACTCATAATCACAGCCATAACCTTCAACTGAAAACTAATGTCCCTCCACTCCCACCAATCAACTTACAAAGCTTGAAAGAAATCGATCTTCATGAAATTTTGAAAAATCCACAACTAAGGCATGACATACTTTTTGATTCTCAGTTACAGTTCAGACCTAACTTGGATGGTGAGAAGGGTAGAAAGAAAAAATCAATCATAGACAAATATTGGCTAGAGATCCAAAAAGAATGCCAGCAATTCTTCGTTCCAGAAAGAAGCTCTGGTATCAAGTTTTCTAGATTACCGATTCTATTCACTACCTTGAGAGATATCTTGTTATCTCTCTTACCTCATAAAGATCGCCCATCTGTAAACGAAGTTATGGATATTGATTTATTGGTACAACAGTTATCACATGGTTCCTTTGATTTCGTTGCTTTGGCCCGGTGGCTAGGTGATGTTTTCAAAAGTCACTGTGCCCCAATGAGGGATAATTGGGTGAGCGAAATGATCAATAAGTTTGACATGGCATTCAAATCAAACTCTGTGGAGTATTTAGTTCAAGGTTTGAGGATGATTTTTTCCATTTTGGAAGCTATGAAGTTGGATGTTGCTAATCACCAGATACGAATCTTAAGACCTGTTCTCATCGAGACTGGGGTTGATTTCGAAAAGGATTATTTCAATCAACTCATTAGCCATTGCAAAATTGACATAACTGATTCATTGAAATGGTTTTTCAAGAATTACCATAAAAAGTCACCCATCTTGAAAGGCTATATGAAAAACAACGATACTTTGACGTCTGAATCCATCATCAATAGTGACAACATTGCTCCCACTACTGTGCTGACAAAGGCCAGTGCAAGCGTAATTAATGATGAAAGAATGTTAAGGATTACCGTTATAAGTTCCATCATTGATTTATTGTCTTGTCGTAATATGGCAACCGAATTTCCTTCGACATTGGCTTTTGATCATACGCGTCTAGTGTTGTTAAGGGCAGATGTTAGGCAACTAGTATGCGTGCAACTTTGTGTCGTTTTATATAAACAGCTTGTTATGACTACAAGTAAGGATCCACAACTCTTGAAGAGTGAGAACATAACTAAGGTACAAGATGAGATATTAGCAATAGTGACTGATGACAATGGTAATATTAAGTGGACTAGAAATGTTCATTCTATTGCGTTACAACTCGTCAAAAATATATCTAAAAATGGTGAGATTCCTAAAAACTTGGTTGACTTCAGTCACAATTGGTTGATCAAGCAGATCCAACCAATCTCAGATGTTTACGGTTTAATGGAAGAAAAAGCATTCAAAGACTTGTTGGGTCAAATTGTTATCAATATGGATAAGGAATCAAATGAATCGAGTACGTCCAAATCTGGCAATGTGACTGAAATGTCCAGTATTTCATCAAGAATTTGGTTGTTGGTTAAGTTTCATTGGAGTGTTTTCGGCACTTATTACACAGATTATCTCAAGGCGAACATCAACAGCAGCTAATTGTTTGTGAATCATACATATAGGCCTTCGACAGACAGTCTATTTATTGGTGACATCCCGAAAAAGAAAAAAAAATGTCAATTAAATGTGAATGAGAATATTTTAGGAAAAGCAATTTTGTAATGGAATAGAGAAGGAAATGATATAATATTTGTTAATTTAGTGTTGCTTCGAGGGATTTTTTGAGTTCCTTGAGCTGTAAATAAAGTATTAAATTTAAATATTTTCAAATATATTCTTTAATTTTCGCAGTTATTTATTAAACTATTAAATTTATAGTTGCTCATACTTTCAAGTGCAGACAAAGATGAAGTAAAAGATAATGAAAGAACTGATCTATTCCGTCACTTTTGCAGTAATTACATTTCCTTGGACTTACTTTTTGGGGCCTATCTATCGTGCCTTCTATGCATTCGTTGCACATGTTGTTGTGATTCCAATATTTATATTCATTAAACTTAATCTATTTGCATTTGTTTACCTACCGCTGAAACCAGTTTTATATGCCCTTAGCATTGATGAGAAAAACATCACACTAGATGAATTACTACCCCAAGCACAACTTTTCTTAATCCATTTCATTCATTATGTCATGGTGGGAATTATTGTGGGTATAGCTGTGGGTCTGATTACTGGTCTCAATTTGAAGATACTCAGTTATGTTTTCACAACTGGCAAGAAAAAAGCTATTTCCAAAGTCAAGTCATCCGAGATACCCTCAAAGCTTCAGTCATTTCAAGATAGAATCGATGACCTTAGCACTGACATATCCCCCCCTTCTAAAAGTCTATCTTCATCGAAGACGGGGATATTGAACTACAGCAACGATTTTGTAAACGAGTTTTTGAATGCTGAGAAAAGAAAGAAGGAAGGAGAGGGTATCAGCTCTAGCTTATTCTACGAGGATGACGATGGGTACGGGGCCTTTTTGAAAAACAGTCCCATCAATCAATATTCAAAGAAGAAGTTTGTTTCTCCTTTACCCAAGAAGGGTGAGCCTAAAGTCAAACAGGAACCACATGATTACATGTTTGGCATTGCTCTGAGCCCCGGAGATGTGACGAGTATCAGGGAAGATGATGAGCTGCGAAATGAAGAATTCTCTACAAACAGACATAGTGACCAATTAGATACTGTTGACACAACAATACCAGAAGAAGGTGATGCATAAGCATAACACTGAATTAAAAAGATTGGAAATAAGATTAATAACTAATGTACCATAATATCTGATCCACGTTAGAACTTAGGAAATGATCTATAACTATGCTATCAAATAATTTTCAATAATCCAAAAAAAAAAAAGAATCTTATCTAAGTGATATTAAAATTTGTACTAGCTTTTGTTCAAGACATAATGTCCAAAACTGGGCGGACCTTGGCCAGTTTCCCACTTTGTTTTTTGACTGGTTAATTCGAACTCAATTGTTCCACCATGTTCAATGATGTCTTGATGTGTCACCCAATTTTTGTTCCACTCTTGTCCGTTCACTTTTACACTCTCGACATAGAAAGAGTCTTCACTCAAGTTATTGGCTGTTACCTCGAGTTTCTTTCCGTTTCCTAAATCAATAGAAATATACGGAACGAATGGCGAAGACAAGAGGTAGACTGGAGTACCAGAAAGTGGATAAAAACCAATGAGACTGAAAAATAACCATGCCTGCATAGCACCAGCATCAGAGTTTCCCGGGAGCTGTGTATCACTGTAGTTATTGTTGACCAAATATCTAATAGTCTCCACTGTTTTGTACTGGGAATTGACAAAGTTATATAGATATGGTGTCAAGAAACTTGGCTCGTTACCAATATCTGCAAATCCCCCATTCTTACCATAAAGACCAAACATATCATCCAAACGGCGAATGAATACATCGTCACTTCCGATGAATGATCTTAATGTTTGGATGTCATGTGGGACAGCCCAACCGTATTCAACTGGCGAACCTTCGTACTCATCGTCGCTCCAATAACAGTCACCGCATGACAATGGATCATATTCGGTATAGTTGAACGAGCCATCGGAGTTTTTAGGTTGAATGAAACCAGTGTAGTTATATCCAGAGGCAGTGGCATTGAAATTCCAGATATTTTGCCAATTTGCTGATCTCCGCAAATACTTTTCATGATCGCTCTGTTTTCCCAATCCTTTCGCAACAACTGAAAGCGCATAATCATCATATGCATACTCCATAGTCCGTGTTACACTCCTAGTGAACTTTCTAGTCACCCACCCATATTTGAGCCAATCTGGAAGAGCTCCTCTACCATCTTTCGTGGAAGCATCGGGGGCATGTGAATCATATGAGTACGGCGGAGTAACTTCCGCGTTCTTCACCATAGAAGCATAAGCCTGTTCCCAGTCAACCCCCTCGTTGATGTTCTTGACATATGCATCGGCCATCAAAATATCAGAATCAGAACCTCCTTGGGTTCTACCATTTTGATTGGCAGAGCGACCGTCTGGAGTATAACCTTCATTTTGATATATGGATACCAAGCTTCTGATTATTTCAGCTCCTCTTGTGGGAGAGAGAATATTAATCAACGGGAACAAACATCTAAAACCATCCCATATAGTGAAAAAATCATCATAATAAGGCTCAGGTGAGTTCCAGTTTGGGTTCTCGCCAGTTCTATTGGAGGGAAGCAAACTTGACCCATAAAGGGAGTTTACCAACCAAGACTTCACAGTCTCATTGTCGGTTTGAATCTCCACTTTACTGAATACCTCCAGATTCCATGCATCTTCTGATCCTTGTGCAGTAGCATTGAGGTCAAAGTCTTTTCCAAAAGTCTCATGAAGGTTGTCACAAGCTTGATTAGTAGAAATAAATGAAATTCCTACTCTACTGTAAAGTTCGGTGGTGTTGCCAAATGAGAAAACAAGTCCCATAGATTCGTTTTGACTCGTAGAGATCGTTTTCAGGTTTTCTGTTACATTCTGCCCCAAGAAACTGGAAACTCCCGTCGCACGGGTGCTGAAGTCAGCACAGTAGTAGATAGTCCAAGGTGCTTGCAAACCCCAACCCCCTTTGATTGTGGTCTGGCCAGTGTATCCGGAGATATCACTGTTGGCATCGATAGAGCCGTTGACGAAATATTGCGTCCACCATGGCCTGGTGGGAGCAGACAAATGATGCGACCCGTTAACTAAAATCTGTGGCGACAGGCCCCAGGGAAAAGTGTACTTGTAAATACCGGCTCTTTCACCCGCCGCAAACTCAATGGTGGCACTGTCGTTGGTCTTGACGGTGTATATCGATCCTGTGGACGAATCCGGCTCCGACCGTTGAATGCTGCTTTCAACGGTGTAGTCGATGGCTGAGATCAACGGAAGCTGCGAAACTACCCCGTACTCAGGTGCGCCACCAGTACCAGACTCGTGCATCATAGAAATGCCGGTAATCACACCGCCCGGAGCCCATCCAGAGTAGCTGTTGCCGAACAGAGCGTCCACCACATCAACGCCCATTTTGACCATTCCATACGGTCTGGTCACTCCAGGGAACACATTGCCTCCGCCCAGAGTGCCGAAGAAAACATTAGCATCGCTCAAACCGACGCATAGAGCGCGCAAGGACGCCGTCAAGAGCAAGAGCACTAGCCGCAACTGCATCTTCTTCTCGCTATGTTTTGAGTGTAGACGCTTGTAGGTTGGTTCTGATGCTGCAAAACGTTATTGTCCGGTTCTGCGGCCTCATTTATACCCATCCTCCGCTGCCTTTGCGGTAGGCCGATGAGCACAGCAACTAGCCGAGATCAGCCATGAGGGAACGCTGCAGACGCATCTCAGCTCTTGCCAAACCTCGACGGCACAACGTGGATCACATAAGCTTTATGATGCATATAGCGTAAGAAAACAATCGTGGTATTTTAGTTTTGTATTAGTTTTTCGCAATATGCCCTGGCACGTGCCCCGAGTCCGAGTCGAGGGGCATCGTGTCGATGTCACGGGAGCGCATTGTCATTGGCTCTTGTGTGATTAGTGGCTCCCTGTGCGTGCCACCAATTCTCTTATCGTCGTGCCCGAGTTAGCGGCTCCACCTGCTGCAGCTATGGCACGCGGTACCGAGCGTATGGCTCACGCTCTTTCGAGCTGGGAAATGGCTACAAATCATTCCACCTGGAGGTGCAGCCAACCGACGAGGAGCCTCCCGGGTCGCGTGGCCCGTGTGCCAGCTAATAGAGAGGTGGTGGTCGAGCCATGTGCACCCGCAGACACTCAACGCCAGCACGACTATCACGAGCTTAGCTGCGTTGCGACGAGCAACTCGCCAAGACTCCCCAGCACAGCATGTAGCCCAAAATGTCGCGGCACGTGACCCGCTGGGTTGTGGATCAGGTGGACCCCGACATTTTTTCATTACGCCATAATCCTTAGAAAATTTTGCCCGTAATATCTTGTGGGACGAATCCACGGGCGGTAACAGTAGAAAGAGAAGAGAAATCGAGTACTAGAAAGATAACGAGCAGCGATAGTCTATAGGTGAAGTCCATGGTGGATTATAAGTCGAAGAAAGCGATCAACAAGTTGGGCAAGCTCTTTGGAGTTCTGTCGACAACGCTTGCGAGTGACGAGGAAGAGCCCGAGAGCGGCACTGGCGAACCAGTAGGGCTCTCTGTGGGGTCTGCGGTGCCCCTGGATGTGGGCTCGATCGACTCCGTGATAGCAGGCCTGACAGGCAGTGCGCATATATCGGGTGAAAAGTCGCCTGTCAGGGCACGATCAGTGGAAACAGAGCAGGTGCCGCAAGAAGACGACACGGTGACGCCGTTGCCCAACGATTCAGTTGTATCGCCGGCTAGCATATCATCGCAAAACAGCGCGTTGTTGAGGAACTTTGGCAGTGGAACTGCCGCTTCCAGCGCATCACCAACACAATCTTTCACCTCAGCAGCTGATAATACCGACCCCCGACTGTCTTTGGTCAACAGTGGCTCGGTGACAAACTTGCTGAATTTTGTGGCGGCTAACAACACGCGGTCATCTCCAGTCTCCAGATCAGCTTCTGCCCCAAAGAGACCACCGGCGGCGCCCAACTCTGGCTGGAAGTCGAATCCTGTTTCTAGATCATCGTCTGTAAAACAGCCCCAAACATCGAAAGATGTACCTGCTGCAAGCATAATGAAGCCAAGGTTCAAGATGATGGACGACGGGACCCACGAACATAACTTGAGGTCTGCCAAGAGGCAGGAAAAGCTTTCAAACATGTTGAAAGATTTACTTGGAGCAAAAAAATTGAGAGATGAAGCCAAGAGTGCAGTTCCCAATATATTGAACAACACTCCGTCGGCGCAACAACCCGGTGACAAAGATAAACCCCCTACTTTATTCGCAGGATTTGTAAATCAATTTGAAAATAATACTTCTCCTTATCATGGTCCCCCGTTGGGCCCAATTGATCAAGACTTACGTTCATTTGTCGAGAAATATGGAAGGTGCCAGGAAGTAATTGGTAGGGGTTCGTTTGGTACGGTAAGAATATCTCACAAGAAGGTTGACGGTGCCGTGGAGGTTCTTTATGCAGTCAAAGAGTTCAAAAGACGACCTAACGAGTCTGAAAAGAAGTACAATAGACGTTTAACATCCGAGTTTTGCATTTCATCATCGTTGAAAAACGTAAACATAATTGATACACTAGATTTATTGAAAGATGCGAAGGGAGACTATTGCGAAGTTATGGAGTTTTGCTCTGGTGGTGATCTCTATACCTTGATCATCACGGCAGGGAAGTTGGAGTACGCCGAAGCAGATTGTTTTTTCAAACAGCTTATCAGAGGCGTTAACTACATGCATGATATGGGTGTTTCGCATAGGGATTTGAAGCCTGAAAACTTGTTGCTTACTCAAAACGGAGTGCTTAAGATCACTGACTTTGGAAATGGCGAGTGCTTCAGAATGGCATGGGAGACTGATATCCAGCTCAGTGAGGGAATATGTGGCTCCTCTCCCTATATTGCCCCCGAGGAGTTCTCGAGACAGTCATTTGACCCCAGGGGCGTCGATATATGGTCCTGTGGTGTGATTTATATGGCTATGAGAACCGGTAGACAACTATGGAAATTGGCAGATCCTAGTAAAGACGAGTTTTTCCTGGAGTATTTGCTCAAGAGAAAGGACGCCACCGGTTACGAGCCTATAGAGTCGCTCAAAAGGGCCAGGTGTCGTAATGTCATCTATTCCATTCTCGACCCCAAACCTGAAAGAAGAATCAATGGTAAGCAAATATTGAATAGTGAATGGGGCAGAGAAATCAAAGTTTGCGATGCTGCTGAGGCTAAGACGCACCACCCCCCTTCTTGAACTTCATACGGCGCACTTGTTCTAGCATAAATATGTTTCGTACCTCACTTGTACAGTAGTTTTGAATATATTCAGTTCTTGCATCTGAAAAAAAATTTATCCTAACGCGGTTACGTTTTATATAAACAAAAAAAGGTAAATTGGATCGCAACGAACACTTTCCTTCACATTAATCTCTTGAAAGCTAGTTGAAGTTTGTCAAGACTTATTGATCCTGACCGAATAATTGATCAGTAGACGAACACAAAAGGATGGTAGAATTATCTGATTACCAGCGTCAAGAAAAGATCGGAGAAGGTACGTATTACAAAAAATCAACACAACCGACGATGATGTTGAGGAAGTATAGAAGAACGAAGTACTGACATTTGCAGGGACATATGGCGTGGTTTACAAAGCATTAGACACGAAGCATAATAATAGAGTGGTTGCCATCAAGAAAATCAGACTAGAGTCGGAAGATGAGGGCGTGCCTTCCACTGCTATCAGAGAAATATCTTTATTGAAGGAAATGAGAAACGAGAACATAGTCAGACTCTACGACATCATACACTCGGACTCGCACAAACTATACCTTGTCTTTGAGCTTTTGGACTTGGATTTGAAAAAGTATATGGAATCTATTCCGCAAGGGGTCGGTCTAGGTGCAAACATGGTCAAACGGTTTTTGATACAACTAATCAAGGGTATAAAGCATTGTCATTCGCACAGAGTTATTCATAGAGATTTGAAACCCCAGAACTTGTTGATTGATAAGGAGGGTACCTTGAAGTTGGCTGATTTTGGGTTGGCCCGTGCGTTTGGGGTTCCCTTGCGAGCATACACGCACGAAGTTGTTACTCTTTGGTACAGGGCTCCCGAGATCTTGCTCGGAGGTAAACAGTATTCTACAGGCGTGGACATGTGGTCGGTAGGGTGTATTTTTGCTGAGATGTGTAATAGAAAACCTTTATTTCCAGGTGACTCAGAGATTGATGAGATTTTTAGAATTTTTAGAATCTTGGGTACGCCGACCGAAGAGACGTGGCCAGACGTATCATACTTGCCTGATTTCAAGCCAACGTTCCCCAAATGGACAAGAAAGAACCTCGCAGAGGTCGTTCCAAATTTGGATGAGAATGGTATCGATTTACTCAGCCAAATGTTGACGTATGATCCCAGCGGAAGATTAAGTGCTAAAAAGGCTTTGGTGCATCCTTACTTCCAAGATGATGGAGAGGTGATTGAGACCCACCCAAGATCAATCAACATGGGTTAGTTGCTGGTCTTGAGTGTTGGCTTTTTTTAATTTCGGTAGTATATATTATGATTTATTTTTAGCCATTGACTTGGTCAAATAGTTTTCTAGGATATGATACAAAAATATCACAAATACGATTGATATTCCCCATATGGATACGTTCGGGTTCTCCTCTTCTGTACTGGCATCTTGCTTGGCGGGTTTTTTCAATATCTTCTCGACTAATGCTATGTCCTCATTCATCATTATAGAGGATGCTACGTCTGGGCACCGAGTCGTGGAAGGGGGTGGAGATGAGGCTCGGTCGTTTGTATCGGGCTCTCTCTCATCCCTACCTGAAAGAATCTTCCTCAAAACGGCGACGTCTTGGTTCATTTGGCTCACTTTTAAAGATGATCGAGTAGCACTCGTGTTGAGGTCTCTCAAAACGGAGAAATCATGCTGGCTTTGTCGTTGAAGTCTGCTGAGTTGACTTTCGTATGCATTGAACTGCGATGCTAGTTTGCGGTGAATGGCCTCGATGTCTTCGAGCACCTCCACTATGTTGAACACACCTTTGGCCTTCACGGGCAGCATGGGTTCGATGTCGTACAACAGCGGTGTGCGCGTCTGGCCCTGCTCCATGAGGGTCGCTGTCTCGTCAAAGTCGTCGTCGTCTGAGTCCACCACTATCGGGTTCTCCTTTGCTCCGTTGGGCCACTCTTCCAACTGTTCCACCGGATCATGCGATTCTCCGTTCACGGTGGTCTCAGAATATGTGGGGGTGCATCTCAACATCTGGTCGATCTCGTCGATGAGGTCGCTCACCAGCTCCTGCGTTGCCCGAGCACACTCGTCTTCGCGCTCTGCGACGTACTTTGCCACGTCTTCGCTCATCGCCGTCTCTTTCCACGCCGTTCCAGAGTTTGCTCCGTCTGAAGTTGCGGTCTCCATTCTCGAAAACCAGTTCCTTGTCTGCAAGAACCTGACTGTACCTTTGTGTCCGGTTCACTTTCCCTTCACTTTCAGACACAGAAACATCAACCTAGCAGCTATTTGCGGCCCCTAGCTTCTAGCGATTCTCCTGGGCTTTTGCTGCTTTAATCTTTTTCAGAAAAAGGTGAGTGATGTGTTGTTTTGTTTCTTTACATGACTTTTTCCGTTTTAGGACTAGTTATTAATGTCCGAGAGCTTAAAGGGCCAAGTGTCACAAAACCGAGAATGCGAACTGAAGTTTAAAAAAAAATAAAGCTGGTGGTATCGCATTTAGCGACATCACCATTAGCACCAAACACTGAGTAGGGAAAGCGTTTGGTTTGTTGCGGGCTCCATCACTTCTTTCCAGCAGCAGCCACTAGATCGCTTGAATTTTCGGCTGACGTGGACACACACAAAACAGAGGCTATGAGTGGCAGGTACGGCAACTACCACGATGCCGACGGCTACTACGGCGCAGAGTCGTATCGTGGCTACCGCGGCCGCGGACGAGGCAGGGGAGGGTCCCACGGAGGCAGCTACTACCGCGGCGGCTATCTGAGCAGGTATGGCGGCGGATACAGAGGATCGGGCTACGGTTCGCAGGGCGAGCCGTACGACGCCGAAGAGACAGAGTACTGGCAGAGACAGAGCTACGGGCAACGCGACGGCTACGCGAGCAGCAACGGCGACGGCGCGGAAGAGGACCCGCGAGACAGAGAAGAGCGCAGGGCAGACGACGCGGGCAGCGGCGGCTACGACGCGAGACCGACGTACGAGCCTCGCGGCAGCTATGGATACCGGGGCGACAGAGGCAACTACCGAGGCAACTACCGCGGCAGCTACCGGGGAAGCTACCGGGGCGGCTACCGGGGCAGAGGCAACGCCTACGCGGGCCCCGACGAAAGGAACAGCTGGCATGCTCCCGAAGAACGGCGCTCGTTGTCGCTGCGCAAGACCTCCTCGCTGAGAAGCGTCTCCAACGGCACCAGAACAACATTCTCGAACCCGTGGATAGAGATCCTAGACATCACGGACGCGAAGAGCCAGGGCGTCTTCGAAACGCGGTACGCAGAGCTTCAAAAGGTCGACGAGAAGCTCCTAGAGATCCAGCAGGAGAGGTTCCAGCTAGAAAACTCGGTGAAGTCCCTCGAAGGGCACGCGAGAAGAGAGGATCTCCACGTGAAAATCAGCAGCGAAAAGCTCGAGGAGCTCACCTACGCATAGCGCTCCGTCTGGTATAGATGGTGCACAGAGAGCTGTTTTGTGAGAAATTTAGTCTCTTCACTGGACCTATATAAACGGCACATTCCTGTATATTCCTTATATTCCTGTACATTAACATCCACACTTTCCATTGCCCGGCCCCGGTAGTGCGCGGGCCGAAAAGCTCGGCCGAAAACACCATCTCCAACACGTATATCACCACTCAAACCGTTACCAACACTAAAAGCGTCACCACCACTAAAAGCGCTGCATTCTAAAATGCTGCTCATCACCGAACTCACAGATGTCAAGGCCTCGCAGGCGTTGTTGTACGTGGCCCTCTTTGTGGGCGCCTACAAGTTGACCACGTTCGCGTTGAGCGCCTTCTCGTTGGTGGCTGATTTGCTCGTCTTGCCAGCGACCAACTTCAAGAAATACGGCTCAGAAAGCGGCAAATGGGCCGTTGTAACCGGCGCGTCCGACGGAATTGGGAAGGAATACGCCCTCCAGTTGGCCAAGAGGGGGCTCAACGTCGTGTTGGTGTCGCGGACCCAGTCGAAGTTGGAGTTGTTAGCAACCGAGATCGAGGCCAAGTACAAGGTGGAAACCAGAGTCGTCGCGTTTGATGCTTCCTCCGACGAGCCCGCCAACTACTCGCTCCTCGCGGAGGCCATTGCGCTGTTGCCAGTCACCGTTCTCGTCAACAACGTGGGACAATCGCACTCCATCCCGGTGCCCTTCGCGGAGACAGACGACAAGGAGTTGAGGGACATCATCACGATCAACAACACGGCCACTCTCAAGATCACCCAGACGGTCATTCCCGTGATCGCCGACACGGTTGCGCGGGATAAGTCCGCTCGCGGTTTGATATTGACCATGGGTTCCTTTGGCGGATTGCTCCCTACACCCTACTTGGCCACGTACTCCGGTTCGAAGGCGTTTTTGCAGGCTTGGTCTGCGGCACTAGCAGGCGAGTTGAAGGCCCAGCGCATCGACGTGGAGTTGGTTATCTCGTACTTGGTGGTGTCCGCTATGTCGAAGATCAGACGCGCTTCCTTGACTATCCCCACTCCCAAGGCATTTGTTTCGTCCGTGTTGAGCTCCGTGGGACGCCGCAACGGTGCCCAGGAGAGATACGCGACAAGCACGCCCTTCTGGACGCATGCTCTCATGCACTTTGGGATCGAAAACACCGTGGGTGTCTATTCACGGTTTGCGAACAACTTGAATTTGGGCATGCACAAGAGCATTCGGGCCAGAGCCTTGAGGAAACAAGCCCGTTCGAGAAAGGCTGAGTGAAAGCAGCTGGACGAAAGCAGCTGAACGAAACCTGCTGAGCGAAAGCTGCGTGTCGCGATGATGGCCCACTTCAGACTGGCTTATGAAAGGCACAATCGCCGAGTTTGCTTCTACACTCCTTGTGGCGTACAAAACACCAGCAGTTCGAACGCTTCGTGCTGCGCCCGCTTGCCTTCACAATTGCTGCCTTCACGACTGCTGCCTTCACGACTGCTTTCGCAACCGCTTTCGCAACTGCTGCTTTCATGCCCTCTCGTGCAGAACTCCCGTTTTGCAGTACGCCAGGAGCGGTTTCTTCCGTTCGTATATACAAGATCTCAATATGACATCCCCCTACCACCACTCCTTTTCTTCCTAGCGGGCTTCGTCGGTATATGTGTCCAATCTGTAGGCTGTCCCCATATTTGGTTATCGATGTTTGCAACCGTGCGACCTCACTTCTCCTGAAGTCACGTGTATGGATTTTTCTAGAACATTCTGGATAAGACCATATTCTTCAAATTTGTTTAGATCGAGCGATAAAAAGAAGACCGACAAATAAACCAAGTATAAGTGTTTTATGATTTCTCCTCGATTGAATCGATACATCTCAACGATTTGTCAGTGAACTAAGCTTAGAGAAGAATATCGCAATGGTAAAGGACACAAAGCTTTATGACTTGCTTGGAGTATCACCATCTGCATCAGAGACGGAGTTGAAGAAGGCATACAGAAAGGCTGCTTTGAAATACCATCCTGATAAACCAACTGGTGACACCGAGAAGTTCAAACAGATTTCAGAAGCATTCGACATTTTGTCCAACTCTGACAAGAGACAAGTGTACGATGACTACGGCCTAGAGGCTGCAAGAGGAAACGCGCCGGCGGGAAACCCCTTCGAGGGAGCTGCTGGTGGCGGTGGTGGAGGCAGACCCGGCGGATTCCACTTCAGCTCCAACGGACCCGGCGGGTTCTCGCAAGCCGATGCATTCAACATATTCTCCCAAATGGGTGGATTTGGAATGGGAGGTGGAGACGACGGTTTTGGATTCGGCGGTCACAGTGGTTTTGGTGGAGGGGGTTTCGGTGGCATGCCCGGTGGGTTTGGTGGATCCGCCCGCCGTCCTGAGCCCGACACCGTCACTATGCCCTTGCCTGTGACATTGGAGGACTTGTATAAAGGTGCAACCAAAAAGATGAAGTTGAACAGAAAGGGCACCAATGGAATCAAAGAAAGCAAGGTCATCGAAGTCAACATAAGGCCCGGTTGGAAGGCTGGCACTAAGATCAATTTCGCAAATGAAGGTGATTATCAACCAGAGGCCCAGGCTAGACAAACTGTGCAATTTGTTTTGGAGGAAAAACCTCATCCCGTGTTCAAGAGAGAAGGCAACAATTTGAAGATGAACTTGCCCTTAACTTTCAAGGAGTCGTTAGTCGGCTTCGACAAGGAACTCACCACAATAGACGGAAGAAGAATCCCATTACTGAGATCTTCGCCTGTCCAACCGAACACTTCCACCGTTTACCCTGGGTTGGGTATGCCAATCAGCAAACTGCCAGGCCAAAAGGGTGATTTGGAGATCATTTTTAAGGTAGACTATCCAATCTCGTTGAGACCAGAACAAAAGGAAGCTATCAAACAATTCTTTTAAATGCAATGATGACCCCACTTCCCTAATAATATACAAATATAGATGCATACCTCAGAACCATACTTAACTTTCCCTCTTTGAGGTTCTGTAACAATACTACCTTTAAATTGTAAATACGGTTTGTATCGAAAGAAACCTAAACTCAATAGTAAATACATTACGTTTTTCAGTTTCATTATTGTAGTTCCAATCCTGTGTATAGTCCATTTTACTGTAGTCCGTTAGATAATATGTTGATCAAACATTTAAAGTTAAACTTCCTTTACGTGCTAAAAGAAAGAAAAAAAGGAAGACTTAACTGTCAAGCATAACTTTCAAATGTCCGTTATCCTTGCCTCGGCTGGTTACGATCACACCATTCGCTTCTGGGATGCATTGACGGGAATTTGCTCCAGAACTATACAACATACCGACTCTCAAGTCAACAGGTTGAAAATCACATCCGATAAGAGGTATCTAGCAGCGGCAGGAAATTTGTACGTCAGGTTGTACGACATAAGGCAAAATGGTAGTTATGGTAATAATGCGAACAGCTCCAACTCAAACTCGTCCAATAATAGCAACAATAATGTACCAGTGATGACTTTCGAGGGACACACCAACAATGTTACTTCGCTAGCGTTTCAAATCGAAAATAAGTGGATGGTGACATCTCTGGAGGACGGGATGGTCAAAGTATGGGACGTGCGAACTCCATCAGTACAACGTAATTATAAGCATCATTGTCCTGTGAACGAAGTCGTGATACATCCAAATCAGGGTGAGCTAATAAGTTGTGACCAGGATGGCAATATTCGTGTGTGGGATTTGGGAGAAAACCAATGCACGCATCATATAGTACCAGAAGATGATGTTCCTATAAACTCACTATCCGTTGCAAGCGATGGCTCGATGTTAGTGGCAGGAAACAATAAGGGGAATTGCTATGTCTTGAAAATGCAAAACCAAAAAGATATCACAACATTGACCCCAGTGACTAAATTCAGGTCTCATCTGAAATACATTACCAGAGTGGTTTTACTGACCGACATGAAACATTTAGCAACTTGTTCGGCTGACCATACGGCAAGAATTTGGTCAACAGAACAAAACTTTAACTTAGAGACTACATTACAAGGCCATCAACGTTGGGTCTGGGATTGTGCATTTAGTGCTGACAGTGCGTATTTGGTCACGGCGTGTTCAGATCATTATGTGAGACTATGGGATTTGTCAAATAGCGAAACTGTGAGACAATATAATGGTCACCACAAGGGTGCTGTCTGTGTTGCCTTGAATGACGTCTAGTACTTCCATAAGAACTGAATGTTACACTGCATTGAACACCATTGTTGCAATCTATATCTCAATAACGGTGGTGTATTTACTATCTGTCCAAATGGTGACAATTTTGACTTGTACGATTCTGATTATAGAGAAGTACCAATGGTCGATACCATGCATAGTTTCAAACGATTGTCCAATAGCAAAATTAATGATTGATTGATTCTGTTCAAGTTTTCTTGAAAAAGGAGCACGTTCCAATTGATCAAACAACAATTTGTCAAAGTTCAAAGGTTTCATTGACATTGATGATTTTACGTATATAAATGCAAATGGTATATTTGTATGTTCATATAAATAAGGTTAATCTTTATAATTTAATGTTGGATCAGCCTCATGCTTAGAGGGGTCGGTTATATTAGCGCTATCCAAAAGGTCGACTGAAATGTGTGCATCATTCGCATCTCCCACTCCAGAAAATTGACTTGTATCGGGCTCCTGTTGAGAAAACATAGACGATGTATATCTTGTATCTTGGAAATCATCTTGAAGATATCCGCCTAGCTCAAATGACCAGCTGATATATTCATCAAACCAACACTTTATGATCCACCAAGAACCGAAACTCTGACCACCTGAGAAACTTATTTCTCTCAAGATAGCGGTCAGTAAATTTGCGGCTACCAATCTAAAGAGTTTCGGATTACAATTTGGAAACATCGACGGAAGCTCCGATATATATCGTCCCAATTCATTCAACATTTCTAATTCGTTAACCTCATCATTGAAAGGTGCAAAAATTTTGGCAATGTCATCTTGTAGTAATGAGGATAGTTCTTCACTGTGTTCCTTTGGTGCATACGTTTCTCTCAATACTATTTCACGGAGATTCAATTTCTTCCAATCTTCAATCATGTCGACTCTATCTTCTTGCAGAGAAAGAACTTTTAAAACGGACTTTCCCATTTCATTAACCTTGATGAGCCGGTTCAAGATGGAGACAAAGTCCTGCGCAAGAATATACTTCATTGTTGAAAAATTCTTTGGAACTTTGCTTTGTATTGATCTGATGAGCTTATCAGTATACTGGGCTGCAATAAGTTTCAACAGCTGCAAAACTTCATCCGGTACGTTTTGAAGGTGTAATTTGGCAATCATTTTAGCCATGGTCCTATACGTTGTCAAATCACATTTCATCACCCACTCCAAAACAGATTCACTGGTATAAAGTTTGAACACCGGAGCAGTCAAGATATTGATGAAATTTGCGAATGAAGAGAATAACTTTTTGATTCTCATGTATCTCAAGCACTCAAATATGGAAGTGCAATGAACCTTGTACAACGAATACAAGGTGTCTGATATATCATAATCGGTATCTTTCGGTAAATAAGGATAAATTGAGTCTATGTGTAGTGGAAGGGTCATGTTTTCCATACTCAAAGAATGATCAATCAAAGCAAAAAGATTGTGGATAAATTTCAAGTTAGGAACATGATATTTGTCTCCTATTCTATCATTTAGAGCTTTTAGAGCTTGACCAGACACGTTTCTGGTACTTTGTCTCGGGGTACCTCGGGGGGTTGATCTACTCGATTCTTCGATTGTTTGTGAAACGTTATACTCGTCCACTAATCTTATGCCACAGTAGTGATACTTAGACTGTCCCCTCATACCTAGCCTTCTGGTAGTTAAATTTGGGAATAAAATTCGAATCAACTTCCCGAAGCTTGCAGGGGATAACGGGGTTAACATGTTGTTAGCACACACTTGAACGTATCTTGCATATATCCTATTCCGTGGGACAACGGCGGTGGGCGACGACTCACACGCTTTTATGAGCCATACCATTCCAAATACTTGTTTCTGTCTTTCCTTGTAGCTTTCGGTGGTTGTTGGAAATCTACCGCTATCTGGTGAGTACTCGTTCTCGATAACTTTCACCTTATTTGCAAGCTCAGACAATGGAACATCTATTGCCTTTAGTGCGAGATGCTTTAGTTGGGCATCTCCCTCGTCACCAGGAAGTGAAAAATCTGACTTCCGTGCTCTTTTTCGTGCTGTGCTGTCTGTATCTGATATTATGCCTTGAATCGATGGATGGAAAGCAGCTTCTGGCCCCATTTGTGAAGACATTGAAGTGCTCCTGTTATGCATTAAAGGGGTTGTATTAATCATTATGTTGGGATCCTGAGACTGATGTGGCAGGATCTGTGGAGGATACGCGTAGTTTTCTGGCTGATATCCTAAGTTTTCACCGACTGGATGTTGTTCGTGAATTACAGCGGGGAGATGCGGGTGCTGTGCTCTTTCGGCCATCATCTGTCGGTGTATATCAAACTGGTATCGCACGTCTGTATTTAAATGCTGTTGGGGAGAACTTTGTATCTCCCCCGATATTATGGAGTCTGCTTTATGCGTACTCATGCTACTGAAGTTGATTGGTGGACCTAGGATTCCCTCTCCGAGTTCACTCTTGACAAACGGGTTGCGAGCAGAAATAGCCTGGTCTTGGAGCGACAGCTGTTGTCGCTGTTCGGGCGACTGCTCTTGCTGCCGCTGATGCATATACTGTGCCCATTGTCTCAGCTGCTCTGGATCAGGAATATATTCTTGGGACTTATCTGGTTTTTGATCCATAAAATTCTATACCATTCATATAACTTGTGTAATTCACGCCTTGATAAGTCTAGTTCTGGCTCCACTACTCTGTGAGGCTAGTATGTTCCAGTAGTATCCGTTTGATCTAAGATCACATCTAATTTTAGCTCTACTACGACTCCGCCCTACGGGTAGCTCTTCCTTCTCCTACTCAGATGTCACGGGCGCTGAAGTCTAGAGAGTGCTCAGTCCACTTGTATGGCCTCTTATCGTATGAATTTGAGCTTCGAAAGCCTTCTCTGAAATATATCTTTATGGTTCACCTTGTCCTTTAAAATTTTGTGTGAATCGAGATATTTAATGGATCCATATTTAATGGTTAGGCTCCCGCAAAATTTTCTAGGGCTTTTTCAGTTCGGTGGCTAGCTGCTTTTGTAGTGAGTATCGCAGCTTAGACTTGGCATCTTGTGACCTTGTGTCACAATGAGTTCTCGCTGGGCTGTCGCTGCGCTCGGACCTAGGATCGCTAATTTGGCAATTATTTTCTAGCGAGCTGCCGAAATAATAGGGCTGTATCAGATAGGGCTAGAATCAGTAGCAATGCCCTGGGAATTACTTTCGGGATGTCTCATAAAGCTGTAGACACAAGCGACTAGGTGCTTTTGGAGGAAGCGGAGAACTTGAGATGGTGGTCGAGACCTCGTGCAACCACGTAGGGCGGCAGAGGGCACTGTGTAGACGCGAAGTCAGTTGATGTGAGTTGCTGCACCAGGTTCAGGAACAAACATGGAATTCTGCGCCCACCTTGCGGCACCGCGATGATTTTACGTTTTTTGAAGATCCTGTGGGACGGTGTTGGAAGATGATACGTCAGTGCTGGTATGTAGCAGAATAGAGCTTATTGCAGACGAAAGAGTGGTTCCGTGTTTTCTAGGCAAAAGTTTCCATTTGATGTAACGATACCATGGCCGGATTGGGAATGTGCGGCTGGGTATTTTTCAAGACCTCATCGACCGAGTGAGAAAAAAAGTTGGATAGGTGAGAGAAGAGCTAGACCCATCACAGTATACAACAGGACACTGGGCGAACATGGGTGTCTACAATACGAACCCGGAGGTTCTCTTAAAGAAGAGAAAGAACAAGGACAGGAAGAGACTCGAGAAACAAGAGGAGGCTCGTCAAAGAGAAGTCGAAAGAAAAAAGAGAAACCAGAAGAAGGCCCGCAAGTTTGTGAGAGCAGAGACATTGGTATCGAACTACAGATCAAACGAATTGGAGAAGAAGAGACTCAGTCACATATCAAACTACGAAAAGCTTCAAGGAGAAGTTGACCAGAATGAGAACGACGAGGAACCCAGACTTCTTTTTTTGATCAGAGTACAAGATCACATTAAAGGTTTGAAAGTTCCCTCAAAAGCAGCCAAGGTATTGAAGCTGTTGCGCTTAACTAAGAAAAATACAGGAGTGTTTGTCAAGGTGACACCCTCGAGCAGTCTTTTGCTAAAGTTAATCTCCCCATACGTCGTAGCTGGAAAGCCATCTTTGAGCTCTGTTCGGAAGTTGTTCCAAAAGAGAGCTTGTATTTCTGTCATCGATGAAGACACCAAGTTACCCAAAGTCGTCAAGTTAGATAATAACCAAGATGTAGAGGACAAGTTTGGTGAAGAATTGGGCTACATCTGTATAGAAGATCTCGTCCACGAGATTGTCACCTTGGGGGACAACTTCAAGACTATCTCCAATTGGATTGTGCCTTTTCAACTCAATACACCAGTTAGCGGATGGGGTCCTCAATCAAAGCTTGCTAGGTTACAGTATGCTGAAGAGCACAGTAAAAAGGTCAGCTTGGCAGGTAATACAAAATTGAGCGAGGTGGACATTGATAAGTTCATTGATGAACAAAATTAAGCGTACCGTCTCGGCTTATTTTGCATTTTCTTTCAAGACCCTGACCTCTGCAGTCATTAAATACTCTTTCGTGCATCAATACACAAACATGTTTACCATCTATCGTAGAGGAGCTATTTGAGATAAGGAAGAAATAGACATCTTGATATGGTCGTGTATGGTTCATCTATTTTCTTCAAAATGATGCCTTCACTCCGAAAAAGTGAACAACTTATGAAATCGAGTGCGAAATTTGCGATTATTTACTATGGTGCCATGCCGATAAATGGGACAATCCCAGCTCATTGCGTGGCTCTTTAAAACGCGATATTTGTTCAGTAAATATTAGCTTATCAGATCTATGCTTTGGAGTACAAGCTTCGTAATCGGGAATGACTGTCTATTCAATGTACCAGCAATTGAAGCTGTCTCCAGACTATAGCTATAAGCTACTACAGTTGTCTCCAGACCTACTAGAATTGTTGAAACTGCATAACAAAACAGAGTTGGTGATAAAAGCTCCCCCAGGATCACAGAATCAGTTGGTGCTATGTTCCGATAACAACACATGGAAGGTAAGACAGATGAATCACTCCAATACAGTTTTGTTGGTAGCTAATTCCACAAGCAACGAGGTTAAAACTGGCGCAGACTCCAATTCTCTTGTTGGTTTCTCCAGACTGTCTTACGAGTATGAACTTACGAAAATCAAAGGTAACATAGATATCACTGGAATTCCGATATATGACGGGACTTCTGAAGTAACACTGTCTATTTCTATAACTGACTTGACTGAAAATTCTCTTATTTCAACTAAAGAATTCTATAATGAATGGTTCAAAATAGGAGGAAGTGAAATAGATGGAAAAGCTGTAATTTTGTCCCCTGGCTTTTTAACGGAAGGATTGAACTTGTTGATACTGATTTTGTTGGCCAACAGCATAGACTACAAGGCTGGTACGATTGAGTTCGGGAAACTCCTGAAGCTTCTTTATGAACAAAACCGACAATACACAGAGGACATTGCATGGACCATATTCAACAAATTCGGTTCACGTAAGGATTCAGGCACTGATTTTAAGCTAAATAATAAGGCAATCTCGATTTGGTTTGGGATTCAGACGTTGATAAACTCGAGCTATAGAATTCTGATGAGCGACGGAGATTTCCTCTTAGCATGGAAATCATCGTTGCCTCCATTTTACACCGTTCCAATAGATCTTTGCTTCTTGAGAGGTCACTTTTTCAGGCCCTCTTCAGGTAGAATTCAGTATTTGGATCCTACGAGCCTAGCTCAAAGTGATCTTCATAGCCGGATACAAGAGCTCTTCAAAGTATCTAAAGAATGGGATTTTGACGAGTTTTATCCTTATATCATGGAGTATGTTCCTTCGGGGAAAAAGCCAGACTCAATAATACTCAAGTATGCTAAGAAAAAAAGAGTTGCAAAGAATAAGTTTGTAGTATGTCCGAGGTAGGACCTCAAAAAGGTGATACTGTATATACTGTATAGCATCAAGGCATTTTTCGTTCTAAAGTGTTTTATCACCCAACTGTTTGAAGTGCAAAGAAGGAAGTTCTTGGGCCAATTGACAATGAATGATCGAGACTTCCTAATATCATTAATTGTAAGTTCACATTCATCAATCTTACAAGTTATATTTCGTTACTAATGAATATAGAGCGGTGGGTGTGCTGGTACATCTACGGACTTGGTTTTTTTTCCTATAGATACCATCAAGACTAGGCTTCAAGCCAAAGGGGGGTTCTTTGCAAATGGTGGTTGGAAAGGGATCTACAGAGGATTGGGATCGTGCGTGGTTGCCTCAGCACCATCCGCCTCGTTATTTTTCATAACTTATGACTCCATGAAAGTCTACACGAAAGATCTCGTTTCGCTGCCCTCAATAAGCCACATGATATCGGCATCATGTGGAGAGATCATGGCTTGTCTTGTTAGGGTTCCGGCTGAAGTTATCAAACAAAGAACTCAGGCAGGCATTGTGGGTGTCGATTCTCGATCAACATCTGTATCCAACTTCCTATATCTTATTAGAGACAAAGGAAACGAGGGAGTTATCAGAGGATTGTACAGGGGCTGGAACACGACCATAATGAGGGAGATACCATTCACAGTAATACAATTCCCTTTGTACGAGTGGTTGAAAAGCCGTTGGATTACATCGGAAAACACATATCTATTGCAAGGAGCGTTATGTGGCTCGGTTGCAGGCTCTGTCTCAGCAGCTTTAACGACACCTTTGGATGTCATTAAGACTAGAATTATGCTCAACAAAGAAAGGGTGCGTGCGCTCGCTTTGGTAAAGAGCATTATTCGCGATGAAGGATATTCTGTGTTCTTACATGGTATTGGTCCAAGAACTTGTTGGATTGGTGCTGGGGGTGCAATTTTTTTGGGATGTTACGAATTTGTGCATTCACAGTTGGAAAAAACTTATAGAGGTCCTCCTACATCTGACGTATAATCTGAGGTTAGAGTCTATGCCGAGTTTCAAAGAAATAATATACTGTCAGGTAGAAATTTGAGATCTATAGAATGTATTATAGTAGTGCTGTATATAGTGTATGGGATGACGATCTTTAATTAAAAAAATCCGAATGCGAATTCTTAATGCTTACAGATATTTTACGTTCTCGAAGAAGGTCCAAATAACTTAACCACAATATTGGCGATGCTTTACAGGCAATTATTGAGACTCTTCCCAAAACAAAGGCTGGGTGCTTTGTCGCTTGGAAATGGAAAGCGTTTTTTGTCAAACAGCAAGTCCGGCCTCTTAGCCACCAATAGCACTACGGGAGAAATTCACCACCTGACACCGGTGGACCCGCCACAAGTGCAGCCACCTGAAGGTTCATCTATAACATTGAAAAGCGCTACTCGCGATGATTCCAAGTTTGGTACTAGACCGATATATTTGGATGTACAAGCTACAACTCCAACAGACCCTAGAGTCTTGGACAAGATGTTGGAATTTTACACCGGGTTGTACGGTAATCCCCATTCTTCCACACATGCATATGGATGGGAAACAGAAGCAGAGGTTGAGAAGGCTCGTAAACATATCGCAGATGTGATAAATGCAGACCCTAAGGAAATCATTTTCACCTCTGGTGCTACGGAGAGTAATAACATGGCCTTGAAGGGTATTCCTAGGTTTTACTCGAAAACAAAAAAGCACATTATCACAACTCAAACAGAGCACAAATGTGTTCTTGATTCCGCTAGGCGTATGCAAGATGAAGGTTATGATGTGACGTACTTGCCTGTAAGTCAGGAAGGTTTAGTGAATCTTGAAGACTTGGAGAAAGCCATTCGTAAAGATACTGTTTTGGTTTCAATCATGGCAGTCAACAATGAAATTGGAGTGATTCAACCGCTCAAGGAAATTGGTGAAATATGTAGAAAGAATAAGGTATTTTTTCATACCGATGGTGCCCAAGCCTTCGGTAAGATTCCTATTGACGTCAACGATATGAAGATTGATGTTTTATCCATTTCTTCTCACAAGATATATGGTCCAAAAGGTATTGGTGCATGTTACGTGAGAAGACGTCCGAGAGTTAGATTAGATCCTATCATCTCTGGTGGTGGTCAAGAAAGAGGTTTGAGATCTGGAACTTTGTCACCCCCTTTGGTGGCAGGGTTTGGAGAAGCCTCAAGAATCATGATGCAAGATTTGGAATACGACCAGAAACACATTCGTAGATTGTCTGAGAAGTTGAAGAACGGATTATTATCTATTCCATCTACTCAGTTGAATGGTTGCACGAGTGACCCAAAATACCAGTATCCAGGATGTGTTAATGTGTCATTTGCTTATGTTGAAGGCGAGTCGTTGCTCATGGCTTTGAAGGATATTGCTTTGTCCTCTGGTTCAGCATGTACCTCGGCTTCGTTGGAGCCGTCATATGTGTTACATGCATTGGGTGCTGATGACGCTTTAGCACACTCCTCCATCAGATTCGGAATTGGAAGATTTACTACTGAATCAGAGATTGATTATGTTATCGAAGCTATCAACCAAAGGGTTGATTTCTTGAGAAAAATGTCGCCATTATGGGAAATGGTTCAAGATGGTATTGATTTGAATACGATTGAATGGAGTGGTCACTGATTCTGATCAGATGCCTACACTGTTTATAGCTCTGTTGCATTTTAGGATATTTATGGAATGTATTGTTTTATTGATGGTAACCTAAATAAATTATGGGCGTGCGGAGCCGGGGGCCGGAACCGGGATTTTAATTTCACAATTTTTCAAAATTCGTACTATTACAAGAACAGAAGATCTCTACACACAAGTCCTAGTATTAAATAGTAAAACATGTCTCAACCTGAACTTAAGAAGTCAAAAACCGCTGTCACAAAGACTATCACAGTCTTGCCTGGTGACCATGTTGGTACTGAAATTTGTGAAGAAGCAATAAAGGTTTTGAGAGCCATTGAAGAAAGTACCCCATACCAAAATATCAAGTTCGAATTCAAACACCATTTGATTGGAGGCGCAGCAATTGATGCTACTGGAAGTCCACTCCCAGATGAAACTTTAGATGCTGCTAAGCAATCTAATGCTGTTCTATTAGGTGCTGTTGGTGGTCCGAAATGGGGTACTGGTGCTGTTAGGCCTGAACAAGGTTTATTGAAAATAAGAAAGGAGTTGAATTTATACGCCAACTTGAGACCTTGTAACTTCGTATCTGAAAAGTTGTTAGAGCTTTCCCCTTTAAAGTCAGAAGTAGTCAAGGGGACCAATTTCACTGTTGTTCGTGAATTGGTTGGTGGAATCTACTTTGGTGAAAGACAAGAACAAGACCAATCTGAGGATAAAGAAACGGCTTGGGATACCGAACAATACTCCGTCTCTGAAGTAACCAGAATCACAAGGATGGCTGCTTTTATGGCTTTGCAACATGAACCACCCTTACCTATCTGGTCGTTGGATAAAGCAAATGTTCTTGCTTCATCAAGATTGTGGAGAACTACTGTTGAAAAGGTCATAAAAGAGGAATTTCCTCAATTAACCCTTCAACATCAATTAATTGATTCAGCTGCTATGATTTTGGTTCAAAATCCATCGAAATTGAACGGTATTATCATAACTTCGAACATGTTTGGTGATATCATTTCTGACGAGGCTTCTGTTATTCCAGGTTCTCTTGGTTTGTTGCCATCTGCATCTTTGGCTTCATTACCTGACACTAACACTGCGTTTGGTTTGTACGAGCCGTGTCATGGATCTGCTCCAGATTTGCCAGCCAATAAGGTGAATCCAATTGCCACTATCCTCTCCGTTGCGATGATGTTGAGGTTGTCATTGGATTCTCTTAGGGAAGCAGAAGCATTAGAGAAAGCGGTTGGCAAAGTTGTGGATTCTGGTGTGATCACAGCAGATTTGCGCGGTTCCAGTTCTACTGTCGAAGTTGGTGATGCCATTGCTAGGGCTGTAAGCGAAATCTTGAGAGAATCAGCATAAGATTAGAAACTCTTTACACTGTCTTCAATAAAAAAAGGAATAAATTTAGATATAGAACATTCATGTAGTATAAAATTATTTGGGTATTTCTACCTTGCCATTAATTATGTCCAGTATGACATTGATTGAGTCGTATGAGCGCGTTATTGGATCTTTTGAGGATTGATATCCCTCCCTCTTTGCTGAAAGAAGTTCATCGATAATGGTAGCCTCACTAGAAAAAGAGTCACCATTCGATGTGGCCTCTATTACTGGGACCTCTCTTGTGTCATACTCTGCAAACTCATCCATTGAATAGTATTCATCATCAGAACTTGGGACTAAAACAGATCGTCTATTATTATTCCCTTCTGATGAATCAGTTTTTGAAATTAAATTCATTGGCTCTACTGTATCCTTGAGACGTGCAACGTTATGAGTGGATGCAAAATTGTCATCAATAAGCTTCTGAAAACTATCAATCACTCTAGAAGAACTGGTGCTATCTGTCGTTAAGTCGTTATCAATAGAATCTTTAGTAATCTCTGGTGTTTCACTTTCAAGGTCTGACTTCATCGGAGTTCCAATCTCGGCCTTTTCTTGTCGATCTTTGAGTTCCGATGCTACGTCTACCTTCGATTCATCTCTGTCAAATGCTATCCAATTCGACTCCCCATCATAATAATATTGATTCAAATCGTAATTGAAGATTTGTGACTTGTAATTGAATCCCAAGGAACTGGATGCGTCTAAGATTTTAATACTCCCCACCCGTGAATGTGAAACGGACCCAGTTGGTGGATCTTTAGCTCTGCTCATTTTAATGCTTTCCAATTCTGCCGATTTTTCCTCTTCCTGGATGGAATGGTGGCATATAGAAGTGCTGCTTACGACATTATCTTTTAAACCAGTCAGTTCAATTATGCAAGAGTTGTTTTTAGCCGGAAATTCAAAATGAGAGTTGACTTCAATGGAATTACCTGGTGTATGAGTTTGCAAAATAGGTTTTGCAATCGCTCCTTGATGATTACCTTCATCACTCTGTATTTCGTGTGAACGGGTTTTCTCCTTTCCTGAGAAAATACTTTCGGAAATTAAACTATCAGAAGTCAGATTCGCAGCTGATTTGGTCAACGAACTCAGAAGTGCAGAGTCCAACGGATTTTGCATTACCCGAGAACTTTGATGCGTTGTGCTAGGTGATGCCGCCTTATCTTCCTCGGATACAAGCTGCTTATTAGTAGGTATAGGTCCGCTCGAGGAACGTCTTTTGAATTTTTGAAACAACTTTACTATGAAAGAAATTTTTTTCTTATTCTTCTCGGTAACATCATCGATACTATAATCTAATGAAATATCCCCTTTGAAAGGAGTATACAACTTGGACTCTTCCCTAGTCATACTTGAAGGCCCCGTTTCTGGTACTGATTTTGTTACTAAGTCGGCCCCTGGAGTAATATTTGACTCTGTGATGACATTCGTATTCGATATTGGGGACTCGCATTTATTACCTCTGAAGCTCTTCGAGTATTTAGTCAAAAAGGAAGATAATTCTTGGTCGTAGCTTTTGAATAAAATGTCTGTAACACGATTATGACTCACGAACATGTTGCTAATGTTTTCAGCTACGATATTTTTCAAAAGGTTTTGAAATCTGCTAGCTTGGATTTGCTCGTCAAGATAAAAGGTTCCACATCGATTAGATCCTTTCACTTCAATGTTATCCTCATCAAGAAATGAGGCCTGGAGTATGAGATAAATTTCGGGGAATCTTCTATAGTAATCTTTCTCGTCAATGACCATATTCAAAAACAAACTAAAAGGAGATTTGTATTTTTCCTTTTCATAAGCCGATAATTCCTCAGCGGTAGAGAAAAGCTCAATAACGCCAGGTGAGCTTCGAAATAAATGGAACGGTTGCTGTTTGCTGAGAATTTTCGACTTGTTGATTGAGTCTAAAATCCGTTTACCATTGTATTGCTTACCATTTCCAACAATGATTTGGTAATTTTTACAATACAACGCTTCAGCAAAGTCACCTTCAAACCCCGTTTGTGAAGTATTAAGAAACCTCAAGTATTCCTGATCACTTAAGTTATCATTGATTCCATTGTAGCAGCTTACCAAGATATCATGAACGTCGCACCATGAGCTGACTTGCATTTCGGGAATTTCTGACATTGCAGGTAATGGCTTTTCGTTCACCAAAGAGTGCATCAAGATGTCAGAAATCAAAAGATGCTTCGAACTGTCCTTCTTCTTCGTGTAATAAAGTTCATCGGTTACAGTAAGAAATAAAATTTTATCCGAAAAGATAATCAAAACATCAATATAAAACCGGGCTTCAGTTGGCTTAATATTCCGGAGTTCGTAAATTGCCACCACTTTTCGAGAGAGCCAACCATATTGCAACTCTGCAGGCCACTTGCTAGCGATCTCTGTGAGAATTTTACCAGTAGGAGTAAAAATTCTATTGTTTACTGTTTCGTTAGATTCTTCATTTTCACCACCAAATGCGTCAATCACCCTCACTGCAGAGTGATAGAAGCTTTTTATGATTTCTTCCTCACCATCTCTAAAACTTTCAAAGTTTACACGGCTTGTCTTCTCATGCTCTATAGTTTCGTATAGTCTTTTGAGAACTAACTTCAATTTTGGTAACTCTAGTCTTGACCCCGCGACAACTGCATCGATTTCATTAACAGAGTAACCCATTTTATTGATATCGCTATTTTTGAATATTCTCTTTTCATTTTTAGAGTAAAACTTGTTCAATCTAGGCGTGAAATATTTCAAGTTAGCCTCATGTCTAATGAACGCTTTATAAAAATAAGGTATTATCAAACTCATCACCTTAAGAACCTCAACGTAACCATAATTTGACGCTTTAGTTAACGCCTCGTGTAAAATACAGTTGATTCTGGTAATTTCATCAATTGTCGGCGGAAATATTTTGTTAAGTTTGAGAATTCCAGTTGTCGATTGGGAAGAGAGTACCTGAATTCTTAAGGGAACAATGAACTCTTGCAATAGATTGACTAACTTCATTGTATAGTTTTTTTGGACTTGAAGAAGTTCGGTGAGAACAGCGTTGACTTCTTTGTTCGATGCAAGATCTGGGGTGATAACCGTTTCTTGTGTAGGTGTATAATATATGTCCATCTCCTCGGGAGAATACTCTAGCAATGGGTCAAACAATTGCTTGACTTGATCGCCTATCAAGTATACAAGCTTATTATTTTTATAAATAATGTCTTCATCCTTGTTATGGTTTTCGTGAACAACGTCTAGAAGTTGTGATGATATTGAGTGTGATTGCAAAAGGCCCATCTCTAATAACTTCACACCTAACTCCTTAGGTTCAGCTGGTATCAATTCCATGTTATTTGCTAAAGATCCAGCATCGGTTTCATCTAGCGTTCTTTCAACGTTCAAATTTTGGGTGTTATTGAAGATAACGCTGTAATTCTTTAAACTAGAGATTGCTAGGGCTTTTCTAACGTTGGAGTCCCGATATTTCGGTAGTAAGTTCTCACAACTGGGCCAAAACCTCGATCGTGAATCAAGCATTAGGTTCTCATAATAGGAAACTGCAAATCTAGTCAATGAAATTGTATTTATCTTCTTTGTTTGATTGTTCTCGTATAGCAAAGTGACTACAGGCGTTGAAAGGGCACTATCGTAACCAGCAAAAAAAGCTGCCTTTGAGAATAACTCCATCCATTTATCAATTGGTTTGTCATACAGTTGTACCTCATCAGGCAGGTGCCCATAAAGGGGACTTATTTGCACCAAGTTTTCTTTCTCAGCTTTCTTGTGGTGTTGATCAGCAGACCTCCAATATATATCTTCTGTATGATCTGCCGAAGCATATCTCTGGTAAAGGCTCCCTGTCATTTTCACTAGCGGGCTAGTTTGAAAGAGGTCCAAAGATCTACAATGATTGAAGTTCGGATTGTTTATGTATGTATACTGTATGTTTGAAATGAAGTTAAATGTCAAGGTCGAAATAGGCAATATAAACATTGGCGCGTAATTAGAAGGTAACTAGTTTTGGATCTTTTGGAACACCATTTTGAGCAATATCATTGGCTTGGAGTTTCATCCTAGTGTACGCTGCCCTAGCTTCATCGAAGCCAATATTCTGTTTCTCCATTATGTCTTTAATTTTGTTTTTCGCATCTTCATCTAGTCCCTGCCTAGGGTCCTGGCTATTAATATTGACTTCGATATCGAAATTCAAACTCGAGAGGCCCTCTTCGAGGTCTCTGTCAAAGCTTTGAAGCGCATTGTATCTTCGGTGGTGTCTTCTCTTGCGTGTGAAGCACTTGACCTTGATTTTACTTCGAAAATGAAACACAAGTAAAGCAATCGCTATAAGCAACAACACGAAGACATTGCGGACAAGATGACTCCCAGTATTTCCTACTTCAGGATCAACAGTCTCACTCATAATATGTAAGCTCGGCGAATCGCCTTTTGTTACCAACTATAAACGCAATAACGGTAGCCCAATTCTAGGCTCAATGACTTTGAGACCCCTCAAGACCATAATTTTTGAAATTAGTTTGGTGCGAAATCTGGTCATCGACATAATGGGAACACTCAAACAGCCAAACGAACGTTTCCTACAAAGCTTTTTCAGTGATGAGTGAAATATCAAGGTTATAACGTTTATTCCTAAGTGTTTTCTATTTTGATTGTACTTTATACAAGTTCACAGCCTGAACTACAGAACTATGCTCTTTGGGCATATGATATTGATAGATCTCTTCCACCGTAGTTGTAGTCGTTTAGGTTTCCAATAGCAGAGCTGGCTAGGTCTTCATTTTCAAATTGAACAACTGCATTGCCACTTGGCTTACCACTTTCGTTATATTGAACTTCAGCCCTTTCAACCTTGCCAATTGTTTCGAAAAGTTCATATAAATCATCTACGTTGGTCACAAACGGTAAGTTCGATACATATATAGTGTCAGATTTCTCGTCACCCCCTGTTATATTAGCAGTAAATTCAGAGTTTGTATTAGTGATCTCGGGGGATGCAGATGGGACACTGCTTGAGGTTCTTCCTGGGCGAGTGTCAAGTCTTCTACCCTCAACTTCATAGCCCTGGAATAATTCTACAGCTTTAGTTGCTTCTTCCACAGTGTTGAATACAACTGTTCCAAATCCTCTTGATTTTCCCCAATTATCTGTTCTAACATCTGCTCTTACAACCTCACCTCCTTGTCTCATCAAGTCTTTTAAATCTTGCCAATTCATAGAGAAGGGTAAGTTTCCAACAAATATTTCAGTTCCTGGTTTCGAAGTAGCATTGGTTGCTCTCTCTCTTGTAGAATTTTTCTTTTCAAACCTATCGAAGCTAGTCTTTTGAGTACTTTCGTACCTTTGAGTTTGGGGCTTGGCGTAAAAATCTCTCTTTTTCTCGCTTGGTGGTGGATAGTCTTGTCTCACGAAAATTTCTCTACCATTATAGTCATAATGATCAAACTGTGCAATTGCTTTGTGTACATCTTCCTTGCTCGAAAACTCAACAGTAGCCATACCACGAGATTGACCTCTATTTGTAACTATGTCTGCTCTAACTACACTGAACTCGTTTTTGAAAAGTTCTCTAATATCCTTTGAATTAGAGTCAAAAGGGATGTTTCCAATGAAAATGGAGTTATCATAATTACGCTCTGTCTTCGAACGGTAATCATCAGTACCATTTGAGTAGTCATTCCCGTACTGTCTCCGAGAACCAACATCTCTCAAGCCTCCACGAGAAGCTCCTCTTCCCCGACCTCTTCCTCTTCCTCTGCTATTTGATCCATAATCCCTAGATGACCTGCCGGATCGTCCGCCACGATACCCAGAATCCCTACCAGAGTGAGATTCGCCAGATTCTCCATTATCTGTTGGGTTTTCCCGTGCAATAGGTGAGCGGGACCTATCTCTAACTGGAGAACGAGAACGATCCTACAACAATTGGTATTAGAATTTATATCGATAAAGGGAAACCATAGTCTCATCGAATCAGGTATGGAAAATATGAAGTCAAACAGGAAAAGTCATTCATCTCCTTCACTGAGGGCTCTATTACTGTCTGCTAGTTTTTCACTCGTTCTTTGAACGCAAGCTTCAAGAAATGTTTGCTCCTCATCTTCCGATTGATCTGAAACTATATGTTGGGTAAATCTGAAAAGCGTTATGAACTTACTCTTGAATAGTTGTCAATATCCATATCCTCCATTTTCAAGAGCTGGATTTTTGGTTATTTCTACAAGAAATGAACTACTTTCAACAACACGAACATAATAGATTTGAAGAACTTTATTGTACATTGCACGACTATATTTGAGTCAAGAAGGCTTGTCGGGAAACGGTAAGACAAGTCTTCTCTCCACTTCAGTTTCCTTATTGGCTTCCTCTTCGCCGTCAAACTTCAACCTAACCTTACCGTCTTTCCTAGTTCCCGTCACAACTGCGGGATAAAACGTTGTTGTTTCAGGATACCTAGCTATAACTTTTGAGCCATAGGGATAATTGAGTAACTCGTCGGTCAGATTGATTGATGGGATAAGCAATATCTCCTTATATGTGGCTTTGAACGTTTGCCCAGGGTTGTTATTTTCATCTGGCTCTGGGTCTCTTATTTCGAACTTTATGCCATCTCCTATAACTTTCATGACTTCACATTGAATCCATTCTTCGAAATGTCTACTCTTCAGTTTATATGCAACTTCTGATCCTACCTTTATAGGCTCTGTGGGATTGTATTTTGAAGTATAATACAGCCTTCCTTTGGAAATTCTTCTCGAACTTCCCTTACCATTATACTTGCTTCCAGTTGCATTGGTTTTTGTTGAACTTTGAGACGACGCTTTGCTTTGTATTAGTGATATTAATGTCTGTAGGTTAGTCTGTGTTGTTTCTATCAAGCTCTTGCCATTTATTACGTTAGACTTATGATCTTGTAATTCCTTTTCATGCTTATCTAGTTCTTCTTCTGATAATTCACTTAAAGTTTTATTTGAAAATTTATCATTATCGTTATCAAAGGGAATAGCATCATTGGCGTGACATATGTCTTGTAATGACGTTACTACGATATTCCAATAACTTTCAATGTCCGGCGGCATACTTGAATCTGACTTTCGTACTTTATCAATGTTTTTGTTCAGTGATGTATGTAGGGTGCCGCTCCGGTAGTGCACCAAAAAAGTAACAGTTAAATTTGTTTTACTGCCAGTGATAACTGTCTATCAAGGAAACTGAAACTTGCGGTATCAAGCAAGTGGCTGGGTTGTGGTAGAGTTGCTGAAGTGTTGTGCTATATAATGCAATGAATTTCGAGGATTCGTGCATGGCATTATCTTCAACTTTTGAACTTCTAACCCACATTCAGCAGATAAAATATAACAAACTTAAGAAGTCAATATATGGGTTATCCTACGATTATACCTTATATACGGGGTTGTCTTATGTTACTTCCGTCATATCAACTTTAAACTATTATATCAATCCGCAAGTGATACGACAGTATCGTAATAGATTTCCAGTTCATTCTGAAGTGATTGTTTCCTTCCCAATATTGTTGATAGACATTGTCGGTACCTTAGTTTTGGGCGGCTTGATAATTCAATCGTTTTTTATATATCTGAGGACAAGAAATACCAATCAGAGTGTTAGTGACTTAGCAAAGAAAATACTATTTTCATTGATTTTATGTTTCATTTGGGTTTTTATATCATTCATAAGGGAAAAGAATTCAATTTTTCTATTGGACGTGATTGACTTCGTTTGGTTTACGAGTAAGTTCACGTACTGTATCAGGTTATTCCCTCAAATTTTTATGAATTGGTTCGACTCCTCTGTTGTGGGGCACAGTGAATCTTTCTTGTACTGTCAAACAATATCAGTATTGTTTTTAGCATGTGGAAAGTATTTACTTGTAGAACAAGAATGGTATAAAGTACCTGTGAACTACAATACCTGGTTGAACTTGGTGGTAGGTTCCGTGTGCTTATTGATTGTCATAGTCCAGAAAAAATATTTATATTATGGGATGATGCCTAAATTGAAACTCCAACACACTGAGGTTACTTCATCTCTAGTTTAGGTGAAACACACCATAATATACTTAAACTGTGTGTATGTGTATTAATAATTTAACAATAAAAGTTACTATTTATAATTTATCTCCGAAGACTTTCACTGCTAAATGAACTCCGTAGCTAATCTTTCTATTGTCATCTAAAGTATAGGCGTTATCAGATTCTTTTTCTAAACCATTTTCGTCAGATTCGACGGGTTTCGGTACGCGTTTGGGTAAAAAATCCTCTAATTTTAGCTCTTCAACGTTTTTCATAAGGTTTTCTATCTCCTTCTTCATCTCAGCTTTCAATTTCTCATCTTTGGTGATGATAATAGCATTACTCTCTAAATCTAACAGATAAGCTCTTTTAGTATAATTTGATGAGCCTATGACCGTTATAGAAGGTAATTCTTCTTCTGGTACTGTAATCCAAAGTCCTTTAGCGTGATAAGACCACCCGCCTTCTGTATTCACGATTCCTTTTTTCCACTCATACAATTTAATTAAAGACTCTTTGCCCCGACGACGAACTTCTTCCAAGAAGTGTTTTGCAAGGAGCAAATATGCCTCAGGAATATAATAAGATACACCAGGTGACTTGTAAAATGAATTTGCTTGAGGAGCAGCCGTTATAACATAACCTTGAGCACTTCCGTTAATTAATCTATCACGAATTTCAGGAAGCATGTTGAAATAGCCAGCTGTAAACCACCATTTTACTTTAGGGGAATCCAAATATGAAATGACCCTCAATATGGAAGGTTTCTCGGTAGATACATCATTTTGAGGATTCATTAATGGTGTTAATTGAGAAACTGGGTACACTATGGTATCAAAGTCATCTGTATCATTGAACTCATCGAAAGATGTAAGCTTGTGTTGTTTTAGTAACGGTTCCAACAAGTACGATGAATCGCTTATGAATCTTTGAAGGTTCATGTGTGGTTCGCAAGATGCGTTAGCCGTGGGCCAACTCAATCTGAATCCTTGAGGGTGCTTCAATGAGGTCAAGAGTTGATACGAAAGAGATGATACTGCCTTTTGAAGCTCGAAGTAATAGTCAGTTAAAGACTTGCTTTTGAAGATGTAGTATCTATCTTGTCTGTCTTCAAAATAATCTTCAGAAAGATTGGCACCACTAAGGATAACTTCATCATCAAATCCATAAAGCTTCATGTGTTGTAAGCCCCATCCCTCATTAACCCTCTTCGGTGCCATACTCTTCTTTAATCCATTCAAGTGAGGAGTGTGGTACATACGAATATCAACACGGTGTTTACCGAATTTCTCTACTAATGGTACTAGTAAGCTTGCGGAACATGGTCCATTTGGCGCCTCTCTTGTTCCCCTCAATGCATCGGTCAATATGTATACCTTCAAATCTTCATTTGATTCCAAAGCCTCGCCTAGAAGATCAACGAGTTCATGTTGAGCTTTTCCAATGTATAATGAGCTCAAAAAAATTCTAGACTTCGCTTGTCCTATCTTAAGCTTTAAGGTGGAGTAAAACTCTTTGGGATCAGACAAAATGCTGATATCGCCATTCTTCAAGGTAAATCTGGGAGCCAAATAATCAAGTTGTTGGAATATAGTTTTAAGTCTTGGGTGGAAGTTGTCGGCAGAGTTGGCCGAAAGAATGGGATTGTTTGTCGAGTAGTTTCTGATGTTACTGTGCGACTGCCTGGAGAACAAGTAGTTGAAAATGGACAGGAGCATTACAGTAGTAGATTCTGAGTTTACCCTTCTTACTGCCTGTAGCATATATATTGATAAGAAAACGCCGATATAGTAAATGTATGTTGAGGTCTGATAAGAGATCAGAAATTCTAAACAATTATTGAGTTTCTCGCTTTAGTCGTGTGAGAAGGCAGGGTTCGAATAGGAAAGGACTAGGTTTCAATAGTGAAGGAACTATTTACATAAACTATACTGTAAGTAGAAAAGGATTGCGAAGCCTAGTCACTGTCAATTCCATAACATACTTTTGCCCATACGTTCGTCGAAATAGGTATTCGACATATCGCCCTTTGTAGTATTACTGAACAAGGCAATATGTGACCATAACGCGAACTTTTTTCCAGTGAATTACTAGATAATGAATTGTGCTCACTAAGTTGACCGCAGTTAGGGAGGGGATGAGAATAGCTTGGTCGGATATACGTGCGATGTCCTTTGCGCTCTATTCATGCACCAGTCACGCTAGCTAATAATACCATTCTTTTTTATCCGTATATTGTCTATCGAGGCTTTGCTCCTACTGCTCTAATCAACAAGACGTCTCCGTCTTCTACTATATACGTTTTTCCACCCTTATGCTGCTTGCCTGAGCTTTTAAGCTTCAGCTCGTTGAGGGGAGCGGTTTCAGACAACAAATCCTTATACTTGTAAACCTGGGCTGACAAGAAATTTTTCTCCAAGTCGGTGTGAATCAATCCAGCTGCTTCCGCCGCCGTGGACCCTTGTCGTATTGACCACTCCCTGGACTCTTTTTGCCCACATGTATAAAATGATATAAGACCAAGAGCCTTGCGCATGCACTCCACAATAGAAACTGCCGCACTTCGATCTGGTTTAGTGAGCTTGCTCTCATAGCTGGCGGAAAACATGACTACGTCATCCTGAGGAGAGTTTTCTGCTATCCACCGGATAACACGGTCTTTGAACTCATTGTCTTGTCTTTCAAAATCCTTCTCATTCACATTCATCAAGACAACGGTAGGTTTTGCCGTAAGAAAGTTGTATCTATTGAGAATGTCAATTTCTAGGTCCAGCCACTCTGCAGTAGTAATTTTTTTACCATTGTATAAAAGGTCCTGGACTTTATCTAGAGTGTCAAGTTCAAATTGTACTTGGTTCTTATCAACATGTGGTTTTTTAGATGACTTTTTTACAGTCTCTACACCAGATTCAACATATTCTAAATCTTTTAGTATCAATTCATCATTTACAATTATCAAGTCTCGGATAGGATCCACCTTGTTTTCCTCTATATGAATGATTTCGTCATCCCTGAATGCCCTTATGACATGTAAAATTCCATCAACCTGTCTGATGTCAGAGAGGAACTTGTTTCCTAGTCCTTCACCGCTGGAAGCATTCTTTGTAAGTCCAGCGATATCATATATAGTCAATGGAGACGGTAACTGTTTCTCCGAGGAAAATAGCTCGCGGAAAAACCTTAACCGAGAAGACTCTACTACAATCTGTGACTTCTCTGGTTCAATGGTGGCAAAAGGGTAGTTAGCTGGGTTTCCCAATGTAGTTTTCGTCAAAGCTTGGAAGAGCGTACTTTTTCCAACATTGGCCAAACCAACAATTCCAACAGATAAGTTGTTCGGACGCCTTCCTAACAACTTTTGAGAAGTCTTCTGAGAAGATTGCTTCTTTGCGAAGTTTATGGGAGCGCTACAGAACCTTCTTAAAAAGATAATCATTACTCCCTGTTAGTCAGTGCTTTGACTCCTCCTGCAGACTTGAGATGAGAGATGCGAGATTTTTTTTCTAGTCTTTGATGTATCACATAAATTTATGTACAGTAAATTACATGAGGGTAAAGTTTATATTAGTTAGGATATACTCCTTTCATTGCAACTGTAAAATTAGTTATCATGTATACACTGCGATAGCGCATATCGATATTTGGAATGGCAAATTATTGCGAGGATTAGTTTAGAAATAAATCAAATATCAGAGTCACCAAATGCATACCTAGACTTCTTCCTTATTGTTGCACCATAGAAGAAGAAAAGGAAAGGCACGGGTATCATAACTAATGAGAGACAACCCAAAAGAGTTGTAGCCCATTGAACATGCATATTGAGGAACATTTGCTTAGCGAACAACGGAAAGGCAGCACCAAAGGAAGATCTCAAAAAGGCGTTTCCAGACAAAGCGGATGCAGCCGCGTACAAGTAGACATCGATGATATAGGTAAGACATGGCAAAAAAATCAATATCAAACCTGCCCCGATGAAAGCAGCTCCAATTGTCGGAACGATCCAGTGAACGTGACTTGCATATGCGCCTGTCCAACCAAGCCAGAACACTCCAATAGTGAATAAAACTGCACCAACCATGGCACCTGGTAGTCTTTCTTCGGGGCTAACTCTACCATTGGGAGAGGCGTTTAAAAGTCTGTGGTATCTGCGCTCCAAGTAAAGAATTATCGCGCATCCAATCCAAATACCAATGAACATGGAAAGGTATGGCAACTCGGCAACACCTTGGACAAAGTGATATTCGAGTCCGAAGATAATAGGAACAACTGTCAAGAACAAGTATAATAAGCCATAAACGAAAGCATTGTATAATGAAACCAAGAACAAGATTGGTTCGTACACCAACATCTTTAATGGCCTAAGAATGTTATTTTCTGTAATCTCTTTAACACTCAATGAGACCTCTTCGTGTGCAGCGTGTATTGCCCTGTTTCCTGTTCTTCTTCTGATAACTTCAGCCTTACGTGCTAATATCACTGGATGGTGCGTCTCATCAAGGAAAAGGGTGCACATGATGAAAGCTAAACTTCCAACTAAAGCAGTGAAGTATGATGTCCATCTCCAACCCAAAGCTGAGTTCTTGACAGTAAATCCACCGAAAATTGGAGCCAACATGGGGCCCCCAAACAATACAGCACCAAACCCTGCCATTGCTGTACCTCTCTGTGCACTATTGAAAAGATCTGCAAGAGTAGCTGGACAAACGACTAATGGAGCTGCACCAATAAAACCTGCAAAGAACCGGCAAATCATGATAGTCTGGAGATCTTTGGCAGTTGCGACTGCAAAGCAAAAACAAATGTAACCGAACATGGATACAACGAGAACTATTCTTCTTCCGTAAAGCTCAGAAAGTGGACCCCAAAGAATAGGGCCTGATGCAAAACCAAAAACAAAAAGAGAGGTACCCAAAGTGGCAACCGTTGAACCGACATGGAAAATCTCCATAACATATTCAGTACTTTGAGAAAACATTGCAGAACCTAAAGAAACGGCCAATGCCGAAAGAATGACAGTCAAACAATTTTTAGCCTTTCTCGTAATAGACCAGTTAATTGGGAATGTCGGGTCATCTGGCCCGTCGTATGAGACCAAGTATATGTTCTTATCGCCAATAGGGTATGGGGGATAATCCCTTCCGTTACCCATTAAAGGGATTGGTTCATCAGATTGGTTTGCTTTTTCTATCAACAGGTCAGAATTAGTGATTTTTCTACTTACTGTTCTGGATGCATGTAAGCCAGAATCCTCTTCATTCACAATGCGGCCTTCTTCTAAATCATTTCCATGAAATGTCTGCGGACCATCATCTATGTCTTGTATTGACTCTCTCTTGACTTGAGAGCTTGCTGTATGCGTGGATGATGATGAAGATATGTTCTCCGTTTCTGGTATTTCAGTACGCTGTGAAGACATCTTTAACACTCTGTGTATCCAAATAATGTTAGCGGCAACGTTACATGTTTTTGGTACCTAAGCAGGATTTATGCACTCTTAAATAGTTGCTTGTTCTATTTACCAAACTGAGCTTTATTGTCATCTTCGGGCGGATAAAAAAAAATTCCACATCCGTCCGTCGCTGACTTATTTTGGTAAGGCTGGATTAAACTACATACAAAAAATTCAATACGCACGATGAGGCTTTTGAAAATTTCACTGATTCTTTACGGTCATACTCCCTTACGTTCAAACGGCTGTCGAAAGTTCTAGTACGTAACGAAAGAGGTACCTTTGAGTAAACACTCTTAGGTGTCATGGCATTTCATACGACAATCTCAGAGAAGTATCACTCAGTCTTCACGTACTGTCGTAAGCTATCCTCCCACCGTAATGCTAGATATCTATAGTAGGTAGCTGCCAGTGTTTAACATCGAACACAGGTAATTCATTTTGACTCAGGATCGGAGAGCATTCGGCCGGCTAATTTTTGACATTCCATTCCGGAGAAATTCGCACAGGTTGCAACCTGGCTGTGCCTCATGCCGGAATCTTTCGGTATCACCACAAGTCTAACGCACATGCAGATTTTTCTTTCTATTTTTGCAGACGCAATCCGAAAGGGTTCTACCTGTTGGTCATTGACTACAATATTCACTCAATGAATGATAGTATGAAACGGAGGTTAGCGTAACACATCAAGTAAAAAGCGGAATCTTAGAATTTCAAGATAGTTATGCTGCGTGTAGTATGTTTGCATAAATTAAATTTTTGGACCGTTTAGGATAATTTCTAAATTTTTGTCAGTTCTGCATCATTTTAGTAAAAGCTGTTGAAGAGTAAAAATATTAGATGCTTAAATTTAAAGTGACTTTTCGATGTCCTTGACAACGATTTTACTTCAGTTTGTAGGTAAGGTAAGGTACTACAATCAACAAAAGGGCTCTGAGGTAGAACTATGCTTTGTGGTTTCAAACGCTGCAGACTCTTCAATAGTGGACTTGTAGCAGCTATTCTCTACTTTCATAAAATTAAAGAGATTTGAAGGTGTTGTAAATTCATCAATGTCCCAAAAGCCATTTCAAAGCATCGTTAAAACCCATTCTTGAATTGGGATTCTTAGGTGCAAGGGAGTAATTTCTGCAGGAACGCGAGCTGTCATATGCTTTTTTTGTGCTATATTCCCCATACTTCAGTTTCGACTTTTTTCAATTCACTCTACCAGTTGATAAAGAACATTAATACAACTATCGACAATGCTGAAGTCGGAGGAGTATCTTTACGCTGCATTTGAGCCATCAGATACGAGGCTCTTGACTTCAACGTCTAATACTCAATTTATGGCTGATTACCCCATATTGACCTCGGCACTTTCCAACATCTTCCCCTACTTGTTGCTCATAGATAGCTTTTTAGAAATTGTTACATGGACTAATGATGACCCCTACCAGAACTTTTTGATAACAATTGGATACTCAATCTTGGTGATGTACTGGCAAACTTTGAGTTGGATATTGTTGCCATTACTTATTGTATTGGCTTTTACAAGTGTAGTGTGGTCTGTTAGTTCGGTGATTTATGACACGAAGTTCAATGAAAAGCCGACAATTGATGAAGTATTATATACCTTACACAACATCACCGTCAGATGTGAATTGTTTTTCAGACCTGCAAAACACATTGAGCTAAAAACAAAAAATATCGTCACAGCACTGATAATGACTACTCTTTTAACTCCATTACATTTATTCGTGATCAAATTTGTTCTTGGAACTCAAAGATATTTCTGGCTTTTGGGCCTTTTTTTTCTTACCTATCACTCGCCGTGGTCATTCACAATCAGAAGATTGTTATGGAGATCAGTATATATAAGGATCATCTTCTTTTACATCACAGGCCTAAATATCAAATTGGACAGAGACCAGAAAGATACAGAGACCGAGGTTTCTGAATCATCCGTGAACGAAAATGAAGAAGAGTCAGTGCCATTGTTATCAGACTTTAAAATAGTAAAAAAAATCAAGACGTCCCCCACACAACTAAAGCAAACGGTATGCTTTGAAGTTTTGGAAAATGAGCGGAGATGGATAGGACTAGGATGGTCTAAGTTTTTATATCCAAGTGAAAGATCTAACTATTGCTCTCTGAACTCACTCCTCCCTTCACCCCCTGTTGATGAGAAGTTTTCGTTCCCCGTATTTGAGAGCGATATTTACACTTATCTGTGGGAATGGATTGACAATGACTGGAAAATTGACGAAGAATTCAACAAAGGAAAAGATGCAGATGGCTGGATTTATTATAATAATAATTGGTTAAATGAAGGCTACAAGGATGGCTTTTCGAAATATACTAGGTCAAGAAAATGGATCAGACAAGCCCACTTGACGATAGATAAAAAAGACACCGTCTATGATGAATAATCTATATATGACTTTTAAAACCAGATACGTGCTCACCTTCAAGCTATGTTGAAGGGAGCGAACCTTGACGAACTCTACAACCATTTTACTTTTTAGGAGTGTATGTATATCTACATATATATATATATATTTCTCAGTTGGTTTAATTACACAAAGAAATCAATAATATTTGAAGTTTTCAATTCTTCGTTTGAAAATTCTTTGTCAATGCAACACATAATCATGAACCCTACAGATTCCATCGAAGATATCCCAAAAAAATACATTGACTCCCTCGACTCAAGGGATAAAGGTGAAGGATCCCGGGTTAATGGTAAAGACTGGAAGATAAAGAAAGGTGCTTTTCGGGTCAAGGCTCTTGGTGTGAAAAAGTTAAGCACTTGGGATAAAAGAGAGAAGAAGAAATTAGCAGAAGAACAATACAGAGAAAGGATCAAAAGCTTGAAAAAGGAGAAAGAAGACGAAAAGAATTCAAGAGTTGCAGAGAGAAAGAGAAGATTAGAGATCAAGGAAGAGAAGGATAGATATGAGAAGATGGCTTTAAAAATGCATGCAAAAAAGGTGGATAGATTAAGAAGGAGGGAAAAGAGAAACAAAATGTTGAAGGAACGTTAGACATTGCTAAGCGTTACCGGGCCTAAATTTGTTAACTTCTTTCACCCTTCATCTTTCACGACAGCGATGTAGCTTACTCATTTTCGAAGCAGGTGATTACAACGATTCGTGTTTTGATGCACCCCGGAAGTATTCACACGTTAATACGTAAAGCATACGTTCTTTTGTTGACTTATGAAAACACTGAAAGCTGCTTCAATATGACAATGATTGAACTAAAGATGCTCATCTCTTAGTTTGACTAAAAGTGGTTACCCGGAACTTTGCGACAAGTATAAATACTCGTCGAATTTCCCGTAATTTTCTGAGAATGCGACAGCATATAGGCAGGGATTGGTCGATTTTGTGTCACCTTTTCGTTTTTGATAGAGGGATATTTTAAGGTATTGATTATAAGGAATTGGTTATAAAGAAGCCCGATAAATATATATAGCCCAGTTTTATTGTATAATAGAAGAACAAGTCGCGCTCAATTCCTTGGGATACATTCGGTTGTTTATCTCATATCAAATCTAAAGCTTAATTTATTTCTATGGATTCTTTAAAGTTACCAACTACTGCTGCCCAGGCAAAAGCTTTCACGGCCCCTAATTCGCTATTGTTCCCCCTGGGAATTGATGGGAACAATGAAAATAAACTAGAACAACAAAACGATCTGTTTAAAAAAGAGGAGAGTGATGTGACGGAGCCAAAAAATGAGGACGACGGTGCAACATCAGGTATTGTTCCCACTCTTCAGAACATTGTTGCCACTGTGAACTTAGATTGTCGTTTGGATTTGAAGACAATTGCATTGCATGCAAGAAATGCAGAGTATAATCCGAAGCGATTTGCTGCTGTGATTATGAGAATAAGAGAACCCAAAACAACGGCTTTGATTTTTGCATCTGGGAAAATGGTTGTGACTGGTGCTAAATCTGAAGACGATTCCAAGTTAGCTTCGAGAAAATACGCTCGTATCATACAAAAGTTAGGATTCAATGCTAAATTCACAGATTTCAAGATTCAGAACATAGTGGGTTCTTGTGATGTTAAATTCCCAATAAGGTTGGAGGGTTTGGCCTTTTCTCATGGAACTTTTTCCTCGTATGAACCAGAGCTATTTCCGGGATTGATCTATAGAATGGTGAAGCCGAAGATAGTGCTATTGATTTTTGTATCAGGAAAGATTGTTTTAACTGGTGCGAAACAAAGGGAAGAGATATACGCTGCATTCGAGGCAATTTATCCAGTTTTGAGTGAATTCCGTAAGTCATGAATCCAACACTCCAGATTCACATAAAGCACAAAAGAAGGTTGTGTACTATATACTTGAGCAATGAGATAAATTGGCATTAGAAAGAGTTTTTGTTTTTTCCCTTCTTTGCTCTAGCTCTTTCTATTATTAATAGCAAGTCTTCAAAATTTCCTTTTTAGGATTTTCTACAAAAAAAATAAATGGGATAAGGTTTTATTATTACTGTACCGACTCTTGAGATGTAGAAGGTGTTATCCATTCGAAGAAAGAACATGCAATTTGACTTGGCTGCAAATTATCCCTAGTACTTTTGTCGAAGGGACAGCACCAAAATTTTCTGCCTCTAGTCTTAGGATTGCTTTTGCATGTTTTCAACTGGCACGGTGCCCCATGTAGGCAACAAGGTGGATTACCATATACCAGATCCATGAGTGATCTCATGTCCCTCTTTTGAACAACGTGGTCAACAGCACAAATCTCTTTGTTCTCGTAGTCTCCATTTACTTTTTGAAAGTAAGAACTGATCTTTGTCTGATCGAGTCCACTAGATTTGCGACTAACGTAAGTAAGTTTGGTTCGTTTTGAGGTTTGGCTTGCTTCACTTTTGGGAACTTCTATCATACTTTTAGCAATTTTACCCCGGGGATTGAATAGTGATGAGATGTCCCTATGTTTGACCAATCTATAAAATGATCTTGCTTCAAACTTTGGCTTCCGCACATTATCAAAAGAGTGCTTCAAGACCTCCGAGCCCAACTCAAAATCAGTGTACACCGGGCAATGATCAGATCCATGTAAAAAGGGCCAAATCCCGGCATCTGAAATGCTTTCAAACTGCCTTTGCGAACTTGTTAAAATTAGATCTATTCTTGATCCAAAGTTTGATTGTCTGGCCCCGGTAAGAGTATTCCAAACTGTATACAACCCCAATCTTCTCTTCTGTACTTTTCTGGTGGTGTCATAAAGAAACTGTGTTGTGGTTTTCAGTAGGTCAGGTAAAGTTGGAATAACATACTTATTCAATAATTGCCTAGCTGCGGTTGAAGTTTTGAACTCCACGCACTCATTGAAATTAAGAGATTCAAAAATGGAACCTTCTTGGAAAGGCTTGACAACGCCCTGCTTAACCTTTTCTTTGATACTTTCTGCATGATCAATCAAATCTAGGCTTACGTTTATATCTCCCATAATGACAATTTTTTTTCCCAATTCACTCAAAATATGGGTTCTCTCTAATAAAGTTTGAAGAAATTTCAACCTGAAGGTTTCTCCCTTTTCGTGACCACTAGAGTTAGCAGGGCAATATAAAGAAAAAATGATTGTATCATTAGCCAACTCAATCACAACACATCTTCCCTCACTATCTAAAGCAAGAGCTTCTTGTTCAGATAAGTTTGATGGGTATCCACCAATCAGTTTGTCCTCGTCTACGTCCTTGTAAGTCAAACCAGGAAAGTCAGGAGATTTTAAGTAGCCCGTAAGACCTTCTTCTGCCTTCACTACTTTCAAACTCTGCTTGATAGTATCACTTTCATCAGGACCCGGTACCCTCACAAACACCCCCACACCACTATATCCCTTCTTTCGCTTTGGCACAGATATGTAGGAGGTATAGTTTTTGAGATTACCAATGCCAGTTGATGACAAATTCTGTGCGTTAAGTTTTAACTCTTGAAGAGTAACTATATCAGCGTCGAGGACTTGAAAAAAAACATCGTAGTTTTGCTTTAAATTGTTCCATGGATGGTAGTTGAACAAGGTTTTAGCACCGTTCACATTAAATGTAACGCATCTTATTGTTGATTCTTTAGATTTTTTTCTTTTCACTTTAGAGAGCGGTTCCTCAAGCAAGAGTTCCATAATAAGAGCTCACCATACCACCTTCTCTGATTATCAAAAAATGGTTATATGGCTGTTTTCTGGTGAGTCTGACAGGTAAAGGCAATATCAGTCTAACACTCGCTTGAATTGGGCTTTTGAATTTTGCAGTCGTGTTCACGTTAACAAGAACAATAACATATTTCGTGCTTTTGATAAATCGCTTTTGAGATTACCTATTAAAAAAAGACGCGCTTTTCAAAATAATCGACCAAGTAATCAGCTCCAGTTCATTACTTAATTCATTTCTACCGAAACGAAGCTAGGAATAATAGCATCGATACTAGTTTCAACCCAAGTGATTTGGACAATGATCGACCCAAAGACATTCGCTAAGGATTCTCCTTTCAAAGTGAGTCATGGAGATATAAATTATCATTTACAAAATACCACCTCCGAATTGTTGAAGTTTCAGTTACAAGAGCAACTAAGGAGTGATGAGATGGCAATTGACCACTCTCTACTATCTATCGATTCTACCCCAACAAAAGATTCATCAGGCTCATCCCAATACGCATTTAACCAGATTTTGCAATCTAGGTTAAACCTGGGTAGCGTCACCCTCAATGGCGACTCGATTCCCAGTTCGTCGTCTGCCCTGAGTTGGGATGAGAATGACGAGTTTGAAATTGACAAATTTGTTTGGCAAAACTCAGAAAAACAGAATTACCTCAATTTGAAAGTTTTAATTGAAAATTCTATATTCGATACAAACAAAATCAAGAAAGACTCGATCTTATCATTGTCAAGTCTCAAAAAATTGAAGAACATTCTTTCAGAGAAAGAAGAACTAAGGGATTACTATTCGTCCAAGGCAGATATCTCCAATCAGTTCATATCTAATATTGTCTCGAACCTCGAAGATTCTGATGCGTTGGATAAAGGACTTCTTCTAAAGATCTTGAAACAAAATAACAATATACAAAGAGATTTAATCAAGGTAACGGAAGAGGCTGATGAAATGAGAAGGAAAATCAATAATCACAATTTAGCTTGTATGGTTTTGGGTTATGTTGAAGACGTGAGATTAAGTTTACAAGGGGATTCATTTGAGGGATCAAGATCGTCACCGAGAATGGGCAAGAGCCAAATTGAATCAAGTGACCTGTTTGATAGAGGATTCGAAAGCATCACTTCCCACATCGTTTCAATAGCAGCGGAACGGAATATCCGCTTACCTTCACCTCCGACGAATCTGGAATCTGTCAACTCTCGGACACCATGGTTGAGATCTTGTATCGACGCAGTTTTGGAGTATACTTCCAAATCGGAACAAATAGACCAAGAGCAGTCCAGTACCCCCCTTTACGATGGATCTATCACCAGCATAACGATCCCCTCTACTAGCGGCACTCCAAAGAAAAGTAAATCCTCTGAAGCTTCTTTTTTTAATGACACATCATTTTTCTCTCGATTACCGCTAAATGCAAGCAGCGAAAAGATAATCTCAGAATATAGAACTGCCTTAAACGACTTGAAATTTTCACATCAATACTTGTTGAGAGAATATGAATATTCAAAGGAAACAAGTCAAAAAACACTTCAAGGATATAGAAAAAAGATTGTGACTTTGGAGAAAGAGTTGTCAAGTGTTAAAAGTGGAGTCAATTCAAATGACTACGAGACTCTTGAAGATAAAGATAAGGAATTGTTGAGGTTAAGAAAGGAGTTAAGCCTGCTAAGAGTAGATAGATTGGGATCTGGAGTATCGAAACTTTCTTCAAATGCTTTGCCAATCATGGATCACAATTCAGCTAGCATTTCGCCTATAACTGGTGAGCAACTAAATATTCTGCATTCTTACAATGATACTGGGATTGATGATGATTATAACGGTGACCGACAGTCATTCTCTAGTGTTATTTCTCCGAGTGCCCCTATGTCAAGTGGCAATAGTATGAGCAATGCAATTCTTAGAAAAGAGTTCAAAAAAATAGTGTCCGATATCCAAGACCAGTATGAAATAAAATTGAGCGAAGAAAGATTGAGGAGGCGAAATTTGGAGGAGCAAATTAGCGCTGGTAAATCAAATTGATAGATAATCGAGACATCACGAAAAGTGGTTCTACCTTCCTTTTAGTGCGTATTGTGCAACAAAACTTCTTAAGTTTGGCGCCTTAAAGAGAAGATAACTCTGGTGGAAAACACACTACGACTTCGAAGTATATAACTCATATAATTTACACAGATGAATATACATTTTTAATCCATGATTCGATCAATTCGCGACTTTACACAGGTTCAAATTTTTGAGAGAAATAGATACTTTATTTAATTAGGCAGTTTGCAACAGAGTTTTCTTTTCAATAGCAAAACACCTTTCTTTTGCTAAACTATTCAGTGGCATCAAGATTGGTTGATTTTGAATTCTCCCTTAATTTGGAAGTCAGGTGAGTGGGGAACAATCATATTACAAAGTGGATGACATTATCGCGAGATCTAATTTTTGAAACTTCAGATGAAATCAATGAAAGAAGAATGAAAGAGTCTGAAGATAAATCAATGTCTGATGCAGATTATGATCAAGAAAAGCAGAAATCTGTGGGATCAAAAACTAATAGTAGCGGCTCATTTATATCTGAACGTGATGCACATTGTTCTTCAAGCAATCCATTTTTGTACAAAAACAATTTTGTTATTTTTCATTTGCTAGAGACGTCGGACTTTTTCCTAGTAAAGGCTCATAAAGTAGTGCTAGAAGCAAACTCATACATGGGTACACAGATTTATTTGAAAATGATCAAAAACTCAATAAAAGCGCTTTTGATTTTGATCAAGAAGTACCACCGTTATTTGAGTCCCCAAGTAGAGCTGATAGTGTATTTCAAACTCGCCAAAATATACTTCACTGAGACGCTAGATTTCATAAAGGCTGATGAATATGTTAATAAAGCAATTACGGTATCCGGGAGAAATAATTTGCTCAAGACCAAATTCATGAGTGAGTATTTAGCTGCACAGATTCTTGAGAAAACCAACTCGAAGGTTTTATTGAATTACCTCAACGATAAGATAAGTGCTTATGATAAACGGGAACACTTTCATCTATCCAACATATTCAAGCTTATGAAAATCAACAACTTGCTTCTTAATGACTACTCGACCGGGATAGTTGTATTACAACATATGCTGCATGATGAAAATACTGATGAGCTCACAAGGGGACTTACAATTATGAATCAGGCTAATTTACATCTTTATAGGGGTTCACCATTTATTGCCTTGAAACTTTTAAACGAAGCAAAACTTCTACTCTCCAAGTCAGAACTAAAGGCGCCCATTCAATTAGAAGCGATGTTGATTTTATCGAGATATGCGACATTGATTCATCTAAACGATTTTGAAGAAAGTAGACTGTTGATGCAAGAAATAAACTCTTTCATATCAGCGGAGTATAGAAGAGGTTGGTCATGTTGGTGTGAGGATGGATCATTCAAAATAAAAATGCAATTAGGCGTAGAAAATAAGAGAATTTTATCATATCAAGTCTCTTGGTTAAATTCTGACGAATTTGTTATAATGTTCTATTTTTATACTGGCCTTGCTCTTTTGAATGAGGTTTCTGATGGCAAGAACAAGGCAGGAAAGCTTTTCGAAAAGTGTCTTCTGATAATTGGAAAACAGATCAAGCAACTTACTCAAGCCATAACAAGCTCGAGGTCTTTTCCATTGAACCAGTTGACAAATAAAATCATGAAACTTACCCATATAAAACATCAAATTAATTACTATCAAGCATGGTCTAACTTCCTCAGAAATAACCTAAACGATGTTACGCCCTTGAACGAATTTATGACATTTTACAACGAGAACAAATTCACTAGCGAAGAATTATGTTATTATAAATTATTGCTTCCGAAAGTTTTCTACCTTTTTGGTATATACTATCAAAGCAAGGGAGATCTACATGCTGCGAAACATTATTACATGAAGGTACGCAACCACACAGATCGCTACAGAGATGTTAATGACGGGTTAGTTCCCATGTTACAACATTCTTTGGGGATGGGAAGTGAGAGTTTTGTAGGGAAAGGAAAGTTCAGTGACCTCCATATTTTTGCAACCCTACACCTTTGGATATTAGGCGAATATGAACTAGGTGTTTACTCCACGATGTCCCACCCTTCCGATCTCGACCTTGATATCTCTCATAGGTTTTGTAATATCATGTATCAAAGCCTATCTAAGATTTTTGAGTCACGAGAAGAATTCACTTCAAACACATTTTTGATCAGCTTAGCAGAATGGAATCCCATTCTTCAAGAGACTTACAAAGTTCTCTACTCAGTTTACAGTTCAAAAGAAAAGAGCGGGTTAGTATCAAAATCTGATGATGAGGTTCTCAAAAGCAATTTCCTTAGATATATCAGATATCTCAAGCTGTATGTAGTCTATCAAAGAACTGACGAGTTGGCAGAAAGAAATGAAAAATTTGAGAAATGTGTTGCAATTGCCACTGACAAGGTACAAAGTTTACCCGAAAAAGCCCTTAGTATCCTAGTGCTTGAGGATTATCAGAAGCAATTACAGCAGTTAGGGCAGTATGAAGAATCCGAAATAGTGAAATTTCAGAGGCAAACCATAATTAATGTGTTGAAAAATGATATAACGCTTCTCAATATGGCATATTCTAAGCATGATAAAGTTTAACGTGCATTGAGATATATTATGGACAATATATATATAACTTTAGTAAACAATGCCACATTTGGCGCTTGTGTATATTACTTCTTTGATTTCTTCTTTTTTTCCAGCCCCTCTTCGGAATCATCAGCCTTCCTCTTCTTGTCCTTCTTCTCCTTCTTCTCCTTCTTCTCCTTCTTCTCTTTCTTTTCCTTCTTGTCTTTCTTCTCCTTCTTCTCCTTTTTGCTTGTCACATCTTCCTTTTCTTCGTCCGCATCATCGGCAGAAGATCTTTTTGAAAGTTGTAAATCTGGAGTAGCAAGTTTGGAAGCTGGAACAGCGGGAGGTACATCATTATCATGATCCTTGTAATCTTTCTTCCAAGATTCTGGGGTGTTTTCGTTTGTCCTTCCAAACTTATCTAATTTTCCATCTGCTTTCAATTGTTTCTTCATTTGAGCAACAGGGCCCAATCCCCATCTTCTAGGATAGGTGTCACGCTCCATGATACATCTCTTTACTTTTGCGACAATACCATGATCACAAGACTGCAAATCTACAGTTGTCATTTGAGCAATACCTATCGCAATCGCTTCACCCTTGGTCGTGATCAAAACGACCTCATCGTACAATTCAATACCATCTTCATAGCGCAATAATCCTGGAATCATCAATTTGGCACCGTAGCAGACAGAATTTACTGCAGAATCTTTGACGACAATTCTTTTATAACCAACCAACAAAGTTTCTAATGGCTGAATAATTCTCCTCAAATATGTTTCATCTCTGGTGTTATCATAGACATACTGAGCATCTAAAACATCGTGGAGAGTAACTAAGTTGTCGTTTTCGGAAAGAGCACCAGAACGAACACGACGTAATTCTTGCATGTGTCCTCCTACTCCTAATAACATTCCTAAATGAACACACATAGTTCTCATATAAGTTCCTGCTTCGCAGGAAGCCCAGAAAACCCCTAAACCTCTTTTGTTATCAAATTCAATCAACAGAGAATCATAAATGGTACGAACCCTAAGCTGTCTTTTGACAGCTGAAATGAGGGGTGGTCTTTGAAACAAAGCACCAGTCAAATTCTCTAATGATCTTCCCAATTCCTTACTGTCCTCAAGCTCTTCATGTAATTTGACGATACATACATACTCCTTACCGGCACCTTGTTGTGATTTAACCAACCTAGTTGCACGGTCGACACACACAATCAAACATCCAGTAACCTTAGGGTCTAAAGTACCAGAATGTCCAGTTTTTTCAACTCTCAAAATTCTCTTAATCCATGCAACAACTTCATGAGATGAAGGATTGGATGGTTTATCCAAGTTGATAACACCTGATGAGACGTACGATTTGATATCTCTCTTCAAAGGCGAGCAACCAGATGGGATTGGAGTATAGTGTCCGCTTCTAACCAAAAGTTTGTCATAGTTTTTCAACAATAACGGCCAATCTGACGTATCATTAGATGGAGTTACAGACTCAGGCTTGATGGTGTAATCGACAGACATTGTAATACACTTTAACTGTGGCCCTTAACGCTAAATAATAATAAAGTTTTGTAGGCTACTATGCAAAGAGCAGATGAAGATTTTTTCTCTATAAAACAGACTGCACATTGTACGACTCATCTCAGTAAAATATTAGATAGTTGCAAATGGTACTGTAAGCAACATCACACTGTTGATTTAATTTGAAAAACCCATAGCTGTGGCTATCTCAAACTTCATGAGTTCAAGCCAAAACATTTCTCTTCCTAATGACCTTAAAGATTTAACACAAGAATCGATATTATTGTTCGATATCAACTCCGGCTGGGCGTTAAACTCTCCTAAAATTAAGTTAACAGTGTCCTTAGAAGCTTTAATCTCACACACCACATCATATAATTGATTCACAAGTTGCAGATCTGGTACAATAAGATGGCTAAGTTCTAAGCGCTTTTCGTGAGAGATGAGAACAGCGTTTTGCTCTCTTGAATTGGCTTCATCTAATTTGGATAATTCCAAATTAGATTTTGTTAGAGAACCCAGCTGATGTTCAAGATAGCTCAAATGCCCATCCAATATCTTTTCGTTCTCTAACGCCAGATTCCTATGATGCGTAAGATGACCGTGTATTTCGTTAATTTTTGAAGAGTTTTCATTGATTTTTGGTAGCATCTTGTTCCAATGACAAAGGGAGGAAGACGGGTGAACCAAGCACGTTTTGATCTGCCTCGAAAGTTGGGAAACCAAAATATTATACGAGTCAATACTACTGCTTTGTAAAAGATGATCGTTCCGGTCAATGAGATCGACAGGTTCCATGCCCTTATCTATATTCCTCATATCAGCATCCATGTAAGTCCGCTTATCCAGCCGATCGTAAACACTTTGCTCGCGAGGTGAAAGTGAGGGCAAGGGCAACGGTGATAAATACCTAAGAGGTAATTGAGGAATTGCCTTGAAAGTAGACGCTTGATATGAAGGAATTTGGTTTTGATTGACAGTTGTCTCATACTTGGCGCTAGGCACTCCTTTAGGAGGCAAAGGGGGACTAGACACACGACTGGGAGAAGTAGCTGCACCAATCTTCAACTTGGCTGGCTTTGGAGGAGCTTCACCCCTTTCAGTAAACTTTTCTTCCTCATCTGATATAAAAGTCAAAGGATATTCTTGCAGAAAAGACTGAATCAATATATTGAAAAGCGACAATAAATTGTAATTCTGAGAGAGGTCAGTGTTGCTAGCAAAACTTCGCTTAAACCACTCTGAGAGATATGGGTGATAAAATTTGCCTTGGGTGTCAATATAATTCCCTGGTCTTATGTGTTGTCCTTTAGAAGTATCAGGTACAATATATACCATTGGGATTCCGTTACTGTCGTCGTTAATGTTTCTTGAAGCAAATGGATAATTAAGAGGCAACCATACCTCAATTGGAATATTAGGTTGATTGGAAACTCTTAGCATCCCGTAAATCTTAACTAAAAGCTCCGACTTTCCATTAGTAGATGTGAAAATGCTAGTTCTAACTCTGAAGTTCTTTCTTATAAAGATGGCCAAGAATTGATACGTATGCTGATAAGCAATTTGAAAATACACATATTGTGATTTTAAAACATTATATAGCCAATGGATAACTTGTTCAGGAAGATCTGGCATTAAGGAGGAACTTCAATAAATCTAGTGATAGTGTAATCAGAATCAAATTTTGTGATACCTTTTAAGTAGTCTCAATATTTTGAATGAGAGCTGACGAGCTTTACTTCCGAAGAAATTAGTTTTTATCAAACGATCAAAAATATAGAGATAATGAGTGGGTAAGTAATACGAGTGCACCCGAACTAGTCTAAAGTTCAGTATATTTCTTTTCAAGGTCTTATTCAACAAGATTTGTCGAACAATTTACTAACTACTTTAAAGTTATACCGTGGTATTTGCATTAGTTCTTACAGTTGCGTTATCGTCTCTAGCATGGCTTTTTGCTCCAAAGGAGAATCAAACGGTTTGGAGATCTTCCGTTATCTTGGGCTTATCTATGTGTTTTTTGATGTGGGCAATCACTTACTTGAGTCAACTCCACCCCTTGGAAGCCCCTAGAAGGTCAGATTTGAGACCCGAAAAGAAATAGAGAATTTTTCTCAACTTCCTAAAGCGTTTGGGAATACCAACGTGGCAGAGCTGACCTCAAGAGCTATGTTTATACTGAGGGAATTCAATCGAGCTTAATTGTAATCATATTTCTTCAAATTGATTAATAAACTTTGATCAAAAGGATTCACTAAGAGGGAGACAGAGAACATCAGTTCAGTTATTTATCCTGAACAAGGAGAACTTATAATTACGAATTGAGCTATCACTCATCCTAACAAACACTAAACTGGTCATAGATAAACTTAAAGGATTCAACAAAGCTGAACCGGGTAACCATAAAATCTAACATGTCAGTAATTTACAAATATTAATCTAAAAAATTATTCTTCATCTTATAAAGGTTAGTAGGAGCTAGAAATATACAACCAAACTTGACATCATATAATATGTAAATTGAGCTACAAACTAATTACTCCTTTTTCTGCCCCACATTCTCGTTTTCATAGAATAATGGGTTCTAAAAATGGAGAAGATAAAGCTTGATGACGAAATATGACATTTGATACATCGTTTTTATTTTGCCAGATAGTTCGTGTGAATTGGTTGAAACGAGGCTCAATGATTCTTAATAAGCACTGAGCATATTCAACCATCACTACATTTTTTAATTTTAGAAATATAATCTCTACTCTCCCATTGTAGTAGGTAGAAACAATAGAGATTAAACGAATTCAAGATAAATCTCGGATATTCTGAGACTTTTTGAAGACTTTTTGAAGACTTTCAAAATAGAGATTCAATGACAGCCACAAAAAACAGGCCCCAATAAGTAAAAACTTTACACTGATAATCAGAACACCATTTTACGAGTAAAAACTTTACACTGATAATCAGAACACCATTTTACGCGCAAACCTTCGAACAAAACGTAGTATAATTTATACAGTGTCAAATAAGATAATCAGCACAACACATGAGAGTTGGAACTCCAAAAAGATCAACAACCTAAACTAAACAAACTACATCAAAAGGAATCAAGACAAAAATCACCCTATTATTTATTTCGCCATTATGACGAGACTAAATTATTGGCAACAAATTAAAAAATCATCAAGTACGCTTGCACTCATATTTAAATATTCTACAACTCTCCAAAAAAGTTTATCACTAATAAATAATGTCCCTTATATGGTAAGCACCGACAAAAAATTAGCACTATTCAACCACCAATAATAAATACACCCTCACTATATTGCAAATATCGACGAATGCTCCACAATTCTTTGGAAGTAGCACTATTCAATATCTTATCCAAGATGTAGCTGTAACACTAATCAAAATATTATACCAGCAACAGTTGTGGTAACATCTGCCGCAATTCATTGACTCCCAAATAATAAACATTAATTACTGCAACATATACATAATATGTTTTTTTTTATAAATTCACCAAAAGCTAAAAAATTATACTAGTCATTTTCTAAACCTACAACCAGTAAAATATTTGCTATTTGCTAATGAAATATACATATAAATCACAGGGACATAAGTATAAAACAGTTGCAATATTTATTTTGTTCGTTCTTCTCGCATAGTCAAATTACGATAGTTCAATCACCTTCATGCTCAATACATAGGCATTTTTACGAACGAGTGAATATCACCCAAGATCTTTTTTGGTGATAAATTTATTAATTATTGTGTATCAGCAGAAATATATTCACAGCAATATAGTTGTTAATGGGTAGAGTGGAAGAAGGGCTTACCCGGTAAGGAGAGCAAGTTATTGAAAGGTATCATTATTATCATGACTGTCTTTCCATTATAGCTCATTATACTCTAAATTTTTATTGCGAAAGTTCAGCAAACGAAATTTTGTTTCAAATATAACTGTTAGATGCTTATTTATTTATTTTTATATACATATCTTCGTACTTGAAGGCTAAGTTTAGTTCCTACGGGAAAGTACGAAGAAATATGCTTTGCTTTCTTTTGCAGGATTGTGATTAATTTTGATTTATCTATGATTTGAGGAATACAATGTAATTGCGAAATATCTCTGTAAACTTTTTAATGATGTGTAAGTATTCGATTCTACGGTACAAAAATGCTGTGGTACGATATATGAATGATACAGATCAGTTTTGGATTAGTAGATTGGTAATATATGGTACTATTTATACAAGATACTCATTATCGTTTTTCAATTGGGAATCAATGTGTACTAGTTGTTCCACTTGTAGTAGTATGATTTATGCAAGATACACATTATATCAGTTTTGATCCTCTTATTGAAATAAATAAATTTTTGAGACATTAGAATTATACTATCAATTTGTTTTAGGTTTATAGTTTTGAATCTGATTACTTTTTGTACAAGGTTCGATCTTTTTATGTATATGTGGTAGATTATAGAGTACTCTTTAATGTGATGAACTATGTGCTGATATATATTTATTGCCGCTAGGAAGAGAGCGACAGCTCAGTCAAGATTCAGGATGAGTCATGCTTCGGTATTATGGCGGTTATATAGACATGCTGTATTAGTTGTGGATTTGTGTATTTAGTGCGTTTGTGGTAGATAGGTTCTGAGACTATGTTCTTGTCTCATTACTTAGGCTACTTTTTAATGTATGAGAAATATCCGGTAATGGAGTGTTTTGAATTTTATAAATGATTGATACTATATTTTTACGTGGGCTTTTTATGCCAAATTGTTGAGAAGGTTCGGAATTAATAAATGGTGGACTTGTTTTCCTGTGAATGTTTTTATTTATTGATTTTACGGGCTAGTAATTATCGGGGGAGTAGGCATGTTTTTCTTATTCTATTGAGTTTCATAAATTAGTGATATTTTTTCTAACTTTCATTATGTAGTTGGTCATATATAAATTTTGGTTTTGGCCTTCGGTTTTCATATTTGAATTATCTTTTTTTTGTTTAGTGACTTGGTTTCTGGGGAGAGCGGCGAAGTTTGTTAATTTTTAATCATATATATTTGTATATTTGTAAAAGTATAATGATATCTGATTCTGTTAAAGGTACTATTACATTAGGTGTCATCATCACTGATATCATCACGATAGCCGTAAGATCTGATTTCTCCAAGTCTTTTACGGGCTTGAGAAAGCTGGTTTTCCAATTTCAAAATTTGCACCTGTTGCTCCATTTCTACGGTTTTACCCTCGTAAGGAGTGAGTTTGCTCAAATCCACATCGTTATGTGGGTCGTCTTTGGCTAATAATGATTGTACCTTGGCCACTAGCGACTTGCATGCTTGTGAAACCTTAGTCGATGACTTTTCCAAATCATCTTGTGTACTGGAGACAAAGTTTGCTTTTACCCTTGATGCAGCAACTAGCTGAGCAGTTGACGCTGCGACTTCGTTTGAAGCAACTATCAATTGCTCGTGGGAACAAGTTTCTTTCAAGACCCCGTCAGCCGTTTGAATCAATATGTTAGTAGCGCCAGCAACCGCTTTGGAAGCGCTAATCAAACCTTCTGTCCATCTGTTGTTTTTCTTGTAGAAATCTGTTCTTGATTGACTTCCTTTACCCTTATTGACAATCTCTCTTTGACTCTCTACAGCAGCTCTAATTAATAGAGCTACAGCATCAGTTACAGCCTTAGCCGAAGCCAAAATAGCTTCATGAACTTCGATATTAGTTCCATGAATATCTGGTTGTCTCAAAAGATCGTTTAAGAATTTGGATGCTGAGTCTACTGCATTCACTGTGTTGTTCATCTCATTTTGTAAGATAATTTCGATATTATCCAGATTTTTCAATGACTGTGACTTCCTCAAGGATTCGACAAACAGGGTTAGCTCTTGCAATTTGTTCTGGAGCAAAAAATTACCATCAATTACTTTGTCTATCTTGTCTTCTTCATCGTCATACTTATCGAGATTTTCAGATCTCAAACTGGAGAAAAACATTTCGGTACTAGACAAAGCTTTTGAAACTAATTGTTGTACATTGTCTTCATCCTCTTTTGATAAATTTCTTCCAATGCCTTTTGCGTTAAGCATAAGATCATTGAGAGATCCCGTCAATTCGGAACTGGTCAAAATTATATTCGAGTAAGCCATATTTTCATCTTCGTAATTACTTTTGCCTTCCGCGATAAATTCATTGAAGGCGGTAGCGAAATCGGTAGCCATATCGGAGCAGAGCTCTACAATCGAGAGTACGTATTCCGGAGATGCATTCAAGTTACCAGCTTGTATAGTTGAGGTAAGCTGATATTTTATATCTTGAATCCTCTTTGTGTTGTTCACCAAAAAAATGTCGATCAATTTTCTAAGTTTATCGATTGTGTCGAGCAAAATATGATCAATCTGCGCATTTATGATTTCATCTTGATCACTCTTTGCAATAGAAAGTTCTCTCAAAGCACTTTCTAAAGACTCCTGGGCAATTTCTAAGTCAAGCTCTTTGTCTTTCAATTTATCCTGTAACGAAGTAGATCCTAACTTAGTTAAATGTGCTTCATTTTGCGAGATAACATCTTTCAATTCTTGTACTTCTTTTTCGTGTCTCGCAATTATAGAAGATAAGTTCATGGATTGGAGCTTACCTGATTCATTAACCTGGTTGTTCAATTCTCTTATCTCAGTTTGCAATTTTTCGATCTCTTGATCTTTTGCAGCCTTCACTCTGTCCAAATCTAATCTTGCCCTATCCCGCTCACGAATCAAGTCTGCTAGTTCTATATTTTTAGCTTTCAAGTCTTTCTCAAACTTTTCCTTCTTCATAATAGACTCTTGTGCACTGTTAATTTTCTGTTGAATCTTTTTAAATTTCGATAGTAAATTCAAGTGTTCTTGACGTAGCTGGGAGTATAATTTGGCTAATGACTCATACTTTTTGGCCCAGTTATTGATTTGATCTTCCAAATTCTTGATTTGCTCGTCCTTCAGCGCTACCTGCTGTGTAGCAATATTGTTGTAATTTAACAACTCGTTCTCTAGATTTTTGACCCTAGTATCATACTGTTGTAGCAACAGTTGATCATTGTCGTATTGGTTCTTAAACAGCAAAAGGTCATGTTCTAATTCCGCTACTCTAGTTTGTTGTTGTTGTGTTTGCTGGCTCTGTAGCATCTGTTGCTCTTGTAAAAATCGTGACTCTTGAAGTCTTTGCTGTTCTTCAAACAAGCGTTGTTGATTGAGCTGCTCTTGAAGTTGTTGTTGCCGTTGTAATTCCAATTCATTCTGACGCCTCTGTTGTTCCTGTTGTTGTTGTTCAAAGGTCTGTTGAGATAGTATATGATCTACCATAGGGGGCTCTGTTGGTATCTCGAATGTTGAGGTAGCTTGTGAAGAAAGCTGTCTACTTTCACTATTGCTTACTGACCTTGGTCTTGAATCCACTGTATCTCCATCATCAGAAATTTGAAGATCTGGCGGGGCACTCGATAATCTAGGAATAGTAATCAAGCTTGATAAAAACTTAATACCTTGGGCATCAGTATAAAAGTCTCTGAGTCTAAAATGTTGGTTATCAAATCTTTCAAACAAAATCACTAAAGCATGATGATCTGATCCTAGTTGTTGGTACATCGCCCTGAGCATTGAGGTGCAAAACTTATAAATACCATAAGACTCGCCAATCAAAGGAACAAAGGCACTGATTTTGCACAAGTTATTTGGAGATCTGTGAAGCATCAGGAATATCAATTTTTGTAATTCCTCGATCAGGTCTTGTAAATCCATCAATTGAAGAATAGATTCATAGCCTTCGTTTGGATCATTTACCGCTCTTAAGGAAATGTACTCTTCATATTCGAATATGCCATTGAAAGCCGGATTGTTCCTATGAAAGTCTAACTTTTGCAAGATGTATCTATCGTACGTACTGATCAATGCTCCATAGTCACTGCTTGCAGGGAATACATTTCTTAACGATGCAATAAAATCTCTATTGCGATACCCATCTTTCAAGGTATTAGGGTGCCCCTCTTGAAGGACCTTATGTATCATCACCAAACCTTTAAATAACTGAACTTGATCACTTTGCAATGGTTGGATCTTCACGGCGTTCCAAAATGCTCGGGAGTTCTTGTGGTCCCAGGTATACACAATACATGCCCTGACGTGCTTTCTCTTAGGAGGCACTTCTTCTGGATTGCAGGCCTTTTTGACGCTTATTTGTAAATCAACTTCAGCACGGCTCATTCTATATATGATGCGGTCGTATTCGAATCAAATTAAAAAAGCAAGGTAATGAATGTGTTGATGGGAACTTTGCTAACAACAGTTGTCGACTATGTAGGGGCTGTTCGGAGAAGCTCAATTTGATATGATCACGTGTTATTTTTCTCTTAGATTTCAATGTCCGAAAAATGATTAATATACAAACCGCTATATTCTATATACTTCCGATCTGTGGGTATGTGGGATCCATCACTTAGGCAAATAAAACTTTATATAACTGAACTGACACTCATTTTTCAACTTCTTCTATATCTTGCTTTACCTAAGTCAAAAGGTAAATAGTTGAATCTTATCATATGTTGAATTTGCTTTCTCATTGTCAAAATAAATAATAAGATAAAATACATCAATAAAATTGGCCAGAAAACAGGAATGTCAAAGATTGACCATAGTGACAAAAATATGGAAATAACAGTAGCTCTAGTACTATTGTACCAAAATATAAACTCGGGAAGCTTTCTAATGAAAGGCCGAAATTCATTTTCCTTGGTGTCTGGTTCTGGTTCTTCTTGTAGTCCTTCTTCAATCGATTCACTCTTTATCTCTTGTTCTAATGAAGGATCAAATTTTGGGGTTAAGAAGGCCAAGAACAAGTTGAGCATGTAAATACCGAGTCCATAACATATTATATACCAGCCTTGTGAGAAGAATATTCTGAGCAAAAATATGGCCAACAACACGCCGAAGCTAATCCATCTGTATGTTACATGAGGGACTGATAGATCTAGGTATTTTTGGTAAGTCACCTTGAATTTCCTGTAATACTGAAAAGCAGAATTATCTTCAGCACCCGCAATAACAAAATCAAGTGTCATCTTAGTTTAGGATTCAATGCTAGATCAGATGCTTTTGAGAATTTTCAGCGTTAAGTGGTAGAGCTTGTTTTTTTTTTAACTCGACTGCGGTAGCGCGTTGTGTTCAAATCATTTTGTGTCATGTCTTTCGTTCTACTAAGTCGAAAAAAATATAATATTTACAAGTATGCGTCTATCACTTTGAAGGTCTATGTAGGAACAGATTTAGGCCTTTCTACAACTTTGACCAGTTTGGTAGCCTCATCAAAAACTCTCATTATCACTGAGTCCTGTTGTTGTTTCTTTGTTTCAACAGCTTCAGTCACAACTCCTGGAACGTTCAAGGGTGAGACTACTGGCAAATATCTTGACTTCAATTCCGACTGTGTTTCTAAAGTGAACACCCCAGGAGTTTCTATGAGGCTCAAAATTTGGTTCTTCTCGCTAGTATTCAACACTTTGTCCTTGGTCATCTTTTCACAAATAGAAGAGATTTCTTTTTGGAGCTCTTTTCTGTTTTCTGGCAGGATATATTTACATGCTCTGCCATTAGCGTCTATAGTCACAGTTTTATCAAGCATTGAAGCAAAGCTCTCATAATCAGCTCTTAAATCAGCTAGGGCTTTTGCGGTTAACTCTTGTCTTTTATGTGCTAATGTGAGATCATAAATATAGTTGTAAGTGGTTTGTATTTCTGCTTCAACAAGAGACAAACCAGCTGCGGTCAAAAGTGAGATATTCAATAATCTAGAGCAAGCCATTTTTAGTTCTTCATCGTTCAACTCCATTTTATACTCATTTTTAAGTGCTTCGCGGTATCCCAATATCTTTTTCTCCTTACTCTCTTCTTTTTCAGTTTTGTATGAATTTAGCTCGTCCTGTTGTAAACGTTCTTTTCTGGACATACTACGTTCTTCCAAATCTGCAGCCGTGGGATCCGATATAAGCTCATATCCAAATCTCCTCACTCTTGGGGAAAAATGGGGTGTAGGTAACGTTAAATCCTTCTTGAGGGCAACTCCAACAAACTTTCTCAAGCGATGAAAAGGATTATAATAAAAGCGTACATAGCCTGGTTCTATAGCAAAAATTGTATGGTCCCTTCCAATACCGGTATTTTCTCCAGGGTGTATTTTTGTTCCCCTTTGTCTCATGATAATCTGACCCGGTCTTACATAATGACCTTCGTAAACTTTTGGTCCTAATCGTCTACCAGCAGAATCATTTTTGTTGGTCTTCGAGCCTGACACTCTCTTAGTAGCAGAACGAATCTGACCGATACCGTTCAAAGCAGTAAGTCTCAATCCTTTTGATTCGAAAGACCAGCAGCCATTAGTAAGAGTAAGTTTCTGAAAAAATGACATATTTGATTCCAGCAGACGAACAAATGATATTGAAGAGAATCTGTAACAGCGTTTTGAAAATGGTCTGAATTGAAAATTTACAAATTATACCGTTCTGAAAAATACTACATGCGCACAGAAATATGTGTATTTTCCAGAATCATATATATGAAGATTTAGTTGAAGAGTAGAAACGAGTTTTTTGGATAGTGTGATGCTTTTTGCAGAGCTCGAACAAGCCACATTCAATCAAACTTTCTTCAAGAGACGTAGGAAATAAAAAAATTTTGCGCAAACCCGGAATCGAACCGGGGGCCCAACGATGGCAACGTTGGATTTTACCACTAAACCATTTGCGCTGTGAAACTGCTCCGAGACGGGGAATTGAACCCCGGTCTACCATGCGACAAACGGTAATTCTAGCCACTAAACTATCTCGGACTGATTTAGATCTTTTTTATTTCAGTTATTTTATGTTTCTTACTTTATGCTACTCATGATTTTTGAATTTAATTGTTTCAAAACTACAACGACTGGGCATTTGTCACATTAGTTTCTTTATTTAGTGATATGATTTCTATATGTACTGCACATTATGGTGACATGTCTTCATGGTGATATTGTGATTATTTGAAGACATTCTAAGTTTGCTAATAAATAAAAAACACACTCTTCTTGGTCTATACTCGATCTCACAAGTCATTTTGAATCCTCAGTTCTTGGATTCAAGATCTTTCTCATGCTCTCTCTCTCTCTCGTTAAGAACCTTCCTCCACTCAGGGAGTTCTGCAGGTTCACTTTTCTTCAACTCCGCTTCATGGACTGACAATAAGATGGAGCCTAAAAGTAAAACAACAGTAATAGCCTGGGCGATCACTCTTGCTTGGACAGCTTTTTGTGCCGTAGTCATGTATCTATCTCTATTCACAATAGTCCAAGAACCATACAAAGATGCTGCCCATGCGCCAACAATTATTTTGTATTTATGTTCGTTAGCCTTCAGCATAATTTTTTCGGATATCGAAAGCTGGGCAAATTGTCTTTCTTTTTGTTCCTCTAAGTGCTTTAAATAGTCTCCACGATGAGTTTCTTCATCAAATTTGAAGGACCCTTGATCAGCAAAAAATGCAGTTACCGCACTAGTTGGGATTACAAACATTGCTGCTTTCACTGAAGGGGAGAAACTTTGGAATTTTGCCGGATACCTCCGTTTGACAGTCTGGTATAAAGCATAAGAGGTTAAAAAACCAACACCTACACCTTTGATACCTGCAACAAGCACAGCATTCCAGTGTGCATTTTTTTCTTCGTCACTGATGATCTTCATTACAATGATTGAGTTTGTGGTCTATTTATCAACTTGATATACGTGATATGTTGGAAATATGAATACTGTAAGCCCAAATATATTAGACTAGAGTGATGTTAGCTCATTTATATCCTAGGACTTGATGTATTGGATTTTCTCGGAAAAGACACACAAACCGCTGACATATCGCGCAAAGCGGATGACCGGATATCACGGCTGTTCAATAACTTTGTACCCTATAAACTGGTCGAGATCATTTCAAAAGAAACGATCATCCCGAATATATGATGCAACTTAAAAATACGTGACACGTTAAGCTTACAACAGTCAAAAGTTGCTTTCTCTCTAGATTTCGAGGTTTTTAGTCTATTGCTACACGAATCTTTCTGAATCCCATTGGTATGGGGATCGCACTAAGCGGAAAAGTATGAATAGAAGTTTTACTAAAATAACCTAATTTGATTGGGAATAAGATCAGATGACCCGTAAATCAGCTGTTATTTATTTCCCAATGATGTGATGCTCAAGCCATTCATTTGGGACAATAAATCATCTATTTTACCATCCAATAAACCATTTGCATACTCGTCCCTGGATGCTTGATCTAAGTGCTGTTGTACCTGCGCTAACCTTGCGTAACCCTCCGTACAGAATTTCAACTGTATTTTAACTAAACTTTCGAAAGAAGGATCATAGAAAGGCACTCTTAGAGCAATGAGTTTTGGAAGTTCATCTTTTAACTGCTCGTTCAATTCCTCAAATATCTCCTTTGCAGTAGACAACTCTTTTTCAGCACGCGGCAACTTGCCGGCGTCCTTAGCAGGCTTGTCGATAAGTTTCCTCACCTTGGCCTTGCATTGATCGTAATCAATTTTTTTATGAGCTCTTTTCTTGATGGCTTCATCAATTTCATTGAAATAAGCAGCAAATTTTCCAATCGGATCCAATATTGTTTCCCTAAAGGGACCATCCATTTGTTTCACTGTTTCAGCATCGAAATCTCTGACCGTTTGCAAATATGTATTACCAATGCTCGAGTAGATTGAGCCTCCTTGTTTGGCTTCCTCATACAAGTTAGACACTATCTCGGCAATTGTAACTTGTGAGGCGGTGACCGCTCTTAACGAATCCAAATACCCCTTTGATGCCTTTTGTAGATTGATACCTGCGTTTTTTAAAGTTTTGTATCTTCTTTCCTCTACATCAAAGTCTTTATCAATAGTTTTGTCAACGTCTTTAACGGCAATTGACATACCAGCCCTGGTAACGGCCTTCTTGAACCCGCCCCAAGACATTCTTGATTATAAGGGGAAGCTTTATAACTCTAATTTTCTTTGTTTTATCAGCTTTCCATGAATTCAGATAGCTGGTATTTGTAAATGTATATTACTAATTTTGTTATGGCTAAGGGTTGAAAATAGGGTTTAACATATTTTCGTGCACCTAATCAAAGATTGTTAATATTAATGAACGTAAGTCTTTTCATACACTCATAAAGATCTTGAAAGAAGATGAACAGTGTCCATAGTAACCCCAGCGATGTTGGAATGACTCATCAGGATGGCAGTGGCTGTGTTTTATCAGAGCAGGTACAGCAGTCGACAAGTAGAGCCTCTGCTCGTTCATCCAGTATTAATGCAAGTTTGGATGGCGATAAGTCAAAGAACAATAACACTGATCTTAAACAACAGAAGATAAAAGAAATACTTGCATTGAAAAAGCAGCTTGGTACTTTGATAAATAATGTCAGAGATGCCAAAGCCTTGTGTGAAAAGTATGATCACGAGAATCAATATTTGAATGATTATATCGGTAGTTTAATGCAGAACAAGTGATGAAAGGAATGTGAACTAGACCGTTTTCACCATAATAAAGAGAACATTGTGTTTTTATGACGGGTCAACACATGGTATAGTTTGAATTTTTATCGTGTATTTAATTTCTCAGATTTGGTCGTAAAACCTTGAGAATTTATATACTTACATTGAATAGTGGAAACGTATCACATTGGTTTTCATGTCTTCTAAACTCCTGAAATGATTGCTCGTCTAATAACATTTAACAAACAATTTTCTCAATGTACCTTTGAACATTTCTGTTTGTGGCTGTTGAAATCAAGATGCTTATAAACAGGGGCTTTTAGTGCAACCTCACTGATACATAAATGCTTTCTAATAGAGTTACGAGAGACAGAGATGAACCACGCAGATCCCAACGAAAACTTGGGAGATCGAGAGCACATGTATTACCCATCTAGAAGATTATTGACAAACCCATCGTCAAGAATCAGTAAACCTCAAATAAATCATATTGACCCTACCGGGTTTAACATTCAAAATACCAACGTACCTCATAACATTCGCCCAGGATCTTTGAAATTGTATGGTATGTCAGATACTCATAAGGCCTCAAATCAAAAATTAAGGCAAATCAACCCCAATTCGCATCATAATATAGATGTGGGAATCACTACACCGAAAATAAAAGCAGTGTCCCATCAGAAGAATAATTTTTCGAAGGATCCAATTATCACTGTGGACGGTAAGTCTAGTGTCACCATTAAAAGTGGTTCAAACGACAACATCAAGCTCAGTGGGAATGAAAGCAATTCTCAACTAATGATTGTGAAAAGAACAATGATCCAAGAAGTTGACCACAATGAAAACGACTTTAACATCTCTGAAGACGAGGAGATATTTTATGAAGCATCTCCCATTTTGATTGACCCTTCAATTGCTAACCGTTATGAGAATTTCGAGGATTTCGGGAGAAAGCAGATGGAAAACTTTACCAATGAGGTGTCGGTGAACTATGATAAGTATGGAAACGTACTTCCATCACCCAAGTTCTATCCTACCCTTTTGACGGAGACGTACTTCCCAATAGTTCCTTTCAAAATGGACCCTCATATGAAAGAACCATTACCCGATAACAGCATATCATTGGATTTGAAGGTTTTGAAAAATGTGCCTCACGATGTAAGATCGGCAGCTCCATTGTGTGATGTATATGAGTTTTCCGAACACATCTACGATGGTGAGGCGTCTCTTTTGAACATCCTCTCAGACGAGATAGAGAAAGAGGAGAAAGAGTTTGATTTAAAAAAAGGAGGATCGAAATTTTTTGTTCATATGAGGGAATTTTTCGGCTTTTCAGCGGTAACAAACGAAAATGACAAGTTTTCGTGGACAAGGTACGTTCACATCACTGATCAGGCTTATGATTACTATACAGAAGTTATGGACGAAACAACAAGGGAATATGACCTAGATGATTTTTTTGCCCACATCTACTGAATATCAATACAACCGTAATTACTTGAAAGAAGATTAATCGGATCTGGAAACATAGTCAATAATGCTTGGCTCTTATCGTTTTTAAGCTTACTCAAAATGTCTCTTGTGATTTCTTGTACGGAAGATCCACTTAGTTTTTTTATAGCAAGCATAGATACATATAGTGAACAACCTGACCAAGATCCCAATGTAAACTTCCCATGAACCCTGGAATCATCTACGAAATACTTCATCTCTTGAACTAACCTGGCATTGAACCCTGGAATAAAGCTAATGCCTCCTGTGATTATTATGTTATTCATAAGCGGGGTCCTGTTATCGATAGAAGATTCATTGAGCGTACCATTTATTAGCTGAACAATGCTAGTTTCGTTGAAGAAAAGCGATTCTACCACCTGATATCTTATTTTGTTGGGGATGAATATGCCTTCATAGAATTCGTACATGGAGTCATCTTCCGAATTGTTTTTAATATCTCTCACATAACAAGAATTCATAATGAAAGTTTCAACTAATTGGAACAGGTTACCATTTTCAAGTATTGTATTAACATCATCATTATTGAGAGCTATTAACCTTTCTATCATTTTGAAATGCAAAGTTTGGCCATTATAATTATCGCCCACTTCTCTTGGTTTCCCGATGATTCTTAAATCAATAACACTTGTGGCTGAAAATGCTAACCATCCAAAATCAAGTACCAAGCCATTCAATGAATTACTGCCTAAGACCGATAAGACTGACTCTGGGACAAATGAAACACTTTTTACCCTTATATTGTTCAACAAAACATCCGACAACTTGAATTTATCTGCAAGAGAGTAGTATGAGTCTATAACTGTCACCTTCAATCTCTGAGGCAGGTTAACAAGGTAATTGCAGAATACATCTTTCAAAATCTTAGTCAATACGTAATCCAGAATTACACCTTGTCTGTCTCGTATTCGTGAAAGCTGACTTCTCGAATATAACCTTGCTAGTAATGAACCTTCTTCTGACTCTAGGTACTTTGAGATGATATGGCCCCTTTCATGGGGTGTTAAACTACTATCATTTAGACCATAATAAGGAGGCAAGTCTGGTCTGCTATATCCAACAGGCAAAATATCTATAAATGAAGAAATGATCGCTGAAGGAAGTGAATTTCCAGCATACCCTACCTTTAAAAACCTAGATCCAACGTCAATCACAACATGTTTCCGTTCACTGGCCTCGTTAGATTCGAACATAAATGTTACATTAGTTCCTTATCATTTATTTAGCGTACTAAATTAAATGTTTCCCTACTGCATATAAAGTGTGGCTACTCAAAGGAGTTCCAAATCATCATCATCAATATCCATGAAAACATCTAGATTTTCTTCGTCAAAATTCTTTTCTTTCTCCTCCCTAATGAGATTCTTAGCTTGATGATCCTTTTGAAATAGCACTAATTGCTCTTTATTCCAGACAGACACACCTTCCTGATCTTTCGGGTTCGTAGGTTGCGCCAAATCCCTCAAAAACTTGACAGCGTTAGCCAACGCCATATCAGTCGATAAGTTAGTATCAGAATCATAAAGGGCTTGAGATATCCATTTCGGCAACTGATTTTTTTTCCTAGAAAATCTCTTGTCTGCTAGCACCATGATACCGTAATCGTCCTTTCCTCTAAGAACTCTTCCTAAACATTGTGCGGCATGCCTCATAGCATCGAACGAAAGAAAATCGTTCTCTCTCACCTGATAATGATCTCTGAGAAATTCTAATCTGGCCTTCAAAATTCTAGACTCGGTATATTGGAATGGAATTCCAATCATCAAGACTGTTCTCCCGTAGTGATGATCAAAATCTATTCCTTCGGAAACTTTTCCACGAGCAACAGAAAGCAATACAGCACCACGTCCATTCGAACAGGCATTTCGATATGTTTCTAATGCCAAAGATGTTTCTTGTGCATCTGGTGTTTCGACCAAAATTAACTTGTGTTTCCAAACTTCATCTAAAACGCCCATGCTCTGCCACATTGATATTATGGATTCCATATACAAATAGGAAGGGAAAAACACTACCATACCATCTGGAGTTATTTTGGCAAACTCTATCAACAAAGAACCATAGTTTCTAACAACTGATGGGTCATTACGTATTTCAAATCTGGAGGAGATAGAAACTTGGTCCGATCCTTTAGTAACAATCATTGGTAAGAAGGATCTTCTAGCTAAAGTCATTGTATATGACTCTTGGATAACAGTCTGAAAGTTCAACATCTTAGGATACATATCTAAAGGTGAAATTGTTCCAGACGTGATTATGACTGACGAAAACCTATCAAAAACAGGCTTTATAGCAATAGAAGCATCTAAGCAGGAAAAGTGTAAGATGGGATTAGGGACTGTGGCACCTTCTGTCTCAAAAGGCTCTAAAATCAACTGGAAGCCGGACTCATAAGTTGATACTAGGGTCGCAAAAGTAGCAATATCTTTTAGTGCCGTGAAGTCTTCAATATCGGATAGTTCAAGAGTTCTCACTAATAATGATAGCCTTTCAGAAGAAAATCTCAAAGGTTTTCTGTCTATGAAAGTTAATTCCTTCAAATGTTGAAGAAAGCTCATGGGAGTTTCGCTAATAACATGTAAAACCTTCATCCTTGTCTTTAAATATTCTATAAATCTTTTCAAAAAAGATATGAAATGTTCTGCTTTTCGTATGTTTCCGGGAATAGCCTCATCGAGAAGGTCTTGAGGTAGTGTTGGGTTGCTCATAAACAATTCTTCATCTCTAGCAATTTCGGCTTCCCGCAATCCTTCGACTAACTTCTCATATTCATTTTGGAGTCGTTCACTATCCTGTACCTTCATTTCATCCACGGCATTACTCAACTTGCTGACGCCGTGTGATGCACGCTTGAGTGTGTCGTCAGTCAAATCAAGTGATAACGACTCTATGCAAACATTATCAATGTTATGTGCCTCATCAAAGATAATGATGCTATCTTTCGATAATTCTCGTGAAACTCTTTCAGCAATTTTGGGATCCAATAAATAATGGTATGAGTATATAATGATGTTGCAGAATGAAATCATTCTTCTGACGGTGAAATATGGACAGGTGCCTTTTGTCTTGCAGTATTTCAACAATGCATCGAAAGAGTATACACCCAGTGGAATCAAATCATGTTGCTCATAATTGTATAGTTCTTCATGAAATGAGCAAAGACCATCTTGCGTCTCTGGGTTAACCAAACCCTTTTCGATTCTATCCTTTAACAGACCGTTAGTAATTCGCCTGCATTTTTCGTCTACCACGGTACCTTTTCTTTCCTTTGAAATTTTTGGATGTAAACACAAGTTCTTTCTACTGGTGAGACCCAAGCCCCTGAAATCTTCCACATAGTTCAATTCTTTCCCCCTATAATCCATCAACTTGTGTAATTCTATAAGAGCCTTCTCAATTTCTGACATTGTACGTGAGCAATAAACAATCTTTCTATGTTCAGGATAATGCATCTGGTAAGCCACAGTCAATGATAGTAATGAGATGGTCTTACCAGTGCCCGAAGGCATCTCTAATATACAATTTCCACCTACATCCAAAGTTTTCTTGATGTCACACATATAAGCATATTGCTCTGGGTATATTCTCGGATAGGGAAAAAGAACCGGTAGATCATCTATATAGAACTTCATCTTTACCGTTCGGACTTATAAGCTTCAAATTTATGGTTCGATATGGTTTGGTATATTTTCATATACTTTCATTCAAGTTCAATCTCAAAAATGCGATCGCTGATAGCATTGAATTCTGAGTGATCGAAAACAAAATTGGACTTTTAACCAAATTTATTATAAACTCATAACATCGGTCTAGCTACTAAATTTATCTAAAATTACCTCAGAGATTTGTGGATAGATGATATCAGAAGTATTCCCGCTCACTGTAACCAAGATTCCTTTGTTATCATAAAATTTCTTCAAAGGTGCAATTTCCGAATTGTAAGTGTCAAGTCTCTTCTGGAATACTTCAGCCGTATCATCAGTTCTCTTCGTTAAAGGCTCTCCTGTGATATCATCCTTGAAAGCAATTTTGGGAGGATTATAATCTAAATTATATACTCTACCACTTGGAATATGAACCCACCTAGCCTCAATTCTCTCTAATATGACCTTCTGATCGACGTCCAACTCAAAAACAAGATTGAACTCCGCTTTTGCTTTGCCCAAGACTTTATCCAAAGCTTGTGCCTGATATATAGTTCTTGGGAATCCATCCAAAAGCCAACTTGATTTTTCATCAAGCCAGTTGAACTTCTGTAGCTGACGTGTGATTATGTCTACCATCAATCCATCTGGAAGCAACTTACCTTTTTTGACATAGTCTGAGGCTTGTCTTCCAATCTCGGTACCCAGTGCAATCTGAGATCTTAAAATATCGCCGGATGATAAAGAGTTAATTGAGGGAAATTGTCTGAGTAATTTCGAAGTCTGAGTTCCTTTACCTGAACCAGGTGCGCCTAATATTAGCAACCTTAATGGTTTGTTAATTGACATCCCCTTGTGAATAACTTTTTGATGGTCTTACTTTTTCATTCGCCGTTATCTGAAATGACTCCAGATTTCGTACTCGAAATAACTCCAGATTTCGTACTCGGGACAAATGTCGAGAAGAGCGTGGCCGCAAAAAATTCACGCCATGATCAAGAGTAAATAGCCAAGTACGATTCCGCCTCGTTACAAACCCTTGTGACATGTGAAATCTTCAAATTGATAGTTATGAAAGTACTGAAATTTATTAGTGATTAAAAATAGCTATGTAAAATGAGAAGAGAGGCTATTTATTTGTCCTATAAATTTTACTATAAAACTGTTATAACCTCAGTATCAGTTAGAAAGACCCATCGCCAGAGCACGTAAGAAGAAGTAACATAAAACAAAAGACGCCCGCCATTGATATACAATAAGACAAACATAGGCTGAGAATTATCTTGAATTAACTTGATTACAAGTTCTGATTAAGAAATAACACAAAGAGAGGGGAAAGAAGTGGCTCTTAAACCTCTTAGATCTTTGGATTCTTTAGCTCTTCTGGAAGTATTGTTGTTATTTTGTTGAGCAGCCATATTTTAAGTTGAACTGTTCATGAAATAAGCTTTGAAAACAGTGTTAGATTCGGTAGTCGATACTTATATATTAAGGAATCTTAATCTCGTTGACAAAGCCCTCATATACCTTGCATTATCAGGACATTCGAATTATTCGAATCAATTCTGATGGAGGTATTGAATAAACCGACAGGGGCCATCAACTTCCCCATTTGATCATGTCAATGAAAAAGTGTTGCGAAATTTTGAAATTGGACAGAACTTCTTCTTCAAATAAAGGGGTCAAAGTGTGATTATTGTCTCAACTTTGATATTACAATTATAGCATGTAAGGCCTCAAAGATCGCTGCCTTGTTTCCCTTTCAGTTACAGATTCCCAAAGGGGGAGGCGCACTTTTCACCTTCGAATAATTACTCCCTTGAAACTAAGTTGATCTTTACAACGAACTTTAAACGCCATAGCAATAACACATCGCGGATTGAGAATTCCTATTATATCTATGATTTGAAAGACACTTATAGTTCTATACAAGATGCTACATGATCATTATTTGGACTGCAGTTACTCTTCTTCCTCATCAGAATCCAAAATTCTTCTTCTCTTTCTCGATATCTTTGATTCGTCGTCGCTCTCTTCAACATTTTTCTTATCATTTTGAGCGACCGCATTTTTGTATTTTTCCGCACCTTCATGCTTTAATTGCCTTAAGCGTTCCGCTCCTCTTTCTGCCTCCTCCTCTTCCTCCTCTTCTTCATCGTCTTCATTGTTGTCGTCTTCTTCCTCGCCTCCTTCTTCCTCTTCGTCATTAGCAATGAAATCGTCCTCCTCATCGTATTCATCATTTGCGTAAGTTCTTGCAAACCTTTCATACGTTGATTCATCATAGTCTCCACTTCCAACCTCTGTCATTGGGCTGTTATTTCTTGCAAGTCTTTCTTCTTGTAATCTTTTCTTCACTTCTAGTTGTCTCTTCAATTTTTGAGATCTTCTGTCATTCTCATCAGCAAGCTTTTGCTTCAACAAAGGATCATCGTTGGTGATAGTATTCAAGATTTTATCTTTCCTCTGAATACTCTTGACTGCTTGGGTTAACTTTCTGTGTGTTGAGGTATATGTAGATGCAGGTATCAAATTGACTGACTTACTCAACTCAGAGTCAGTCTGTAAAACTTCCAAACCTTCATGTGACCTCACTAAATATTGGTCAGTTAAAGGTAAATCTTTGAAATCGAAAAGCTCGCTTCCAATCTTTAGAGAAATGGAACCGTCATTCCATTCAACAAAATGAGCATTTGATTGTTTTACAATTTCATCATTTCCACTTTTCGAGTATCTCCATCTAATCGTATTCTCGTTCATTAGCTTTTCAGCTATCAACTCGTCCTTAATCTGCTTGGAAGTCAAGGAGGATTTAGATCTTTCATCAGCACTCCGTGCTACTCTGTCTATGAAATCGCTTGCATCAAATGGATGAGCAGCAACGTTTAGAAATACAGGGAGTTTAAGCGTATAAGCAACGGAGTCAAACTCGCTTGCAGCTGAGTGCCGTGGTAACAATATATCAACTCTCTTGGTCTCTCTATACTCATCCTCAGAGTCATCATCTTCATCGCTTTCAACTCCTATCAGGCCACCTCTTGAAACATGTTTATTGTTTTCACTAGCATCCTCGGCAACATCGTTCACATCATCACCAAACAAATCATTATCAGCATCGCTTATGTTAGACTTTATATCTTCCTCCTCTGACATAGTCAATTGATTTCTGGTTTTTTCGAAAGGTACGCCTAGTTTGTTATTTCTTCCTCACAAGTGCAAAACTGAAAATATTGAAAATATAATTCGAGTCTATTATACACAGGCATGAGCATAACTACATCTTTGGCCGCCTAAAGATACATCTGAATATGATTACATATAAATATACATTTCGCGTTATACTCTTTACATATCCAATCCTTTACTAGTTCACTGCAATTCCGTAGCATCCGAAGAAGGTGGGGTTGAAACTACAATAGCAACATTAGGATTTGTTTCCACTGCAGGCAAAATGGGCACACTCAATTTAATTTCCTTGATATCCTTCATTTTACCACCAGTTGATTCCTCGTCATCTAGCTTTAGCTGGTCAATATTTATGTCATTCGGGTCGTAGTCAATTTCATTGTCATCATCAGTAATTTCGAAGTCATTATCAGAGTCAATCATAAAAGCTTTTTTGGATATACTATTGTTCTGATAGCCTATCAAGTCATCATGGTTATTGGATGAAGATAATGACTTACTGTGACGCCTCTTGAAAGGTTTCGATTTGTTTTGTTCCAGATGGTCGCCTGAGTTAAATTCTGGAGTTATGCTTGAAGATGAAGTAGTACTCGGAGGAGCTGGTTCGATATCGCATGATGGAGGTCTTATTTTAGAGGTCTTTGATCCGCTGGGGTCAGAAGTCTGCTTAGGAAGCAACTTATAAGCATATTGTATCAAAAATTCGACCACAGATTGGGACAATGCATACTCTATGGGATCCATATCATGGTCTGGGTGTGACAAGATTGCAGGTTGAAAAATCGCAGCCAAATTTCTAGAGGGCATCAAGTTTTCCGCAGAATTATTTTGAACCATTGCGAGTAAATCGAGTATATAAAATAACAACTGTCTAGAAAGGTTCGGTAGGTTTTCGTCAACCAATTTCTTGTATTCATTTATTGCATCGTAAACTTCACGAGTCAATTTTTTGTAGTTCTTCGCCTTCTTAGTAGTCTTCTTCCTTGAACTATCTATCACAAAGTTGGTATTACCGGAATCATTTTCAGTTTGAAAGTTTCTGTTTGTATACTTTTCATCGTTATGAGTATCGCCACTTTTGAAAGGGCTCGGAGAACCAGTAGTATTCCAGCGATCCATGACAGCTTCAGTTAAAGGTTGTGAATCTGTAGAATCCAAAATTTCGGCAGGAGTTTCAGGAAAACTCACCAAGTCATCTCTATTGGAGTTACTTGTCAATCTCAAATTGTTACTATTACTACGCTTGGTTGGGTTTTCAGCTTTATACTTCATGTAATTTATTATTCTGGATCTTTTTCTTAAGGGGTCTCGAAATCTTTCGTAGAGATCCAACGGGATCAAAGGCTCCGGTAAGGCATTTAAATATCTTCTTAATATAGATGCAGCATCATGGACGGTGTACCCATCCCAGTTCAATTTTTTTCCAAAATCGGGAGGTGAGTTAAAAACAATTTGTAGTTCTTTAAGCCTTTTAGAAGAACCTCCGACCCTGAAGATACCTTCCACTGTTAGCCCGTTTTTCTTGAGATATACACCACACTTTGCCACAACTATCGGAATTTCTCCATATTGTAAAACATCATCTACGGTATCGTTGTTCAAAATCGATATTTTGGCAGAAGCTTGTTTGATAGCATCTTCTAAACGCACACCAAAATACTTGCTATTTTCGTCAATCAATGCATTGTTTTGAAGAAATGAATCCCTGTACTGTCTGATGCTTGAGCTTTTTTCAGATTGGTTAAGTGAGTTGGAGCGTTCCCTATTCACGTTATTTGTAGACCTTGACTTGTGGTGAAGTAGGGGTCTCAAAAACTCTTGAGACTGCTGCAGGTTGTTTGGGTGAGAATTATTGATACCGGCCTTTGTTGGAGACAAGTTAACGTACTCATTGTCTGACGTTAGTTCGTTGACGCTCTCATTAGATGTGAAATTACCCTTTTTTAAGTTCTTCACCCACCCAAATATCGAACTACGATTTGTTGGCGACAGCGAATGACTCATGGTTCAATGGGTGGTATATGTGTCTTGTTTGTCCAATAGCTTATTTGTGTTTGCCCTACTCTGGAGTCAGTACAATAGAAGTGATTAAACAAAAGAACGTCTTAATTGTTTTTGTTTTGTTTGTGAGATTCGCTACATATACCGGCAGGCAAATGAAACTAGAACTGCTAAATATAATATTTACTACACAGGTGACTATGCTCTCACTATTTATAACCCCGACGAATAAATCAGTTTTGTCATGATAGAGGCTCTTTTTGTATGTTGAGTTTCAATCATAACTTTGTAAAAAGCTAGAAGAGCAACATGACTCCCGCTCAAAGACTTGATAAATATAGTAAATAGATATAACACCCAAATAAACTCTAAGACCCAAATGACCCTACTAGTAGAGTCGATGTACATGGTTCTCAGAGATATGTGGCCTCAAAATTGAGCGGAGTGAAGAAGCTTGCGCATATCCACATCTGAATTAGCTAGGATTGGGTATAAACGTGGAAAGGGTTTCATTAATCAAAACTCTCTGCAATGACTAGAGACAGTACTCAGGCGTTATTTTTTTTGGTCATATTGTAATACTGTGCTCCATAAATAAACTTTATCCTCCTTTCAATTTACTTTTCAATGTTTCGTGGCCTCTTTCTATCTCAATTGCCAGCACCCTTATTATCAATTCCGCACAATTTGACATACAACGAATTGTTTTGCGCCAATAATGGTATGTAGACTAAAATACCTCATAACGTTTGATATTACTTTCGATTATAAGTCAGTACATACATGTGATTACAAATTAAGATATACGAAATAGAAACGAGGATTATCAATTCAATTGAACGTAATTTCCGGGGAAAACACCTGTTTGACCGTTGTGTCTTCCAGTCCACCAACCATTTGGGTCAGTAGTTCTATCCACTACTTCAATCATAGCCCCAGCAGTGAAAGACAAGTCGCCCTGTGCCTGAGCTACGTAATCATACAAGGCGGTGCACGTCTCAGCTCCAGCAGTAGATGGTGTAACTGGAGGTACCCCGTGCCCTGGCACCGTACTGGAGAGAGGCGAAGCAATAGCTGATCCATATGAAGATGGGGACGTGACAGAAGCAACAGAGTTCGCACCATAACCAGTAGAGACAGGAGTCGGAGATTGTTGTCCATATCCGCCGTATGCTGGGACACTTTGCTGCTGCCCATAAGCCGGTTGTTGACCGTAAGCTGGCTGCTGACCATATGCTGGCTGCTGACCATATGCTGGTTGCTGACCATATTCTGTTGGTTGACTGTATGCTGGTTGCTGGCCGTAGGCTGGGGTTCCTGCGCTGTAAGCTGGGAGTTGTTCACCAATTCTAGGAGAAGAATTTTGTGAATTCATAAGAGCATGGCGTCTCTTCGTAGCTTCCAATTTGTTTTTCGCGTGTCCAACTTTGAAGTGTGTAATTCCAATTGAATCGGCTTGTTCTTCAATGTTACCTTTCTTTGCATGATATGCTTCGACTATGTCAGTAGTCAAATCGAAATAAGGTATTTTTAGTTCCTCCATACGGTTATACAACGTGTAAAAGATATTTAGTTGCATGTAATAGAAACTGACAAAAAGCGGTTTGATAAAGTCTGATTGCATTTGAAACAAAACTGGTAGTTCTTGTTTTAACATTTCATTATAGTAATCATACTCTTCCTGGGCAATTTGGACCTCCGCTTCTGCATTATACATCTTTTCTTCGTCTTTTGCGGTTCTCTCCTTCTTTTCTTCATACTTTTTATATGTTCTCTTATGACGATCCAAATCTACTTGTTTATGTTCTCTTTTGGTGGCCATTTTCCGAATTGACTGGATGACCTTCAAAAGCTCTTGGGCCGGCTCAACAATTCTCTTCTCAATTAATTCCAAATCAGGCTGAAGCTGTTCCTTAAGCTCTTTAACGACTTCTCTGTACTGTTCCGACGCCTCGATACCATCTGGATTATCCTCAGGAACTGCAGAGTTTGGATCAGACAACCTCCCGCTGATAGGTTTGTAAATCTCTTCAATTGCTTTGGAAAAATCTATTTGGTAATCCAAAACACCATTCATTGCGGAAAAGTACCTCTTTGATTCATCACTCAATTTTTTAGTTTCTATTTCTAGCTCCCTGAAACGTCTTTCAGCGTCAGCATAAACAGGGTCCTGGGTGACTTCACCCATGTTCATCTTCTGACGGAAGTTTTGGGGAGCTCTTACGATAGTCTTTTTTATTCCCTTGAACGACATAGTTGTATCTTTAATCAAGTGACACAGCCAACTCAATGGAAAGCTTTATCTTCAAGTTCAATGATTTTTGAGTCAATTTCAAGCTTGCCTCGCTCCTTGTAGAAATCTAAAGTGGAAAGTAAGGTGGTCGTGCACACCTGAAAATGATTAAAGTTTTATATGTACCTTAACCATCATAGTTTACAACAAGCAATGCAGTATAAGTAGCTTTATGTACTCAGCAGGACTGTGATATATTTCAAAAGTTCTTTCGTTATGAGACTGAGGTAAATGAGCTTGTTGTTTGACGTTTAAAAGAAATGTTCTTTGATATCGACATTTTTTGCATAATTTCCAGAATTTTGAAAATTGCCAGTTCAATTATCAGACAAAATTAATTTTTATTTGAATTAGCATGTAGTAGTTTCCTCTGCGCCGTCACAACAAGTATCTGAGAGTTCTGTTACGACCCGCAACAGTCCGAACTTCACTTCAAGTTTCTCGAGGTAGAAGCTGCTTAGTTACTCCCACGGAATAGTTCTGATCAAGACTTGAAGAAGCCTGTTGCACGATTAGGCTGCAACAGTCTTCAGCATTGTTCAATCCAAAAGTTACCTGACTGCATTACCTAATGTTATGCCATTGGATAATCCCCAGGCGGATCTGTGATCCTATTGGAGACTGAAGAGCTCGGATTAAATGGACATAAATTGATGAGGAGGTTTCCCACCAATCAAACATCTTGGTGGACGCGAGTCAAAGATATTACGGTAGAGAATAAAAGGCAAAAATTGTTACGACTTTTTGTAGTTGGAGGGGCTCATTACAACTAAAGAGAGTCTCCAATGTAGCCATGTGTTTTTGATTTAACATTACCATTTTGATAATTTCTCAAATTTTTTTGTCACCTGATGACAAATTCAGCTTCAAAGATTTTATACGAACTAAAGAAAGATAACGAAGTTGGATATTTTCATAGCTCAAAAATCGATGGAATTGCTAGGAAACAAGGATAGGATTCCCCGTATGGAGGATTTCGATGTCTCCCCATACTCTGGATTTTTGCCGGCAGAATTTCCGCTTACTGTTCTTCCACAAGCTTATTACAAACCTTGGGAAGATATAGTAAGTAACCTTCCTGCGTTAATAGCTGCTAGACAAATAAGGAACTATGTTGATAAATTGGAGGTGTTGAGTACGGATAAATTAAGGGGAGTTGAAGAGTACAGAAGAGCTTATCAAGTGCTTGGGTTCCTTGCCCATGCTTACATATGGAGTGAAGATCCACCTGTTGACAAACTACCAGAGCAAATTGCAAAACCTTTATTGGAAGTTTCAGAAATCTTGAGACTACAGCCTTTAGCGACTTATGCTGGGTTATGCTTGTGGAACTTCAAACCAATATTTCCTTTGAAAGAAGGACAAGACATGTGGGATTTAAGCAATTTAACCGTGATCAACACATTTACCGGCTCGATAGATGAAAGTTGGTTTTACTTGGTAAGTGTTTATTTTGAATATAAGGGTTCGTTTGCAATACGAACCGGACTTGAAGCCATCAGAAACGCTTACGATGGAGACACTGAGAGCTTGATAAAAAATTTACAAGGATTAGCTGAACTGATCGATTATCTAGGTTCTGTATTAATGAAGATGGAGCAAACATGCGATCCTCATGTATTTTACTTTAGGATCAGACCATTTTTGGCTGGTTGGAAGAATATGAGTGACTTGGGGCTCAATAAAAATGGAATATTATATGGCAACGAAAACATACCTCGGGCCTATTCAGGTGGGTCCAACGGCCAAAGCTCTTTAATTCAATTTTTAGATGCGTTACTCAACGTCAGACACTTTTCAACAGGAGAGAGACCATTACCGCATCAAACCGAGGATGACTCTGATAAACCAGAAAATAGTTTTATGGAAGATATGAAAAATTACATGCCTGGTCCTCATCGCGATTTTTTAGAAAGAGTTCAAGATGTATCTATGATCAAAGAATACGTTTTAGCTCGAAAGGATACAAACTCAGAACTTTCTTTGAGTTACGATGCTTGCCTTGCGATGTTGAAACTGTTCAGGGATAAACATATTCAAATTGTTACGAGATACGTTGTTTTACAGGCTAAACAAAGCAAAAAGTTGGGATCAACATCAACTCTTAGATCAGGCTTAGCAAAGCAAAAAAAACATGGAAGTGAGGAAAGGGGCACCGGAGGTACTGCATTACTTCCTTTCCTCAAACAGTGTAGAGACGAAACGGGTGACCCTGCAGCTGGTACCTGGGGTAAAAGGATTCTTAGTGATGGTGTTATGAGACTAAGGTATTCTAAACCAAACGGTATTAACGAAGATTAGGAACAAGACATAACTGTAAAGCGATACTCTGTAATATGATAAAAAAGCTCTTACAACACCACTGAATACGTTAACCAATACGTTAATCTTCAGATATATAGTCTATATAAATTTATGAAATCGAGGATCAATATTTAATTAGCGATAATTTTTTTTGTCCATCAAAAATTCTCGTAGCTCTTTTCCGAAGTATTTGGAGTTTATGTTCAGAAAGCTTTTAAAAAGGCTATATACCAGTAAAACATACGAAAGAATGCCAACTGACTCTACAAAATTGCAAGGAGATTTAGGGAAGACTCCCAGGCCTCAATCAGAGAAGAAAAAAAAGAAACAAGAATCTCTGTTCTTATTGAAGACCCCAAAAGGCACTAAGGATTGGGCTGATAAAGATATGATTGTCAGGGAGGCCATTTTTGGGAATTTGACTTCTTTGTTCAAAAAGCACGGGGGTGTTACTATTGATACCCCAGTTTTCGAGTTAAGGGAGATTTTAACTGGAAAGTACGGTGAAGATTCAAAATTAATTTATAATTTAGAGGACCAAGGTGGTGAATTAACTTCTTTGAGATATGATTTGACAGTACCTTTTGCAAGATTCGTGGCAGCAAACAATATCAGTAATATAAAAAGATATCACATTGCTAAGGTCTATAGAAGAGATCAGCCTGCCATGACCAAGGGTAGAATGAGAGAATTTTATCAATGTGACTTCGATATAGCAGGATCTTACGACACAATGGTTCCCGACTCTGAGATTTTAAACATTCTTTGTGACGGATTAACCAGTTTAGGGATTGATGATTTCAAGGTCAAATTAAATCACAGGAAGATTTTAGATGGTATATTTCAGGCCTGCGGCGTCAAAGACGAAGACGTGAGAAAAATATCATCTGCCGTTGACAAGCTTGACAAGTCCCCTTGGGAAGTTGTGAAAAGAGAAATGATTGAAGAGAAAGGGCAATCTGAAGAAGTTGCCGACAAAATTGGTGAATTTGTCAAGCTTAATGGAGGTATACGTAGTATCATAGGAAAATTAAAAGAGAGCGAATTGTTATCAATGAACGAATCCGCCCAAAAGGGAATTACAGAAATGTCTTCATTAGTTGACTATGTGGAGGCTTTCGGAATCGACAAGTACATATCGTTTGATTTATCTCTTGCCAGAGGATTGGATTACTACACAGGGCTTATCTATGAGGCTGTAACAGCAGCATCTGCTCCACCAAAGGATGCTAATGAACTTAAGGAGAAAGCTAAAAAAGAAAAGAAGGAAGAAGAAGATGCTTCTGAATACGTAGGTGTAGGTTCCATTGCTGCAGGGGGACGTTACGATAACTTAGTCGGAATGTTTTCAAATGGAAAATCGATTCCCTGTATTGGTGTCTCATTTGGGGTTGAGAGAATTTTCTCAATAGTGAAAGCAAGAGCAGCCAAGGAATTAACCCAATTAAGTTCATCCGAGACTGAAGTATACGTTATGGCTTTTGGTGGCGGGGAAGGTTGGAATGGGTTTTTAAAGGAAAGGATGTCAATTGCCAATGACTTATGGTCTGCAGGTATCAATACGGAGTATCTTTACAAAACTAAACCCAACATCAGGAAGCAATTTGATGCTGCAGAAAAGTCTGGTGCTAAGATTGGAGTCATTTTAGGGAAGGAGGAATACCCTTCTGGTAAAGTGAGAGTTAAAATTCTTGGCCAAGGTTCAGACAGTAACGACGGTGAAATTATAGATGTTAAAGATGTAACTGAAAAAGTCCAATCATTACTCTCAAATCTCAATGAAGGAGGTGATGCTGTTACACGCTTGATAAAAGGTTTGTCTATAAGTTCGTCATAATCAATTTCATAATACATACTTAGTCTAAACCTACTATATATTTTTCATATACAAGCGCTGGGCTTGTGCAAAATCTGAATTTTAATTTCTGTCTAAGTTTTCAATTTTATGTCCATGTTTTTCTCTTCCAGGCCTCTTCACTCTATTCCACAATTGGTTGATATCATTCATGCAAAACCACCATAGGACACCACACCAAGAGTCCACTGACGGCAAATCATCATAAAAGTCTGCAGCAATGTTTCTTAGCTCTGGTAATTTCGTCCAGGCGATGTATGGAAAATCGTGATGCTCGTTATGATAGCCGACATTCCAAGTTAAATTATTCAATGGTCCATAATAGGAATATGTTTCTGGAGGGATAAGCCCATTGTCCATATTTTCCATTTTTTTGTTTCGAACCTGATCACATTTCGGTTTATTGTTATCATTCAAAGCATAATGTTCTGCAATAAAGTGACCAGCGCAAGGATGCAAAGAACCTGCCAAAAAGGAGCTTAATATAAAATAAAGAAGCGAGTTGGTTCCCCAAATTGTAACTATACAGTAATCCACAAGTATTTGGTTACATATGTTGAGTAAGTGAATATAGGTAAATCTAATTTGAGTGATGAACATTGGTCTCAACGCATAAAAGAAAATCTGGAAGATGGCAAAGAATAATTTGCCTACAACATTAGACAAAAGCGATGCCTCGAATTTCGTAGGAAGATCAGTGTCCAAATATTCGTCTCCTAAAAATTTATGATGGAGCTGGTGGTAAGGTTGAAATGATGCAGAATATGGAATACCAATAGGAATATTTGTGAAAATGGCGAAAAGTTTATTGTGAATGGGCTTTTTGAAAAGTAAGTTATGCGAAAGCTCGTGAATAGCAAGAAATATGGCTTGATTCAGGGTGGCTCCCACAATATATGAAGTTAAAAAAAATTTCCAACTCTTGAAGGGCGTATCTCTCAACAAATAAGCTGTAGCTAGTTGAAGAACAACGATGCCTATGACATACCACTTAGTTTTGGGTTCCCAACCTATCAACTTCTTCACTTCTGGGTGTTTAGCCATAATCAACTTTCTCCTTGTGACATGTGCTTCCTTTTCTTGAGTCCAGTAGAATTCGTTCAAGATCTCGATCGGAGAATCTGCCGGAGGGGTGTCAAACTTATAAGTTTTGCTTGAAGTTCTGTGTGTGATCGACCCCATTTCTTTATCGGCTTAATATAGGGAAATTGGTTTGCACCTTCCTTTTAGCAATTGACAGCAATACGCTTTAATATTTCACTTCAATTGAGACAAATACCTACGTAAGATTTGCAATAACATGAGAACGTTTCCATAAAATTTTTTAAGTGCGTATTTCAGTAGCACAGCCAATTAATTGTAGATTACACTTAAATGTCACGCTTACAATATTGGTAATCAATTACATACACGTTATACGTGAGTACACAAGCGGTTAGATTGTAATAGAATACACAAGGTACAAACTATACTGGGGGGAATGAGCCATTAGTAGAATGATTGCTATTTGCGTACAAATGAACAGGCGGTTGCGAAATCTGGGCAGAATGATTTGAAAGTGGAAGATATGGAGTTGTAGACGGTGCTGCATTTTGCATAGGAACAAAACCCTGTAGAGGTCCATTGTAGTAATGTAAAGGGTGGAAACCCATCAATGGAGTTACGGGAGCTGTTTGGTTCGATACTCCGTGCGGAGTAATCGGTTGTACACCAACTGGATTCACCATAGGTATGTAAGAACTTACTGCATGCGGGTAAACAATCGGTAAATGGGGTCGTAAATAACTTACCGAAGACGAATCGTGGGAGATTGAAGTGCTATTAGTGGGAGTTGATCCGTTTGGAATCAGGGCGGGTTCCTGAGAAACGAATCTACTTTGCATGGAGCTCATATTAAATTTATCATCATGCTGTGAATCTTGAGAAATTTGTACTCTTTCGAGCTCATTGGAATCAGAAAGACCTTGATTTATCGAGGTTGGGTAAGACATGCTCAGATGTAACGGCCCTTCTACTTCCATATCAACCGCTTTAGAATTCCTTGTAATTTTGTCATTCAATTGCAAGCTATGGTTTAAGATGAACGAGCCAATCTCTTCCAAAGACGTCGGCATGTCACCCTTATTGCCGGAAGAGTTAGTGTCAGGTTCATCAGTACTGCGATATGTCTCAATTGATCCCTTTCCCTTACCCCTATCTAAACCTCTATCCTTCACTAAACTCAGTCCATCATGTTGTTTGGGTTTTAGTCTAAACTTTCCCAAAGCGTAATCGAACGTATAGCTTGTAGTGCTTTCCAAAAGCTTCTTACCTAGTAAAAGTATGGCTTGAGATCTTAGATTATTTTCATAGCTGTCAACTTTAGACTCAATTTGATCTCCAGAAGAGCAATTCTCTTCATTTTTGGCTCCCGCATTGACTAAAGGAGAAACGATATGATTTAAGCTGTGGAAGTCACCCACTAAAAGATCAATATTATTTGATTTGAACAAATGCTCATCTCTGAAGTCCTTGAATTGGAACTTGATTATTGATGAATCCCTAAGAGCAACATCCTCTTCAAAATAGTATTCTCTTGAAGGCCTGGAGTTTTTTTTGAAGGATTCAATCAATAGTTTCATCTCATGCTCACTGGTGCAACTTATGAAGCGGTTCAAAACCTCAGCTAAATTACCAACCAACGAAGTCGATTTATGGAATGACTTGAAAGCGGCCTTTTCTTCCTTCAACCAATTCAATAACAACCTCATTATCTCGAGAACCTCAGTGTGCCTAGATAAGGCAACTGGCTCCATAGTTGAAATTGCTTTCAAGATATTTTCGATGTAAAGAAAAACGAATTTGTTTAACTTGGAAAAAGCCTGATCCAGAGAGTTTATTTCTTTGAATAAAGTTAAGAATGAGAGCAAAACAACAACTTGGCGCGACAAGGAGCCGTGAGTCTGATTGTTGGACGCATTGCCTGAATGACAAAGTTGGGTTCTAATATTTGCGAAGAGGTCACTGACAACATCAGTATAGCGGATCTTTTTCACTATTACTGGTCCACGCTTATAGCCAGTTTCCCAAACGTGGTAGCCTATCAAACATAAAAGCCTGATGTCCTGCTCATCTTCGTTGGTGAAAGGAACGTTTTTCTTTACATTTTGACTGTATAAATCAATCAAATTTGATGAAAACCATTTCTTTTTCATTACCGATTGCAAGTTGTTCAATCCTAGTCTTTTATCAGTTATTCTGGTTGACATCGACCTTAAAAACCAATAAATAGCCTCGAACTTTTCATCAACCAAGTTACAAATCATCCCTTTTCGATTATATGGCTCGTTCAATGCAGGCAATAATAAGATACAAAAGTCATAAAAATCATTTGATTTTTGATATAGTGGCTTTAAAGTCAAAGTCTTCTCTTTATTTGACAAAGATCGGTACTTGAAAAAATTCTTCAAAGAAATACTTGGCGTTACATACGACAGCTCAATGAAAGTTCTATATCGACAAACGTCACCAAGAGAAAGCATCGACCGATGAATCAAATACAATAAATTAGCTTGTAGGTTTGGGTTGCTTGTGCCTATTGCAGTATTGGGTACTGTGAACTCGAAATGGCGTAAAAGTTTTGACGGTATCAAAGGGTTCTTGAAATGAGAAGTGAAATGCTTTAGCAAAGACATGTAAAATTTGTAAATCTGTCTGTTGAGTTTCAAAAAGTCAGCATATAACTTCTTGACTTCCACCGGCTTCACCCCAAACTTGAATGATTTGTCTTTTTGAAATTTCTCGAAGTCCTCAAGAGTATCACCGTAAAAGCTGGCATGATGATACTGGAAGAATTTTATGATCGGACATTGGAACTCAGCCCAAATTGTTTCGAGGAGTCGAATGGTATTGAACTCCAATGCTGAATTATGTGATTCGCTACTCTCGGCGGCGGTATAGTACGCATTGAGATCAGATAAGATCCATGTTTGAAACTTCGATTGTACAATGTTGTTGAACCCGAGTAAGAACAGCTGATCAATATACCTCCTACCAAAAAAATCTGTAAGCTGGGATCTAAGCAGTTTTACTTCATTAGTAATTTGCGATGATGTCATCTTGTATCGAGTCAAGCAGTAGGATTCAAAAGTTGTCTAATAAGTAACGAGTCATATCTTTATTGGTGCATTAAGACTTATCTTCCAAAATAAGCTTATAAGTTAGATAATTCTTTGTGAATTGTTGACTGAATCACCTTCCTTCAAGGCAATAATAAATCGCCTACCGCTGCTGCTTGTTAACGATAGTATTGATCTCATGAAAATTTTCAATACATCTTTATGCACAACCAAAATGTCAATTACTGAGATAAGACAATTGATTCGTATGGTGGCAAATCTAAGGCAAATCATCAGAGTGGCATGACTTATAACGAGCTTGTTCTTCAATGAGATAAAGAGTTAAAGTTAACTATAAATTGAGATCAAGAAAATATAATGTCAGAAGAAGAAGAATCGCATAACGTAAAAGTTTATGCCTATGATTTATCCCATGGCTTGGCCGCCTTGTATTCGCCTATGATCTTGGGTACCAGCATTGAAGCTATATACCACACTCTGGTGGTAGTTTACGGAAAAGAGTTTTACATAGATGGGGGTATTAGTGTATGTTCCTTACCAGGGACCACAAAATATGGTAATCCTAAGGAAGTACTTGAGATCGGTCACACTTACATTACTGAAGATATTTTCAATGATTTTTTACAGGAACTCAAAGATCGTGAAGACATGAAGTACCATGCATCAAAATATGATTTATTTGACAACAATTGTAATCATTTCACTGACGTTGTCATCGATTTTTTGGTTGGAAAAAAACTTGAGAGTCGAATATTGGATCTTCCTCAGCACGTATTGCTGACTCCCAACGGACAGATGCTTAGGCAGCTTATTGGTAACGGAGCACTTATGTAATCATATGAAACTTTTGTTTATCACACAATATGTATCTTTTGAATCTCTTACATACACGGAATATTTAGGATTCCCACATAATTTATAAAGGAACACTTTTTGCTGTAAAACTATTATTCTTCTTTCCTCGAATGAAGAGACAAGAAAAAAGAATGGAAAGTCAGGCATTAGTAAGTATCCGAAGAAGCTCAAACTTGGTTTCATAATTATGAACGACAGCCTAATAGCGATGTACTAACACGTATACAGACAAATCAACACTTAGATACAACAACAAGCCAAATGAGCACACTGTTAGACAGCTCCTTATTACCAAGCCTGGGAGGAGAACCCACTATAAGTATTTTTCTGGGTTCTCAATCTGGCTCGAATTCCAACTACTATAACGATGGAGGCAACAACCTGGTGAAGTTTTGGCAGTCTGCTTCTTCATCTGGTGGTTATTTGCAGACTCCAAATTTTATGCCAACACCCGGGAATAATGTACATGGTGTATCTTCTCAGAGTCCAAGGCAAATGAATGTTGCGGGAGCATCTTCACTAAGTTTGCAGCCTATGGGAATTGTTGGGGATAACGCTGTCAACGTAAACTTTCCGAATCGAAATAATGCTGCAAATTTCAGCAAGTACTTCAACTCGACTCTTAAGGGATCTTCAATGAACGTCAATGCTCCAAGTTATGTACCCAACTACGCAAACAGAAGAACTAATAATGGGGCTGGCTCAAACTCCTTGAATCAGAACACGACTAATCTACATCAATTGGAACTTGATAAATCACCCTTATCAAAACCTGCAACAACCAACAAACCGAACTATTATTTTAATTACGCTGGTGACTACACGTATGGGAACAGTAATGCCAGTAATACCACTAACAGTAACCAGAGTAATGTTAGTACCAATTCTGAGTTGTATGACAGATCAAGTTTAACGAACTTTTCATTTAACAATAGTAATCTTGGTCTTAATAGCAGATCTGATAATGATTCTTTTGGCGAAGATACAAAAAAACTTAAAGTAGAGTTGATGGCAAAAAACCAGCTCATAAAAAGCTTGAGTAATCAAGTAAATGAATTGAGTGCAATCAGAGCTAAGAAATTGAGTGATCCATCTCTCCCCGTGTCACAAAGCACCAAATCAATTGAAGTTCCTAACAACTATTACGAATTGTTCAAAGACTTAACAAAAACCTTGAAAGAAAAGTCTCAAGAACTAGATGATACAAAAGACAGACTAGAAGCTATCATCGTTAGTTTGACCATAAATAACGCTTCTAATAACTATATAACAACTAATGGAAGTTTTGACGAACAAGAGTTGGCACACAAAATTATTAATAAGTTATCTATCTTACAAAGTGAAAACGAAAACCTTCTAAAAATGGTAAGTTTCAGCAACAAGTCAAGCTTGATGATTGAGTTAGGTTTACTTAAACACGAAAACAAGGTTTTGAAAGATAAGATATCTAAGCTTGAAAACAGCGACTGAAAACCAATCACACTTCTTGTTAAAAGATCGATTATTCAATGTTTTTGAAAATTACTAAAAACTCAGCACTACTGGTATAATCTTTATCATTTTATTTTTGAAACCTATAGCTATGTAACTAAGAAAAATCATAAACGTTAAATGCATGAATTCAGCATTATGATGCTTTTCAAAAATATATGTCTATTGATTACTATGCATTGGTTGTTCTACGTATTGATACATGAACAATGACTTTCTTCTCGGACTGTGAATTCTCACTTTTTCATTAACAAACTGAACATATTGTTCCTTGAATGATCCATCCTCCAAAAGCTTTTCATTTGGTTTATATTTGACGACCCCCTCTTTGTCTTCTTCCACAGGGGTGAATAAAAATTGATTTTCTTTTGAATGGGTTTCAGCTAAATCTTTTGCTAAGAAATACTCACACAAAATAGATTCGTCACTCTTTAACAACGTGTATATTTGCTCATCTGTCATATCCAACACCAAACCCATTAACCTATTCTTATCGACGCCTAGAGGAATATCTTTGTAAAACTTTCTGAAGTCATTGTCATCAAATACTGACGTAATTTCATCTTCTTTGAGCCACAAATTTAACTTTGGAACAAAATGCCAGTCAGAAAACTCTGGTCTACTTAATCCATTGGGATATTCAAACACTAGTCTTTCTGTGATATCATTAGGCACAAAAGTAGGAATTCCATTGATCATGGTGTATTTCAAAGGCAGCAACTGCTCAAAAGTATACCAATGTTTTCTCCTATCATTAAAAGTCTCATCAGGATGGTTGGAATCTTGTCTAAGTATTCCTGCCTTGTAGAAATCAGGGGTAGGCTTTTCAACACTGGTAGATAATCCGGTGATATCAATATAAAGACCAGTGTCTACATCAATGAATCTTGCATCAATGTGATTTGCTCTCTTACTGATATCTCTATTATGAATGAAAGTACCAACATCGATCAAGTATTTTCCAAATCCTTCGCCAATGTCCTCAATAACCAAAGTTTGATTGTAAAGTTCTCCAAGCCTTGCTAACTCACTGATTGGCATTTGAATATCTATATCATCATCAAAAGGAAACATGAACCCATTCCAAAACCAAGACAAGAGAGGTCCATGCATGGCCCATGAAACAATCCCCTTTTCCTCGGCAAATCTGAACCAGGTTCTCATTAACCTATCAAGAATAATGTTGATCCTCATGGTTAGGTCCTTCTCACCCCAACCGTTTCTTGGGTATTCTGATGCGCCGTCAAAGAATCTCCAGTCATAGTGGTATCCAAAGTCTCGCTTTACATTGAGCTTGTCGTTTTTGACATCAAGAGTCGCTTGTTTGAAGTAGGTAAATTCAGTGAATGTGTTTGCATCCTTAGAAAGAACCAATGAATCAAAGTATCCTTGTTCGAAAGAATTCAACTTTCTTTTCAGTAGCAGATCTTTGAAGTCACTAATACGCCTGGTGATATTCTCCTCTGAATAACGGAACATATCAGGCGATAAAGGTAGCTCTTTTGATCCATTTGCGTTATGCAACGTTGCATACATCCTTGTAGGATCTTTATCTGGACTCAAAAGTACAGGAGGGACTGCCTCAATGAACTCCTTGAATTCTTTGACAGGATCCACAGATATTTTATTCCCCAAAATTTTACCCTTCAACGTTTTCAACATATGACCATTGTTTAACTTTGAATTTAGATAGTGTCGCATCATTCCACTTTTTATCATTCCAGTTTTTTTGTTTCCACCTTCTATTTGAACCTCGAATGTTCCTCCTTTTTGATTTAGGAACATCAAGCTTCTTGGTTTTGGCATCAAAGTATACGCATAGGATTTAGCTTGATATAATCGAACTTTATGATGTGAATAGAATGGACTATAATCCAAGCTCAAAAAGCCTGGAACTTGTTCGTGCCTTTCGAATCCAATTTTTTTTAGGAAGTTTGACGTTACATCTATGTTGTTGACGCAGTTCAATCGAGAATCATCTACATTTTGACCAACGCGCGTGTATCTTCTAAACCAGACGCAGTCTTTTCTATTTTTTATGGGTTTCTTGAGGTCAGTATTTAAAGGAGTCAAGTCTATCCAATCCTCCCAACTGAATGGAACCTCGATAGCCTCGAGATTTTTGCCCGAAAGATATTGTGTTTTGATGTAGTTTAAGTAAAGAGTCAATGTTACTCTTGGATCATAAAATAAATCGTCCCTATTAATCCATGCTTCTGAATCGTTGGTATCATTCAAAAACATGTACGGGTTGATTTGTAAAGCTGTGTTTTTCATCTCAGTATCAATAAGCCAATATTTCTTCTTGTTCTCCTCCACATGTTTCAATAACTTTTCAATTTCCTTTCCAAAATTGATGTTGGTCGTTGCTTTCTCAGGCTCCGGCTCGGTAGACTCCATGTCAACATTTTTTTGTCGCATCGCCCCTTTCAGAGCATCGACAATGCTAAAGTTCCCACCAGAAAAATGTATATAACAACTGGCAATGTACAAGATGTTGACGAGCAACATTAATATGCAAAGCTTCTCTATTACATTTGGGAGTGTCTTCCTCATTGTAAATCTTACTAATTACAATTTGACGTCCGCCTCCTCCAAACTCCGATAGGCAAGTTTAGTTTTTTCTTACCGGAATATTGGGTACTTATAAGTAATCTGCCTCAAAAGCCTCCTGTGGGCTGTACCCCCACAGATTTATTTTCTATTCTTTGAATTCCAGCTTCTCATTTTCCCCTTACCTTTCTTCGTTAATAGCCCTCGACTTGAAGAGTATTGTATAGGTAGCAAAGCCTTGTTTTTTTTGACATGACACTGCATATACACATTTAGTATGATCCGGGTTCGTGTCGCTGGGAGCCGTCCCGCATGGACGACATATATTATCAAAATCTCGCAAAACGTCCCAGTTACGAGAAACATAGGAGCGATAGATGCATAAAATGATATCTAACTCTAGTCCATCGGAACCAGCAGAACCTAAACAGCCAAAACTTTTTCAGAAAGTTCTTGTGCTAGACTACCATAGATACCAGTCTAACTTGAATAGCAAGCACCGCCAGATCGATACAGTCAAGTACTTCGTGCAACGCAATGAGTTTGCAATCTCAAAATCTGCCTTGAGTAGATGGTTAAGCAAAGAGCAAAAAGTTCGAAGCGATTATGGCAAAATCAATGGTGGTAGCAAGACTGTATCAAGGGAAAGATTGAATAATTCTTTGCGTCAAAAACGTCTCAGTAGATACATATCGGATAACAAGCATATTTTGCGTTGTATGGAATACTATTACCGTCAAAGTTTACTAGTGAATCCAGAGTTAAGAGTAACCTCATCAGATGTGGAAATGAAATTTGCAGAGTTCAAGCGACAATATCAAGAAGGGGAACATGATGCAAGACAGACCCATGAACAATTTCAAAGAAATAATAAAAATGAGAGCTGGAGTCGCATGTTTTTAAAAACATTGAGGCCACAACTCTCATCGCTTAGCAAGTGTCTTGATGAATTAAGACATTTAAGCGCGTATAGAAGCTCTTTGACATACGAGAAACTGAGAATTCAAGATGAGATTCGGCATACTCTGAATGACGATGTCTATCACTTTCATGAAATAATCATTGATCTCACTAACTTGGTAGAGTTGACAGATATGAAGTATTCTGATGATTTTGATTTGAAAGATACCGAACAAGATTTCTTAACGGGTGATCTAAGAAAACATAAGACTGTCACAATTTGTATCTGCGGGAACATTAATGGAACAGATTTTCACTCCCCAGCCATAGCCTCAAACTTGACCGCAAAATGGCAAGAATCTTTCAGGGGAGAATATCCAGACAGCAGTCTTTTTGTATACCACCCAGAAGGATTATTGTCTGAAAAATACTTTAACAAATTTATGAGTGGCTTGAATATAAAGCTATTGAGCGCTAACAGACGGGTGAAGATGCTTTTAGATAATTGGTGGCCTCATCTTGGATGCTCAAACGAATATTCAAACATTGATTTTGTATTTATCAACCCTAACTACGACAAGACTGTTTCCTCTTTCAACAGGACGTCTATAACTTTGCCCTATCAGATGGGCCTTGAAAGGATGATAAAGCTGCATATCAAGGTCAACATTTTCAAGTTTTTAAACAAGAATAGAGGTCTTTATGGGTCCCACAACGACCTATTTGATGCAAATAGCTACTTGATCTTGAATAACATGAAAACCTGTTGCGATGAAATAATCAATAAGATCGTTCATGAAAAAAAATACAATTGTTTTTACTATCTAAATATTCTTGCTTCCAGAATTTTCATAACACCAACAGATTCAAACTTCGATGGGTCAGACAATAGAGACAAATTCATATTAGAGAAGGGTACAAAACTATCAACTTTAGTTAATGCTCGTATCCCAAACGAATTCAAAAAATCTATCAAATTTTCAGAGAAAAGAAATCAGTTGTATATCAAAGAGAATGAGGATCTTTTAGAACATTTCGTAGAAGACTTATCTGCCTTTTTATTTCAAACGTTGGGGGAAAAAGTTACTTTTAAAGCTATCGTCAAAGCGCTACTAGATGAGATTGCCGAAGGAAGGAATGAGAGAAAAAATAATAAGCAATATTCAGTTGGTGCAATAGCACAAATGATCAATCTTGAAATTGACTATGAAAATCAAGACACATATTCTAGATATGAGGACAAATCAGAAAAGGAAGTGGATAGATTCATGTTGGAGGTAATCCAGCCGTACCTTCTTCAGAGGTTTCATCAAAGTCATGGTACGGATAAGCAGGATCATGGATTAAGCCTCACGACACTAAAGCTATTCAACAGTTTCTACGACTCTTACCTAAATGACACCAGTTCATTCGATCGAGAACAAGAGCCAGTATTGTTGCAAGTTGCACCAACAAGCCCAATTGTAAGGACAATAAGTTTACAATTGCAGCCGCAGGACCTTGCAGCATCTCCTGCACACGTGTCTGAAGAATTGGCGAGCGATGCCATTATTCGTTCAGAGGACAGACGTCTGAGAGTAGCATCTACCTTCAAAAGTAGCTTCTCTGACGATGAAACTGATATCTCTGTCAATGAGCCTCTTATACACTGATCTCTCAAAATGAGATCAGTTACCCAACTATGCTCTCCTCAAGAACAACAATGATACTAAATTGTTCTCAATTGATCTGATTTTGATGAGTAAGCACTTGAACGAAAAAGTCATGTACATAAAAATAATCTGGATGTGCTCGTATCTACGAAATTCGTGACTTAACTGTTCTTGTTCTTAAAGCATTTTTTGAATATGCGATTTTTTTGAATATGCGATACTTATCGTGTGATTCGGCTAATACCGGTTCAAAAACGTAAACCGGTTTTCCAAAAATTTCTTTTGAAGTGTTTTTCCACAAATCCCCCGTATAAATGATTTAAAGTCCTAGAAAAGAAAAGAATCATAGTAATATTATAGACTCAAATAAAAGATAGCAATATACTTAGGCATTTTGGCACTTAATAGACATTAATTGTTTGTCGTCAGATAAGACTAACATTCATTAAATTGATTTACACTAGAAAATCAATACTTAGCATAATTTTATCTTCATAATGAAGCTTTTTTCAAGTAGTCATCTATTTGATTACCTGTGGGATAAAGTCACAGCCGCCAATTGGCAGAAATATCCCAATGAACTTTCGAATCATGTTGTCTCAGTAGACGTTTTGAGTAGAAGTATAGACGCTGAGAAGAAGACATTAAGAACCGAAAGGTTAATTGCATGCAAACAAGCAATTCCAAAGTGGTTGAGTTGCATTGTGAGGGGCTTAGAGTACTCATTTGTAAGGGAGGTCAGTGAAGTCGATTTGGTCAATAAAACGTTAGTCATGAAGTCCCACAATTTGACCATGAACCATTTATTACTTGTTAATGAGACTATAGTATATAGCCCTCTGGTGGAAAATCCACAATTGAAGACGAAGTTTGAACAAACTGCAGAAATCACTGCATATGCATCATTTAAAAGGATCTGCGATAAGCTTGAAGAGTGGTCGGTTGAAAGATTTGGTCAAAATGCAAAAACTGGAAAGATGGGATTCGAAAGTGTTCTCAAAGTTTTGAATGAAAAGTGGGAAGAAAGTGGTTTATTTGTTAGTGACGTTGGTCATTCTATATTGAAAGATATCAATGGCGTGGGTGAAAAAACCCAGGGAGTTTTGTCAGAAGTGACTAAGTTAGGGAATATATTCAAAAGCTGAGCTTGTGTTTGTCAAATTACCTACTGAAATAAGGAATTTACTGGTCACTCATTTCTCGATGACAAGTAGATTTGAATGTTGGTTATACCTAGAATTTGCATTTGTTATGATTTACGTGTTATGGATTCATCAACAAACCCTAGACTATGACATCAAGAATGTTGTATTTGGATGCACGAATTTTCTTGTTCTGTATCTTTTTGTTTATAGATTTTGTTTTATCACAGGCTGTTGCATAGAATATATAAAGAACATTTTCTGATCTACAAGGTTAATGAAAGATGTGTAGTGGTACCTGTAGAGGACAATAAAAAAGACGTTTGCAACTCAATATATGTGGTAACAATCTTTAGAATTTCCTCACGATTTTCAAACTCGCAGAGTAATTGTAAAGTTTTTACAATATAAATCACCAAAAAGGAGTATAACGATAGGACTGGGAGCTATCGGCAAGTCTTATCTTTACCTAGGATCAATCAACGACTCAGACTCGATTTGTACAATAAGATGTCAACAGAATCAAATGTCACGAGAAACGAAACTCTTTCTGCTGGCATGGTACAACAAGAAACCATACTACAAGAACTTGAGTTAATATTAAGCACGATCAGACAGATAGAGAATAATATTATAAATTCACTACTGGTGCTCGACAACCCACTATCTTTTGATGAAAACAATACCATTAAAGGACAATCTGTCAAGGATGTTAATTATAGCGGACGCATTGCTTACAATGACATAGTCAAAAAAAGTACGGATGCGATTAAGGATATTCTTAAGCAATTGGAAAGTGTTTGACATCATACACGTGTATTATATTGTTGTTACAATCTGAGGAAACTTACTGGCCCTACACATCGATTGTGTATATAAAGATTGATATAGATCAACGCGTTTTCAAAAATACTCGTAGAAACTCTGACGTGGTGAGCAACACATCAAAACAGTAAGATGGATCATAAACTGGCATATATAGTTGAGAAATATCAAGACTCAATTTTGAAGAATCACAATAGCTTACTGGAACACGATGAATCTTCCAGTAACGATGAGCTTATAGATCTTTTGGAAGACGAAAACGATAATGAAGCATTATCAAGGTACAGAGAGGCAAGAATCGAACAGCTTTCTAAAGAATTTCGAAAGATAGATAGGTCCGTAGAGAATGCAGAAAATCCTGGGACAATTGTGTCTTATGTCGATGAAAAAGCTCTAATGAATCATGTAACTAATGTGGAGACAGCTATAGTACATTTTTACCAACCTCAATTTGAAAAATGCAAGATTATGAATATGAGACTAGCCGTAAGTATCAAGCAAAGGACCTTGTGACAAGTAATATGTACGTCATGAGTGACCATTATCTGATTGAAGAGCACTAACGTTTAGGTGATCGCGGAAAAGCACTTGAAAGTGAATGTTACGAAAATAAGAGCCGAAGATGCACCTTTCTTGGCAGCTAAACTTAATGTGAAGATACTCCCTTTTGTATTAATATACCGATATGGGAAAGAGCTCACAAGACTTGTTGGATTCGAAAAACTTGGTAATGATCCCAATAACTTCACTGTTGAATCTCTCGAGAGATTTTTGTATGTCAACAATGTCATCAACAGACGTACTATAAATTTCGGATCGATCAAGTCAAAGCTCACCACTGCTAAAGATGACTCAGATGACGATTTAGATCTATAATTTAGAGCAGCAACAAACTCTTGCAACGCAGTTGAGAGCAATAGTCATGAACACCGAGGTTCCAGAAGATTGTTTATCCAGCGTTAAACAACGCCCAAAACTATCATCTAAAAATTCGTTTGGAGTGAACAGATCATCAATCGTAAATCTCTCACATTGATATCCGTGCTGTTCAAACATCATTTGTCTATTTCTAAGAACTTGATCTCCTATCTTTGACATCATATAACAAAGGGAGTTTACGGGGCTTATGCGTACAGATAATTTGGTCACTTCTTGACTCGATAACGCTTGCAACCGTTCCTTTTTATACCCTACCCAACGTAAAGTTAACTTTCAAGTTGTTGTAAATATGATTAGCAGCAAATTAGTTGCAAAAGCTTAGTATGTAACAATGTGACATGCAAAACATTTCGCGACAAAAGCCCTAATATGCGTCCTTCACAGAAAGTGTCTCGGGATCGAAGAAAATGTCGTGCGAAAAATTTTTCACATAAGAGCAGAAGCTCGAGAATTAATTTTGATATAGTGAGGTTATTCTTTAGCAACTTGGTAAGAAAGAAGCAGATTATTGCCGACAAGCCTGAACATGCAAATTTTCGTTAAGACTTTAACAGGTAAGACTATTACCTTAGAGGTCGAATCCTCTGACACTATTGACAATGTCAAGTCAAAAATTCAAGACAAGGAAGGTATTCCACCTGATCAGCAAAGATTAATCTTCGCTGGTAAACAGTTGGAAGATGGCAGAACCTTGTCTGACTATAACATCCAAAAGGAGTCTACCTTGCATTTGGTCTTGAGATTGAGAGGTGGTGGTAAGAAGAGAAAGAAGAAGGTTTACACCACCCCAAAGAAGATCAAGCACAAGCACAGAAAGCACAAGTTAGCAGTTTTGACTTACTACAAAGTTGACAACGATGGCAAGGTCGAAAGATTGAGAAGGGAATGTCCATCAGCTACTTGCGGTGCTGGTATCTTCATGGCTGACATGAAGGACAGACAATACTGCGGTAAGTGTCACACCACCTTCAAGTTGAACTAAACAAGCATTTAGGTATTATTTAGACTACTCTTTGGCCTCGTCCATGTAGCGAAATTTCTATCTAATGTACAATTTAGTAACATCAAACTAGATCCTACTCGTAGTATTGCCTCGCTCCCATTATTAACTATATACACACCTAATCTCAATGTGTGCTGATATGTACATTCCCATAAACATGATTTTCTTATATGCCACTAACACCTTAGACAGGCTATTGACAAGAAACTGGTGCCTCTAGTCGTATAGTATACATTATGAGCTTCTCCATTTATGATCTTGATGAAGATATTCGAAAGTTGCTAAACTTAGACAACTTTCTCGAGGGATTATCTGTGAATGATTTCATTGAAGAGCTAAGCAAAGACCACTTCCTCAAGGGTGCAGAGGTGAATAAACTTGAGTATTTAGATCCTAAGCCATATATCAGAACATTTGAATCGACTTTAAGGGAATTGAAACGTCTAAATGAACAGGCAAATGAACAGCAAGCTAGAGCCGAGAAAGAGGTGGAGAATCGTGAAATCAAACACAGTGAAAACGTCTTGCAACTATTCTCGAAGGTCAGCCATATAACAAAGAATTTTGACAAGTTGGATATAAAAATATCTGATGTGACAAGCAAAATTGACCCAGTCGGACAAGCTTTGAATAAAATCTCCAATTCAAGAGACAGATCAACCGAAACGATCTTTCTTATTAGGGCTTACCATGGATTCTACACTAAAGAGAAATACGAGCCCCTTGAAACATTAAGAACAAGTAAATTGTTTGAAGATAAAGTGAAGTGTGCTAAAACCTTAAACAATTTACTCACTCTAGCCAAAAAAATTGAGTCCAACGATGTTCCTAAAAGCAAAAGTTGCGTAAATTCCATTGAAAAGTTTAGTGAAACAATGGAAAGAAATTTGATAAATAGATTCGAAATTGCTTACGAAGAAAACGAATTTGAGATGATGAGAGAGATAGCAGACATCTTGTTTCAATTCAATGGTGGTGGGAATGTGGTCAGAACATTTGTGAACAAAAATGATCTCTTACTTGAAGCGGAAAGAGAGGATGGTCTAGAAGATAATTCTCTTCTCGACAACGAGGTAGCATGGGTCAATGTTGCAGATCCTAATTACAATGGGCATATCAAGGATGAATCCACGCAAGTTTTGCTAGATCGCTTGAGATTCGCAATCAAAGGGCAGGCTAGAATTGTTCAACAGGTCTTCGAAGATCCGATTCCCGTCTTGAAGATTTTTATCCAAAGAATTTATGCCCAAATGATACAGAATAAAGTCAGTGCCTTATTACAATATTCATTGTCTGTAAACTCTTTAGCTCACATCAGAGTATTGAACTTTCTATACGTTTTGGTGGGTGATTTTACGAAAGACGTCAAAGAATTTCTAGTCACAAATGAGTTCGACAGAGACAATGAGTTGGGCCTGATTTTGGATCAATCAACCTACGACCTTTTCATTGAGTATATCTCCGATGAAACATATTTCAACAGAGAGAAAAAGAATCTCGAAGAAACAATTTATTATATTGCTCACAAGTTCAATACTCATAATGAAAAAGCAATAGCGAACAAATACTTGAGTAGCAAGATTGATAATCTTGATAATTTTGAATATAATGAGAAGATGGCAGATAATAGCGATAAGTTTATTTTCAATTTTTCGGACCGAAAGCGTCTTAATAAATTTGCTAATTTCATGAAGTCTCATTTATCTGATAAGATGAGGACGTCTGTTGAGATAGACAAAATTAATGATAAGGAATATGAAGAATACTCCAATTTGAATATGACTAAGGTCGAGACTGTAATAAAATCCGCAAACGAATCGATAGCACGTTTATTAGAGTTAACTCCCAACAAAACTCCTGAAAATTCCCTTGAAATCTTGGAGATTTTATTATTTGATTTCGGAAGACTTTATATTGGAGCTGGGTTGGACGTAGCTTACGATAAGTTGCGGCAAGAAAATGTTGCATCAAAAATTAATTCCGTTCAACCTTTCAATTTGAGCTATTTGAGTACCTTCAATACTATGACGGAAATTTTACTCCTACTTTCATCATGCATCAAACGTATAATTCTTCCTTGTGCAGTAAATTCACCAACTATAAAAAATAGAATGAGCAATTTGACGAATAACTATATTTCAAGGTGTGAGATTTCTTTGAATATAATTTTGGCTGAGACAATTGAGATAATTACTGGTAGATTGAACTACTTGTTATCTAAACAGAAGAAAAAGGATTTTTTGAGTGACAATATAATCGAAGATGACACAGAAGCTTGTGAATTATCATCGGACTTCTTGGTTAGCATACACGATGAGCTTAGTCTATATCTAAGTAGTACCAATCTCAAAAACGTATTGTCAAAAATTGGAATGAACTTTTTAAACCAGCTTTTAGAACATTACAAAAAATTTACAGTGAATTCTACTGGCGGGATAACTTTGACGAAAGACGTGATTAGATATCAATCAACTATAGATAAATGGCATATTGAGGATCTATCCGAAAGTTATCAATTATTGAAAGAAATAGGAAACTTATTCACTGTCCATCCTCAATTAATAAGCTCTTTGATAACTGAGGGTCAGATGGCCAACTTGAAACCCTATACAAAACGACAATACATTTCTAAAAGGACAGATTTCAATCCAAGTTATATAGAACGATTTTTCAGTTTCAAGCATTAAGTTATTTATGTGCCCTTTATATGAGAGGAAATACTCAATCTGTCCAAAAAAATGTGTAGCACTGGCTCATATTACCGATTATAAAAGTGAAAATAGGACCATGGTTGATAAAACTAAGAGCGTCGAGTTTATAATGAATGCTTTGGTATTAATTGACTTCTTGGGATGTAACCATGTTTGAATAAAAACAGGACTAGCTTTATTTGGACTGTCATACATGTATAAGTCTGATGACGTTGAGTGTTGTATAACATTAGCAACGACTTTACGAACGTGCTTTGGAGACATGAAAAATGCAGCATTATAAAGAATCAAAACAAGAATAAGGAAACCATATGCGAAAAATTGAGCCCATGGACTTGGTAAATAGCATATCTCGGTTTTGAATGTCACATCTCTATCGATGGCCGGCTGCAATAACGTATCCACAGGATTACTCAAAGAAAGTAACTGAAATGCTGGGTACTTTATTCCACCTGCCATAGAAGAAGATTTAAGTGTGATCTCTCTCGACAGAGTGATATGTCCTTTATAGTGGTATGAGTGAACAATATCACAGTAGTCATGATCATCGCCACTAAACACCATTTTTGGATTCACATCAGAGAGAATTTTTTGGGAAATTTCATGTTCAATGACTGTTTGGTACTGCTTTCCTTTTGCAACAGGAAACTTTTTCTTCGACTCTCTCATGGGCCCACAATCTTGTTCTTCATTGAATCGATATAAAGGTACATGAGAGAGTAAAATTCGAGGAAGATGCGGCTTCAGATATTCATTCAACTCCTTCAAAAATCTTTCTGGCTTGGAATTGAGCCAATCGTCATTTGAAGATAGGGATATGGTATCAAGTAAAACTATGGTATGATTTCCTATTTCAAAAAAATCATTTGTTTCTCCGAAAAAGGCCAGGAATCTCTTGAAATGATCATGATCTATTTTCTCGAAACCTATATCGTGGTTTCCAGGCAAAGATTGAATATATCTGCGAGTTGGTTCCTTAGGAAATATTTTGTTGAATCGCCTGTATTCTTGAAACCAGCCTTGGTCACTCCAATCACGCCCACCATCAAACAAATCGCCCAAAAAAACGAAGGTATCTGGATTTAAGTATTTCTTAGACTTCATGAAGTTTTTATGGAGATAATTGTCTGTTATTCTTTGTATAACGTAGTTTATCATCGCAGGTCGGTCTGGGTAAGAGTTGTCGTCAACAAGCTGAGGATCGGCAATTAGTGCAATGCGTCTAGGTCTTTCACCACTGGGCCAATTTTCCCACATTTCCCACCTACACGCGCTGAAGCTCCAATGTAAGTGTACTTTGTTGAACCCTGAACAACAAAAGACGACTAATATAGCTTGCGAAATTAATTGGAACCAAATTATTTCTTGGACTGCAGCCTCAAATTCCCTCTGAATTCGGAGAGAGCCCAAGCCAGAACCATCCCGCAGTGGCAAAAAGTCCTTCTTGGAAACCGGGAGGATCTCCCCTTTATTTTTGTCTCTCCTTCTGTAGTTCATCTTTGAAAAGAAATACTCCAAAGTTTCGGAGTTGAAATGGGACGCGAATATGGACAAGTCAACTTTGATCTCATTTCAATATCTGAAAAATTACGTAGTCTCAATTAAATAACTTAAGCTACAAATAAAATGGTAGACGACCATGCAGTTAGATAAAGAGGACTTTAAAGAAGAGCATACAAATTGCTCCAAAGAGCCAAAAGAGCGGAAACTTCGATCTGATGATAATAAAACTAGAAACTATACATTGTTCAATTTTGAAAATATAAACCCACTTCTTCATAGGAATGCACCTATATGTCTAGTTAATGAAACATCCTATGATGGGTTATACTTTTCTGATCTGAACTTTAAGTTACCCACTAGATCTGAAGTACATAAACCTAGAAACTCAAAAATAGTCGAGCAGATGTTACCAAGAAAGTCGAAACGACTTCAAGATCCTTTACCTAATAGCGTCTTCGAAGGTTTTCACAAGCGTATGAAAAGGGAGGAGAAATTCATTACAAGCATTGAGCGACAGAGGATTGTGTCCGATGTGGAAAACTTGAAGACCCTGTTGGTGCTTCTCGACCTGTATGATTGGACCAAGCATTTACCAAGAATTACGTATGTCAATGACGAGAGAAACTTAGCAGAACTAGAAAGAAAGAGGACTTTAACTGTATCGGAAATCAAAAAGCTTTTGACTAAATATGACAATTGGAAGATGAGGCAAGGTATTGCCACTCGTGAAATCAAGAGATCTACGAGCCAAAGGAGTTCCGAAGAAATCGATGAATATTCGTCCTCAATAGAAGAATTACGATTGAAGAGGTCAAAAGACTTTCAAAATTTGTATGGACCAGTAATAAAATTAAATTTGAACAACGGATTCACCCTTTTAATCGATCCGTTATCATCGCCAAAAATTATTTCGTCCAAGACCGATCATTTATATTCGAACGCAAAGAACACGAAGGTACCTAGGGACAGATCATTTTCGAGAAGCTTACCCAAGCTGGGATTGACCAAGAAATTCAATAACAAGTCTGAGAAAGGATCATCGAATTTATTGTCAAAACATAGTGATTTAAGATTTCCTTATGACGATGTCAATGGCATAGCGTTTGGTTACAATGTACCTCAAATAGATACTTCTGATAGACATTTTGACATTAACAAGCAATGGAAATCGCGGGCAAATGCGTGGCTTGAGGGACGAGAGTGCCTTAGAAGAAAGTTGAATAAAAGAGCCAAAAAAGCCAATAGTCGCGCATCAAAAAGTTGAACATTACATTGTGCAATGTATGCAAATATTATTGTGATGATCTTTTATGTAAAATAAATGCAAACCAAATGATTGGTATTATTTATGCTAGTGCGTGTATTCATGGATCGCCTGAGTAAATTTCGTCAAATAAACTTGCATGCCTTCATCGGAATAATTGTCAACAAATTCACTGGGTTCTAGATCAAAGGTGAGAAGTTGTACAACTTTTGGTGCCTGCCTCAATTCAACATCAACCTTATTGGGCTGGTATTTGTCAAGGTCTTCTGAATTGAGCGAATACACTGAAATCCAATAGTTCCGCAAAAACATCATGATATACAATGACTGTGAGATGATTCCCAAATGATGGTTTTCATTAATTGGCTCAATACCCTTTTTTATCTCATCGGCCAAATCCATTCCATCTGTCTCAATAGTCTTGTCCAAACCATGAACTAGCATGAGGACTTCCTCCATAGAACTAAAAATCACATTGGAAAGATTGAGTGCCAAATATGTGATAGTATCTCTAACGAATATATTATCCCCAATATTTTTATTGTGGAGATCAATTTTGAACAACTTGATCAAGGACTGTAAAAACTTCTTACGAGAAGAATAATTATTTCTCACGATTGAGTATAAACTCTTGATGAAGTACCTTTCGCCGAAGAAATCATCGGAATTAACTTTTCTATACTTGACAGCTAACTTTATTCCTTCATAATAGCTGGTATCTGTCAAAGATTCGTGTCTATCATACAAATTCTTGTGAATGTTTATGGCAAGTTGTTTAATGTAAGGATTTGTGCTAGACTCCAACGCAATGATTGTTGGTGTGCAAATTTTTGGATTCGCAAAACCTAGTCCTATAACAAATTCCAAAAACTGAACAGGTAGAAGTGAAAAAGAGCCCGAGTCGTACAAGCATAGGTCGAGTATTTCTCCAATGTATCTCTGTACAATTCCTGCGCAGATTCCATCGTTGACATACGTCAGGCCCTCGCCATGAAATATAGCAAGATCAAGTTTTGTATCTATTGACGACTTCTGATTCAACCCATTCCGTTTTTGCAGGTTCGCATCCTCCTTTTTGAGAAAATTCATGAGGCCTTGAATAATCGTATGCTTGATTCCCAAATTATCACTAGTTAGTTCCCTATCTATGATTTTGAGTACTTGTTCGGACATGAAAAGCTTCGGGTGAACTGTGCAAACACAGGTCAAATTTTTAACCGCAGAAGTTCTGGTGATACTATCAAATTTTGAGCCACAGAAAAACATCAAGAATTTTACAATAACACTAGTAACATTTTCTCTTTCTTTCATACCCACTGATGACTTGATAAAAACGTCTCTATGCATCTCTAGGTTGCAATATGTCCCAAAGCAACCTAACAAATGGAGCAACTTCAGTAATTTGGCTTCAGGGTTTGAGGAAGTTCCCTTTTTAATATTAAGGTAAGGTTTGATGAGTTTTAGACATGATACCGCAGCATTTGCAAGCTTAATAGTATTACCCTTTAGTTGACATAGTCTCCAAGCACATGGCATAGCCTCATGTAGTTCCTGGACCTGGAACTTGCTTAGCCGCTTCAATAAGAACAGTTCAATTGAGTCAATGAATTCTGGTCTCAAATACTTAATATTGGGAAGAGAGTTCTTCAATATCTCGAGACTATAAAAGCAAGAATGGTTTCCTGCTTCGTTGTCACCAATAATGAAAGGCTGCAACATAATAAGTTGATCTTGGTTGAGTAAAGTACCTTTACATTTGACCATGAGAGAGATCATTTTCAAAAACTTGTCGACTTGGGAGTGAATGTTGCTTTCAGGCGTTTCAATGACAAAATCCAACGTTTTATCAATTAAAACATCTATCGCATTACTCATATCTGCATCCTGGCTATACAAGATGTTCTCCGTCATAATAGTTTTAAAATACTCTGCATTTCTATTGCCTGAATTCACAACATCCAGCATCACTTCGGATCTACTGAGTGCTGCCGCTGAAACCGATTCCTGCTCTTTGATATCACTAATGAGAGAAGTCACCCAGAACTCCAGTATATACGTCCTCGCGAGGTTTTGGATTGTATCATCCTCATCATCGAACCTTCTTAAGATCTTTATTGCAATTTGCCCTTTGACAGACCGCTTATTAGAATTCAAATACATTTCTCTTGAAATCTTCATCACTCGTTTACGGACTTGAATACTCTCATCGTTAAGCCTGTCGCATATTGGTTGATAAAATTGCTCAATGACATCTGGGTTAAAGCTCAAATACTTACTAATCAAGTCGATAGCGGCATCTCTTACAAGTGGTGAATTATCCAACAATTTTCTTGATACTGTCTCCTGAATACGAGGGGATGAAAGCAATGATGAGTCTTTATCAATAAAAAGTGATAGTACTTTCACACATTTAGTCTTGAACTTTACCTTGCTACTATCCATATTTTTCATGATCAAACTGAGAAGTCGATCATAAAGGGGAATCAAGTCCTGAGACAAAAGAACGTTTGTATACGATGTTGCTGAAGTATAGTCCTTACCAGAATTCACTGCTTGGGTTCTCTTTACTGAATCTTCTGCCACAGCGGCTAACATGTAATCATACAAATCATTGAAGCTCGCAAAGTTTGAAGTCTTATATTTATTATCAGGGTCAGACTCCAAAGCTTCAAGTTGATCAGACTGTTCGTTATTTTTTAGCTCCCGTATAATGGGCAGGATGACGCACATGTATCTTAATAGGAGGAATCGAAACGGTGTAATATCTCTGGAGCCCCGTATAGCATGCATGTAAACATATTCCGAAATATCAGCAAATTCATATTTGAAGCTATCAATCTCATCAACTGAGCTATTGATTGTCAACTGGGGAATATGAGCAGCCTGTTGCTTTATTGTGAGTATCTTCAACCCAACTGAGCCTGCCATCTCTATAGCACACGCCTCCAAGTACAGTGAACTCACCCCCTCCTGAATGATAACTAATAAAGCTTCCATTATTGAAACAGTGAGTATTTCTGCACCTGACCATTCCGGGAAAGGTAATACAGTCAATAAGTCATCCATGAAAAGTTCCAATGTCAGTTTATGTTGCAGGTCAGGATTCCTCGATATGATAGATAGCAAAGCAGAAGCAATTTCGTCAGACGCATCTCTAGCTTCTTTCAATAAAGCCTCTGTGCCGTCACTCACCGACTGCCTTTTGGTTTGGTACACCAAATCTCTTTCATCTCCACCTAACGGAGCTTGATAAGCTTCGTATGCATCACTGGAGAGAAAATGTACATCGTAGCTATGGATTATAGAAACCAAAAAGAAAGTGACAAGTTGAATACTTCCACCTCGAGATAATTTGAATTGTCTTGCCAATGCTTTCTGAGTTGGAACCTTATCAATACTGGTGATAACTTCGTGTAAAATAAACTTCCTCTGGTCCTCTTTGCTCTTATAAATACATATGAGAATATCACAAGCATTGAAACGTAAGTTTTCGAAGTTGCTGCTGTTGACCAATGACGTTTTCTCTTTAGAATATGCTTCAGCGAACATAATCGAAATTGAGAGATATTCCAACCTTGTTAGAGTGTGTTCATCGACGTCATTTTTAGATGTATAGTTAGATAGTAAGCTTAAGGTAGCACTCATATCGTCGACAATCGAACTGAAATTACTTTTGAACGCACTCATCATATCATTATCGCTTTGTTTAGTAACAACTTGGAGTATAAAATCCTGATAAAGGGAATAAATGAAATCAATCACTGCCCTTAAGTATTCATCAACATATAATCTTTTGTCTTTCGAATGGCCAGTCAACAAGTACGCAATTATTTTACAAGCCATGAAGCAATTGAAGATGGAACTGAAATGACCTTTGATTTCATGAATAGTATCTGTATGACTTGTCACTTGAAGTAGTATAGATGTCATTTCGTCGAAGTTTATTTTTATGCCTTCCTTGATAACTTCGAAACACAACGATTGCAAACTTAAAAGTAGCCCGGTGTCAAAGTTGTCCATGACTGGCTCGTTCACAATACGAAGCAAACGATCAGAAACAAATTGTAAAGAATTATTGGATAGAATCCTAGAATCATAGTCAGTGAAAACAACGCCGAAGTCATGCATGTCGTTATCAAAGTTTTGTAAGAAGTTGCGTAGCTCCTCGTATGCCTGTCTTCTTGAGTTATCTTGAGAAAAGATCTCAGTCGGCTTCTGCAACTTGATTTTCCTTTCATTATTATCAAATTCAACAACTCTTTTTCGGTCTAAAGAGTTGTTATTTTGAGTGTTCGTGGTTTCATTTGATACCATTATATTAAATTCCTTTTGAAACTTTTGCCGATATAGTTTATTATGCTTTTCAATAGCGCTTTTGTCTTGTAAATCGTACTTTTTCCTAACAGACAATCTTGAGCCATCAAATTCAGCGGGATCAAAGTGGAACAGAAGTTCACGGAGAGCTGAAGTCTTAATGTCAGGAGTATCTTCAAAAAGCTTTTTCTCAAGGGGGGGCAAATCAATTTGAACAGTACTTTGCAGCGGCTTTTCATTGAACCATATTGGCTTTTTGAAGGTGAGATTTTCTAGCTCCGGGTCATCAAAATTGTTGAAATCTCCAACAAGAACATCAAAGTCTTCTTTGAATCTCTCAGGCTCTTTATTGATTGACGCTCTCACTTCTAGAGCCGCCTGTTTATTGTTGTCTTCTGTAAAATCTAGGTCATCTCCTATGGCTTCGATTGAAGAGGCCGCTATTAGAGGAGCGAGATCTTGTTTCGGTATGAGATGTAAGAGTGGTGTCAAACTTAGAGACTTTTTCAAGTCAAGATCTATGCCCATTTCAGACATTTCCGCGTTGAAACAAACGTCGATACTTGAACGAGATGATTATTGGCCGAAGCTTCAATCTTACAAACAATCTTTATGTCTACCGCTTATGATGCTTTGAAGTTCTGGCTTCTTCCAAGATGTGTAAAGTATATGGAACTACACACCGATAAGATTTAAACTTTTATACTGTTACGCGTGTAAATTGAGATCACAAATACTAGTAATTTATATAGCATTTTTGGTGTAAACATTTAAACAACCTGTATACAACGTAAAGTGCAGTCTATTTATCTGGTTTAGCTCTCTTGATTAGAATGCTTGGAATTACTAAAGTTGGGGGTCTCAACTGGAGAAGACGCAGATGAGTTCACAGACGATCCAGGAGAGCCTTGAGAAACATTCGGCTTTGAAGAAGCAAGTCTTTGCAGTTGTTGGTATTTCTGTATAAGAAGCTTCTTTCTTTGCTCATACTCTAGTTTGGACATCGTTGAGGGGTCAAGCTGCAGGGATATCTGTCCGTGTGGCAATGGTTGTTGCTGATGCTGCTGTTGTTGTTGTTGCTGTTGTAGGAGTTGTTGCTGTTGAAGCTGTTGCTGCTGGGCATTCTTGGCTGCTTTCAACATCTGTAATTGGTTTCTCTCCTGGGGCGTGAGAGTAGCAATCTGAGGCTGCTTTTGGGAAGGTTGCGTCAATCTTTGCTGTATGTTCGATCCAGAATTTCCAATTGCATGTTGGGCTTGGTTTTGTTGCTGTTGTTGGAGTCTACTTTGTTGTTGTTGGATGTTCGCTAAATATGTTGCAGCCAACTTGGTGACTTGTTCTTTGCTCAAATCTGGGTTCTTTGACTGAATGGAGTTGATTATAGCAGAAACTTGAGCAGGCGCAAAATGTATTCTGGATTTGGCCACCCCACTATTTTGGGACTGAGCTTGTTGCGAAGTTTCTCCTGGCAAATGACTCTGCTGCTGCTGTACATTTTGTAGCTGGGAGTTAGTGCTTATTGAACTCTTGTTGATAGGGACATTTGGTGCATTAGAATTGACTTGTCCGGGGACCGTACCAGCTTTTCCCTGTTGGTTTTGTTGTTGCATAAGTCTTCTTTGTTTCTGATATTGCAACAATTGTTGAATTTGCTCAGCAGAATAAGGCGTGCCATTAGGTGTGGTAGGTCTTTTGCTGGCTCCTTGAATGGGAATCTGAGTCTGCTGTTGCGGCTGAGAATAGCTATTAACAACGGAATTAGATTTTGTTCCAGAAGCTCCAGTAGTAGGGACATTGTTAGAAGGAGCCCCTTGATTTGCAATACTTCCTGAAGATATGCTCTGAGAGGAAGAATGGCTTGTGGTCAGTTGTCTATTTCCTGATGACCCTTGTTGGCTTTGTTGTTGCTTTTGTTGCTGTGCAACTGCGGCCATCATTCTAGATCTTGTAGCTTGCTGATTCAAGTAGGCCTCCTGGATGGACTTATCTCTTTCAAACTTCAACCTTGAAAGCTCTGTAGGTGTAGGTATTCTATCGGAGGGTCTTTTGGCCGAAGATGGAGTGTTAGACTCTGAAGAACCATTAGAAGAATTAGAAGCAGAGCCTGTGGTCGTTTGAGTTGGTACTGAAGCCGCAGAAGGCGCGGTAGTGGATGAGGCAGTAGTGGAAGTGGTATTTCTTTGAGAAATCTTACTCTGTGCTATTTCACGTTTTCTCATGCATTTTCTAATGGAATCGAACATAGATGCCCATCTCAAACGTCTATGGCCTCGTTGAATGGATTCATTACCCACTCCTAAAGGGGATATACGTCTCTTCGTGGTCAGCTGTGCTCTATGGGCCCTCTCGAGCCACTGTTGTGCTTGATATGCATATACTCCTTTCATATCTGAAAACTGAAACTTTTCGTTCAATTGTATGTACCGCTCAAAACACTGCCACGGCGTTCTTCTCTCGATGTTGGATTCATATTTCTTTAGGGTAGCAGCAGATGACAGTAAATGCTCAGAAATGAGATCCCAGTTGAAGCAAAATTCAGCTACGTAATGAATCAAGTATTTGTCATCTTGTGGTAACCAAATCGTTGGTGTTCTGTACTCTATATTTTTGATGGAAGGGGGCTTTGGTGGTTTAAGATAGTTGAAGCGACGTTGAGATTGGGGGCCAAAAATTCCTTTCTGATAATCCGGAAGACCGTTTGTCCTAGAAGATCTTATATCTGGAGAGTTCTGGAGTAGTATTTTAAACCAACTATCATCTTCAAAAGGGTACAACAAACGCGACACAGCACTCATTGGAGATTCGGACAGCCGTAATGCGGGAGCTGACAAATTCAATGATTTATCATCAAACGCAGTGTATTTTGGTAATATTTTTAAAATGGATTGGTCAATCTTCTTCATATCACCTAAGTTGGCATGTAAATTGAAAGGGCCCGTGGTATCGATCTTCCTTACATGCACAGAACTAATGTCATCCGTGTATTCCGAGTGGCCTTCCAATACCTTCAGGTCACCTAGAAGAGCTTCTATATCAATTGATGCCGGATCATTGAACTCCGTATTAGCATCCTTGAATATTTGGATTCCATTCTCATCTTTGATACTTGTTGATTCCTCATCAATGTCACCTTCTCCTTGGATCACCTTTCCTGTTTCATCATTTTCTTCCTCTTTGATCCCAATTTCAGTAAATGCATCTTCTTTTGTGCTATGTTGATCTGGTATCGTTACTACGTCTTTCTCTAACACTTCACCATTAGCCTCAGCTATAGCTTCCTTACTTAAATGGATAATCTGCTTTCTCGTTATACAAACTGAATTACCAAGCTTCCAATAATCTGTTATTGCTTTGGATAATTCAAAGCAGCAGGCCTTTTTAAATTTGCCAGATTCCTTGAAGTCAGTAGCCATCCACTTTCCTTCTTGTAACAAAGAGTCCCAATGACAGGTTTTTTCATCCTGATTATGCGTGAATGGATCGCAATGTTTTTTTAGCTGTCTCAAAGACCACTTTCCTTGTCTTTTTAACTCCTCAATTCTGGAATATAAAACTGCAATTTTGCCTTCAAGAAGTGCCTGTTCAAAGTTTTCCGTGAGCAATGCTTTGTGACTCCCTGGCAAAAGCCTTATTAACGGTAGAGTTTGTGTCAAATAGTATAGTTCTGCTAGCGAAGAAACGTCATGGGGTTTAGTTGGATAGTGATCCGGGACTGCTAATATCTCTAAATCTGTAATATTTTGCTTGAGGAATCCATTAGTTTCTTTCAATATTACCTCATTATGTGACTTTAAAGATGGTATAGTTGTACTTTCCTTCGTCACTGCGTCATGGGAAACTTTATTGGTGTATCTCGTTCTCTTGAACCTCCTCTGTTGATCGGCATCAAATTCCCCTGGAGATTTCCTCTTGATACTTCTGGTAGGACGAAATAGGTTCTTTGAGACTGAACTGGCTATCTTGTCGATATATTGTTTCTCATTTTCGACTCCCGGTATCGAATCCAACCCAAACTTCTTGTGTTTATCAACTGAATTGGCTTCCGTGAACTCTTGAGTGTTGTCTAATGAACCATCAAGGTCTGCCAAAAGAGGGTCATGTGCGAGGTACCAAAGTTCCTTCAACCTGAGATCCCTTGTCTCTGCGGAGCACGGAATTACCATGCTGGTAAGTTTTAACAAGGTCTAGTGTTGTCAAAAAGACTTTACAGAATGGGTATATACGTATAAGAAAGTATGATATTCAGCACGGAAGTCAGGCTTTTCGCCTGTATATAAGCACAAGTACTTGCAAAAAAAAATTCAGTAATGCGATTTCTGTGGATCGAACACAGGACCTTCAGATTAACTGGACCGAAGTGTACTTCAGTCTGACGCTCTCCCAACTGAGCTAAAACCGCCTTTTCTTGTTATTTGTTGGAGCAACTAATCAACATCAGTAAACTTTTTGTACAACACACAGGTCTTGTCAAATTAATTCTAGTCACGTCTTATAGTTATGAAGAGCCCGTACGTAGATAAGTGCTTTGATAAACGGCTTATGACAAGTTACCGCGCTCTATTTTTTCTATTATCAGAGAACACTCGTGGCAGCGGATTGATTCACTACTCTACGAATGGCAATCATGGACACTTTATACTCAAACATATGAACTCGGTAAAAAGTTTAGAGGAAAAACTTCATGAAGCAGGTTTTTCATGTCTATATAGTATGAGGCTTGCCTTGACTAGTACGCTCAAGAGAGTGACTTCTTATCGAATTCTCGAAGTAAGTTATGTATTGCGAAGAACTATGAAGCTTTGACAAAGACGGTTTGCATAATTGCGATAGCTGCAAAGTCATCTTTCAAAAGCAAGTGTCTTGCCAGAAAGCTTTACTTCAGACAGATTTCAAGTCCTGTTTTTGAGCAAGGAAAGTGACGGTCAGAAGCTCTTTATTATGGCGAAAATTTAGAAATAGTGATGAAAAAAAAGTTTGCGATTTCTGTGGATCGAACACAGGACCTTCAGATTAACTGGACCGAAGTGTACTTCAGTCTGACGCTCTCCCAACTGAGCTAAAACCGCACTTTCTCGAAATAGAAATTTATGCATGCCGACATAATTGTAAAATGATGGATGTGGATGATAAAACTGACTTAAAAAAAACCCTTGAATGAAGCTTTATAACCATCAATTAACACGATCTATAATAACGTCATCAACTTCATGGCCTTTTTCTCAAAACCCTACAAGTAATAATCCAACGAATTATTTGAAGCGACAAAGGCCTTCAACTAAATAGGATTGTCAGCATCAAGCATGGTCAAATAATTCACACCGAGCACCATTAGCGCCTGCCATCCAAAGTAAATTATAGGTCTGACTGTCATACATGTTGTTCCATTTTTAAAATTATCGGGAATTGTCTCCTCTTATAAACATTTGCTTGTTAACTGAACTAAGGGTTGCAATTTTGTATCTCGAAATTTTGAAAAATACATTGTGAGGTGTCAAGTATATTGTTTATTTAAAGTTCGATAACTATACCCTGAGATCCCTAATGAATTTAGACGCAATAAACGGTCAAGACTTGTCGGGTGCCTTCAAAATTGCCAACTTATCTGTCTCAGCACTAGCAGTACGGTCAACTTTTTACTTGTTCTTACAATTGGATACTAACTATTTTTAGGTTTTATCAGGTTTATCTCAATTGTTCAGTGGAGTGTAAGTTGAAAGATCGTGAATTACTTGAAATTTACTAACTATGAAGTCAATCGGTGAGTATACTTTTAAATTCTTGTATTTTGGTTGTAATTACTAACTGTGACAGTTTGTGATTGGTATCTATATTATAGCGTTTGGTGCTATAATAGGACTTTTAGGTACGTATACGTATAGAGCTTGTTTGTCGTTTGCTAGGAATTCTGTACCTCATGATAGTTATCCAATTGTGTGTTGGGGTCATTCGATGATGGAAAAACGAGGGAAGTGGGAAGCCTATTAATGACTTAACTGTGACGCGACGAAGCTGAGAATCAACACTAACTAATTTAGAATTTCGTGTACCCGCTGAGGCATACACCTATGGCTCATTTCTCTTCTCCTTTGTTGGACGTGGAATTTGTAAGTACATTTAGCATGGAAATCTAAAAATTAAATATCCATACTAACAGTTACAGTTTATACGCTAATTGGTGCTAGTATCAATGGGGCTAGTGCTTTCAGGATCATTGCCGGGATTTTGATCTTTTTGATTGGACTCGTCTATGTCATGTTAGAAGCAATTCCAAGCATCTCTCCGCCAGAAAATATGAATCCTGAGGGTATCAGAATTGGAGATGCGGATGACGAGATAATTTGATTTGTCATCTCAAACAACTAAGTCCAAATTATGAAATTGATACTTTTAAGACTTGAATCTTGCCGTAAAGGAAGGTTGCCCACTTTGGTGGAAACTGGGAGCTCTTCAATCACATAAAAGAAACCCATTTGTTGTATTGAGTTGAAAAACCTTAGAGCTGAGAGTAGAAAAACATTTCTTTTATTAGTTGGGATATATTGATGCTGACACGAGGTACTTCAAGGCTATTTATTTCCTAGTTCCTTCTGGCAACATACTAAATATTTCATTTATGTACACTTTTAGTAAACTCTTAATTTACTGTTCGCAATCACAAACAGCGATATAGACTAAATTGAGCGGAATATTCAAAACAGATAATAAAATCTCAGAAAGTTAATGTTATACATTGGGCCAGGTGAACATTATAGGCGGTCCGGTACTTCAAATGAACTTGAAGGAAAACGATGCGTTTAAGATACCTAGGACATCGTTCACAGCCTTCAGATTAACGTATTCAACTTCAAAAGATATTAGTGAGTCGTCTAAATGTATACTTCTAGGAGGAATTCCGTCAGTTTGGCTGGAAGATCTGGGACCTGGATTTGTTTCGGGCACAGCTTTTTCGACAAAGAGCATTATTCGGAAAAAGTTCAGAGCAGCGTTGACTACCGTGAATCTTAGCATCAGGCGTGGAAACACTATACAAGTAAACGATAACAATTTAAATGAGATATCGGAGGGTCTCAATTTATTTCGACCGCAAATAAGTCACGATTCGACTGATATGCTGAGTCATTATCCGACTGCCACTTCGCAGGTACGACTAAGAGTCAATGAAAATGATACGTTCAATTTCAACGCAGTTGATAATTTGCGTGAATACAATAATATAACTCGAACTTTAACTCTGAATAACGTCAGCTATGGAAAAAATAGAGAGAGTAAAGGCGAAAAAGAGAACACCCGGTGTACCACCCTTCGAAGCTCTTCTACAAGAGTGTCTGATGGGATCTCTAAACCTATTCTGTTCTCAAATAGTGAACCTATTGTACTTAATAATAGTGAAACTTCTTCAACTAGTAACTTATCCTTTAGTTGCGAAGTAGAGACGCCATTGAAATCATACTTCAATAAAGCTGGTATGAATAGTACCACCGAGGAATACTCGATGTTCAATAGAACAAACGAAGCTGCAAGGTCAATATATTCAACCGAAAGTAATGTACTGGAGATTCCAACAAGAAATGCATCCTGCAAAAGTAAACACGAGAAATTTATGAAAGTTGAAACACCTATGCCGTCCGCTTGTCTTGATGTACCTCTCGAAATAACTAACAATCATAATAAGTTTTTAAAACAATTGAAGAATTTAGCAGAGACATCCAAAGGACGGGCAAAAGCTGGAGGTGATGGAATCAGAAGAAAAGTGTTTCAAAACATTTTGAAGAAATATAAGGTGGGAGAAATTGTTAAATTGGACAAGATGTTAGTTTTAACGAAATTAACTCGCAATATTAGCAAAGCATCTAAATTTGATGAGTGCGAGGCGTATGATTCCAATATCCACGAAAGGTGGACTGAGTATTTGGTTGTTTTGAGAAAGACTGACGATCACACAGAACCTTTAGATATTGAATTTTACGACATTCACGATAGCACCAATAGGACTAAAAGAGATCCTGAGATTAGATTTCGACTCACAGCAAGTATCAAATCGGGCATCTATAGCAAAGTGGATAAGTCTATTTGTTTATCTGTTCCTCGTGAGGACGGTGTTCTTTTTTACATTGTCAGGTGCCATTCACAATCTGAATCTTTGAAATGGTTATATTTTGTTAGACTGTTTTTTGATGTTAACATAGAAAACTCTTTCGACATTAACATTCCCGATTTATCTTTGTCATTCAAGATACATATATTTGACTCAGATGTCGTAGACCTATTGAAAAGTACCCCAGAGATTGAAGTTCATAAACTTGAGAGAGGATACAAAATCAGAAATTCCAACTTGTTCGAGTATTTGAAAGGTAGTGTCACCAGTGAACTTAACGCATTGAACTTGAATTCGGTTAATGAGTGGCTCGCATGTAACAGAAAACCTTGGTTTTGTTTCAAAGATTACGATCGGTTAGAATGGGTTGTCGATAACAGTCGTATGTTCTTGGCGAAAAACAACTTACTAAGTGGCGCATTCCAATTGGAGTTAAGAAATATTGCAAGCCCAGGTGGTGCTAATTCTTTTGGGGATGGGGAACCTGCGAAGGAGCCATACCCTATTGAGGGGTTTTTGGCGAGGCTAACCAACATATCTGGGTGTGAGACCTCAATGCTAAGAACATTTTATAAAATCCTGTATTTTTATTCTTGTGATCAAATGCTTTACTTTACGAAATATTATCGAGGTGTTCCACCCTTACAATATGATTCATCAGTTGTTGGTGATGTGGAGAAATCATTTGACTATCCTAGTGTCTTTGAGTATTCTCCTTATCCCTTAGACGAAAACGAACATATCACTTGGTTGAATAAGGAGGAGTTTGAGCAAAACGATAAGAAGGCGTTGGACGAGCTAGAGAGGCGAGCTCAACAAATAATTAAAGCCGAAGCCGTCATTGATCTTTGTCTTGTTAAAAAAATCAAACCTGTCCCTTTAAGTGAAATAAATGCAACACACAAGATATTGTTAGGGGCTTTATTCTACTCAACATCGGGACACCTTGACGATGAAATATTGGATTCCGCATTTGAGCTTGAGTTTGTTAATAACGGAATATTGAGATTACAAGCTCCTAATCGCTTTACAAGAGATCAGTGGATTACAAAATTATCGGAGTTAGTGGCCTATTGGAAGAAAACCAAAAGCTATGAGACTAAAAGACAAATACAATTACTGGACAACAACAAAAAATTGCTTAATATCAACGAGTATGTAGACTCTAACATCATCATGGAAACAAGCAACATGGAGATTTCAAGGGCTAAAGCTGATCCACTCTTACATAATATAGAGGGAATCGCAATGACTAAGTGTGTACTATGCAGTGGATATTTATACCAGAAGTACAAGAAACATTCCAACTTTGACCAATATTATGTTGTTCTTTGCCCGGGCTTCATCATACTTTACTCTCTATTCAGAAGATCCAAACGAACCGGTGTTCGTAAGCGCTATAATTGTTATGAGCATTATTTAACAATTCCTATATCTGAGTGCTATCTCTATTCAGGATTTAGTACCAGTTTGGATTTACTAGACAGGCATAAGGATGCAAATACACTGCGTACTGTAACCAACTATCTACCCAGATTGTACCCTGATGGATGGAGATCATCTGAAGAAGAGTCTCTTAGATGTTTCACTCTTTGGTTTGGAAAGAAGAGACAGATAGCTGGTCGTGAAAATATAGCTTCCAAATACAATTGGAAACCCGACGACTCACAAAGAAACACGGAAAAGAATCCTGGAATCATAAAAATGGCGGGAAAGCTCGGGGKTACAGGAAATAGTATAGTTTTTATGGCTAGATCCAGGCAGGAGCGAGAATATTGGGTGAGTAGAATATACTCTGAGCTTGACAGAAGTGGAGGGTCCAGTTGAATCATCATAAGTCATTCATCATTTAAATCATAAAAAGGTATGTAGCGTATTTTACGTTTTCTTACATATTATTATTTGTCATAATTGCATTAATTGCGAAAAATTCAAAATATCTTAACTTGCACACACTTAACTAGCAACCAAAGCATTATCAATTCTATTAATCAAATCATTCCATATAATCTCGTTCTCGTGGTTGGCATTCTGCTTCATTAAATTGTCAATTAACTCTTTATCTGAGTCCTCGTCGGTATCCTCCGATGTTAATGAACCATCAGAAGCTGTTATATTAGAGCAGCCCAAGATAGAATGCTCTAAAATCAAATCCGAACTATTGCACTTCCTAAAAACCCCGTCTACCTTCTCCTTGCTTATGAATAACTCGTCACTCAAAAGATCAAGCCCAGTTGTTTCTGATTTAACATCCTCGGGAAAAGCCTTGTCACACAGATCCACTGCCATCGAGGATCCACTAGCTAAGGAATTATGAAATTCGCTGATATCACTCAAGTGCCTGTTTGGCAGCGGCGAAAAAAGGATGCTTCCAATATCATTAGTCAGATCTGGAAGAATGATGGTAGAAGTGAGAATTTCACCTGGAAAGTCAAATTTAAAGTCTGAAGTTGCAACGACCCATTTCTCGATTATTGAATCTATCTCAGAGTTTAGCCATAATTCCGAAGGATCAAAAAAGTCATTACTGATTTTCAAAGTAGAGACGTTAGGAGTTTGAATTTGGATTCCTGATAATGGAAAAATGATCGATTCACTAGATGTTAAGGACCAAATCACCAAAAAATTTTCGAATAAGTACACAATCCGGGAAAAATAGTCAACTCCATTCAAGCTTATCAATAAATTGTCCATTAACCTCAACTGACCTAGTTTTAGCAAGTCAGTGAGTTGCAAGCCAGTGCAATTGTCGATCAAATATTGAATGAAGGAGCATTTCATACTCTCAACAGACACGTTTTTGTACTTGGATAATCGAACAGTCACAGTATTAGTTGTGGACATACTGGCAGTAGGGGAGGGAGATCTTGAGTATTTGATATTAGGAAGGGTTGATTCTCTATTGAAAAGCCCTGTTGCTCGTTTACCTTTTGACGAACTATGATAGCGGACAGTAACGTCTGCATTGGGTGCGTTGGAACTCATACAGAATAGGGAATTCAAATGGTCACTTTGCCCATCTTTTGACTTTGGGGCGTTCAACGTAAGACCCAAAGAAGCTACGTTGCGGTTAGTCCCAATACATTGTTTCTGTCTCTGGCCTATTAAGGTTTCTGAAAAGATGCTATCAAGAATAGTGTTATCAAGCGGCAAGATCCTGACTGAATCTACTTTACTGAAGCAGTTGGACCCTCGACAGTACGGTAAACTCAGACTAAATGATACCAGTGAATGGCTATCAATATCAATGGTGTTCGTACCAAGTAGCCTCTCAAATGCATATGTGACAGAGACCCCGAAACATTCCCCGTGTACCATATCTCCGCACTTCAATTCGACTAGTTTTTCGTGCTCTAACTTGGTTACTAGCATTTCATCACATATAAAACATTTAGCACCTTGGAGCCGGTTTGATCTGGGTGAGTGCTGTTTGCTTTCCACAAATATATAGGGCTTTACCTTTGGACCCCTTTTTTTGGGATTAGGCTGTACGTCGTCGATGACCTCATGTAAAACACCCCGTAAAGTACTATTTTCGTGAAGGTAATGTTTTGTAGTCGATGATTTCCTGTGTTGACGTGTAGGTGAAATCTTATTAGCCCCATTTATTGTCGTTTCGTGAGAAAGTACTTCATGTGAAGCCCTTTTTTGATCCAGTGGTGATTGGTCGTTTTCCAAATTTACCGCTTTGTTGTTCAACTTAGGTGCTTCCACAAGGCATTCAGTGGAGTTCATTGGACTGATTGAAGTGGGAAAGCTCAATGTTTCTGGATAATCGTTCCTTTTAGCACCTATATTTCTAAGAAGCTTCTGCTTCCATAGAGACTTTGTTCGCTTCTTGTCGAAAATCTCTGATGAATGTAACATGCCATGTAGTTGCTTGTCCTGTTACCGTATTATGTTTTTTTCCGTCTTGACATCTGAAAGTACTTCTTTCCTTTCGGAGTTATCTCTGTCGGAAGGGATACTTATAAGTTCTCTCGAATCAATTGGTATTGGCAAGTGAGATATCTTCACAAATCAGTCAAGCAGAGGTAGGGCTTGTCAATGCCTTGGGGAACTATTTGCAGCTACAGTGTTAATGTCTTTTTTGAGCTCCTCTTTAAATTTCTATGAAATTTGTATTCACCATTAACACGATTAGTGAGTAACCCTTAATACCATTTCGAAAATTTGGTTTATGTTTCAAGGGGTTAATTAAAGTCAAAGAACATGCCCGTTACGGATTTGTTAGAATTCTAATGTGTTAAATGTTTTCACACCCAAATCCTGCATTCAAAATAGATAAAGCTTCCAAAGAGACTGCGGGATCGATTATGCTCCCTACAATCTTGGGCCACGGCGGCATTGAATCTCCGAAAATCGCGGATTGTGCGTACACTACTAACAGAGGGCCTGTAAATTTACTGTAAGAGCGGATTGCTGCTTCCCGCTCAAAGTCTAATACAGTGTATATTCAAGTTTATCTGATAAAATATACTAAAGGTCAGTTTGTGAGGCATTAATCGGCTTAGTTTTGCAAGTTGAGAAGAAAAGCAAAACCCTTGTGTGATTAGGTTGATATAGAATTACAAAACGATGATGTTCACGAGAGCCGCCAGATTAGGATTAAGAAACACCACGGCCAGAAGAAGTATGGCCTCTTCTGGTGCAAGTGACTTGGTGACCATTGAGTTACCTGCTTCATCATTTGAGACATATGAGATTGAGCCACCATCATTGAGCTTCGAAACTGAAAAGGAAACTTTGTTACAAATGTATAAGGACATGGTTATTATCAGAAGAATGGAAATGGCCGCGGATGCATTGTACAAGGCGAAGAAGATCAGGGGCTTTTGTCACTTGTCTGTTGGACAAGAAGCCGTTGCGGTGGGCATTGAACATGCTATCACCCCTCAAGACTCCGTAATTACCTCTTATAGATGTCACGGATTCACTTATATGAGAGGCGCATCTGTCAAGGAAGTCTTGGGTGAATTGATGGGCAAGAGAAGTGGTGTGTCATACGGTAAAGGTGGCTCTATGCACATGTATGCTCCAGGTTTTTATGGCGGTAATGGTATTGTTGGTGCTCAAGTTCCATTGGGCGCTGGCCTTGCTTTTGCTCACAAATACAAAGGTGAAAAAAATGCTACATTTGCTTTGTACGGCGATGGTGCATCTAACCAAGGACAAGTTTTTGAATCTTTCAATATGGCTAAGTTATGGAATTTGCCCTGTGTATTCGCTTGTGAAAACAACAAGTATGGTATGGGTACTGCCGCAGCTAGATCGTCTGCTATGGTTGAATATTACAAGAGGGGTCAATACATTCCTGGTTTGAAGGTCAATGGTATGGATATCTTGGCTACGTATCAAGCTTCCAAGTTTGCAAAGGACTGGTGTGCCGAGGGTAATGGTCCATTGGTGTTGGAATACGAAACCTACAGATACGGCGGTCACTCTATGTCTGACCCCGGTACCACTTACAGAACGAGAGAAGAAGTTCAACACATGAGATCAGGTAGAGACCCTATTTCAGGATTGAAACTTAGTTTGTTAGATTTGAATATCGCGACTGAAGATGAGATTAAGGCTTACGACAAGGAAGCCAGAAAGTATGTTGACGAACAAGTTGCAGAAGCAGAAGCAGATTTACCTCCAGAGGCCAAGTTTGACATTTTGTTTGAAGATGTTTATGTCAAGGGATCTGAAATACCTATTTTAAGAGGAAGAATCTCAGACGATTCATGGGATTTCAAAAACAAGACTTTCTTAAACAAGGTTTATTAATCTTACATTACAGCATCTTAAACTCGATTAGAACTGTATATTTCCTCTTTCTGTTGCTATTTGATCAAACCAAAGACGAATTTCAAGAGGATTCGGAACAGCCACTAATGAAGTCGGTACTAAGTTGTGTATAGCAAATAATTAAGTATCAAAACGTATAGTCTCATTTTAAACTTAACGTGACACAAAAGTAATTCTGTTCAGGTGATGAGCCTGACTTGACTGATGTGCTTTATACGAATTACCTGTCCTGATCGAAGATATGAATAATAAAGTCTAAGTACATTGAGAACGCGAGATGTCAGAATCTAAAGATTTTGAAAAACAGTATCGTTACAACGAAATGTCTAGTAAGGTTATTCGACCAGAACGACGATACAGGGAAAAACAAGAGAATACCAACCCAACTTCATTAACAGGCCATGTATCGGTAAAAGAGATGGGAAGTAGAGTTTCTAGTGCAGTTGACACAGCTACGAATAATGAAAAAAGCAAAGCCAATCAAACAAAACTCAAGAAGAGTCCGTCTTTTGTGAACACGTTCGATAATTCATCTTACCACCCTACAAACGAAGAAACCACTCACATATACAATTTAATAATAACTGAAATAGGAAAATTACTATCAGACCAGAGTCATGAAGTCATCATATCTGCAGCAGATTCTGTTTTGGAAATCTTGAAGAATGAAGAGCAATCGATAAGTGCCAAAAAGACGGAAGTAGTCAACCTCTTGGATATAAAAGTTTCCGATTCTATTATTGACGAATTGTTTAGCCTAGCAAGGCGCATCACCGATTATAATGATCCGATTTCAAATGTGGAACAAGAGAGAGATACTGAGGATCCGATAGCTGTAGTATTTGATGATACAGACGTAGAAAGTGATGATGTGGATGAGGTTGACGACGCTATTGATAATGACGTACAAAGAGAAGGACCACAAGAGGACAGTCACTACTCAGAAGAAGATATCAATCAAGAAGTTGTACTAAATGCGGGAAAGAGAAGTACAGAGCAAAGTAATACATTGATTCCATTTCATAAGATAGATAAATTTTATCTCCAAAGAGAAATTTCAAAGTTATTTCCCGACAAGGAGCAAGATGAATTACAAGAGCTTACTAAGAAAATTCTCGAACACCTATCAGATTATGAAAAAAGTAAACGAAACTTGGAGGATGACCTCATGGAGGTATTAAATTACAAGCATTTCGACTTTGTCCAGACATGCATGGAGAATCGTTGGAGGATTGTTTTCAAAATAAAACTTCTTGAAGCTGAGGGTGATAAAGAAGCTCAATCGAAAATACAAGATGTAATGACAGAGCTTTCTTTACAAGATCTCTTCACAGAACTCATTTCAAATGATGTCTCCAGTGACAAGAAGAGAAAGTCTGAAAGTATGGAGCAAGATACCGATAAAGTTAAAAAAGTCAAAATAGAACCCGAAGTTCGCCAACCCCAGGTAGTTGACTTAAATAACTACACTTTTGATCAGGGTTCTCATTTAATGTCAGAATCTAAGATTCAACTCCCTGCAGGTTCATTTCAGCAAAATACTAAATCATATGACATAATAAGCGTCCCAGCACCAGAACCAGCTCCGCTACTTGAAGATGAGAAGTTAGTAAAAATATCAGAATTGCCAGAATGGGTTTTACCTGTGTTTCCAAGCGTTGAAACAACATCATTGAACCGAATTCAGTCAAAAATTTACCCAGCAGCTTTCCAGTCTGATGAGAATTTGCTACTATGTGCACCGACTGGTGCTGGAAAGACCAATGTGGCGATGTTGAGTATCCTAAGAGTACTTGATAATTTCAGAAATAGCAAAACAGGAGAAATTGATCGTAGTATGTTCAAAATTGTTTACATTGCACCGCTCAAAGCTCTTGTTCAGGAACAGGTACGTGAGTTTGAAAGAAGACTCACTTCATCGTACGGAATTGTTGTGAATGAACTCACCGGTGACTCTTCATTGTCTAAGCAACAAATTCGAGAAACACAACTATTAGTCACTACCCCTGAGAAATGGGATGTAGTGACCAGAAAAGCAAATGAGTATTCCTTTTTGGTGAAACTTATAATCATTGATGAGATTCATCTTTTACATGATGAAAGAGGCCCAGTGATTGAAAGTGTAGTCAGCAGAACTTTGAGAGCTATTGAAGCAACGGGAAGTTTTGTGAGATTAGTTGGACTTTCTGCCACTCTTCCTAACTATGAAGATGTAGCAAGATTTTTGCGGGTTGATTTCAAAAAAGGCTTGTATTATTTTGATGCTAATTACAGGCCCTGTCCTTTAGCACAACAATTCATTGGAATCAAAGAAAAGAAAGCAATTTTGAAAGTGAATGCAATGAATCAAGCCTGTTATGATAAACTTTTAGATTGCTTGAAAGAAAATTTTCAGTTGATCATTTTCGTCCATTCCAGAAAGGACACCTTCAAGACTGCCAAATGGCTTAGCGATAAACTTTTAGAAGATGAAAAATCTTTAGATTTGTCCGCTGGTACTAAAGAGATTTTGAGTCAAGAAGCTGAAATGGCAAGTAGCCATAACGTCAAGGAGATATTGACCAGTGGTTTTGGGATTCATCATGCGGGGTTGAGGAAAAATGAGAGAAGCGTAATTGAAGATTTGTTTGCTCAAGGTCACTTGAGGGTTCTAATATCCACCGCAACTCTTGCTTGGGGTGTCAATCTTCCAGCACACACTGTTGTGATTAAAGGAACAGAAACTTATGCCCCGGAGAAAGGGGAATGGGTACAGTTGTCTCCTCAAGATATATTGCAAATGCTTGGAAGAGCAGGGAGACCACGATATGATAAGAATGGAGAGGGTGTAATAATAACATCCCAAGACGAACTACAATATTATTTGGCTGTTTTAAATCAACAATTGCCCATTGAGTCTCAACTTATGGGTAAACTCCCTGACACATTGAACTCAGAAATAGTTCTTGGCACCATAAAATCACGAGAGGATGCAATTGAATGGTTTGGCTACACATATCTTTTCGTTAGGATGCTCGTGAATCCCAAGTTATATCATGTCGGCGCTGCATATTCTGATGACGAAAATTTGTATTGGAAGAGAGCAGACTTGATACACTCAGCATTGCTAATTCTCAACCAAAACAAATTGGTTGAGTATGATGCTCAATCTGGCTCTTTAAAATCCACCGAAATTGGTAAAATTGCCTCTCATTTTTACATCAGTTATGAGACTATTAATATGTATAACACCCAATTGAAGCCATGGTCCACCGAAATTGATGTTCTTAAAGTTTTCTCTAAATCAGGAGAATTCAAACTCATACCAATAAGACAAGAAGAAAGACTCGAAGTTCAAAAATTGGCTGAAAAGTGTCCCATTCCGATAAAAGAGACACCCAGTGATCCTTTGGCAAAAGTCAATATATTGCTTCAAACTTATATCTCAAAATTGACGCTTGACGGCTTTGCTTTGATGTCAGATATGATTTATATCACTCAGTCAGCTGGGCGATTATTGAGAGCTATTTATCAAATCTCTTTGAAAAAAAACTGGTCTGCTTTGACTAAAATAACGTTAAATTTATGTAAGATTGTGGAGCATAGGATGTGGCTAAGCAATAGTCCATTTAGACAATTTGGTGATTTAGTGCCCAAGGAAGTAATCAAAACCACTGAAAGCTCGCTTTTACCGTTTTCCAATTACTTCGAGTTATCTGCTGAAGAGCTAGCGGAATCAATCAATCTAAAGGGGAATAGTCAAATAACATTTGAATTGATGAAGCAATTTCCAACACTTTCTTTGAGTTACTATGCACAGCCTATCACCCCTGACATTATTAGAGTTCAGGTTGAGGTTATTCCTCAGTGGAACTGGAACCCTAAAGTACATGGAAACCTGGAATCTTTTTTGGTGATTGCCGAGGATTGTGATGGTGAAAAAATTCTTTTATCACAGGAGTTATCTATTTTGAGGAAGCATAGTCAAAAAGATCATTTGATCGATCTAGCATTACCAGTCTTGAATCCACGCCAGCCGAACTATTTCGTAACACTAATAAGTGAGAAGTGGCTTCACTCTGAATGGAGAATTCCTATCATATTATCAAATATGATGTTTCCAAAAAAGGAGCCCACATACACCGAGCTATTTGATATGCAGAGTGTTCCAACATCTGACGTGAAAACACCTGATTTGATTGGAACATTCGCATTCAGTTACTTCAACAAATTTCAAACGCAACTTTTTCAAATATTATTCAAGTCTAATGAAAATGTTTTTATTGGGGCACCAAAAGGATCCGGGAAAACAACTTGCGCAGAGTTAGCTATTTTAAACCATTGGAGACAAAACAAAGGAAGAATCGTTTATATCTCACCTACTCAAGAGGGCGTAGATAGATTGTACAAGGTCTGGAGCAAGAAATACCTGCATTTTCCTAATAAAATAATTGGCAAGTTATCGGACGAAACGACGATGAATTCCAGAGTATTAGCGTCAAGCCATCTCACTTTAGCCACCACAGAACAGTTTGAGGTCATTTCAAGAAGATGGAAACAGAGGAAGCCAGTGAGGGACATCGAGTTGCTCATTTTTGATGAGTGCCATACGATTGGAACTGGAATTCTGGGAGCAGTTTACGAGGTTATAATTTCAAGAATGCGCTTTATTTCCACTCAAGTGGACCACGACATGAGAATAGTGGCCTTGTCAATTCCTTTGTTCAATAGTAGAGAATTTGGCGAATGGATAGGATGCTCAAAGTATAGTACCTACAACTTTGATCCCTCAAACAGATTCAACAAAATAGAAAAAATCAAGCTTCAACCTTATACAAACAACACGTATCAATTCATTGGTCAAAATGATCCATCTTATTCGTTCTTGAGAGAGAATAAAGAAGGCAGAACTATCATATTTGTACCTTCAAGAAAAGAATGTGTCAGTGTCGGTATCAGTTACATTCAAATGTTCGCAAATGATGGTATTGAGCTACTCAGAGCGAAAGCTAGTCAGTTAGAGCAATATCTATCCAGAATCAAAGATACGCCTTTAAAGAAATCACTCGAGAACGGAATCGGATATTATTATTGTGGTATGAATTCAACTGATAAGCTAATAGTTGAGCAGTTATTCTCAAAAAATGTTATAACCTTGTTGTTGGCAACAAAAGGCACATGCCATTATGCTCCTTCGGCGAACAATGTAGTTGTATTGGGAACACAGGAATATGATGGCAGGGAACACAGATATCTCGATTACTCCATTGCAGAAGTGTTAGAAATGATTGGGTGCTGTGAAGATAAGGTCAACAACGCATCAAAAGTTTTACTTTTGACAAACAATTCAAAATTGAGTTATTACAATAAGTTTTTGATCGAGGGTTTGCCTATTGAGAGTTATTTGAATTTAACAATTCATGATCTTTTCATAAATGAAATCAGCACTAAAACATTACACTCCAAACAAGATTGTATTGATTGGATAACATATACTTACTTTTACAGAAGAATCCAAGTTAATCCAAGCTTCTATGATGTTAAAGATACATCTCATTTGGGACTTTCGGAATATTTGTCCGAGATAGTTGAAAACACTATTAAGGATTTAGAAGAAGCTAACTTGATTGAGATCGGAGCAGGCGAAGAAGAAAAAGAGGAAGAAGACGACGAAGATGATGAGGAGGAGATTATACTTCCACTAAATGGATCTATGATTTCTGCATACTACAATGTTTCTTTCGAAACGATGAAGCAGATCGGCAAGCTAGACAACAAAACAAAATTAAAGGGAATTCTTGAAACAATTACTTCCGCAAGTGAATTCGACAACATCAGTCTCAAAGAAAATGAAGATTTCATTTTGAAAAAAATTTACGACAAGTTGCCTGTTAAATCATCAGAGGTTGACTTCGAGTCTCCCCACTTTAAAGCATTTATCTTATTACAAGCTCACTTCTCAAGAGTAAAGCTCCCAATAGATTTGATTGCCGACCAAAAGATTGTGTTGAAACGTATCTTGAGTTTACTTTATGCTTGTATAGACTCTTTGTCTGGCGATGGATTTTTGAATGCTATACATGCAATGGATTTGTCTCAAATGATAATTCAGGCAGTTTGGAAAAAAGACTCACCTCTCAAGCAGATTCCAAATTTTGATAATGAGATGTTGAACAGATGTTTCAAAGAAAATGTGGAAACAGTTTATGACTTGATGGCAATGGATGACGAGATTCGTGATGATGTTCTTAGACTTTCCGGAGACAAACTAAACGAAGTTGCCGAATTTGTGAACAAATATCCTAATATTGATTTGTCATATGAGTTAGACTTGAGCGAGCCAATTATTTCCGATGAACAAAAGCACATTAAAGTGATACTAGAGAGGGACGAGGAAATGGACGATTTGAGAGTAGCCTCTCCGCATTACCCGTACGAAAAAGATGAAGGGTGGTGGATCGTCTTAGGCGACTCAAATACGAGACAATTGTATGCCATAAAAAAGACAACTATTAAAAAAGAGATGCAAACTGTTACGATGGACTTTATGATACCTACTGCTGGGAAACACGAATTGACTATTTGGTGTGTTTGTGATTCTTATGTAGATGCCGACAAGGAGGTCTCATTTGAAGTGAATGTAGTCCAGAGTAATGAGAGTGACTCTGATGAAGCAGAAGTAGAAGAAGAGGAAAATGTGAAGAAATTATAACAAATTGTTGATAAATAGATTAGACAATATATAGTGCAGGTTAATCAAGCTTTGTAAAATGCTGTTCAGGTGCAGAACTCAAATGACTAATATGGAAACATGAAAAATTCCGAGTTTAATGGCTCGTTGGAGAGCGTCATTTAACTAGACAACATATTTGGAAAATGTCCAAGTCAAATGGTAGTATTCTAACACCTTATATCAAGTCTTTATTTTTGAACCCACCGAACCTAACTCCAGGGGACCTTTCAACAGTCTTAAGATGCATATTTCGAGGTATTCCTTCAGACATCCAAGTTGCAGCATTCCTTACAGCTTTGAGAATGAAAGGGTTGGATCACGAACCTGAATTCATTGCCGCTGCAGCAACTACGATACTAGAATTCTCAAACATTATTCCTACTGAATCCGTAGATCCCAAGGGTTACATTGATGTAGTGGGAACTGGGGGAGATGGCCAGAACACTTTCAATGTGTCAACATCTTCGGCCATAGTTGCTGCTGGTATGGGTTTACCTGTTTGCAAGCATGGGGGAAAGGCTTCAACGTCAACATCTGGTTCCGGGGACCTTTTGACTTCTTTGGGGCTCGATTTTATGAAAGTTACTCATGAGACAACTTCGGAAATTGTTCAAAAATCAAACTTTTGCTTTTTGTTTGCTCCGGTTTTTCATCCAGGTATGAAACAAGTAGCACATATCAGAACACAGCTTGGCATTCCTACCATTTTTAACATTTTAGGACCGCTAATAAATCCAATTCCGTTGAGAGCAAGAATACTAGGTGTTTACAGTGAAAAATTGGGCGACTCATACGCTAAGGCGGCTTCAACGCTTGCATTGCAAAACAAGATACATGAAAGAACAATGGTGGTATTTGGGGATATAGGTCTTGATGAAATTTCACCAATAGGTACAACTCAATGTTGGACAATAGAGGCTGATGGGTCAATTACTCACAGTGTTATTTCACCAGCAGATTTCGGTTTGCCCGAACATGCATTATCGACAGTCAAGTCTGGAACTCCTCAGGAAAATGCAGATATCCTACTCCACGTATTACGTCAAGACGACGCTACATACAAAATTGAATCTGACAAAGAGAATCATCCTATTGTGGACTACATTTTGTTAAACAGTGCTGCATTAGCAGTTGTTGCTGGTATTGCTGACAACTGGAAAGAAGGGGTAGAAGCAGCAAAGAAATCAATCGTCGCTGGATTCGCCCTTCAGTCATTGGAAGATCTCAAAAAGGCAATCAAAGAAGTTTCACAAAAAACTCTTCAGTAGCTACAACAAATAGACTAGAATTTGTGACACAAAGTGCGATTATCAAATTATTTTTGTGTCGCGTGAAATTGATTTAAAACTACAAATAAACAAACACTCTAAACATTGAATCTAGCTCATACCCAGAAATTGGAGAACGTACTTTTTCTTCAAAATCACACAATTGATAAACAACTGCACCAAATATTTTTTTCTTTTGTTGAATAATCAGATTCGGCCTGGATAAAAAGGACTGGCTTACAAATATAAAAGTGGAATCCTGGTAGCAATAGGTACAAGGGTATGTTTACTAGTAAAAGGCTAGTAGGGTCTCCCTTTCATACGAGCAGGATGCCTGAGGTAAATTCTGTTTCTCAGGGTCATGAATTTACTCCAATCGGCAAACTGAGAGAGGTGCCTGGATTTACTAGACTTGAGGTAGGATTGTCATCCGAGGACCGAAACAAAGGATATACTCAAAGCAAGAGGGCTTTATTTCTACCAATTAAAGGGGATCCCAGGGAATTAAACAATTCTGTTGCTGATTCAAGCTTTGATAATACCGTTGATAACTTTGACAATACTCTCGGATCATATCATCTGCCGTTACGTCCCAGTTATCTTCCCAACAACAACTCACATAAGCCTAGTAACACAGCTATACGATCGATATATGAAATGAATGAGCATGATCTAATCAATAATGGCATACCATCCATCAAGGAACAAGAGTCGCGGTTACGTAAACTTGAAGCAGACAATTACAATTTGAAGATAAAATTGGCCACCTTACAACGCTATATCGATGGGACCCCAGAAGCACATCGAGAAACATTAAATGAAAATGTCAGACTCAAGCAAGAATTGTTTGCAGCCAGGGAAGAGACAGATAGATTAAGAGAAATCAACACGAGTTTAGAAGCTCTGTCTAATAAAGAAAATCAGTCCACGAATCGCAATGAGATTGATAAAGCTGTTCTTGAAGTTAGATCTGAGTACAAGGATATACTTCACCAGCGTGATCAGGTTATACAAGATTATGAAGCTGAAATCAAGCAACTTCGAAAGAAGACTGAGAATGACAAATATCAAGTTAGTGAAGAGGATGCAAAACTCAAAGCTGAAAACCAATCTTTAAGGTCATCTTTGAATAATACAGAAGAAAGTGTAAGCAAGTTAAAGTATGAGAATGAGGACTTAAAAAACACGGTAAACTCTTTAGATCTGAGATTGAATATTCTCACTCTGAATAACCATGAGTTGAAGGTAAATATCGATTCATTACAAGACCAAATTGAGAACGATAAACACAGAATCAAGACTCTTTGTAAAACAATCGAGTCTCTCAAAGGTGATCTAGACGATGCCATGAATGATAAGGATACTGCAATTAATGCACACAAACAACAATATGATCAATTAAAGACGCAGCTTGAAGAAGCTAGGAGAGATGTTGATCATTGGAAAAACAGGATCCAAGGATTGAACAGCGAAAAAGAAGTGGCAGATGAATTGAGTACAAAGCTCACATCTTATCAGTCTAAATATGAGAAGATGCGAGCCAATTCTCTTCAATCCGATCTTGAGATTGACAAATTGTCCAATGAAAACGTGAAATTAAGTAGGAAGATTAAAAGGATTGAGCGAGACTTGAATGAGAAAGAAAAAGAAGAGTACAGTTTGAGAAGTCAGATCAGCGCACTACTTAAAGACAAGACTTCCAAGGACAACTCAGACTACTATGAGTCACAGCTAGAGAAGATGAAAACAAATGAGAAAAATTTAACTGACAGAATTAATTTTCTTGAGGATCAACTCGACACAATAAAGATTCGAAAACAACAAACGGACCCTGGTTTGAACGAAGTCGATAAACTCAAAGAGGAGTTAAATGAAAGTCAGAATAGGATCGAATATTATGAACAAGAGTATGCGACTCTACAGAAAAACTTGTCAAACATTGAGTCTGATTTGATCTCTTTGCAAAATGAACTTAAGAAGAAGGATCTTCTCATAATGAAATTAAAGTATGAGAGTGAACTGAGACCCGACAGCTCTGCGTTACTTGAACTTGAAAACGCTAATAAACGTTCATTAGAGACCGAAAAGCTAAAGCTCGAGAGAGAAAATAAAATTCTTTCTTCAAGCTTGGAATCACTAGAACGTGAACTTGATAATGCCAGGCAAGAAGCGCATTCAAATAAGGGTAGGTACCATCAAGACACGTATTTGGAAAGAAGATACAACGATCTTTTGGCAGAAAATAGGGACATGAAGGCACAGCTTCTGGCCACCGATATAGGCAGGTACAGAAGCGACCCTCTTCTAGAACAGAAGGTCAAGGATTTAGAGGTGAGATATTTGACGGAAATTGCAAGTAAACAACTAAAGATTAAGCAACTTGATTCGAAAATTCTGGAGCTTTCTCGTGACGATGAGGAACTAGAAAGAGTTCTTAAACAAAAGTCCATACAGGATTCAAAAATCAAGAAGTTGGAATTCGATATAGAGAACATCACCAGAGAGTTTGAATCGGAGGTTAACCTTTACAAGAATAAAGTTGCAACTTTAGAATCTCAACACGTTAACAGAGATAAAAATGACTCATCGATTGTTGCTCTACTCGAGAGACAGCTTGATGATGAAAAGAAGATGCGTAATGAGATGAGCAAGAGAGTATCCGAAGCCCTAGATTCGTTCAAGGAAGAAAGTTCAAAAAATAATAAGTTGAATTTGCAACACAATGAGCTTCAAACTCTCATTTCCAAATTAGAAAACAACGAGAAAATACTCAAAGTTGAAAATGACAGATTGGACATTAAAAACAGAAGTTTACAAGAAGACCTAAAGACCCTTGGTAGATTTAACTCAAAGTTGACCGAAAAGATCAAGCAACTCAAGCAAAAAGAGTTTGTCTCTCAAAGTAACTTAACTCGGAGATTTGATAATCTCGACTTGTCTTCCAAAAAGAACCAAGAAATTAGTCTTTTGTCTTCCGAACTCAAGTACTATAAAGCAAAACTTTATGACTTCAATATGAGAGCTAATGACTTGGAATTGATGTATACCTTTGTTGTTACATCACTATCCAACTGTAATGATTATATCAAGGAAGACATACAGAGACTTATTAGCGTGGGGATTTATCCAGGTGAAACATCTGTGAACAATAAACCTCAATTAACGTTGAAAACAGTTGCTCAATTTGTTTTATCAGTTGTCAAAATGAAAAATAGAGCAAAAAGGTCAAATTCCAGGAAACTCAAGCTCTTCGAATTGAAGAACGAAATTGAAAACGATAAGCTCGCATTGATTTCCTAAATCAAAATTTGTATATTAATAGAATAAAAATAGAGCATAAGTCATTAATAAGTACACCCTTTGGGTGCCATGCTACCTTGTGATCCTTGTAACGGGCGTCTGAAAGTTTTTATCTGTAGACGATTGCCTCGTCTTTGTTATACGAGGAGTATGAATTGATTGTAGACTAAATGAATTAGATCTCGACCCCAAAAAGGTATCATTAATCTGATTTGTATTAAGAAATTCAGAATTTTCCAATTGCAATTTCTCTAAGTTTGCAGCCAAGGTATACCCATTCGACATGAAATCGCCAACTGTGAGCCCTTCCTTGGTTTCAAAGTTTTCATATGTCGTAGCCAAGCTCTTTGAAAATAACGGACTCAAGATTGTTTTGTCAACCGTGTCAAAGTTTGGCGTACTCATAAATTTTTCCGTGATATTAAAATCATTCCAAATTCTTTCTTTCAAAAGTTTTCTCTTATTCTTGAGAAACTTGAGTCCAAAGTTCATAGAGTTGACCATAAGGTTGTTATCATCTTCTTCGTCAAAAAAAAAATTAGGATACATGCTGACTATTGTATCAAACAACGTTTGAGTGTCGATATCATCAAAAGGAATGGGCTCATCCTGCCAGCGTTCCATGTAGAGAAGCTGATTCGGGTTCTCGACATGCGCATATGAATATGAGGAATCGCCAGACATGTTGAGATGATTTACTTCTTGTTTACAACCCTAAAAATCAAAATCTGAACCACAGTAGCGCGGAATATATTTCACAAAATTCGGTTATACCAGCCAAACAACCTATTTTGATAGTCCTATATGACCTTGGAAATTAAACTTAGCTTCAAGCGGCAGCAGATTGTGGTCCCAAAGAGTAAATGTCAATACCTTGTGCTCACGCACTCGATTATAATGCCAAAAGGTCACCTGATCAGTATAGTATAACCACCCAGTATAGTTTGCACCCATGACGGCTATACGATCGTATCTGAATATCATCTAACTCCAGGAGCGGCGCATACTTGGGAGTTCAAGATACATAGCAGTTCTATCGCAGGGTCAGGCACGGCAATGACATGGTGAAAAATAAGGGGTTGACCCAAACAGATGGAAACAATGAGTTCAGTGTCGGTTGCCGATGCGTGAAATTTCGCATATTTGCAGCTGAGATTACGAGGCTTGCTGACAACTTCTGTTACACTACAATGAGTTCTTCTTCGTGCTGCGCAGTATTCGAAAGAATTTCCTGGGATGCACCAGTTATCAGTCTTCTGGAGCAGGTAGACGCTTTTGCTGGACTTGCTTCTGAGATTTGTAGATAAGCATTTCGAAGACAGGTGTTGTTTTCTTTTCCACCACGAAAGAATTCGATTCAACAACCGGCAATTGCTCAACGCGAGACGAAGGGAGAATACTCGAAAACACTGCTTTAGAATTAATGCGCCCCCACGTTCAGCATTCAGCTCCGGCAAAACGTACTGCATATACATTTACGAGTTACCGCATTGGTAGTTTACGGCATGTTATGGCGGCTGGTTCTTTGCGCAATAACAACTCAGATTCCTAATTGGGTCTTTTTTACGTCATATCATGAAATGTAACGAGGTTACACTACATCCCAATTATCCAGACGAAGCCCAAAGTGAATTCTGGATGTTTGAGCGGGACATTTTGACGCATGATCTATACTTTGATAAGGGCAGCCTGACAACCAAAGGGTTTACCGTGGAACCACCATGGTGTCTAGGATTGAAATATCTTATCTTCTACGAGGGGCAACGATATTCTTTGATAACTGCACACAGCTTCAATTGAGCGATCTCTCGGCAAATCAGTTCGGAACAGTCAAGTTAACCCGCAATGACATATTATTTAACTTTGACGTTTACAGGTCCCTGGGCTTCTTCTCATGTTTCTATTGGCATGTTGATTCTTCGCTTAGAGGTAGATCTAGAAGAACCCCAGTTACGGTGAACACAATCAAACTGTGTCCATAACGAGTTCGGAATTAGGACTTTAATCAGCTCGGAATTAACCCATCAGCTAATGTTTTTTCGTACCTAAAATTAGACTAACAGTGTGTGGTCCAAATTGTATAGTGTAAGAACGCGCATAAATTTGTGAGGCAAACAGAAAAAAGAAATAACCAAAATGGAAAAACAGTGCCGTACCATACAAATCTTAGAGAAGTTCAAGAGATATGCAGCTGCATTTTCATTGGATACCACTGAGGCTAAAAACTAATGAATTAATCATTGAAATCCCTCCATATGCCCCTTAAATCTAGAGAAAAAAATTCTAACTTGTTCGTTTCTTAGTTATTCTTGACGGGTACTAGAGAAAGTGTCATCGAAGACGTTTGATAAATAGTTATGGTGAGATGTTTTCTCTCTTAGGATTAACAAGTGACTCTCCCACCAAGTTCAGTAAGAACTTGTTGTCGATCAAACTTAACGTTTTCAAATTTTTGAACAGTTTACTTTATGAAGCACCGTTGAAGAGCAGTTTGTTCCCACCTCTAACGAGCACAAAAATTCTCAACTTATCAAACAGTGTTTTCAGGAGCGGTCCCGTTAACTGTGCTGCCGACGACCTAGAGTTGAGTCTAGGCGGCTCGCACGATCAGATAGAGTTCTTCAACAACTTCGTTGCCAGTGAACTAGTATATGAATCGGCCTTTACTACAGCTTCAACCCCTTACACTCACACAGGAGACAACCTCCCAAATGAAGTGGGCGGGTCATATCTTTCCGATAATCAACTTGATCAAAGTTCAATCGTAGCGTCTGGACATAATCACTCTAACACGTTGTCATACCATACGATCACAGATAACTCCTTCGGCATGTATGATGTTAGTGGCAAGTCTATGGCCGGATTTGGGTACAACAATTTTAACATGAACTCAGTTGGAATCAACAACGGCTTTGACAGTGCTTATTTCAATGATTTCAGTAACAGCCAGGCCGTAAAACAGGTCGAACAGGCTTCTATCTATGGATCGTCGCATGAAAGCTTTTCCAGCCCATTGGATGAGGAGTTTTTTTCTAAATTCAAAGCGTCCAGTAGCAACTCCCAACACGCCGAGGTTCATCAACACAGCCAGAGAAATAACAGCACTGCAAGTGTATACAATGCGATAGAAAAAAAGAAAAGAAAGCTCAGTCCTGGAGATTTACAATCGTCAGATATATTGTCCAATGTGTCTTCCCTTTATGAAGTTGACAAAATATTCAGTGACATGTTGGCCAAGAATCATTCAGCTTTTGACTATGCTCAAGAGCGGGCAAGTTTTGATGAGTCAGACAAAACATCAGTCGTGAAAAGAAGATATAAGAAAGCGAAGAAAATGGGTGATAATATATCGACTTCGTTAGTCGGAAATAATGTATCCAGTTTCGAGTGTCCTCATTGTGAAGCGAAGTTTAAAGTCAAAGGATATTTGACCAGACATTTGAAGAAGCACAACTCTGCCAAAGCCTTTGTATGTCCATTTTATGAGGACCCTTCAGACGGGAATCCAGGTAGTAAATGTCATCCGACAGGTGGATTTTCACGTAGAGATACATACAAAACACATCTCAAGGCATTGCATTTCATATATCCCCCAGGAACCAAGTCAAATGAAAGAAATCTGATTAGTGGAAGATGTGGTGGATGCTTCAAGTTTTTCGAGAACAACAGCAAATGGTTAGAATCTCACATCGAGCCTGGTGAGTGCCAAAGTATTCCAAGCTCACCGAAGAAAAGTGGGAAGTAAACTAGTTCTGCAAGAGCTCAACCACAACGGCCATCCACGACAGAGTTGATATTGTTACTCTGTGTAGCACCAGCTTTTAATGATCAAAATGATTCCACATCACAACTAATACACTAAGTGCTTTCGAAATTTCGAGCTTTGGTGTAACATGAATCATCCCCTAATTCCATCTACTGTTCTGCCTGCCCTAGACTTTATCTGGTAATGGCAGAGCTAGACCAACATGACTTTCTGTTCAATTCTTGTTTAATAGCCTTTAAATCAATATATTATAGCGTGAGATCAGATTATGCTTTACATTTATATACTTCAAATAAGCATTGCTAGCTGCGTGCCGTGCAGCGCTTCAGGCCCGTTTAGAAGAGCGAAAAGTCGGACATTATGTGCCGTAGCTGTCTGCACTCAGAGCTTTAGCAGCCATCTTTCATGCAACACGGGCCACTCCGTATGTCCCCGCTTGAACATAAGGGCGTTTGTACCTTGGCAGTCATGTTAAGGTGACCAACTGGGTTACCCAAAATGTGCCATGGGTTCTGCACGGGATGTAATACTGTAATTTTTTTGCACAAGTTACTGTTCGGATCGTAGCCTTCTCACTGTAAGGCTTCTAGGTAAGAAAAACAATAGGAAGGGTTTGACCTAACAATAATAAGGCTGACACTTAAGACAATTCTTCAGAGTTCCAGGAAAAGTCTCAATAACTTCCGTGATGCCTTTCCGCTAGACGGTGTCTTTTTCAACGGTGTCTTTTTCAATGGTGTCGTTTTTAGTGCTAGCTAGGGTGCAAAACACTACCCAAAAATGCAAGCGATGAATTTAATCACCGTAAATTTCCACAAGGGCGGCACATCCTATATCACTCCAAGGCGGGGCACTTTAATCTCGCGCAGGGTTACACCTTCAAATATGATCGGGTGTCATTTGTTCCCTAGTTAGTACATGTATCAAAAAAAGTCTAGTACATGTGTATAAAGTAGACCGAAAGTGTATATTTGGGAATGAAAAAAAGTTGTCGCTGGCCAGGAGTATTCGGTAAAAATCGCCACTGGAGGTCGTTTACAAAGAATATTACCTAATTTAATAACATCTTGTACCCAACTGCATTAAGTGGTTATAAGTCGTTTACTGTTTTCGAATCAAGCAACGCTATCAATATGTCAGCATCATTGGACCAGTCATTGGACGATATCATCTCTTCTAATAAGAGTAGCTTCAAGTCCAAGAAGTTGTCCAACAAGAAAATTGCTAACAAAGTCGGCAAAAAGGTCGGCTCTTCAAAGAAGAAACCTATTGTTTCTTTCAAGAAGCCCGTGACGAATGCCCTCCCAAAGTCAGATGCACTTGACTTATCATATGCCACTAAGGTCGTGGTTTATGGATTGCCGAAGGACATCAAGTTGGATGCTATCAAGGTATGTAACTGAATCAGTCTCAAAGTTTTCAAGAACAAAGGCTATAACGAGGGTTCAATGCTGAGTCATTCACTAAATGCTGGCTTTGGCAGCCTTCGACCGAGAACTCTATTTGGTTTTATTGTATGTGAATTTTCGCCAAGTCTCAAAAGATTTAAAAGTTTTAATGAACTATTCGTTTCATTTCTTAGTTTTGGTATACACATATAGATCTTTTGATGTTTTTTGTTTTATGAAATGAAGTTCAATTTTGGGATGAACTTATGGAGTACAGGTACCCATATACGTTTCAGGAACTTTCATGAAGTTTTGTTTTGTTTTGCAAACCTAGGTTTAGTTGTTGTTATACAGCATAGATTCAGAACCTACAGGTGCGATTCTTTTCTTTACTGTTTATTTTGGTGTTGTCTTCTTGAAGAGGATGTGTCACTGAAAAAAAGAAAATCAAGGGCTTGGCTGTACAGTCTAATGCTATCGATAACTTTGGATGATAAGTCCGACGGGAAATTGTGTTCGATGACGCAACGCTTGCCATCACAAGTGCTGAACAGATCTGCCGAGTCATCTATGGAAAGCTAAAACGCTTACTTCTAGACTGATATATTGATAGCTTGATTCGAAAATCTTGCATAGGTGATTTCGACAGATTAATCTAGCCTTTTATTTTCCCGTTTTGTATATCAATGTGTTATGGCTTTTACAGACATGATAGCTCATTCTGTTCCATATTGGTGTTAACCTTGCTTTTTACTTCTTTCATTCTGCCTTTCAAATGGTTGTGCTTTTTCACATCAATAAAACCCAATTAGAGGCCTACATCTTTCAATTGAAAGAACACTAACTAACATAACCTATAGGATTTTTTTCAATCACAAGTGGGGGCTGTTCAAAATATTGCGTTATCCTACAATGAAAAAGGAAACTTCAAGGGAATTGCAACTGTTATTTTCAAAAGCCACAGGTCCGCCTCATTAGCTGTTCAGAAGTACAATGGCGCTCCAATTGATGGAGGAAGCTCCAAATTGAAGCTTGAACTTATAATCGATCCTACCAAAAAGCCTTTGACTTCAAGGATTGCTGCCAACAATGTTGGATCTGGTATAAAACCGAATGGTCCAGCCAAGGCAAAGCAACTTAGGGTGAAGGCACTTGTAGCCAAGAAGGCTGCACAAGTTCAAGTTCAAAAGAAGAAGAAGCCTGCAAAGAGAGTAAAAAAGACCGTTGAAGAATTGGATCAGGAAATGGCTGATTACTTTAATTAGTTGACTCATTGGAGCGTTACTAGGAAATTGAGTCTTTGTGCTAACGTAACATGTGTTAACATTTACTCGATCTTATATAGCGTAGTTTTGTATGTTTTGACTATAGGAAATTGTAACAATTATATTTATTTCTACTTTTTCGTGCGACACGAAATAAAACAGGTTCGGCTAACTTCTGTCAACATAAAACTTGATAACTGTCACGAACAGATTACAAAAGTTGCACTCAAGCACTGAAACATATTAGACTGTTGCGGCAATCGTATCAAACTACCTACTTTCATTTGGTTAATTATCATTTTTCAGTTAACTTTAGTTAATTCAAAACACATCGTAGTTGAAAGTAGATGTTAAAATGGGGACAAACATCGAATATTTGATAACTTCAGAATTTCACATTGATAAGGGTCCCTCGATCATTGATCAATATCCCGGATCATTACCAGGTTCTCAAAACCTTCCTTTCTTACCCGAATTGATGCTTCCGGACCAAATACATAAAAGAGAAGAGGACTACACGTTATTTTTATTTTATCGAAACAAAGTCAATGGAGAGTTTCAGTATTTGCAGGACAAGACGATGTGTGAAGACGAGCCATATTTTTTGTACACGATAGTCAATAACGTTCGAGATTCACAAGCCAAGAGGGGGTCTATTATCAAATCACTCTCTGTGCTTACCAAGTTGACGTTTTTCAAAAGTTTCAAGCCTTTACTACTCATCTGTCTAGATAGATATTTCAAGTCAAATGAGACTATATGGCTTCGAGAGCTTTATGAGGCGATCAACAGTAAAAATTTCAAATTGAATAATTCCATATCAATAATAAAAAAATTATTGATAACCTCTATCTTGGATTTACCAATAAGTGCAAAAATATACAACGACGAAGCTTTCAGGACCAAGCTTCTAGGAATAAAGGATACTTCACTATCTCAGGACTTGTTCTTGAGAAAAGATTTGAGTTACAATTCAATTATTGAGTTCAATGGTATGAATATACCTGTAAAGGTGCCCATGATTGATTTGCCTGACACAATAGGTGATTATTTCAATCCTACAGATTTGAATTTTAAACCTAGCTTGATTAATATCTTGAGTGCCAAACTTGCAACTAACTATTTGAATAATGATTTGACAATATATGGGCTCCAGACTCCTCCAATTATTATTTTGATCAATTCAATCTTGACTGGCAAAAAGATCATATTTATGAGTTACGAAAATTCTTCCGGGTATATAATTGATCACGTTTTGTTGACTTTAAAAATCATAACTGGAGGAGGTATCTTGAGTGGGATACTAGCTAATTATAATTTTTTTCCAATGATCGATGTTTCCAAAATTGACTTACTAGAACAATGTGATTCCTTTATAGCTGGAACTATAAATCCATTCTTTAAGCATAATGACAAGATTTGGGATTTATTGTACGATCTTGATGCTAACGAATTCCACCTTTCATCGCAGATAGCTGGAGATGATAATGAGATGAAGGCATTCAAAAACTCGATAATATCAGAGGATGCAAAATTTTTGTCAAATTTGCAAATGTCTTTATTCACTTATAATGATGATCTTACGACTATACAATTAATTTTCAGAAGACATATGAATGAACTTGTAAGGATTCTTTTGAGCTCGAGAAACCTCAGCAGCGACCTTATTCCTAAGGATAAGGAGTTCATTCTTCTCATGGATGGGATAGGATACTTTTGGAATAATGACACAAACAAATTATTGGAAATGTCATGCTACCAGTCAATTTCATCTAAGTTCCAGGAGTTACTTTATCAAGGAAAGCTTATATATCATCTTCTTTTACCATTTTTGTCCAATGAGATAAACCTTACCATCGATTTACAATATCATTTGCAAAGTATCAATAACGTCGTTTTTTCTGGTTCTCAAAGAGTAAACGAACGTGAGATTTGGTTCAACATCCTCAAGTACTTGATAAGCGGAAAGTCTTTGGAGATATTATTACTCATAACTTATTTGATCCCTCCCAGTTCATCTTCAAGCTTGCAATCATCTTCAGCTCATGGAGGAAGCCTTACAATTTTTGACAAAAACAAAGGAATAGAACTTCTACTCATGAACTTATTCAATAAGGACAATCAGATCAAGACAAACGTGATGATGATTTTACGGGAGCTCAACGACAACGTTCTTTGCAAATGGTGTCTTGAAAATTACATTAAATCTAATATTATCTATGAGTTGGCCTTTGAAGATCTCTCGGAAGAAAAAGAGTTAAACTAATGCAAACTTTATATTGATAATCATGAGAGTTCAAACTGTGAACACCCATGAGTTAGTTTAGGGCTATGTACACTATTTATTATTACTTCCAAAAAGCACAGATTTAATTGAGAGCCTGTCTCCGGGTGTCCTAGTGGAGTAAGATGTTCCTTTTCCTGCGTAGCCTTGTCTTGACCCTTCATCGAATATCTCCCATTCATTTTTGTTAGACTCTATCCTCGCATCTGACTCTCTGCGATATATGTCATTTTTCTGGTAAGCTATATGCTTCTTACCAACATATGCTCCAATCACAGCCAAAACAGAAAATAATCCTAGTTTTTTCAATAAACCTCTCAGAGTTTCCATGTTCTCTTATTTTTGAGTCCTATGATCAATACCGCAAAGCAAATGTCTCAAAGCTGCGCTGCTTCAACAGGTATCGTTATATTGCAAATGATGTATGGTCGTGACTAAAGTTCGATTCAGGTGACTTTGAGTAGCTTGATGAGCATTTCGTTAACCTGTTCTTTACACCACATGATAAAAACGTGACCAATATTTATATTCTCTCCACAACATGTGAACACTTTGGACCGTGGTTGACAATAAAATTACAATTTTTACGACGAAAGTTTCGCTAGAAGGTAAAAAAGGTCTAGTTCATAATAATTTGAAAAATTCACAATTTTACTTTTGGATATATCGACACTCGTTCTGATTGGATAACTATAATTTTTCAATTTTTAGAGTGTTACGTACATCTTTTGATAAAGATAATTCAAATACACTTCAGAAGTCGAAAACTCAGTACAGCTCGAAACAAACCAGACAGAGGGCATTAAGTGCACACTGGTGTGAAACATTAGAATAAATCAAAACAAGAAGAAAAAGGAAGATTTATTGATATGGGTGACGTAGAAGAGATAGCACATGCAATTGCAGGTGCCGGTGGAGGTGCTTTGAGTATGGTAGTAACATATCCATTAGTTACACTCTCGACATTGGCGCAGACAACTAAGAAGACGAAGAAGGAAGAGCAAAATGTGAAATCAGAACCTAAGCCTTCCGAACTCCATCGCAAGATAGTTTATGCTATTACCCATTCGTCATCATGGAAAGCTGCCGAGGAGATCATTCAAAAGAGAGGTTTTCTCGGTTTATACTCAGGCTTGGAGAGTGCACTTTATGGTATATCTTTGACCAACTTCATTTATTACTATTTTTATGAGCTCACTTCGAACATTTTTTTGAAGGCCAACAAAGGAACGGCCAGGCAAGGAAAAGGTTTATCTACGATACAGTCAATTATCACCGGTGCTATTGCTGGGTCTTTTACTTGTGTAGGATCGAACCCATTCTGGGTCGCCAACACTAGAATGATGATGGCTAAAAAGCAAAATGAAAGCGACAAGGAGGTTCCAACCTCTACCTTTAAAATGATTTTGAATATCATTGAGACAGATGGCGTGGAAACCTTGTTTGCGGGAGTATTACCTGCTTTGGTTTTGGTCATTAACCCAATCATCCAGTACACTATCTTTGAACAGATCAAGAATTTTATCATCGCTAGCGGTGGTAAGAGGTCTTTCACTGCTGGAAAGGCCTTTTTCATAGGAGCTTTTGGAAAGTTGGTTTCTACAATGTTGACTTATCCCTACATTACCTTGAAATCCAGAATGCACATCAAGAAGAAAAAGCTGTCGCATCCTGGTGATGAAGAAGACAAGCTTTCCATGTATCAGGAAATTAAGAAAATTGTGCTGGAGGAAGGTATTGACGGTCTTTATGGGGGATTAACCGTGAAGTTAATACAATCAATCAGCACCGCTGCCTTCCTTTTCTATTTCAAGGAAGAGCTTTTGCAAGGTAGCGTGAAATTGGTTCAAGTTATCAAGCTTCTTAAAGTTAAGAAATCGCTTAAGAACTGATCTGTAGTTTTGCGAAATATCATGCAGTTCGTAAAGTTTAAATTATTTTTTAGAGAGATTGCTATTAATTGCAATATATGACATCAATTTATTCTCAAAAGTAGATCTGGGTTGTTATAGTGGCTTGGTCCAAATTAAGGTGATACCTTAAGTAAAACATTGGGTATTGTGATTTCATTTACATTTGAAACTATCGTGTAAGTTTAAAACGACTTTGAACTTTATGCAAAAACCATGGCTGCTGAAATGAGCTCGAAATTTCAGGGAAATCAAAGAAGGGTAGCCCGAAGAGCTTGTTTGTCGTGCAGAAGGAAGAAGATTAAATGTAAGGTTGATGATACGCCAGGTATTCAGAGCAAAATTGAAGATGACTCCAGTCAAAGGGACCAAAAGCCTATATTTGTCACCGACGACAATAATGACCATGCAAGAGCAGAGCTTAAAGTTGTCTGCTCTAATTGTAAGATTTTGGGAATAGAATGCGTATTTGTACGAAGCATGAGAGGGGGAAGGAGAAAAAAGAGGAGCCAAAGTGATGATCTTTTAAGCGAAGTTCTTCGGAGATCGAAGTCAAGTAAGCTCAAAAACCATATAGGTTCGAAGTACGGATTGGAACGTGGAAAAGATGAATCCACTAAAAGAACCCGAGTTGATCAAACAAATTCATATGGAGTAGATGTGGGAAGGGAGCAGTCTTTGGATTGCAAACAAGCCGGTCCCCCGCCATATTTATCTCCTTTTTTTGATCATTCAAGGCGAGTAGTGCAAGGAAGGACCTTTGTTTCAGGTAGTGACTACGATTTGCATTCGAATTTGCGTGATAATACTGGTGCGTACAGATACCCATATACTCCTTCACCCTCGTTATCATCCTACTCGTTACCTGTATCTAGCTACAATCTGAATGCGCAAAGTCACCCCTTTCCCTTTAATAAACAGGGGTTTTATCAGATTCCTGCCACACACACCTCAGTGCACCCACCCGGAGTAACTGCTACGTTGACACCAACAACGAGGCCGGCTCAATATCCCTTATTTTCGTATGGATCATTTGGAAAATCAAAGCCTCCTAACACATCAGCTCAAAACGCGTTGCAGTATCAAGATTATGTTCATCATTCAACTCCTAATGATTTGCGTACCCCATCAAATGTCGATAATATGAATCAAAGAAATCATCTAGGAACTTCAACATTACCTGAAATAGCGTATTCCAACCAGACATTATCATCTGGATCGTCGATTAGCTTGCATGAGAGTAACAAAGATAGAGTTGCATATAACAACACTAATTTACCCATTTTTACCGGCTATCACCAAAATTCTGATAGTATCAAGGGCTACAGAGAAGGGCCTTTTGATTCCATGGCCACATCAATAACTTCAGCTTCTAGAGATGAAAAATACAAAAATAGCAGTACACCAACAGTCCCGATAGACCGTTTATCAACGAAGAATTTCAGCTCGATAAAGAGGTGTACCGATGACTTTTCAGATGAAATACCGAGTTCCGAGTTGAAAAAATATGAGTTGCCTGTTTGGAGTGATTTAAAGCATGCATTAAATTTTTACTTCGGACATTACTATTTAAGAGAGCAGGCATTGATTTCTCAAGAACTTTTCATGAAGTACTTGTCCTTGTCAACAGATAGCTCCATTTTGCATGTTATTATTGCCATTGTTTGTGGAGATGAAAATTTCAAATCTCTTGATGATATCAATTATTGGATGTTAAAACTGAAGAAGTTTGAAAATAATTTGAATGATTTTGGATTGCTCGTATATTACACGTTACAATTGAATGTATCAACTGTGAAATATGACTTGAAAGAGTCTTCTGACTTACTCATAAAAATTTGGGAACTCATTCAAAGAAATAAATATATTGAAGTTTTCAAAGATGAACTTCACTATGTATTGAATGAAAGGCAACAATATGAACAAGAATCAAAATTAAGACTAATTTGGAATTACTGGATTCACAAGTCGATATCATTGAGATTCAGGGCGGGATATCCTTTTTACAAACTATCGATGATAAACACAAATTTTAAATTAGCATACGAATATAATGATTTCATCAAAAACGTTCCAATACCGTTTTCAGGAGAAGGCTATGCCAAAATAAGCAAGAAAATGCTCAACTTAGGCGAGAAAGAGATTACAAGAAATCGGAAGTATTTCAGACAGACAGTCGATTGCTCTTTGTATTTTGAGAGTGTTTTGAACTCACTCACAAGTCAAGATTCGAGCCAAAATATTTCCATTGATCCTGATGTGATAAAGAGCATAAGAGAAGGCGCAGTTGTGAAGGATGATGATTCTAAATTAATCACTATTGATAGCTTCCTTCTCTTTTCAGGTCTTCTTGCATATCAGGGACTAATACTACAAGATTTGAGCTCACTTGAACGCTTGATTTTTTTCAAATCGGCACACCATAGATTTGGTTCTCTACACAAAAATAGGCTGCAAAACAAAATACTATTACTAGCGGATTTGACAGGGCCCGAAATGGCCCAAACTAATGTCGACGAGCTCCCTGATATTATTGATTGTCTAAAAGAGAAAGAGTGGCTAGCATTTTTGAGGTTTTTTGAGAATATTTTGAACATTATCAGTCTCTTTGATTTGGAATGTGATTTGTCTCCTGAATACTCTGTGGATTTTTTTCTCTTCGACAATACTCACTCAATTGCTGATATCAAAAGTAGTTGGCTAAAATACCCAGAGTTTTCTTTGACTATGGCCTGCTCGCTGTTTTCAACATTGGCAAACTTGATTGTATTGTCCAAATATATGAGTCTCACAAGGGACGAAAGGGGGGTCACTGTAGAATACTCCATAAGAAAGGACCTGGGCCATGGGGATCAAAAAAATAGTTCTTCATCTTCTTCCTTGGTTGTGAATGACGCGGGATCTCCAGGGGAAAAGTTGATGAAAACACAACATGTCGATTGCAACTTTCTGTCTGCGGAGAAGTTCGACACAGAATTCCTCTTGAAAAAGCTTTCAAATTTGATTGAATTCATCAAATCGAGATTGATCTACGACTGTGACGTTACTACTAATGATACTTTGATGAAAATCAGCAACATCAGTCAGTATGTCGAACGTGTTTTGAATAGTCCTACATAGATTGTAATTTATTGTCCCATAAAACTTTGAAATTCTTTCGCTGTTTTTTCGGCGAATAATCGGCGAAATCGCGATGAGAGCAATTAATTTTGGCCACGGGGAAAGGTACAAACAAAAAACAAAGTACCAAAAAAGAAACTTGGACTTTTATACACTTGACTATCAAGTACTGTACCTTTAATGGATATACCTGAGAGTAAAGAAGTGTGGACAAAAATCTCAGAGCTGAAGTTGCAATGATTAGCATATTTAGGCCTTTTCAAGAAGAGCCTGTGAATGTGCAAGCTTATGATGGATTTGGTAAAACACCATTATTACCGTTCAATCACTCCATTGAAAGTTTAACAAGAGACGTTGCTATAAAACCGTTACATTCCCACAATGACTACTGGAGAAGAGAACCGTTGTTTGATGCTTTGAAAGCGGGATGCCAAAGTATTGAGAGTGATATATGGGTTTTCCCGGAAACATATAAAGTGGAGAGAACAGTTACTGAAACAACCAATGGTAAGAAATCTTCTAAAGTGGAATTGAATCAGTTCAAAAGTAATGAAGTATATGTTGGTCACAATCAGATTTTCTTGCAGCCTGTGAATACATTGTTCAATTTATATTTGAACCCGTTGTTTACGTTTCTTACATACTCAAATCCGAAATTCAAGGTTGTCAAAGATGATAGTAATGCATTGTTGGAGAATTTTGGCTCGAAGCATGGTGTATTTTATAACTCACCCGAAACTCCGTTGTATTTTTGGATGGATTTCAAAACTGAACCGACGGAAACATATGAAGCTATCAAACCTCTCTTGAAACCATTTGTGGAAGAGGGCTACTTGGCAATGTACGACTCTGAAAGAAATGTGCATGCTCCTGGACCTATCATACTAACCATTACCGGCAACTTGCCATATGCCGATGTCGAGAAAGAAGGCAATAGATATGCATATCTTGATGCTCCACTCGCCCTGTTTACCCCCAATGCAGATGAGGAGACTTTAAAAAAACACGGCGAATTGTCAAGAGTGGCTAGTGGCTCTCTTGCACAACTTCTTGGAAAAGATGAGTATGAAAAAGCCAAACGAGGTCAATTTACACTGAAACAAAAGGAGAAACTTGCAAGTTACTTTGATTTGGCTCATAAATATGGACTAAAAACTAGAATCTGGGGTGGTGTGGATTGGCCAATACATGTTAGGGATGAACATCTAGTTTCTCTCTTCGAGTTAGGATGCGATTTTTTGAATGTTGATGAGGTCGGAGAGGTAGGCAAACACTTTTAGTCACACGCTACAACAATTTGTCTGATGAATAGTAATGTCTATATGTATTATTTGAAAGTTCGTTTTAGTAACTCGTAAGAGTAAAAAATCAATGCATTGGCAGGAATTGCTCTAATCAATGTGATACTTAATCCGTTGTAGAAATTTGCAACTCCACCCTTCTTTGCCATTAAACTCAAAGCTGTTTCCCAAATGCCAGATTTGTTTTTGTTTGTTATTCCACTTATCTGGATATTTGACTTTATAGTATCGAAGGGAAACATGGAAAAATTGAAAAGCACACCAGCCATAGCTCCACTAACCAACAAAGGTAGATCACCTGTATATCCTAGTTTCTTAAATTTGTCGGTCAGGAACTCGTAGGTTCCAAACCAAACTGCAGTTCCACCTACTTCTCTGAGTAATGTACTTGTGAGACCTTTCCATAGGCCTTGGATACCATCAGTTCGTATGATAAATCTCATAATGGATGTGTATGAAAGAGGCAGGCTCTTCGATACGTTGACATTAGCAACTTGTAAGTTACACTTCACGAGTTCAATAGGTGTTAAAATGAAAGATGCGGCAAAGCCAGAGAAGGCTCCACTCAAGCACTTAGATCCCAAGGATATAGATTCTACGCTTTGATCACTGAAATACTTAGCCTGGAAGTTTGAGGCAAAATTGTAAGCTGAAAACAAAACACCGTTCTCCAAGCATGCTCCTAGTAAGGGCGCCTTTAATCCTTTGTAAAATCCATTGATAAAACCTTCATTTGCGTATGTGTACTTTATGGTCTGCCATGTAGAGTGTTCTGCGAAATGAAAAGATGACTGAAGTCTCACTTTAATAGTATCGAATGGAAACTCCACAACTTTCCCCACCATTCCAGACAAAGCTCCGAATGTAAGCTCTTTCACAGGGTGAATGTCATTTTCCATAACGCAGGAGATTCCAACCTTATCAACGAAGCATATAAAGTCAAAACTTACACTTCCGTTGAAGTAGGAAAAAATTCTATCTAAATTGCTAAGCGAAAAATACGCCCTACACATCCCCTTATAATTTACAATATGTATATTAGTTGTGAAAGACTAAATAATAAAGAGTTTATCTTAATGGAATGAATCTTGAAGATGCGTTACCAGCTCTACCGTGTCTAACAGGGGTGTAAGTGATTGAGAACTCACCCAAGTACTTTCCGATCATTTCAGGCTTGATTTCGACGGTGTTGAAGACCTTACCGTTGTAAATACCGACAACGGAACCAATCATTTCTGGGACGATAATCATATTTCTCAAGTGAGTCTTGACAATAGCTGGCTTTTCATTTGGCTCAGTAGCCAACTTGGCTTTTCTCAATTTGTTGATTAAACCCATTGGTTTTGGACCTAAACCTCTGGAAAATCTTCTTCTGACTCTGGCAGGAGTCAACTTGGTGAACTCCTCGGTGTTCATTTCCAACAAGTCCTTTAAATCGACGCCCTTGTAAGAGAAGGTCTTGAAGGTTCTCTTCTTTCTTTCAGTAGCTGAATTTGGTTAGTATCGAGTTCGACAATACCTCGTAGCGATATGTGATGCCGTAAAAAAGGTTGATCTTATAAGCTGGTTTCTTTTCTTTCTCCTATATTGAAGTTACTCAAACTCATATTTGTAAAAAGTTCTCCCACGCCATCAATTGAACATTCCAATTGCATGAAAGCACGTAGTTGTCAAACCCATCTGAAGCTATTTGTCCTTCGTTGTTGCGAGCTCTTAGCAATTTTTTCTTCTTCTTCCTTCTTACGCTTGAAACTACCTTCGAATATTTGATAATACCCTTCATACTTATAGTACATCATCGGTGCTCACTGTCACATAACACATAACGACTGTGCTGTTTTCTGAATACTTACTTTCTGCCATTTTTGAACCTGTTGCTAGCTAAAACCTGATGATTCTTACTGTTAAAAAAGTTTCTTAAAATATTCAATTAGTTGCAGTGTTGAGCCATAGAACTAACCAGAGTGAGAAAGGGAAAAAAAAGGTCGTGTTAATACACCAAAATGAAAAATTTTCGACTGTCACAATAAGCGTGAAAATCACGTCTAATAGATACAAGCCCGATTGAAAATATATGCAGGATTCGAAGGTGTTAAAAGAGCGCTAGTAAATGTTATTGTAGAACCACCTTGGATATCATTCACGAACAGATGTCTCAATTACAGTATAGTGATATCTGGTACTCACATATACTACCGTAATCTTCGTAAGCAAAGTTGTGTAGTTCGACTTACAAAATAATGCCTGTTTCATCTTCAGTTCGATAAATGATACTACATTTACTTGAAATACTACTACGGCCATAAACATCCATGATCTCAAAATGTCAACTTCAGTAAAGATTGAAGGGACGATTATAACAGTCTCACAAAAGATTGTGACAGTGTCTTCAGTTGTTTATTGCAAACTTTGCTTTTGCAGCCAGGAGTTCAGAGCAAGGATAGTTATTTTTCCTAGTGGTGCTCGAAAAGATGCCATGGCAAAGTTTGATCAAGTCTCCACTGTGGGTCGATGTTGTTACATTGAAAATGGTGATGAAGGTCGCAAACGCTATGCTAAACACGGCACCAGTCAGTTTCTTAGTAAGAGAACTCAACAATCCAAGATGATCACCCTATCGGGACGTCTTGTATGAATATCTAACGTTTACTACAATATGGTCCTCAGTTCTATATGCAACAAGTGCAAGCGGAAAGTACAAGAAAGACTGGAGTATGCTTCTGCAGCGTAAAATCCAGTCCATTTTGTTTTATCTGCAGTATGGTATTTTCTGTCAGACATTCTCACTGCAGAAAATTTTTCAGACTATGCTTTCACGAAAACTTATTAATTGTATCCATATTCGTTATAGACGTTATTACAAAGGATAGTCTGCTCCTAGCTTAAACGTGATTATTCTGAAATGAAATACTTAGCAGCTTACTTGTTATTGGTTCAAGGTGGTAACACCAGCCCATCCTCCAAGGATATCTCTGAATTGTTGGCTTCCGTCGGTGTTGAAGCTGAAGAATCCAGAGTCTCTGCTTTGTTGTCTGACCTCGAAGGTAAGGATGTCAACGAGTTGATTGCTGAAGGTAACACCAAGTTGGCTTCTGTCCCAACTGGCGGTGCTGCTGCTGCTCCATCTGGTGGTGCTGCTTCAGGTGATGCAGCTGCAGAAACTAAGGAGGAAGAAAAGGAAGAAGAAAAGGAAGAATCCGATGACGACATGGGTTTCGGTTTGTTCGATTAGGTACATACATATATATAATCTGTATTATAATTGAATTGCCTTGTTCCATATCAAATTCACTATATCTGTAAATGTTATAGTCGAAAAATTGAGCTTTGGCTTTTGTTCAAAGCCAAAATCAACCCTTGAGCTTCAATGAAATTCTTTCCACTATTATCTGAAATCTATTGATCTCATTGTGCAAAGATTTTATAGTGCTTGTATCGGCAAATGCCAACTTGTCTTGGAGCGCTTTCAAATATGCCAATTTTTCACTTTTATATATATATTGCTCACTAAGGCTCATAAGCTCTTTCCTTATGTTTGAGTATGTCTCTAGTAAGTCAGTTTGATCGTACACCTCATGTATTAGCTTGTCCTCCTCTCGTTCCTCGCTTTGAACCTTCTCTTGATCATCCAGAATAAGCAAGTTCACGCGTTCCTGTCTCTCTTGTCCCTCTTCTTCACCCACCAAGTTTGATGGGAGCGATTCGAGAGCCCCGTAATCTTTGACTTCTTCCCTGGCTTCTTCATTATTATTTATGAACAAGTATACTGGGTCTGGTAATTCACTGATAAGATCCTCAAGTTTTGCTGTATCGAAGTCTACGGCTAAAGGTTTCAATACAAACTGAATCCTCGAAAGTTTTTCTCTAACGGACATCAATCGCTGGTGTTCGATTTTAATCACTTGCTGTGCTATTTGACTGTTTACTTGAGCCGGAAACAACTTTCTATTATGTCTTCTAACTCTGAGGTTGACTTTATTCATTATCAGCTGGATCTGACGGCTGGACAAGCCAGGCGCCTTGGATGGATCTAATTGAAGTGGCTCATTGAGAGCTTTCACTTCCTTTTCTATGAATCTTTTCGTATAGACATATGATTTTTCCATAGTTGGTACATTAAAAAAAAACAAAAGAGCGTGTTGTGCATCTGATATTAAATCGAGCTAATTGATGTGTAAATGAGACACGATAGTGTGCCTTATTTCTTGATTGTCGATTTTAATATTTTTATTATTTAGTCTTGGTAGACTGATGAATATAACCAAACGTAATAGCTTCTTGCTGTGCTGCTACGTTACAAAGAAAGTAATAAAAAGGTCCACTCCGATTTCTTGGGTGCAAATTTGAGCCAGTGAGGTCATCTGAATTTTACTCAAGGGGCGAGTGTGCTATAGCTCAATGGAGACATTTCCTTGATTTTTGGAAAAATAATCACTACATTGCTCAACATCTGTACGATAAAGAACAACAATTCGCTTAAAAGTGACTTATTCCTCCCCCTCTCTCTCTCATTCAACTATCACCAACTAAAAAATAAGCAGTTTCCAAAAAACCACTATTCAACCAAGGCCGTAACTACAGAAGGGTTGACTTTTTGACCTGTTAACTCTGTTGCGGTTGTGGACTTCATTTTTTCTTGAATTAAAACTAAGGGGGTTCAAGAGTCAATTGTGTAGTATAACTTTCCTGTATATACTGTTTACTCAGAATAGTTTCAAGTATTCAGTACTTATAGGTCGCAAATACTACACAGTCAGAAGGGCATCAATTCACATGCTGCCTATGAGCTGGAATGACTGGTCGACTCTTAATATTACCATCCCTATAGGGAATGACGATAAGTACAGACCTTCCACTCGTGTTGTCCGGTATCAAACCATCATCGCATCAGTATTAGGTTTGTTTGCCTTCTTAACATTTTCTGTGTTAAGACTAAGATACCCCAAGATATATGTTGCCAACTTCAATTTCTGGAATTCTCATTACATTCATTCTTCTTCGAGGCAAAATTTGCCTAAACTTCCGTCAAAGTCCTTATTCGGTTGGGTAGCAGTCGTCGCTAAGGTAAGTGAAGAAGAGACATTACGAAATGCTGGTTTAGATGCCATTGTGTTTTTAAGTTTCTTCAAAATGTGCATTAAGATAATAGGGACGTGCTTGCTCTTTTCTTTCGTTGTTATTTCTCCTATACGCTATAAGTATACGGGAAGGGTTGATCAGGATAATATAAAGCCAGATACAAATGAAATGAGAGCAGGCCCATTCAAAAAGCATAAAAATGATGAGTTTCTTTGGCTTTATATTATATTCACGTACATTTTTACACTAACATCAACTTATTTCCTTTTCAAAGAAACAAACAAAATCATTAATATGAGGCAAAACTATTTGGGTAAGCAAAATGCTATAACCGACAGAACTATTAAGCTATCGGGAATACCACCATTTTTGAGAGACGAGCTCGAGTTAAAAAAGCAGATAGAAGAGCTCGACATAGGAGAGATAGATTCGGTTGTTATCGTTAAGGAATGGAATGAGCTCAATAACTTATTCAATTTGAGAATGAAGATTCTTAAGAAAATTGAGCTGTATTGGGTGGGGCACCTCGAGGCTAATGGTGTCAAACAATCAGACTTACTCACTGGGAATTTACGTTCCCGTCTTGGAGATCTGATCCATATGAACAACTCGTCAACGTACAGAGATAATCCAGAGGATACTGGTGAGGACAGTCAGATCGAGTGGCAAGAGGAACCCGTTGAGGGACATGAAAATGATCCTCGCAGTTCTTCAGTACATATCATTGAGCATATACATGGAATAGTCAGCAGACCACAATCTCCAAACGGCTCTATTGGTAATTTACCTTTGTTGAATGATGAATTGGACACACGTCCCAAGATCAGAGAGGGGTTTTTGGGCATATTCGGTAAAAAGACAGATGCCATCAACTACTGGAGTCAGCAACTTGAAATTGTGGATAAGGAGATAGTAAGAGCCAGAACAAGAGAGTATCCAGCAACGTCTTCAGCTTTTGTCACGATGAAATCAGTAGCACAAGCACAAATGGTTGCTCAAGCAGTGCTCGATCCAAAAGTTAATCACTTGATCACAAACCTTGCCCCAGCACCTCATGATGTAATTTGGGAAAATTTGTGCTTAACTAGGAGAGAGCGTTCTGTAAAGATATTTGTTTTCACCGTGATAATTGGTTTCATTAGTGTACTTTTGATCTATCCAGTTAGATACTTGGCGAATTTTTTGAATGTGAAATCAATTTCAAAGGTTTGGCCATCTTTGGGGACATTTATCAAAAACAATAAATGGGCTGAGGCTCTCATCACTGGATTAGTTCCTTATATTTTTACGATTTTCAATAGTGTTATGCCCCATTTATACGTTTGGATCTCGAAAAGACAAGGGTATACGTCTCATAGTGATGAAGAACTCTCCGCTGTATCAAAAAACTTTTTTTACATTTTTGTCAATTTATTTTTGGTCTTTACTTTATTTGGTACAGCGTCACTAAGTGACACTACAAGAATTGCATCTCAATTGGCACAGTCCTTAAGAGAGTTGTCTTTATTTTACGTCGATTTGATTATTTTACAGGGATTGGGTATGTTTCCTTACAAGCTTCTATTACTAGGAAACCTCATCAAGTTTCTGTTAGGTTCACTTATTTGGTGTAAAACTCCTCGAGACTATTTGAGGATATATAAACCTCCTGAATTCAACTTCGGATTACTGTTGCCCCAACCGATTTTAATATTTATCATCACTATGGTCTACTCCTTGATGTCCACCAAAATTTTAACAGCAGGATTGATTTATTTCATTATTGGTCATTTCGTTTATAAATACCAGTTGCTATATGCATGTGTTCATCCTCCCCATTCCACTGGAAGAGTATGGCCATTGGTGTTCAGAAGAATTCTACTTGGGTTATTTTTATTTCAATTAACGATGGTTGGCACTTTGGCTTTGCAAAAGGATTACGTATATGCTGGTTTCTTGATCCCATTACCCTTGATAAGTCTAAGTTGTTTATGGATTTTCCAAAAGAACTATATTCCACTTTCGATATTCATTTCCTTAAGGGCGATCGAGAAAAATTATCAATCACCAGGCGATGAAGAAAATGTCGTTGAATCTGTTGATGCCAACTACAGTCGGTTGACACTAGATGAAAGAAGGGAATCCAACCAAACGTACGAATATCCTCACTTGTTAGATAACTTAGATGGCCCTTTAATCGCAATCGATAAAGACGATGCCTTAGTTATTAACAACGATGGATTGGCTATCAAAAAAGCTGCGGACGTCGAGGCATGGGGTTAATATGACTATAGAAGTGAAGAAAAGTATTAAGTGATTCCCGCTATTGTTTTGATTAGTTTAATTTGTTCCTTTAGTTCGTATAGCACAAATTTTTTAATAGTAAAGTTGGTACATTGGCTTATGACGATATGAAGAACCAATTTGGACAAAATAATTTGATTTATAACAGCAACAAACATTATAAGTGCAACAACTTTGTAGGGATAATTTGTAACTACTTTGAGTGCCTCTATAATATTTATGTAGCTTAATACGTCAATTAAAGGAAGTGAAATAGATGTTTTATCGTAGGGCCAAATCAACATAAGAATAGGAAAGAGTTTTATGGAACCAGCTACCAAGACGGTTATAATCAATACTGAATTATGGTAGCCGGATTGAAGCTCATCCGGTATATTCTTGTTCGTGGTCAGTCCCCATTCAAAAAATTTTCGACATAGCAGAACTATCAGGAATAGTAAAACAAGTTGCTCTATTCCCAGTTTCAAGATAAAAAATCCATATTGTAAGTGTATTTCCTGTTTCAAAATGAGCCCCATTAATACCGAGTGCATTTGTTTATTTTCTTCATCTGCCCAAGTTAGATAAACCTCAAATAGTATCATTACAATCAAGATTTTGATTATCTTTTGATGCCTACGGAAAAATTGCCATTTCTCTTGCCTGTGACTCGCATCCGTTCCATGTATTACAGCCATCATCTCTGACTCTGTGATATTGTAAGCTAAGTGTCTGTATGCCTGAGGTTTAAGGAGCAAAATGTCGATGAAAAGAATAACGTTGTCATATTCAATGTATTTATCACTTACTTTCCCACACCTGGAGCATATAGTCAATTTGATGTACTCGCTTTTGTATTTAGAGTACAAACTATCAACGTCTGGATTCAGGCATTCCACGCATAGCATTTATGTAATTCTTAGGTCGGTTTGGAACTGTCTCTCATATAAAAGCGCCCTATATTTTAGTGAGATATCTAAATTTATAATATTGGGGATCTTGTGTTATAGAATAAAAGTATACACATTATTGAATTTATATACATACACGTTATGAATGAACATCAACAAAGAAGTAACGGAGGCGCTATTTCTGGCACGTTTCCCAATGAAAACTTTTCTCCCTTAAAAGCTTCTATAATGATTGGATCAATGTCCTTTATAGCTGGATCGTTCGGATTACTTGCAAAGTGTAGCGAGTCTCCATTCTGTGCATTTCTTGTTTCCTGGAAGGGACCTGCAATAGACGAGCCTGTTGTAAACCCATTTGATGCACCGTTAGTTGTTCCATTTGATACCGCGTTGTTCTGAGATGATCCGAATGCAGATGAAGTGTTACGAGTTACTGCCCCAAAAGGTGAGTTTGCGAAGCCGTTGGTTTGATTTCCCACAGGTCCAAATGGAGATGGGGCTACTGAGGCACCAGGTGAAGAGTTGTTGTTACCCAGAGACCCAAAAGGGGATGAATTTCCGGTAGACAGGCCAAAACTTGATGTAGTATTCAGTTGGCCGAAGGAAGACACTGTTGTACTCCCGAATGGCGAGCTTCCGAATGCAGAGTTACTGGAAGGTTTTGCGCTATTTTGGTTACCAAAGCCTGTAGATCCAAAACTTGCAGATCCAAAACCTGCAGATCCAAAACCTGAAGCTGCTGGAGCTGGAGTTGGAGCTGAAGCTGGAGCTGGAGTTGGAGCTGGAGCTGGAGCTGGCTTTGCATTTCCAAAACCTGATGATCCGAAACCTGACGAACCAAACCCAGAGTTTCCAAAACCGGACAGCATTTGAGTACCTGAACTTCCAACACCAGAGTTTCCAAATGGAGATGGTTTATCAGCTGCAGAGCTCCCTAATGTAGAGTTTCCGAATGCTCCTTTCGATTGCGATCCAAAGCCTGAACTTCCAAATCCGGTACCTGCCGTGCTTGCTTGTCCAAAGGCACTGCTTGAAACGCCAGTTTTTCCAAAATTCGAGACATTGGAACTTGTGGCCCCGGTATTTGATGAACCAAACCCAGAAGAGCCAAACCCCGAGGAGCCAAACCCTGAAGATCCTGCAGATCCAAATCCTGAAGATCCGAATCCCGAAGAGCCAAATCCTGAAGATCCAAAGGGCGAGGAAGAAGACTTGTTTCCAAAGCCACTGCTCCCAAAAGCCCCAGAACCAGTCAGTGGATTGGAATTGGCTGTGTTACTCGCAGCTGCGGCAAAAGGATTTCCTTGTGAGCCAAAAGCACTGCTTGTGTTGTTTTTCGCAAAAGGATTGGAGACAGAATTTCCCAATGCAGTGCCCCCAAAAGAGCTTGTAGTTGTATTTGTAGCTCCAAAACCTATCGGGTTTTTTGGGAACTCGCTTATATTTTGCTCAACAGTACGGTCTATGAAAGGTTTAGGTGTCAAGTTGGGAGTTTCCGCAGCTTTTTGCTGATATCTCACAGCCAACAGTTCTTTCCCGGTGAGAAATGTACTGCAGTAGACCATATCTTGTACTTTAGCTTCCACCATCTGATTGTATTCGTTCAACTTATTTGATGCCGCTGCTTCAAGATATTGCAATCTAAGCTCTTCGAAAGAAACGTCACGTCCAGCAATCAAGTTATTTACTGCTGGGTTTTCCAACCCAAAGGAGGACAACATAGGGTTGATTTGGAAGTCTTTGTTTTGATAGTAGCGCATCTCATCTTTGATTTCTCTAGCCCGAGAATCTATCGATCTAGTTGCCAAAAAGCGCTGAAGAGATGATTCTTCATGAGAATACTTACACTTGTTTCCAAATCGGCAATGGCCCTGTTGATAAAACTTACATAACTTTTTCTCGGACATTGTGTATCATCTTACTGTAAAGTTCTGCTTGTATAAATAAAGATTTATTAATGATCATTATATTTTGTGTCTCGAATATTCGAGCTTGCCGTTACATTAAAATTTCTATAGATGACTCGATGCAAAAAGTACAACTTTTGACGTTCTTAACTTTCATTCTATGATCGACAGGAAAGCAGCAGTACAACAATCAGTTTTATGTGTTTTCTTGTATTATCTGCCTGCAAGCCAGAATGAGAACATTGGATTTTTGTTGACTCGTGACATAAGCTTTCTTGTAAGTTGCAATGATACTCTGGAGCACCGATTGCTTGACCATTGTGCCATCCACAATGCATTGCAAGGCTGCTTCTAAGTCCTTTCGCAAGAACGGTTTGGACAATGAGATTTCATCAAATTCCATTTGAGAGAAGCCTTCAATGAGACCCATACCAAGCGGAGATGGGACAATATACTCAACGCTTGATTGTTTGACTTTGACCACATACTTACGAGTCGTTATCTTATCTATGTGTTCCGCAATTGTAGCATCAGTTCCAATGCCATTGGCGTCCATCAATGCAATCAATTCCGATTCTGTCATGTGTTTGGGAGGGGCGGTAGTTCCATCCTTCATAAGACCACAGCTGACCTTAACGAACTCGCCCTCCTCAAGTGGAGGAAGTTGCTTGGTAGTTTCCCACTTCCTATATGGATATACATCCAAATAGTTTCTTTCCTGAACCACGAGACCTTTCTGAGTGAAAAATTCGTCACCCCATCTCAAAGTAGCCGTGGCTTGCATACCGACTGCATCCTTAGAGCAACAAGCTAGAAATCTTCTTACAACGTACTGGTAGACTTCCTTTTGATCATTGTTATCCAAGCTCAGTAGTTGCACATAATTCACTGGATGTATCGCAGGATGTGCCTTATCATCATGTTTACCGCTTCTAGGTACTTCAAAGCCTGTGTTTAAAAGATTCCGTGCATAGCTGCCCCATCTTTCATCATTTCCTTGCTTTGCGATTGTGCCCCTAAAATCCATTGTGTCCGGGAAACTGTCTGTTTCAGTTCTTGGATATGATATGAAACCTTTGTTGTAGAGCTTTTCTGCAGCGTCGAGTGCTCTCTTTGCACTCATTTTGAAAAATCTGGCACAATCTTTTTGTAATTCAACTGTTGTAAGAGGCAATGGGCGCCAGTTCGTGGTTCTTTTCAGCTCCACCTTTGTTACTTGAGCATTTTTGTGCAAAAGACATTTCTGATACAAAAGAGCCACGTACAATCTGTCAAAGACGTGATGTTTAGTCCACAGAAATTGTGCCTTTTGTTCATTTTGCTTAATCTCGAGTGTTATAAACCAGAACTTCTCCGGAACAAAACTTTTAACTCTCTTGTACCTGTCAACCACGAAACCCAAAGTAGGAAACTGGCATGTTCCGTATGATGCCACCTCCCCTCTCTCTATTATTCTCCCTTGTTTCAATATGTCGGTAATATAGCGCGTGAAACAGGCACCTACTCTTAAATCAATCTCCATACGGCACATGACGGCATGAACTGAATTCATGTTCAATGCAATTGGGTGACGGGCAGCTTGCAAGATGTGGTTTCGTTCCAAATGGGAAAACTGGCTCCTCCATATCTCATCGACAACAAGCCTATTGTTTCCTTTTGCAGCCGCTTGAAAAATCTCAAATCCAATGTATTCACCTTCCCTATCACAATCAGTCCAAATCATCAATTTGTCACTGGTCCTGGCTTCATTTGATATATTATCGAATATATCTTGCCGTGAAATCTTCTCCATTATAGGTGCCTCGAAGAGTCTTCCCGGGATGCATTTCCCCCATTGATACGCATTTGGAAAGTCAATGTTCATTATGTGGCCTGCAACCGATGTCATAGTAACGCTGCATGCCCCAAATCGCGGGAAATCGAACGTGAAGTCATAGTTCTTTATGTACTTGTTTTTGGAGTTTCGGACCTTGATGCGCCCTCCACCTAATATTGACGATACTTCCTTTGCAATAGAAGGCTTCTCTGCGACACATAATATCTTCATTATATTGATGATCTAACCATTTGCGTGGCGCCCGGATTCACGTTGCTCTTGTTTGGATAGTTTGTTTATATTAAAAAAGATAAAATCGATAGTATGGTGCACGGTTACACTCTTCGCGTTAGAAAATGATCTATACAAAAATCTATTCATGTAAAAGCTATGCATTGAAATCGCACCGATCAATGGAAGACTTATTGAGATGGTTGCAAAGCAGTGGGGATGAGTCTTTTAGGCCTTCTAAGAGCACATACATTTCTCCGAAAATAGAAGTCAGGGATATAAAAGGGTCTGGCAGAGGTCTTTATCTGGCAGATGAGATAAACCAGCAGGAACGAATATTGAGGATTCCTACATCATATTTGCTTAACAAATTGACGGCAATCAAGCATATTACCAAATACAACCATTCTGTGAAGTTGAAAGAGTCAGAATTTGGTGGGATCTACGTCCCATTTGGTGAGTCGGTCAGTTTTCAAACAAGAGTATATGCTAAACTCCAACTTGATGAGCTTTCAGATCTTTCTTCGTTCCAAATACTATCTTTTTTTCTCGTTTACGAAAGGTGCCGGGGTCCTGATTCGTTTTGGGAACCGTTCATCAGAGCGCTCCCGAAGCTTCTTGACTTCACGCTAGTTCCTCTATATTGGATCGTGAAACAGGTGGAAGATCACCAGAAACTTTATAAGTTGCTCCCAAATCCCGTGAAGAATCACGTAGACAAAATACGAAAGAGGTTTTTTGATGACTATGCTGTCGTGAAAAGTCTCACCACAAAGAAAATGAAAGAAATGGAGGAAGAGTCAGTGGATGGCACCATTTCTTTGGAGGACTTTTTATGGGCGTGGTTATGTATCAATTCTCGTTGTCTTTACATGGATATTGGTGAGACATACGATAGTAGTAACTTCACAATGGCGCCATACGTGGATTTTCTAAACCACTCGAGTGAGGACCACTGCAACCTAAAAATCGATGGAATGGGATTCAGTGTGTTTACGGGCACAAAATATGGTATAAATGAGCAACTTTATTTGAGCTATGGACCTCATTCTAACGAGTTTTTGCTATCTGAGTATGGTTTTACTATCCCTGAAAACAAGTGGAACTTTCTCGATATTAGTGAATATATTCTTCCGCTATTCAAGCCGAATCAAATAGATTTTTTAAAAGAAATTGGATATTATGATGAGTATACAATAAGTTCACAATCTGGGCCATCTTTCCGGACCGAAGTTGCATTGGCTGTTTTACAAGAAGCATTTCCACAAAATTCGAGAAATATTCTGGCTTTCGTAAGTGGATACACAGACGGTAAGGTGTATCAAAATGAAACCAAGGCTTTATTGAAGAAAATATTACAAAGCGTTATATTTATATGCGATTCCCATGCTAATTTAGAGTACACTGACAACAATGGCTCTCCAATCAATGAGAGACTTAGAACGATAGGCATTCTCTATCACGATATGAAAGTGATTGCTGAAAAAACATTACAAGAGCTTTGAAGCTCATCATTTAGTAATAGTTTACACATATTTATGTACATATATTCACTTTAAAATTACCTGGGCAGATCTCTCTTCGACACATCGCTCTATTTCAAGTTTACTTTTTACCATGGAGACAATGGTTCTATTTGTTGGTGTTCCGACTCTATGCTTTGCCCCTAATCTTACGATATATCCATTTATCCAATCTATTTCAGTATGGTTTAAATGACGCATATCTTCCCTCATTGATGAACTGTTCTGAGAAGTCAACTTGCAAACCTCCAAAACAGAGTTGAGAAGTCTATCTTTGCTCAAGAAGCTATTAGCTTCCGGTATGTTTTTTAAAATATTATACTCTGCTTTGAAAACATCAATTGACTCTCTGATTATTTTGTTCCATATGGGCACAACTTGCGATCCAGAAAGCAAGTCGCCATTGAAACAATCGAATATTGCACTCAATGGATTTATACAAGCATTGATCACTAACTTCTCCATTTGACGCAATATGAATTGTTCGAAGGGTAAGTATTCGGCATTCAAAGAATTGGTGTCCAAAATCGCATTGATCACAGTTGGGAACTCGTCGTTGTCCGTAGGGGAAGCCAAACCGGCTGTAAAAGCACCCGTTTCAGCATCCATTGGATACTTCGATATGGTGATCTTCCCGCTAGCAGCATGATGTACGGTGTTGAGATCAGCTTTATAGGCTCCATGAGTGCTTATAGCTAAAAATACATTAGGTCTGTTCAATTTTGTGGGCCAGAAACGCTCTTTAAGTAGCTCTGCAGCACCCATACCATTTTGTAGAATCAAGATATTGGAATTCAGAGTTAGACATGGTACATATTTTCGTAGAGCGGCCTCTGTCTGGTATGTCTTCGTGGATAAAATTAAATTTTCGATAATCTGGGGGCTCCCATCGCTATCTCGCGGGACACTGTGTTGTGCAATATGCCTTGTCTTGGAAGTGATAATATTTTCACCCTGGGCCTTCACAACCGTGATTTCCGATCCACTTTTAGTAAATTGGTCGGTTCTAGCTGCGTTTCTCATCAACAATATCAGACCGCGCAGAGGAGATGACTTGACAAGCTCATGAGCCACAAGCGATCCCATGGACCCGGCGCCAATAGTGAAGATTTTCTGGCTTCCTCCCATTACCGGATCTTTTCGCTTCAAACAGTATCAGCCTCCTAATCTTGGGCGCTTAATTTATTCACTTTTTGAAAATTTGAAGTCACATATAAGCGAGGTTTTACAGTTCTAAATCGTGAAGCTCTGTTATTCATTATTTTGAAGTAAGCAAGGCCAAATAGTTAAACTAATATACACAAAATGCTCATAGTTGGATTAACGGGCGGTATTGCAGCAGGCAAGTCCACCGTCTCCAAGACACTCAAAGAGAAATACAAATTGACTATCGTTGATGCAGACGTAATAGCAAAGGAGGTGGTAGAACCAGGAAAGAAAGCATACGAGCAGATCGTGGCAACGTTTGGAAAAGAAATCGAAGGTCTTGTGGATCCTAATGACGCTAGCTTGAATAGGGCTCTTCTAGGAAAGGCAGTTTTCGGGAACAGAGAGAAGTTGAACAGGTTGAACAGAATAGTCCACCCGGCGGTAAGAAAGGAAATAGCGTGGCAAATTTTGAAAGCATACTTTTCATATAAAAGCGTTATAATCTTGGATGTACCATTGTTATTTGAGAGCGGTTTAAACGTCATATGCGGGCTTGTGGTAACTGTCAGTTGTAGGCGGAAGACAGCGTTGGATCGACTTCTCGCCAGAAATCCAGAACTAACTCAGGATGATGCAGAGAAGCGAATCAGCAGTCAAATGACAAACGAGGAACGCAACTACAGAGCAGACCTTGTTATTGACAATAGTGGGAACTTGGAATCATTGAAACTGGCTATAGACTCTATAGTAAAAGAGATAAAGCCAAACCCCATCTTGACGTTGTTGGATTTGTTCCCGCCATTTGGATTGTTATCAGCTTTATACACAGCTTCGCTAAGGAATTTGAGGGATAGATTCAAAGGGCCAGCACCACCTAAAAAATCCCTTTAGGAAAAGTATCTCTGTTATGCTCTCCAATATTGTGCCAAACTGTGTAATCTGTCAATCACCACCGGTAAGAAGGCGTTTACACTATCATTTATCAAGTTCTGGAAATGTATTATTGCTTCCTCTTCTGTCATATCCAAACAGAACTTCTCCTGAACCTTATCTAACGCTCTGGTTGGATCTAACTGAATATCTGGAATATTCGCATCTAGCATAAGCTGGAACAAATTCAATATCAAATTATTGTTTTTTCTCAATGTAGTGTAAGCTATGAAGCAATAACTTTTGAAAACTTTGAAATTTTCATGGCTCATTCCACCCATACCATCAATAACCTGAATTGGTAACTTCATTAGCGGTGGAAATGGCTTGGGGTCACGACCAAGAATATACCCAAAATCAGCGTGCCAAAACTTTCCGTTAGGAGAAAGTAATAAGTTATCGAGATGCCGATCACCTACGCCCAATAAGTATGTGATGACACAATATCCAGCGCACGATCGAACATAATTGTCCATCACCAATGATGAAACACCTAAGTCAGAAGAAATAGTATGCTTCGGAGGTCGTATCAACTGGTTCAGAGTTTCTGGTGATGTGTTGAGAACGCTGGAAGCTCCTGGCTCCTTGGAATGCATTTCGTTACTGTGGAGTTTCAAATAGCTCAAAATACCATTGTTTGATACAATTGTCTCGTTTTCATGATTATTTCCTCTAAGCTCGCTTATATTATTGGCACCAGAATAAACTATGCTAACTGGGTAGCTCATAGCTAACACTGAGTCTAACGTTTCATTTGGTACAAATTGGATTAAACCAGCTACAGGGCTGGTAGCTAAGATTCTGTACGGAGTCAATCTTAAGTCCAAGTTTTCATTCTTCAACAATTGATCCATTAAATTGATAATCTGAATCACCAATTGATCTTGTCGCAAGTCGTCGCCGATTTTGAACATTAAAGTGTATTTTCCGTGTTTCTCACTTTTCTTCCCAAATATTTGGGAGGAGCTAGATTGATGAGAGTTTTCGATTGTTTTGAGCGTTATTCTCAACGGAGCAAGACTCGATTTGAACACGGATGACTCCTCGGGATAGCATCCACAGACTGTTACAGAAGGATCCAATGGTAAGGGGAATGATGGGAACTTCAAGAACTCATTCGAAGAATCTGACAAAAATTCTCTTAAAAATTGTACCTTCCTAGCAGTGGCTTCATTTTTCTTGAAAGTAGATCTTAGTAACTCAACCAAACTAGTCAATTTTTTGATGAACCATATTTGTCGTTTTAAATTGTTGTAAGACTTTGTCTTATTGGATTGTGCGTACTTCTTCAAAGAGTCTATGTACTTATTCAATATCAATGAATAAACATTAGTAGACCTAGGAGCAGGATTATTCAATTGGTCTTCATTCTCAACTTTAACATACCAATAAAAATAATTGCCCAAGACCTCGCTCTTGATTGCTCTGTCAATCAAAAACTTGGCCAATGGATACTTGAGGACGTTATTGTTACCTAACTCATCAATCATCAAAAACATTTGAGAATTTTCGGTTGAGGGAAGTTGTTTATCATAAATGGAAGATTCATATCTTAACGCTTGTACTAGTTGTAGTAGGTACAACAATAACTCGTCGTTACCAGCTAACTTAAGCCTATCCACGGCAAATTTCCTCAAAAATGTGACATGCTGAAATATTTTGGCGAAACGAGACTCCTCGTCTTTTTGCTTCTGGTCCGTGTTATTTCCCTTGTTACTGGACTGCGATAACATAGCTGATGTCAAGTTGAAAGGATTAAAATAATTTCCCAATAGTTCCATAGCATCACCTATTTGTATTCTTTCAACTGACCAATAATTAGGTATTATTTCATTGAATACATGATCTAGTTCGTAGTCATTATCCCAATTGATTGACTTCAAAAATTTAGGAAGAAATGATTTAGCTGCTGCAGTTTTGTTAGCTTTGTCACTAATTGAATTATTTTTACTGAAAAAGTATCTAAATTTCCAAATTAAGTTCTTTTCCATATCATTAAGCTCGACGTTTGACGGCTTCAATAATATTTTTATCAATTCATCTCTTATCTGAGGTGATGGCTTGATTTCCTTATCTAATATTGAGTTATTATTGATGTTTCTTTCTAGTTTATGGTATTTCAATTCAATGGGGTTCAAAGGTAAAACAGTATTGTTTTGATTGTACGTTGACGAAGTCGCCTCAAAGTCTGGATCATATACTTTTCCTCTCAGAGAAGCCTTTGAAGTGGGTATTTCAATGGAATTTAAAACGTTAGTGTTAAAATTGTCGACAGACGTTTGGGTAGCAGGTACCTGACCTTGATGTTTTGACAGATAAGTTGTATCAGAATAGACAACGGGTAATTCAAAATTGGGCAATTCAACGTATAGTTGGTACAGGCCTTCTGAATCAGTATTGCAGTTATGCATTGCTTTTTCAATTTCTGGTGTCATTATCTTATCAAGCCAACCAATCCTAGGAAATTCTCCATTTTCATACCTGATAAGATCTCTCTCATTCTTTGTAGTTCCTGATAGCTCTCCAAATTCAATATGTCTTCGTGAAGCTGCTGGAGGGAAAATGGGGATTTTTTGAGATCCTTTTCTCAAAGTTGAGTTACCTATATTGAATAATGACAAGACTCCCACGCCAAACTCCTCAGGTTTCGTATCGACTATCTCATATATAACAAATTTGAGGTACGCATTGATGGATATTTGATTGTAGTTGATCGCCAATCTCAAGTAATGATTCCATTGCCGCTTATTGTTAGAGAAAGATTTGAATGGTGTCTGCGCCGGAATTGATATCAAGTTGTCATTAAAATCATAGATAAAGACCTTGACAAAAAGATCAGAATTCTTGAATATGTTCGAAAGCCTTTGAAAAACACGAGGATCTTCGTATTTTTGGGAAGGTCTAATCAATTTCACTCCATTATTATCATTACCGTTATCTTTATTAGTGGGTTCAAGATAACAAATCTTGACAACGATCGGTATACCCAAATCCTTTGAAAGTCCAAACGTAATCGGATCTGACTTTGAAGAAAATGCATCAGTAGGGGCCGTAACACTAGTCATTGTTCATTGTGTATAATTTCGAGTGCTGCACTTTGTATTCACTGCTCAAAATGAATTTTTGTATATGGTATGATAATATCCAGTCCTATCTCGTTGTCAATTTAACAATCAAAATAAAGTTAAATATAATAAAAAAAATCTAGCTAATGTACACAGAGAGTATACCCTAAGATATATTCGTGTTTATTTCTATGATATATTATAATGGAAGCAGACAGTAATGAAATTGTAAATTCATTTTCTGTTTTGACCAAACCAAACATAATGATTCTTTGATGTTTCAGAGCCATCAACATCCATGGAATCGGAATCAGCATCGTCAGAAGACAGGGACTCATCATCACTATTCGAAACCCCGCCATTTTTGTGTAGCAGATAGAATATAGTTTGTGAATTGACTTTAGGTCTGATCAGAGGCCGGGTATTTGGAGAAATAGATCCCCTAATGTTGGATTTTTTATCGTTATCTTCTTTTCCTGATTCTGCAGTTCCTTGATTATGTGGTTTTTCTTGAGCTTTGTTTGCAAAAGATAATGAGAAAAATCTCTCAGGCATAGCTTCAATCGTCTCTTCATTGTCACTCGAAAGTAATGTTTCGCCTTTCTGGTGCTTATGCTTCACTCGTCTTCCATTGTCCGATTTGTAATTTAAAGATTTTGATCTATTCATGCTTGAGTTATCTTGAGGTGCAGCCAACGGAGTGGTTGCTAAAGGATGTTTAGTCCTTGTTTCTCCACTGGCACTTGCTTTGCCGTTCTCTTCATCAAGTGAAGAATTAGACATTGAATGATTGTCGGAGCTAAACTCGTGGGACTTTACTTTTACTGCCAGTGGGAAATAGGAATCTTTGGCGTTATGAATATAAGAAACTTGTCCTGGGTTTGAAACTGACCTGCTTCTGCTTTGTAACAAAGAGAAATACTTGGGAAAATCCACATAGGAATTATCGTTCGAGCTTGTACGCCCAAGCCTTTGAGTCTGTGCTAAATTCACTTGTGAGTTGACTTTAGAATTGAGCTGGGCAACTGGAATGTTTGAAGTCGTAGCATATTTTAACTTCATAGGTTTATAGATATCATCATTATCAGCTAATTTACTTAAATCAACAACAGAGTTGTTTCTTGTGGGTTCGGAATTCGGTGATACTTCAGGACTTATAGGTTTTAATGGATGATTTGTAATATTGAATGATCTTTTGAACGAATCATCGTTCATTACTTTAAGTTTGAAGGATGTTTTGATATCGTATTGATTATCTTTCTGAGGAGACCAGCCCTTAGCAGCGGCACAAAGAAAATTTGAATTTTTCACAAATGATTTCGTGCTTTTGTTTTCACTTTTGTCAAGCTCTACCTTAAACGAAGGCCTCGGTCTATCACTAGCAGCTACTGTTAAGGTAGTGTTATTGACATTCTTCGGATCATTTTTTTTGATGAAATTTGTTTTATAGTACACAATATCTGTCTCCAAACTCAATATGCTGTCAATTGAATCGTCCTCGAGCATGTTCAAACAATCCTTCAGTAATTTCCATTGATATCTTGTGGGATCGTTTTCATCAAGATCCTCTGAAACATCGGCATCTTCGTTAAGTACCCTGACTGCTAAATTTATCAGTGCCTCCGGTATTTCATGAAAAATGGGGCGACTTATGAAATATGAGAGAAAATTGTTAACGACATACCCGTGAGTAACCACAATAACTAAATCTTTATTTTTAACGTAAGATACTTTTTCGTATGTTGCCAAGAGCTTTTTAAAATAGTTCTTGCATCGTGCTTGGTAGTCTTTGTAGCTGAGATCAGGCCCGTTAAAAGGGCCCAAAGTCACTGTCGGTCTGAAATTTGAGCAGGCGGACTTATTGGTGAGAACCTTTAAGTTAGGTGTATACAACTGGTAGGCATCATTGGAATCCACAAAGGGGGGTTTATCCTTCACCTCATCGTGAATCCAGTCACTAAGTGCGAAGTCCCCTAATAACTGGAAACGTATCTTGTAATTGTTGAATCGTTGCAGGAATTTCTCTCGCAAGTCAGTTATGAGAAGGTCTGCACTCTGGCAGCATCTAAGATACGGACTAAAATGCACGAACACGTTCTTTCTTGCACTCCCTTTAGTCTCTGTGAATGCTTTCGTATTTTGGCATATGTCTTCTGCCACTTGTTCAATCTGGCTCAATGCTTTGGTCGAAAGTGATGGATCATAATCATGATAATCTTCGAAAAGTGGCTTGGCGTCGGGATCCTCCAAAAGGGCTTCGTTGATCCTCTGCCCGTGTCGTAAGAAGTAGAGCTCAGTCATCTTCGTCTCTACTCTTGCTACTTCCTATGTACTTGATTTTAGCCCTGGTTTTCCATGAAGTTTGGTAGTCTAACAGTTTAAAGAAGCAAGTCGATTACATTGAAATTGTAATCTTTGTGTACCGGATTATTATGACGTTGAAAATTTTGGTCTATTGTTTTCCTATGACATAATGTACAGAGATACCACGTCGTATATTTAATGGGCGTTTATGAGTTTGGTAGGCGACGGAAATGTTATATTTGAGTTGAGTGACGGGCATAGACCTGACTCTGGGAACAGCGTGCATTCACAAGTTGACACATCCTCTTCCTCGATGGTAGATGAAGCGTCAAACAACGGTAACCTGGATGGAGGTTTATTATCAGCCATGATGGGGACATTGCCTGTTCTAGCAGCTCTTCCAGGTCTTTTAATGAGTTACAAAGTTGCGTGCACCTCTATGGGTGATGATGGTTCAAGTGTTGTAATCAAACGCGGTATGGTTCTGGTGTTGTTCGCGGGTTGCTTTCTTTTGGTGGTGAAGGGTACTGCTCGTATGGGAATGGTGGCAACTTCTAGGGAGGGATCTTCATTGGAAACTTTATTGCTGCTTCTATCTCTTTCAATGGTGTATGGTGCTATCAATATGTTGTCGATCAACCGTTTGTGCGTTCTCTACTTGGGTCTCTATATGAACAAATTCAACCCGTACACCATTGCAGGATTTTTGATAGATCTGTTTTTCCATCCTGATCAACGGATTTTGAATACCGTCATAGGGTATGTTTTAGTAGTGGTCTCGTTTGGTATTTTGTCTAGACAATCTTTGTACACGCTTCTGGATTTCAAGTTACCGATCATTATTGGAGGTATCTCCGTGCCAACAATTTACGTTATTTTCTACGGGAATGTTGTCAGTCTCACAATATTTGGATGCAACTTGTTTGCATCAGGAGTTTTACTTCTTTCTCTTCAAGATAGCAGATTGAAAATATCGCATATAAATCCATTTATTATTTCAATTTTGTCTTCCACTTTTGAATATGTTGTCTTTTCAGCAGAGTTTGGGCTTGTTTCGATCGCAGATATATTGTTGCCGTTGATGATAAAGGTGGACAAATCCGCTCCCGTGCAAATAAACCTGAAAATCACTCCTGCTGCAAACAATTCCAGGTCGCTTCTCAAAGAGCTATTGAAACACTCCGACACTAGAGCGATCTTCAACTTTTTATTACTTAACACTACATTCATGTTTGTGCAGCTTCTTTACTCCTTTAGATCTAAGTCATTAGGACTTTTGTCTGACTCTTTGCACATGGCATTGGATTGTGCCTCTTTGGCTTTAGGTCTTGTTGCTGGCGTTCTTTCCAAAAATGAAATTGATCCCAATGGTAAGTTCCCTTTCGGATTAAAGAATTTTGAGATATTGGCTGGGTTTACCAATGGGACTTTGTTGACTGGGATAAGTGGGAGCATTGTGTTCGAAGCAGTGGGGAGACTTTACAGTCCAGTCGCATTACAAAGAACAAACGAGTTGTTTATTGTCTCTGTATTGGGTCTCTTGGTGAACTTAGTTGGTATATTTGCATTTAATCATGGACATGACCATGGCCACTCACATGGACATTCACATGGACATTCTCATGGATGCCCTAGTGCACATTCACCATCTTCTACCACAAGCAGTTCTAACGATCACTCTGACACTCACTCTCTTGATCATTCCCATGATCACTCTCATGATCACTCCCAAGACAACAGCATCGGACACAGTCATAATCACACCCATGACCATAACCATAACCATGACCATAACCATGACCACACCCACGACCACATCCATGACCTCTCGCATGACCACTCGCATCATTCTCATGGTCACGATGGAATGAATGATAACATGAAGGGAATTTTTTTACATATTTTAGCTGATACATTGGGATCGGTTGGAGTAGTGATCTCAACTTTATTGACGACCACTTTCAAATGGCATGGCTTTGACCCTATTGCATCAATCATCATAGCTGTTTTGATATTCTTTTCAGCAATTCCACTAATAAAGTCTACATCTTCTAGTTTGTTGTTAAAGCTTAGTCATGACAAGGAGAAAAAGGTTAGATCGGCTTTGAAGCTGGTGCTAGAGATTCAAGGAGTGAAATCATTCACCACCCCGAGATTCTGGCCCAGCTCCTCCGATTCATTGACTGGCTACATTCATATCCAAGTTTATCGGGGAGAAAGTACCACAGCTTTGAAAAAACAATGTGAAAGAGTGTTCCAAAACGAATCCATGAATGTCATGATTCAAATAGAAAACGACTTTGAGACGTGCTGGTGTCGCTACAGTGATCAATCGTCCAAAAGATAACATATAGTATAGAAATAAGAGCAGGCTTCATTGATCATTATCATTTAGTAGAATTGAAAAGTTTAATATTTGTAATATTGCGTGTCCCTGTGCGAACTCATCTCAAATTTATACTTTCTAAGCATAGTCAAATACTATATTTGTAACCCTACCTATATAATGTCAAGGGTTGGAGTATTAGCGTTGGGTCCGGCAGGAGCTGGGAAATCCACCTTTTGTAATGCCATAATCTATCATATGCAATCTATCGGTCGTAGGGCCCACATAGTAAACTTGGATCCGGCTGCTGAGCCTACCGAATTCGAATTCACCATAGATATAAGGGACTTGATTTCTCTACAGGATGTCATGGAAGAAACTGATCTAGGACCCAATGGTGGTCTCATGTACTGCTTTGAGTTTTTGATGAACAATTTAGATTGGTTGGACGAGGAAATTGGGGAATTCAATGACGAATATTTGATATTTGACTGTCCAGGTCAAATAGAACTATACACACATGTGCCGGTACTTCCTGCTATTGTGAAACATCTACAGGGTAGTTTAAACTTTAATCTTTGTGCTACGTATCTCTTGGAGGCTCCGTTCGTCGTGGATACTTCCAAGTTCTTTTCAGGTGCCTTGAGTGCTATGAGTGCCATGATTTTACTCGAGTTGCCACATATAAATATATTATCGAAGATAGATCTCATAAAGGATGAAGTCAGCAAGAAGCAGTTGAAAAGATTTTTGAATCCTGATCCATTGGTTTTGAATAAAGAAGACAAATTCAATCCCAGGTTTGCAAGACTCAATAAATTGATTGCGAATTTGGTGGATGATTTTGGTATGGTGCAGTTTTTACCACTCGATAGCTCCAAGGATAGCGATTCAGTTTCTACCATCATAAGTTATATTGACGACGTTACTCAATGGAGTGAAAGCCAGGAACCAAAGGAGCCTAATGACGAAATAGAAATTGACGATTTGTGATCGCTCGCCAATAATTCCAATGAAAAGATGAACTTCCCAAAGCTTATGACAGCCATTCAGCTTATTTTTAGGGAGCACTCAGGACCATGAGACTTTTATGTGCGTAAAAGAAAAGGCGCTTATCAATATTACATTTATAGAACCATGTATACTAAAAATTCTCCATCACCTTCAATCTACGGTCTTTAAGCTTTATTTTTCTCTGCAGTATACGTCGCAGACTGTATTTCTACTACTGTATCCACCCAAACTTCAATATAACTAAATCTGGCCTGGTATCTAGTGTAAAGATAATCCCTGTATATAATTTCAATAGAAATGAAAAATTGACTTTTCATCAACAAATTGAGTTTAGCTTGAAACAGCACCAAGTAATCAAACATGGTTCAAATCAACGAAGTGAAGGATACTCCCTCTAAGGAGAGTAGAACTGCAGCTCACACTCATATAAAGGGTTTGGGTTTGGATGAACATGGATTGGCAAAAAAGGTCGAAGGAGGCTTTGTAGGACAGACCGATGCGAGAGAGGCGTGTGGTATTATAGTTGACTTAATCAAGGCAAAGAAAATGTCGGGTAAAGCTATATTACTTGCAGGTGGACCAGGAACTGGTAAAACCGCTCTTGCGTTGGCAATTTCACAAGAATTGGGACCCAAAGTTCCGTTCTGCCCTATTGTTGGCTCGGACCTTTTCTCAGCAGAAGTAAAGAAAACAGCAGCTTTGATGGAAAATTTCAGAAGGGCAATTGGACTTAGAATCAAAGAAACCAAAGAAGTATATGAAGGAGAGGTTATAGACTTGACCCCAGAAGAAGCCGAAAACCCTCTAGGTGGTTACGGTAAAACCATCAGTCACGTTGTTGTAGGCTTAAAGACGGCTAAGGGTACCAAGAGTTTAAGATTGGATCCAAGCATCTACGAGAGCATCCAAAAAGAGAGAGTTACGATTGGTGACGTCATATATATTGAGTCAAATACTGGTTCAGTCAAGAGAGTGGGTAGATCTGATGCATACGCCACGGAGTTTGATCTTGAAGCCGAAGAGTATGTTCCATTGCCAAAAGGCGAAGTTCATAAAAAGAAGGAAATAGTGCAAGACGTCACATTGCATGATTTGGATGTGGCCAATGCAAGACCTCAAGGTGGTCAGGATGTGCTTTCAATGATGGGTCAGTTGTTGAAGCCTAAGAAAACTGAAATTACAGAAAAATTGAGAACAGAAGTTAACAAAGTTGTCTCTAAATATATCGATCAAGGAGTCGCTGAGTTAATTCCAGGTGTCTTGTTCATAGATGAGGTCCACATGCTCGATATAGAGATCTTCACTTATTTGAGTATAGCTTTAGAAAGTAATATCGCCCCAATCGTTGTTTTGGCCTCAAACAGGGGTTTGACTACGGTCAGAGGAAGCGGCGATGACAAGAAATCACCTCATGGGTTACCTCCCGATTTGATCGATAGATTACTCATAGTCAAGACCACGCCATATAACCAAGATGAAATCAAAACGATCATTTCGAAGAGAGCTACATTAGAAGGAGTTCCAATCACATCTGATGCATTAGATAAGTTATCTGCTCATGGAGCAAACAGCTCGCTTCGTTATGCATTACAGCTCCTTGCACCTTCCGCAATTTTAAGCCAAACCGCTGGAAGAAGCGAGATAACTCTCGAAGATGTTGACGAAAGTGAGCTTTTGTTTTTGGATTCAAGACGTTCCATAAAAGTAGTGGAAGAAAACAAGAACTATCTTTAGATTTCCAATTTATATCAAATTTACGATTTATAGCTTGTTCTGTATGTATTAATTATATCTAGATAATAACCTCAAAACAACGAAACGATCCTGAATTTTGAGATGCAAAGGGGATAGCTCAAGTTTTTCCCAAGCCAGCACATTCCTCTAAAAATTCACTGGCTGTCAAAATATTTGTGCTACCGTATATTACCTTTTTAGTTGGATTATTGTGTTGAGTTGACCATTCTTGTAAGTTTTGATACTCAATATAGTTACCACCACCAATCACAAAGACAGATGCTTCCTGGTAAAATTGTCTTTTAGGTGGCTTTGAGTGGCCTCCTCTGGATTTTGGATCGAGGTAAAGGTATTCATCTGTTAACTGTACTGAGTTACTCGATGCATTTGTAGAGTCCATAATAGCTTCTGTTATATTAGTGACGGGTAGTTGCTTTTTGTCAGGAATAAAGTTTTTGATTTTAGAAGCAAATGAGGACAATCCCTCAGAAATCTTTCCTTCGGTTAAACCATACAATTTTGACGACAACCCACTCAAGAGAGCGGAAGCATTTCCATTTGAATTAGAGCTGGAAAGCGTACTCAGCGTCTTTGAAACATCTGTCGTCGAGAGAGTGGTCAATTTGGTATGTTCCTTGTACTTCAAAATGAACTTCAAAGCACTCAAATCTATACCTGGATAAGTATCCAGAAATAACTTTTCCACCTTTTTGATAAAATCTTTGGGAAAGTCAACAATTAAGTTCAATATTAAAAATGTTCTTAGCTTGTCAATCGAATTGTCTCTCTTCGACTCCGTTGTGAAAACGTCAAGAAACTCCTGTTGCACCTTAGGATCACTCGCATTTTGTTCAATTTCAAAAAATCTGTCTAGGTTCTTTGCCTGCAACTCATTGATCAATGACGCTAAAATCTCCATATGCATATCCAATGTTGCCTTCCTCGCCGTTAACAAAGGCAATGCTTCGACAGCTTGTTGGATATGTGCAGTGTCGTTTCCGGCATTAGGGTCAATGTCATTAAGAGATGATATGCCTGTTTTATTGGTCAAACTTTGAGCGTCTTGTTTATATGAATTCAATTCCATGTCTGCGTTTTCCACTGCATCTGGAAATGGTAATTGAGAATATTTATTCCAGAAGAAGTCTTTCGGATCAATATCGTAGTTTTTGGCAACAGGGTTTGCATTAGTCTCACCATACTTTTGAATCTTGATGGTGTTTCTCTTTAAAGTAAAAACATCGCCAACCATACATTGATATATCCATGAATGTGCGAACATAGAAGCCAAATCCACGTTCCTATCCAAAATTATTAGCACAGGTCTTTGGTTGAGTGTCTGGTTATTCAAATTTTTAGAGTTACTCAAGTAATCTCTCAATTTCAAATCTAATTGGGTAGCAACAAATTCTGCAGATCCCCCCTGAGGGCATCTAATAATTGGTATTTCTCCAGAGGATATGATTAGAGAGAGAAGCCCGTCTGCTATTTTATCAGCAGTTTCATGTATTTGATCTTCATTTGTATCCGGGCTGTTGAACTTCGTGAAGATGTTTGATAAATCTAAAGAGAACAAGTTTGGTTCTGTCACAATGTAATCCAAGTATTGATCAAACACCTGCGCTATCTTGGACGACTTTTCTGAAAGTGATACCTTCTTGGCAAACTCCTCCAATATTTCCCTATTGATCGAAGAAGTGAAATTGATGTAAAATGTATCGTACTTATCTTCATTCAAATCGTCGATTATTAGCAAGATATTTTCAATTGTGGGCTCTACGAAATAGATAGCGGGTACATCTGGTAATGGAGATCTTCTCGCCTTTATCAAGGAATGATACGTGATTCCACACTTGATCAATCCGTTGACTCTCAAGACGGATGATAAGATTGCTTGTGATTTAGTGTCTAATATAAGCGCCTTCCAAATAATTTCTTCATTCTTAGTTGCCAACGTAAGATCTGCGGACCCATCCTTGTTTAAATGAAGCATTCGCTCAAGCGTGGCAATCTGCCTGTCCCTCAAGCTCGTTTCATCTACCAACGACATGTTTTTGCTCTATGATACGTTACTCTTTAGGCTTATACGTGTTTTTAATCGAGTCGATATATTTACAGACAATCAGAAACTAGATTACCTAATTGAGAAAAAACTGAGGCTTCAGAAAATTACTTTAATACAATATATAGGTAAGTTTTTAAGATTGGTATTAACAGACTATGTATCTACATCATTCCTGGCATGCCTCCTGGCATTCCTGGCATTCCACCTGGTCCTCCTGGTCCTCCAGCGCCTCCTTCTTTTAAGGATGAGCGACCGGCTTTCAAGAGCTCGTCACAGAGTAACAAGTTTGAAGCAATACCAGTAGCAGCAGAAATTGCATTTCTTAATACCCTGAAAGAGTCCCATATACCTTCCACTGTTGGATCCATAGGTTCTCCAGACCTCAAGTCGATACCAACGACTCTATCTTCAGCAATCTCATCTTGACAGTTGGAAATAGTTTCTAATGAGTCCAATCCAGCGTTGGTAGCTAACGTCTTCGGTACAATTAACAATGCTTCAGCGAATGCCTTGACACCGGCCGTATTTCTTCCTCTGAGTTTCTTGATGTTTGAGGTCAACAAATGATTATTGCTGCTTAACCAAAATGCACCAGCTCCTGGCAAGATTGACTGGTCTTTGATCACATTGGCTACAGCCCGCAAACCATCTCTGATTGCATCCTTAGCTTGCTGTACAGAATGATTGTTAGAACCTTTAATCAAGATTGAAACTGACTTCGGGTCTTTAGTTTCAGTTATATAAGTAAATTTGTCTTCACCAATGGTATTTTCGTAAACTAATCCGGAATATCCTAACACTTCAGGGGTTAAATCGTCGACTGAATTTTGACCTTCCCCACCAGTTATTAATTGTAATCTCTCCATATTTCTTCTCTTCGCTCTTCTCAATGCCAAAATGCCATTTTTAGCTAACACATCCAAAGACATTGGATCAATTCCCTTCTGATTGATGATAACAAATCCCTTATTGGAGTTCAATTCGCATACTTCATTTTTCAATTCAATGATTTTCTTTAATTTTTCATCTACAAATCTTCTTTCTGATGCAACTAATTGTTCTCTTTGTTCAGCACTGGAGTAAAAAAATCCGGAATTGACTTCTGTCTTCTCGTATTCCAAAGAAACATTCAATATAAGAACGTAAGCATTTTCTACTCTTCTTGGCATATCTGGGTGTCTAGCTCCATGGTCCAAAACTAAACCCTTCACCAACTCGGTCTCCTTGACGCTTCCTAATTGCATAGTCATAATCTCGATCATGTGTAAATCCAAATTTCTATCATCTGCACCCTTGACGCTCAATACAGCATCAGTGACTATGGGGGTCAAGATCTCCGTTAATTCGTGGTCAACTTTCGTAACTAATGATGACCTAGCTACTTGCAAGAGAAATTCTCTATCCATGGATTCTGGTACAGTTTTGAAACTGTTCAAATACTCAAGGGTCTCATCCCTAGCAACATCAAATCCATCAACAACTAGTGTAGGGTGTATTCCCTCGCTGATGAACCTCTCTGCTTGTTTCAACAACTCACCGACGAGTAAAATAACTGTCGTAGTTCCATCCCCTGCAATTTCATCCTGTGCAGTTGCAGCTCTGGCAATCATCACCGCAGTTGGATGTTGTATTTGCATCTCTGTCAATAAGACTTTACCATCTTTGGTGAGTTTCAAAGAACCTGCACCATCAACTAACAATTTCAAGGTACCCTTGGGACCCAAGTTGGAAGATAACACTTGTTGCAAACCTTGAGCTGCAGATATGTTAACTTGAAGAGCCTGTGCTCGCCTCAATGATTCCGCCTTTGGGTTAAGAAGTTGAACTGAAGAGGACATGATTCTTACTATTCTATAAGCTAAAGGGTATCTTCTTGATTCAAATAGAATGTTTGTTGAGCGAAAAAATTGAATGGCGTTTGATATAAATTATGTGCAGTCACTTGGATAAATATCAAGAGACGAGTCTTGATTTCTTTTACCTTCGATGAAACACGCTAACAAACAACTCTTAACTGCCTCGGTGTCTCACAGAGCTTTAACTTCTCGATTCAACCGCTTTCTTCTCTTGGGCATGATTCGAAGCTTTTTCAAAGAGTTTATTATAGTTTTACTTTTTTTTTGCAATAAACAGCATAAAGAGTAATATTCCTGCAATTAGCGAATACCTAGATTTGAAAGCTTCAACTAGACTGAGCTTCTGATACTTTCGATAGCTGAAGTACGTTCTGTTACGAGAATACTTGGTAGTGGTTCTGTCAATCGACTATTTTCAGTTCTACATCACCAGGTAAAGAAGACGTAATCGATTGCCAAATTAAAGAAGGAAATTACATGTAGCATGCATGCCCGACAGGAATATGCATTCTGATTAGATCAACAAATTTTCCTTTCGATCTATACACTAGCGTTGCTAAAGCAGGCTCAATAGTATATATATTCGGAGAACTGGTTTCTCAACCTCGTTTCTGGATAAACCTAGCATTACTTTTAGTTAAAAATACCGTTCAATTTACTATGGAGCCATATCAGCTGGTCATATTCGAACCAGCAAGAGAAGACCTCAATGAGCTCAATACTGAGAGGGAAACGTTAATAAAGTTGTGCAGGGATCTCAACTCTTATTCCAAGAAGTTTATATTTGCATGCCACAGGATCAATAATGAGGTCATCGACGACGAGCTTTTTGAACAGTTGAAGGTAATTTTGATTGTCATCAGTGAAAAACTACTGCTAATATATCATGGGTACAATCTGCACGACAGGTTGCCGGATCTACAATCTGTGATATCAGGTTCCTTGGAAGAAATGATAGAGGCATTTACTTTCATCTATTTCATCAAAAACGACCTGCTTTTAACCTACGACCTGCTAATTTATATTATGAATACAATAGTTGTTTACCACGGCCAATCGGACGATGAGTTAGTTGAAAACGTGATGTCTTTGCTTATTCATGATAAACCGAAAAGTGAATGCAGCGAGCGTTGTTCAATCAACTTTGTATCTCTGGGGGATTACTTTATGGGGATTATGGATTTGACGGGCGAACTTATGAGATATGCGATCACCAACTTGATGGACGGAAGCAAAGTGAGTAAGAAGACCATTTCATGCCTTTCATTAATGAAAGGCATTCTTACTCAATCGAATGAACTCTTAGATTTCTTTCCAAGACTCTCTATTTTTAGAGGACACTTTTCTTTTGACCAAAAATCAGCAATAGAAAAGAAATTTCAAGTGTTAAAGCAATCCGTTGCTAAGGTTGAAGCCCTAGTGTGCGATGTATGCATAAGGGGAAGAGAGGTAGGCATTGCCCTCAACACCATAGCGTAATTACCATAACCCATATATTATTCTATTACGTATCTATATCCTTTCAATAGCACCTCCAGGGGAGTTCTCGAGTCTAGATGAAAGAACTTCACAGCCATCTTCTGTCACTAAAAGCATATGTTCGAATTGAGCCGATAATTTACCATCTGCTGTTGCAACTGTCCAGTTATCTGGCCAAACAAGGTCTTTATATGTCCCAAGACAAAGCATGGGCTCGATTGTGAAAACCATTCCCGGCTTTGCAACTCCAACAGCCTTGTTCTTAGCATAATGTGGAATGTCAGGAGGAGAATGGAAAAAGAGACCTGTTCCATGCCCACAGTATGTCCTGATGACTGAACAATTATTCTTTGTGGCATGGGATTCGATGATTTCTCCTAAATTACGGAAAATCAATCCTGGCTTTACTGCTTTGATAGCTAAATCCAAACTCTCTCTCGTGGTCTCGACTAACCTGACAATATCAGCATCACACTTAGCTTTGTCACCAACGTAATAGGTTTCGTTAAGATCCGCATGAAAGCCTAGATAGTAGATACTGATATCTAAATTAACAATATCGCCATCTTCAAGCTTTCTTTTATCGGGAATTCCATGACAAACTATCTCGTTCACCGACGTACAAAATGACTTAGGAAAATTGTAATAATTCAAAGGTGAAGGGTATGCATTCCTTTTGATGCACTCTTGATGCACAATAGCATCAAGCTCATCAGTCGTTACACCTGGCTTTACATGACTCGCAGCGATATCTAGTATTTCTCTCCCCAACCTACCGACTTTTCTCACTTTCTCTTGTTCTTTAGGTGTTAAGACGGCTATTTTACCTGAACGGTAATTCTTTATTTCACTATTTGGTCTACCTTCTTTAGCGTAGTCAGGTAACTTGATGTGCTTAGGAATTGGCCTTCTCGGCGAAAGTGGGTAACTGGGCCTCAAGTTTCCAGTATATTCGTAGTCAGGGAAGGGATCGAAAGGATCTTCGGAACCCTCATTTTTATGTATAGACTTGTGAATACTCCAGCTTGATTTGAAACAATTTTTATCGCAGAAAACGCTACTGATACCTTGTTTGAGACAAACAGGGCATTTTAAGAGAGAGTCTGTTTCCTTTCCACATTTGGCAGATGCACATATAGTAGCCATTGTTGTCTTAAGGAAATTACTAAGTAGAATTGAAACCATGTACAAAAAACTTTTCAGTAAATCTGAGTCGTGCATATTTCGAAAGTTACTCGAAATCTATACACTCATATATAAGTTCTCCGTGGCAAGGCTATTCTGCAAGTAGTTGTCTCTTACGTGCGACAGAATGTCGATCAGTTGTTTTGACTGATTCCCAAGTTTTCAGGGCCAAAACTCAAAGGTAGTAAATCTTGTAAATACACTTTTTGAAAGCTGGAACCATCTTTACTGAACATGAATACAGGAACTTCCAAGCTGAATTCTCTGATGAACTGTCTGCAGATACCACAGGGGGTGATGATATCATCTGAATCAGACGAGATTGCAATTGCTTTAAATTGTTTGTGGCCTTCCATCTACCGAAGTTAGTTTGATGCTAAATTTCAAAGTTTTCACTCAGATAGCGTTTCTCAATGGTATATCTTTCTATTATACTTACAATTGACCTTGTTATAGCTGATCTCTCTGCGCAAATTCCGGCACCATACGATGCATTTTCAACGTTAGCACCCGAAATGAACTTTCCCGTCGATGTGATCAATGTACAACCAACCCTGCAATATTAGTATAAACAGACTTATTTATCGATAAAGTCTGTCATCGTGTCAACGAGACCCTCACAATTTCTCTTAAAATGAAATCACTTACCTGAATTTTGAATATGGAGAATAAGAAAAATCTCTTGCTGCTACGTTAGTTACTGAATCGGTGGATGATTTTCCCAAAGAAACAAAAACTTACCTTCCAAGCACGTTTTTCTCAAAATTGTGAACTCATCATCAGACAACTCATCATGGTCTTTATGAATGAATGGAAAACCCATAGCTTCGCTGTCTTTCAGTTCAAGTATTCATATCGCAATGGCAGCCAAATTGGATACCAGTTATTGAGATTGATATTTGATGATGTGCAGGAAACAATTTGTCAAACCATTGAAATTGAGTGGCAAAGCATAGAGCGACTGTTATAGAGTGTTCACTTTATTGATAAAACTTAATAGGCGGCAATTGGTTGACGGGTATCATCAATACAGCTTGAACTATACCACAAGATTGGAAGCTGTGTGAAATTTATCAGTTATAATAGCACATATAGTACGTTGAAAATAAAAAATGTCAACTTTGGAAGAACTAGAGAATCAAGAAGACTTGATAGACCAAGAGATATTGAGCTCAGCTACATCTGATATAATCAATAGAACAAAGCTATTAGATAATGATATTCGCGTGATGAAGTCAGAGTCACAGAGATTGACACACGAGAAAACCGTGATGCTTGAGAAGATCAAAGACAACCAAGAGAAAATCAATAACAACAAGCAATTGCCTTACTTAGTTGGAAATGTGGTAGAGCTTTTGAATCTTGATGCAGAAAAGGAGGCATCCGAACAAGGTGCAAATGTGGACATAGATGCTGCAAGATCTGGAAAATCTGCTGTTATTAAGACTTCAACTAGACAAACTATTTTTTTGCCCTTGATTGGCTTGGTTGATCCAGCGACTCTCAAGCCCAATGACCTCATTGGGGTTAACAAGGATTCATACTTGATATTAGACACTCTTCCGTCTGAGTATGATTCAAGGGTCAAAGCCATGGAAGTTGACGAAAAGCCAACTGAAGACTATTCAGATATTGGAGGTTTGGACAAACAAATCGAAGAACTTATTGAAGCAGTTGTCTTGCCAATGATGCAAGCTGAGAAGTTCACAAATCTTGGAATCAAGCCTCCCAAAGGTGCTTTGATGTATGGTCCTCCAGGTACCGGTAAAACGTTATTAGCTAGGGCATGCGCAGCTAGATCCGGTGCCACTTTTTTGAAATTAGCTGCTCCACAGTTAGTTCAGATGTTCATTGGTGACGGTGCTAAATTAGTGAGAGATGCATTTGCGTTAGCCAAAGAAAAGGCGCCAACGATTATTTTTATTGATGAATTAGATGCGATTGGAACAAGAAGATTTGACTCCGACAAAAGTGGAGATAGAGAAGTGCAAAGAACAATGTTGGAATTATTGAATCAGTTGGACGGGTTCGGGTCTGACGACAGAGTAAAAGTATTGGCTGCAACCAATAGAGTCGATACTTTGGATCCTGCCTTATTAAGATCGGGCAGATTGGACAGAAAAATAGAATTTCCCTTACCATCTGAAGAAGCAAGAGAGTCTGTGTTGAAAATCCATGCCAGAAAGTTAAACTGTGACAACAATTCTGTCAACTGGAGAGAATTGGCAAGATCGACAGACGAATTCAATGGTGCACAACTTAAAGCCGTCACCGTGGAAGCAGGTATGATCGCGTTGAGAAACGGAAAATCTAGTATAAAGCATGAAGATTTCGTAGAAGCTATCAGCGAAGTGCAGGCAAGGAAATCAAAGTCCATAAACTTTTATGTCTAAAGAATACATAGAAATTATCATATAACATCATTACTATTATTTTATTGTATAAATGTACATTATTTAGCAACATACTACCACCACTCCGATGAACAGTCCAGTAGGGATTTCTGCCTTATGCAGCAAAGAACTATGCCATTCACATGGGACTGGACTACTATGGGGCTTTCCACTCTAGACTCAAGCGGTTTTCTGTGCCTTTTTTAATTCGTCTTTCAACCTCCGTGTGAATTCGTCCTGATTGTCATCGTCATCCCAGCTTTCTTCCCATAAGTTTTCGGGCGCAGATTGAGAGTTGGGCACGTTTGTCCATTTAGTGTCTTCTGGGAAATCTTCGAACTCATCGTCTTCTTCTAGCGTCTTGATCACCTTGTTTTCGGCATCTATGTTTCCGGTTTCCTCTGAGGATACTTTCTGTGACATTGTTGTTTTTGATGTTTTGAATGTTGAATATGATGAATTAGTTCTTTTTGGTGTTTAAGATTTGGTGGCGGTTTTGATGTCAATTACGATAAAATCGATATAGACACAAAATCGAGACTCATACTAAAAAGATTTTTTGGTGATGGAAATTTACCATTTAGATCAGAGACTTCCGTAAAATCGAAAGTAGTAGGGGAACCAACAGGTTGAAACGTAAGGAGCGAACTGATGAAGGAGGTTCTTATTGATATCGTACCCAAATGTATCAAGGGATTGGAATTTGGTGCCCTTTCGGCCAAGGAGATCGTGGCTCAGTCAGAAGTAGAGGTGCAAACCAGGGATCTCTATGATTTAGAAAAAGGAAGGAAACCGAAGGAATTTGGTGCCTTGGATCCTCATATGGGGATAAGTTCCAATAGTAATGTATGTAACACTTGCCGTGGTAATTTAGCAAGTTGTCATGGTCATTTTGGTCACATTAAGCTCGCCCTTCCAGTGTTCCATGTGGGATACTTCAAAGCAATCATCCAGGTACTCCAAAGCATTTGCAAGAGCTGTGGCTCTGTTTTGTTGGATGAGCAAGCTAAGCAGCAGTTTCTAAGCGAACTCAGAAGACCTCATATAGATAACGTGAAAAGAATGAGGATCTTGAAAAGATTGGTAGATCAATGCAAAAAACAAAGAAGGTGTTTGAAGTGCAACCATATCAATGGTGTAGTGAAGAAGGCTGCGAGCGGAGCGAGTCCGGCTGCATTGAAGATAGTCCACGATACCTTCAGATGGGTAGGGAAGAAGACTGTCCCGGAGAAGGAGTTTTGGGACTCCGAATTTGATCAAGTTTTCGAGAGAAACCCCGAATTGGAAAAGTTTGTAAAGCGAGTACATGATGATTTGAATCCATTGAAAGTGCTTTACCTATTCAAGCAAATCACTCCATCTGATTGTGAATTATTAGGCATTGATCCAGCTAAGGGTGGCCGTCCTGAAAACTACATCTGGAGATATCTTCCCGCACCTCCAGTATGTATAAGACCTTCCGTGATGATGGATGCCCAATCAAATGAAGACGACATCACTGTGAAGTTGACGGAGATTGTCTGGACCTCGTCATTAATCAAAGTGGGGATAGAAAAAGGTGTCACCATTAATAACTTGATGGAGCAATGGGATTATTTGCAATTGTCCGTAGCCATGTATATTAACTCAGATGCTGCTAACCCGGCACTTCTTCCATCTTCTGGAGGTGGGTCCAAATCAAGCAAGCCTATCAGGGGATTTTGCCAAAGATTGAAGGGCAAACAAGGTCGTTTCAGAGGTAATTTGTCCGGTAAGAGAGTTGATTTCTCGGGAAGAACTGTTATATCTCCAGATCCAAATTTGAAAATAGACGAAGTGGCAGTCCCCGAAAGAGTTGCCAAGATATTGACATATCCCGAGAGATGTACAAGATATAATAGACAAAAGTTACAAAAGTTAATTTTGAATGGCCCAGATATATATCCTGGTGCAAATTACCTCATGAAGCAAAACGAAGAAGCTAAAAGAAACTTAAGGTTTGGTGACAAAGTTAGATTGGCCAAAAATTTGCGTATTGGAGATGTTGTTGAGCGTCACCTTGAAGACTTTGATATAGTACTTTTTAATAGACAACCTTCGTTGCATAGGTTGTCTATTTTATCACATTATGCCAGAATAAAGCCATGGAGAACTTTCAGATTGAACGAATGTGTTTGTACTCCTTATAATGCGGACTTTGATGGAGATGAAATGAACCTACATGTACCCCAAACTGAAGAAGCCAGGGCCGAAGCGATTAATTTGATGGGGGTTAAAAACAATCTTTTAACTCCCAAGTCCGGAGAGCCTATAATCGCAGCTACCCAAGATTTCTTGACCGGGTCATTTCTTATCTCCCACAAGGATACATTCTTTGATAGAGCTGGATTATCTCAGTTATTGTGTATGATGTCTGATGCAAATGATCATTTCGACATACCACCCCCTGCAATTTTCAAGCCAGTAACGCTTTGGACAGGTAAGCAAGTTTTCTCCCTTTTGATCAAACCTAATAAAAAGTCCAATGTCATTATAAACTTGGATGCAAAAAACAAAATCTTCATACCACCAAAACCAGGCTATGCAAATGAATTGTCCCCAAATGATGGATTTGTTATCATCAGGGGGTCAAAAATCTTAAGTGGTAGTATGGATAAGTCTGTTCTCGGAGACGGTAAGAAAAGTTCCATTTTCTACACAATTTTGAGAGATTACGGACCTGATGCTGCTGCCAATGCTATGAACAGAATGGCCAAGCTATGTGCCAGATATTTGGGTGACAGAGGCTTCTCAATTGGTATTGGTGATGTGACACCAGGAGAAGAGTTGAGAAAGAAAAAGGAGCTCATGGTGGAACAAGCTTATTTGAAGTGTGACGAGTTGATTGATCTTTACAACCAAGGTAAGTTAGAAACCCAGGCGGGCTGTAATGAAGAGGAAACATTGGAGGCAAAGATTGGAGGGTTATTGTCAAAAGTTAGAGAAGAAGTTGGAGAAGTCTGCATCAAAGAATTAGATAACTTAAATGCTCCACTATTAATGGCGACCTCCGGTGGAAAGGGTTCAACATTAAACGTATCCCAGATGGTTGCGTTAGTCGGACAACAGATCATATCGGGTAATCGTGTGCCAGATGGATTCCAAGATAGATCCTTGCCACACTTTACGAAAAACTCCAAGACACCACAATCCAAAGGTTTCGTCAGAAATTCTTTTTTCAGTGGATTATCGCCTACTGAATTCTTATATCATGCAATTTCTGGAAGGGAGGGTTTAGTGGATACCGCAGTGAAAACAGCAGAAACCGGATATATGTCGAGAAGGTTAATGAAGTCTTTAGAGGACTTGTCAGCTCAATACGATAAAACTGTTCGTAATTCTTCAAATGGAATTGTCCAATTCACTTATGGTGGAGATGGCTTAGATCCATATGATATGGAAGGGGATGCAAAACCTGTTAATTTTAATCATCAATGGGATCACGTCGAAAATATCACCTTCAATATCGAAGAACGTGGATTACTACCATACGAGATTATGGAAATAATTGATTCTGTTTTGTCACCACTTGAAGAAAGATTAATCAGATACGATAACACAGGAAAGATTTTGGCAGAAGATAAGACTTCTGAAATTGCTTACATAGATCAAAATGATTCTGAAAGAGAATTCTATGCATCGGTAAGAGAATACGTTCTTCAGAAGGCAGAAAAGTTGGCCAGGTTTAGGGAGAAATTGAATCTTAGGGCCTATTTCGCCAAACCAAACACAGATGACATAATTGCAGAAGAAGAAGAGACCCTGGTGAATACAGTGAATCAAATATTCAAGATTTCTGAAAGTGCAGTGAGAGCATTCTTGAATCAGTGTATTTATAAATATGACAAAGCAAAAGTCGAACCAGGAACTGCGGTTGGTGCCATTGGCGCACAGTCTATAGGTGAACCAGGAACCCAAATGACCTTGAAAACTTTCCATTTTGCCGGTGTCGCCTCAATGAATGTTACGTTAGGTGTTCCACGTATCAAGGAGATCATTAATGCATCTAAAACTATTTCTACACCGATCATAAACTCAGTCTTAGTGAATGAAGATGACGAAATCGCTGCTAGAGTTGTCAAGGGAAGAATTGAAAAGACATTATTGGAAGATATCTCGTTTTTCATTGAGGATGTGTATAAGAATGACATGGCATACTTGTCCATCAAAATCGATCTTGAAACTATTGAAAAGTTACAATTAGAGATGTCGATTGATCAGGTAGCTCAGGCTATACTCGATACACCAAAACTTAAAATCCAATCATCAGATTTGTCCATAACAGGCAAAAACAGAATCAACATTTTGGTTTCAGCAGCTGATTCGAAAATTGATGACTCGATGTTGAAGAAAACAAATGATTCGTCATTGTTTTTTAGGATGCAACAACTCAAGAGGGCGCTTCCAGGTGTTTGTATTAAAGGATTGCCCGACATTTCTCGTGCTGTTATCAATATCAATGACCAGGGAAAGCGGGAATTGCTCGTGGAAGGGTATGGTCTCAAGGAGGTCATGGCTACAGACGGAGTTGTCGGTACCAAATCTTCCACTAATCATGTCTTGGAAATCTTTGAGGTTCTAGGTATTGAAGCAGCTAGATCATCCATTATCAAGGAGATCCAGTATACTATGAGTAATCATGGTATGAGTGTCGACCCTCGTCATATTCAGCTTTTGGGAGATGTTATGACTTATAAGGGTGAAGTCCTCGGAATCACAAGATTCGGCTTGAGTAAGATGAGAGACTCTGTTCTTCAATTGGCTTCATTTGAAAAAACCACAGATCACTTATTTGATGCAGCGTTCTACATGAAAAGTGACAAAATAGAAGGTGTGTCCGAGTGTATAATTTTGGGGCAAACCATGAACGTAGGTACTGGTGCTTTCAAAGTTGTCAAAGCTTCAGAGTATACCCCTGAAGATTTGAAACCCAAGCCCGTTATGTTCGAGGCTTTATGTGCATAGGCGTAATTCAAAATACGTATTTAAATAAAAGTTCACTACTTGATGTCCCATGTAGCGGTTCACAGCAATAGACCAGGGAGCGGAGTTCATTGCGATCGTTGTGTTAGCTGCGAATTCTGGTCCGTTATATTGATTCAACGGAACATCAGCTGATGTTTTGTCTTGTCCAAATCGGGTAATCACTGCGTATGAGAAAATTAGACCATAACAAAAAATAATAATGCTATGATATCGTGGTATAGAGAGAACATTAAGCACAGGTCATTACTAGACAGTTGAAATATGAGCAATGAGAAGTACCAACAAGACTACCCCAGTTCCCACTATTTGTCCAATATAAATAACCTTAACAGGACGAACCAATCAATCACACTCAACCGTCTTCCGACGTTGGGTGAGATATTGGCTAATAAGACAAAGCTGCCTGTCGACTTGTATACGTTTTATTTGTTCATGAAGGGAGTTGAACACAAGGTGGATTATTTGGACTTTTGGTTTGATTTGATTAACCACTTGAACTTGTGTAAGCATTATGTGAGAGGATTGAGAGATAGCATTGTGAGACACTCAGTCCACGATGCTGGTTCTCAAAATCGACAGTCACTACCGTTACTGGAGAAGTCAAAACACAAGTCATTGAGCTCTTCCATATTGCTCGACCTTATCGTGAACGATAACATTCTAGAGGACAGCGATTCGCATAGATTGTCTCAGTTTTTGAGAGGTGATATCAATGTGGATAATCTTGAGCCAAAATTGAGGCATATGATCGAACAGTATAATGAAGACACGGACAAGAGAAACTCATCTATAGCCCCCAAAACCCCAAATAGTCTCAAAACTAAAAACGAAATATCATTTTCAAAACCACCATCGATCACGGAACAAAAGAGAGTATCATCTGGTTCTAAGCTTTTAGATGATGTAAGTTTCGATGATTCTTCATGGATTGACAATCAATTGGATATCGGACAAGCAAGTACGGCAGTAAACCCCAGATATAGGCCATTGGAACAGAATCCAATTGGATCAGCAACACAAATGTCCGCACCAGAGGAAAGGAAGAGAGTTTCATCCATTAATCCTTCTTTACTTGAAAAGTTATTGAAAAACTCACCAGCAACAGACAACCACTCATTCATTACTAGAAATAACCTTAAGGAATCAACCCACAACCTTCTCCTCAAATACTTTGTAATTGACTCCGAGAAGGAATTGGACCTTCCAGAGAACTTCAAGACAGAAATCATTAAAGCTATTGAAACAGATGGCAGGGATGATCCAGATGTCTTTAACAATGTTAAATTGTTCATATTCAACAAAATTGAAACCTACCACTTGCCAAGATTCCTCAACTTCATGGCCATAAGAAATGTGAATCATTCCAGTAGTCTACGGATAGTATTTGGGTTTTTTTTCTTGCTCATCGGATTATGGGTAAGCTTTATTTTCGTTTTCTTGAATTACAGAAAGTCATTGAGACCAGTTATCATAATACCATACCTACTAGCATTTTATTTTTTGGTTTCATCCATCTACTTGATTGACCCTGTTTTAGCGTGGGTTGGGTACAGTGAGTCCTTTGTTAATCACAGATCATTGATCAAAATAAGAGAGCCATTCATTTACAAATTATTATTTAAAAGGAGCATTTGGGTTCTCTTTCTTATTTTGTTCTTTACAGCAATCTTTACAATTCTCTTTAGCTTGGTGCCGGGTCATCGTCTTTAGTCTCAAGTGAAGTTAATCAAACTGTTTTGGAAAACAAATATGATCAACGGTGATCAGCGAAAAAATCAAAATCGAAACTACAATAATATAGGGAAATATAATTAAGTATATTAACACTTGGTAGATACAGTAGAAATCCTAAGCAGGTCTGCGGACCGTACCCATGCTAACTCCCACATCTAGAGTTGGGCATCGTATGAACAGCGGAATTCGTTTGCTAGCGAAATTACTCCAAAAGAGCCTCTCTCTTTTCAGCGATTCTTTGTTGTCTTCTTTCTCTAGCAGCCTTGTTTCTAGCTCTTCTGGCCTCAGATTCGTCCTTCAAAGCCTTTTCTCTTTGAGCTTCAGCCTTGGCTTGGATGACGTGCTCAACCAATGCTCTCTTGTGCTTGAAAGTGTTACCCTTTGAAGCCTTGTACAAGGAGTGGTACAAGTGCTTGTCAATCTTACCAGCATCTCTGTACTTGGCCAAAAGTCTTCTCAAAACTCTCAATCTTCTCATCCACAAGACTTGAGATGGCATACGAGCATCCTTGGTACCCTTTCTCTTACCGTAACCGGTATGTCTACCCATCTTCTTGGACTCAGCAAGAGCTCTTGCTCTTGATCTGGAGTGTACTATAGCTGGCTTCTTGACAATGGTTCCATTACGGTACAACTTTCTGATGGCCTGACGAGAGTTAGCACTGGCGATTTCAGTGGTCTCATTTGGATCCAACCAGATCTTTCTCTTACCGACACCAACAACACTTGCTGCGAGTCTCTTTTGGGTTCTAAGATTAGCCATGTTGTTTGTCGTTTGATATAAGTCAACTAATAGAAAAACCTTTAACAGGGGGAAATTTCTTTACCAATAATGTAAGAAAAGATTTCATGAGGGTGCGAAGAAAAATTTTGAGGTCGTGTGAACCCAAAGGTCTTATGCCCTCAGGACAAAAATAGTCACGAGTCCACACTTTTGACAGTGTCCCTGAGCGCAAGTATTGTGTGCAGACGAGGAGAGCAACAAATGTGCAGGTTGAGTTTTATGCCGACGTTCTGCACAATGATGATCAATGCCATAGAGAGCAGGGGGCATCAAAGCTCATCATCAGTGAGAATTATCAAGCAGACGAGAGAGTGCATATAGAACTAGGCATTCTTTAACATCTCCAGGCTAGATCCTCATACTTTAGAGTGGAAAAGTGCTAATACGGAGATAAAAAGATAAACGGGGAGCTGTGACGTTCTCCCAAAACACATTGCTGTCTTCTTATCTAGTGTTACAGAATTTCGGATATTAGGTAGGCGTATTGCATTTCCCCATACGAAATGAAAGAAAAGAATTGTTGTGTGCAAGTTGTGTGTGTACAGGACATCATCGAGAGTATATTTTTCAAATCGGTTCTTAGAATATCTAGGTTGTAAGATCACAAGCAACTATAAAACATGGCCAAGTCACTTAGATCGAAGCCCATGTTAAGGGCGAAGTCGATTAAAAGAAAGGGTGAATTTCAGAAGTTTGTTGATGAGCGCAACAAGAGGCTCAACGAAAGATTGAAAAAAGGGGATGCTAAGCAGGCGAGTGAGAATGGTAACACCAAAACCCAGAAGTCAGAGTCGATGGATGTAGACGACAGCCAGCCGAAAAAGAAAGTTAGTACATCGGGATGGAGGGACTCTAGAGGGCAACAATACAAGCGCAGAAAAAACAGCAATAAAAAAACACTCAAGTTTTGAAGAGATGAGAAGGAAAGAAGTATTCTGATTTGAAAGAAGTATTTACTGTACGAGTTACAAGTTAAATGACATGAAATATTGTTTGAAAATTCATTATATATTTAGTTTATGAGATTTGGGTTGGTTTTTGGCTTTTAGTTGGTTCACGGTTTATAATTTTCGTAACCGGTTTGGTCCAACTTCTCCACCTTGGTCAAAACTTCCTGTTCCATGTTATTCATATATTGGTTCATTTCTCTGAGCCACTTTTTATCGTAGGCTCCCAAAATTCTTATAGCCAACAATGCCGCATTAGTACTATTGTTAATTGCAACTGTAGCAACAGGAATTCCTCTAGGCATTTGAACGATAGAGTGTAAGGAATCTACACCGTCTAAACACGATCCCTTTACGGGGACACCTATCACAGGCAATGGTGTCATGGCTGCCACCATACCTGGCAAATGAGCTGCGCCTCCAGCCCCTGCAATAATTGCCTTCAACCCTCTATCAACAGCAGTTGTAGCATATTCAGCCATTCTTTGCGGAGTACGATGAGCACTGACAATGGTCAATTCGAATGGAACGCCAAACTTCTTTAAAATATTTGCACCAACTGACATTACTGGCAAATCGGAATCAGACCCCATTATAATCCCAACCAAGGGCCTCTCGACTTTACCGGTGTCTAAGGATTTTGGAATTTCACTCGAAGCACCTGTTATAAAATCTAACCTAGCTTCACAATCTGACATGGTTGAAGATACAATGTTTATATGTCCCATTTTCCTTTTTGGTCGGGTGGACTTACCGTAGAGATAAACGGTCGAATGGGAGATTCCTAAGGCTCTACGACAAAGATCCAATTCCTTGTTTGGGACTTCATCTCCTAATACATTCAACATGATAGAGCTGGTATTTGATGTAGAAAAACTGGTGAAATTTTCCGGCATTGGTAAACCAACAACTGCTCTAACATGTGCCTCAAACTGTGACGTAACACATGCGTCTATGGTGTAATGACCAGAGTTGTGAGGTCTAGGAGCAACCTCATTTATTAACAACTCATTGTTCGGCAACAAAAACATTTCAACACCAAAAATCCCACAACCAGGGAAAGTCTTGATTGCATTCTTGGCCAATAACGATGCTTTGTACTTAACAGAGTCTGGAACTCTTGCAGGAGCAAAAACCGTATGACAAATGTTATCTTCATGAACAGTTTCAACAACGGGATAAGAGTAGACTTCTCCTTCTAAAGACCGAACCACCATAACAGCCAATTCTTTGGAGAATGGACACCATTTTTCAGCATATAACGGTCTATCCTTCAAAAATTCTAATGCTTCACTAATATGCTTCTCAGACTTGACAACGAAATTGCCTCTCCCGTCATAAGCCAAAGTTCTTGACTTCAACATGAGGGGAAAACCGTACTCAACACCAATATCACGCAAGCTTTTCTCGTCATTCACAGGAACAGCCTTAGATTCAGTCACGGCAATTCCGTGCTCTATCAAGTGCTCCTTTTGCAAGTACTTATCTTGAATTAATTTGATGGTGTCAGGCAACGGATAAATTTTGATGCCCAGTTCTCTCTGCACCTCCTTCAAAGCTTCAACATCGACATGTTCAATCTCAACAGTCAAAACATCGCACTTCTTTGCAAGCTCCCTGATTGAGTTCAAGTCTGTGAACGAGCCGTCAACATGGTCTCCATGGGCATTAATTTGCTTTGCGGGAGAGTTTGGGGCATCTAAAACTATGGTTTTTATGTTCAAACGGTTCGCTGCCTCAACTATCATCCGGCCCAACTGACCTCCTCCGAGGATACCTACGACCTTGCTATCCATATTGTACGATTTGTGTATCTCTATACTTAAACGGTTGATTCAGTAATTAAAGATGAGAAAAAAAAAATTACGACCCGAGTCAAAAACGAATGCAAAAAAAGTAACAAAGCCGCATCAGCTTTTAGATCAAATGATAAGAAAATCAATGATAACCGAGAGAGATTTGAGTACGTGCCGAGAACAGCAACGTCCTTTCGTTGGTTGTCACATTTCGTTTGCAAGATTGAGCAGGTTTTTATGTGGAGATTAGTTAAAAGCGAGTGCCCCATAAAGTTGGCCCTGAATATGATTGCGATGTATTGCGATATAGATAGCGAAATATACATTTTTAGTACACAATTCCAAATGTATAGAAGAAATACCTTCCAAACAAAATGGGAGGGTCGAGTAGAGCAGGCATAGACTACTCAATATCATCAAGAAAGTTAGGTTCGAAACTGCTCATTTGCTCCACTTCAGCCGTGGGAAGTGACATCAAATCCATATTTGCAGAAGGGTGCAAATGTTGAGGTGGGCTCTGATTCAAAGCTTGTGGCGGGCTCCGGTTCAAAGCTTGTGGTGGCAACGAGACGTTTTGATATGCACCAAGAGGTACATAGCCCGAAAATGCTTGCTCCGTATAAGGGACCGGATAGTTGATTAAAGCTGGCGAGCTGTATGAATGTTGCGGGATTGATGTAACCGGAGCCGTTGGCATGACACTCGTATAAGGTACATTGACAATCGGTGGTACTTCCATTTGCATGGAGCTGGGAGGTGCCAGCTCTTGTGCGTGATTTGGCTGAACCGCCAAAGAGATGGGTTGAGTTGTGCTTCGAGATTCGTATGGAGTGTGAGTGGTATACTGCGGGATTTGTGGCATTCGTTCAACAGAGGAGGGAGCTTTGGCAGTTGGTAACAACAATTGGGTCGTTGTCGTGATTGCCTCACTGTAACTTGTGACTTTAGCAAATTCCCATAAAAGAACTTCTTTGACATTATTCTTTGACACCAAATTGTTAGTCTGTCTCGGGTCATTTTGATAGATGATTTGCTTTACGGTTAGACTCTTGAATGCAGTGCTAGTATCTGTTTGGGATTTGGACATCACCAGATCAAAATAGAACTTCCAAAAATTCGTCAAAAAAGGTTGTTCCTGATGAGGAGTCATGTCCTCAACAAACTTCAAGACTTCTTTGCCAAAGGAATATATGCACGAGTAAATTGCGAAATTGCCCTGTGTAAACTCATTGCTTGTAATCTTATAACTAGAATTAAGTCCAGTCTTTATTAAACAATCATATGGAGTATCAGGAAAACGAATACCAACCATGTTATGAAGAATGGGAATGTTTGTGTCTTTGAAATCATCCAAGCCGGGGAATCTCAAGGAGTAGTTGACACCATCCTTAAGCTTGCGTGGCTTTATTGGCTGGTTAGCAGATGTAGTCAAACAAATGAGGTTCAAAGAAATTGGATCATAAACAGATATGCGAAAATTTTCAGGAACAAACTTCAAGTTTGTGGAGGACATTGATGATGATCGATGGTATAACGTAGGCTCAGATTTATGCCTCTTTGCCGTCCCAAAAGAGTTAAATTCTGGAGGGATCATGGGGTCCTCTGATTTTCTCTTTGTGAGTTTGTTAATACCTAAGGATTTGTTGAGATTGATTCTTGAAAAGATGTCTTCAAATTTTTTCGTCACCCGGGAGTACTCCTCTTCCGAATCGCACTTCGGACCATCATTGATCAACTTGATAAGTCGCTCATTCTGCCCGATATTTTTGATGACTTGAATATGACTGGAAACCTGTTTTCTTGATCTGAACTTCCCTGTCTTTACATAAATGTAATCAGAGACAAGCTCGTTTCTCCCACAGGTTTTACCTCTGAGTTTGATTTTATTCAACCCGTTTTTTGGAATGATTGCCAAGACTTCCTGGAATGCCTCTTCGACGTCATCAGACCAAATGTCATTTTCTTTCAACTTGGAAGACGGTGGTTTGAAATCTTCGGATATGTCGTATTGTCCGTAGCTAGAGGACATGTCACCTGTGAAGATGTTCAATCCTGAAGGCTCTCCTTTCACGGACGTGTTTTGATGGGGGTACTTCGGGTCGTCCTGCGACTTCTTTTGGTTCATTGACTTTGGCGTCAACGTACCAAGGATGTTTTTAACCGGCGTCCGTTCATCAGCCTCGTGTAGGTTCCCTCCATGGGGGTCATTTGCCAACTCAGAAAAGTTGGTGGATCTCGGCATTTCCTTCATGAACTGTGCCGATTCGTGCACTTGGTAAAGCTGCTTGCCTTGGTTGTCGAGGGCCACGTCCACGATGAAGGGAAGACGCGATCTGTCATCTCGGACCGGCGTTTGCACTGGGGTTTTCATGGCTGTGAATGTCGTGCAGCAAGTGTTGTGCAGCAAGTGTGGTGGAGTAATGTGATTCAAACCAGCAATGAGCGTAGCGGCCGTACAGGGTGTGCAGGGCGTGGTAAGGAGCGTGGAAAGTTGGTGGACAAGCGGTAAGGAGCGTGGTAGGCCGGGGGCCAAAACGGAATCCGCAGTTTGGGGGTATAAAGAACGAATGAAGCAGTCACACTGCTCTGGTAAAGCTGCCCGTTAGTTGGATCTGGAAGGAGCGAATGCGTGCAACGAGGGTGTGCAACGAGGTGTGTGGATGTCTCTTTCGGCAGCTAGCAACTCACCATGTATTTCCTTGTCTTGCGAGACGCTGTTGTCCGTCTTGATCGGTGTTTCTGCTGCTCTGTCGCTGGGAGTCAGTCTTCTCTGTGCTGTGTCTAGGCGTCTCTTGGTGTGCCTTCGATGCCTGCTATATGGGTGCTTTCTACGTTAATCTGCCAGCTGAGCTTCGGCGGACTTGACCATCTGATATTTGTTTTGTATATTCCTACTGAGCCTTTGCTTTTGCCAAACCTTGCGCCTGTATCCAGCTCCTGCTACTATTGTTGTTTTTCTTTGGGTAACTTGTTTTCGAACCACGGGAAAATCGTGTTTTTGTGATATATACGAGTGCGAATGGAGATCTGGACGCCCAAGCCCCACGGCAGTGCAGGTCGTCATGAATACATACAGAATCGGGCATGGCGTACATGGCAGGGAGCATTGCCGACGGCCAGACGCAGCCCCGCCGGCAGGCGCGATCTAGGCCAAGAACGAGAGCGGGCGTCAGTCTGTTCGCTGTCTGTCTGCGCTGTCTGTCTGTCTGTTGCGCTGTCTGTCTGTCTGTTCGCTGTCTGTCTGTTGCGCTCGCTCGATGCGCTCGCTCGATGCGCCGGCAAAGCGCCCGCCCCTAGCCACCGCCGAGGAACTGCCGCAAGATGCGGTTGTCTTCGTCGGGGTTGGGGAAGTCTTCCACCTCGCTGAGGTCGTTCTCGCGCAAAACGTCGTCGGGGCGGTATTCGTGGAACGAGAAGCGCTCGTTGGAGGTATCGACAAACGGGAGTTGGAGTTTTCCGTTGTGGAAGCTGTTGGCAATCTGCTGCTCGTTCTCGAGCAACAGCGGGAGAGACCGTTCTAGTTCTCTCGCCCACCTGCTGTAGTGTTTGCATATATTGTTCGAAGCCTTGTTCTCAGCGAAGATGGCCGCCTCAAGCCGCTTGACGTCTTGCAAGAAGTCCGAGACAGACAGGTAGGCGTAGGTGTTGTTCTTCTCTATTATGGCCCTCAAGCCAGGCACACCTTCTGTTCTGGGAAAGTAGTTGACAATGATGTGCGTCTTGTCGTATCTCGCATTTAGATCTGAAACTGCGATGTCGATGAGTTTCTTTATGGGGAAGTAGATAGTGTCGATTAGCGAGAAGTCCACATTGTGGATTTCCTGGGTTAGGACCTGCCTCGATATGGTGCTCTCGATCAAGTCCCGCACCTTGAGTGTGTCTTCGACAAGCATGGATGCGAATTCGATCTTGTCGTTGATCTCGTCGTACATGTTGTTCCCATACAAGATCGAGCTGACGGTGTTGAGACTGTTGTTCTTCTTGAACAAGGGAGCCCCCTTCTTCAGTTCGCGCTTCAAGCACCAGTAGCGGCAGATTTCATCACAGATCTCCCTTATCTCTGCCCATTTTGCTTCTTTGGATCTTTGAGGCACATAACCCAAATCCTTGAGCATTGTCAGTTTGGATTGAACAGAGAAACTGAATTGTTCCTCAACCTTCACATCAACCAAAATACGGAAGAGAACGTCGCTGAATAGTTTGGGGGCGATGGGTGTGTCGTTTTCGGTTTTCCATTTGAAACTGTTGAGTTTGTTTGCCGTTTTCTGATTTTTCGTCAACTTGGCATTTTGGTCATTCAAGATTCTTATATCTCTGAAGAACGTTCTCGTCTTTTCAATTCCCTGCAACACCTGTTCGTGGTCCCAATAAGCCGGTGTATGCTTGTCGCAAAATGATCTTAACGTGGACTTGTTATTCACAGCCCCTTGTACCCCTTTAGTCAATTGCATGAAAATACCAGCCCTCTTGGCGCAAGTTACATGATACGCCTGGAAGCAATTCTTGTTGGAACACTGGATGCATGCACCCACCTTTTGTCGGCAGATATAGCAGTTTAGTTTCCATCGGTTTTTAGGGATCAAATCTATACCTTCTATTGGCTCCATGTATATGGGATTTGCGAAATAGAGTTCATTGATCCACAATGCACACACAACATGACTCCACAAGCTGTTGTCTAGTTGCTTGAAAGCTCCAGTATGACTCGGGCAAAAAATGCAATCCACTTGCCTATTTTTATTAATCATGCATTTACGACATAACCATTGCCCTTCAGGTATAAAGGCAATACCGTAACACTCTTGATGCACCGCTATGTTGCAACCATCACAGAACACAATTGCATTCGTATTCTCACAGTCACTGTCATTGCATATAGCACACTTTTGCTCATCAAATGAGCCACGGACGATCCCATCATCGTTACCGTACTTATCGCTACTCAGTCCTTCGTCTAATGTATACAAGTTCTTTGATGGGTCATCATCACTGGTGCCGATTGATGCCATTTGCAATTCTAGCTTTTCCCATTCATTCTCGAGAGTAGTCATCATGATTTCAAATACCTCCAGTGTGATTTTGATGGTGTGATTTGGTAAACGATTCCGATATTCTAGATACAACGAGTCTTGCTCGTCCATATCGTACTCAACCTGTTTCTCAAGCTTGTTAACAACATCCTCTATACTTCTTTCATTGTTTGGGAGAGCAAATGGTCTTATATAAGTATCTGTTCTGTTCTTTGACTTGATCTTTCCTGGCTCTTGGTAACCATAATCTGCAATGACTTTGCTAAAACGCACGTCCTCATATGCCTTGTTGGCTGTATCTACAACCCTGAAAACGGGCTTTTTCAAGTCTAAATGTACCTTAGGCTGTACATTATCATCCATGTCTTCATTGTCCTCTTCCTTGAGTACGAAAACCCTCAACTGTTTAGTCTCATTGAGATCTGGGTATATTTCTTTCAAATCTCTCTCTTCTCTTGGTTTTGAGTTATCTATCGGCAACGACGATACCTTGTGCGGATCTATCAAGGACCCTTGGATCGAAAAGCTCATAGCTCTACCCTAAATCTTACAGTCTTCTCTATGTTGACGTAGTACATATCAAATTCTACATAATCAATACTCGGGTGGCTTATATGCAACCCGATATTCGTGATGATCGTACCGTTAGCTTGAAAGTCACACACAGTGGGAAATTACAAGGTTTAAACCCCTTGGAAACCGTGATTCTACGTCACGGATTTCTCTACAACTACCTGGAGTAAAGTTTGGTGGAGAAATGTTTGGTTTATCTCTCTCGCAGCAACGAGTACAACTGTCTATAAGCCAACGATCGCGTCAATGATCGCGTCAAAGTCATCGAGGTGCACAGGCAACTTGTCGTCCTGGTCACAGCGACAATGACCTTTACTTTAGGAAAACGTTCAAGTAGACACAATGTGAAATACTCCGTTATTCTCGAGTGATTTCCAATACCCAACAGCTCAAAGGGTACTACGCACCATCTGTGCCCACTAACAGTGTCGAGAAGGGGCCAAGTCTAGCTCGGGTCTTCCGAATCACTATCTTGGTGCTCTCATAGCACTTGGAGAGATTCTACGTAATATGTTGTTGTTTCTTATCTGGCCCCATCAATTTACTAGCTAATCCGGTATGCTCATTAGAGACAAAAATAATTTTTTCCCTTTCTATGAGATGAGCTTCTCATCAAGAAAAAATCTACATAATTCGGCATAATCTTCATCTAACTGAAAAGAATGGAAGGAGCTAAGCTAAGCCTCACGTCTCTAAGAGACAAGATTGCTAGCAAGCTTAAGGGTGCTAACTTGCAATCTTCCCAAGAGAGTAAGAAGAAGGGAGACAAAAAGAAGAAGGCAGACAAAAAGAAGAACAAAGATAAGGTCATTGAAACGACGGATCTCGAAGCACGTAGTACGGGAAACTCTGAAGAAACAGACATTTTGAGACAAGAAGCTTTTTCTCTTGGTGCTACAGAGGAAGATTTGGCTTTAGTAGAAGGAATTGAGGATGGTGAAGAGAGTGAACAAGAGCTAGGTGAGAACGATGAACCTGTTGACAAATCTTTCAGCTCTGAATTATCCAAATTCATGAAAGGTATAGGCTTGAACAATTCTGGACCTGAAATTGTTGATGATGATGAGGTTCCAGAGTTGGAAGAAGAAGAAGATGATGACGAGGAAGAGGAAGAAAAAGAAGAAGATGATGAGGAAGAGGAAGAAGTGGAAGAGGAGGAGGAGGAAGAAGAAGAAGAAGAAGAAGAAGAAGAAGAAGAAGAAGAAGAAGAAGARGAAGAAGAAGAAGAAGAAGAAGAGGAAGAAGAGGAAGTGCAAGTGGAAGAAGAAAAACCCATAGTTGTTGAGAAATCTTTGAAAGAAGTTACGAAGTCAAAGGATAGTGGTAAAGTAGACAACGTATCTTCAGTGAATTCAGATAAATTAAAAGTGGCTCCACGTACTGATTGGTACAATAACGTACAATCCAGAGAATTACCTTCGCAAAAGGCCGACAGATTTGCTAGAGAACGTCTACTTGAGAGGGCAAAAACGGTCATTGACCAAGAAAATAAAACATATTTACAAGAATTTAGTTCCAATTCGTCGCAAAAAAAGTTTTTGAGTCAGATTTTATCGGATGGTACGTTGAATGATAAAATTTCGGCTTTGACGTTGTTAGCACAAGAAGCACCTTTACATAATTTGAAAGCATTTGACACATTATTGAACTATTGTGAAAAGAAATCAAGAACTGCATCTTTGCAAGCTATTAACGCCATGAAAGATATGTTGATTAATGACGTGTTACCGGACAGAAAACTTGTAGCATTTGAAAAGCAGCATTTAACCAGAGACCTCTCTGACACTGAAGTTGCGACCTTCTATTTTGAGGATTATTTGAAGAAGTTGTATTTCAAGTTTATTTCTGTTCTTGAAATATTAACTCATGATCCTATTTCTTATGTCAAAATCAATGTTGTGAAGCATATATTTGATTTAATAAGAGCAAAGCCGGAACAAGAAGTCAATCTTTTACGGTTGGGTGTCAACAAGTTGGGGGATAAAGACAGTAAAATAGCATCAAAGACTTCATATGAAATTATGCAATTGGAACAAAGCCACCCGGCTATGAAAAGCGTTATTGTTGATTCTGTTGTTGATATTATATTCAAACATAACAGTGACTATCACGCGAAATATTATGCGATAGTTACTTTAAATCAAACCATATTAACAAGACGTGATGATGAGCTTGCAAATAAATTGGTTAAAACATATTTTGCTTTATTCGAAAAGGCTTTGATTGAAGGAGACGAAAAGAACGTAGACTCCAAACAAGATACCATAGGTAAGTCCGAAAAAGGGAGAAAAGATAAAAGAAAAAACCCCAAAAAAGGAAAGAAAGGAGGAAATTCCGTCAAACCCCAGGAAAAAACTGAAGACGAAGTGATACAGGAAAAGAATGCAAAACTTTTTTCAGCATTACTTACCGGTCTTAACCGTGCATTTCCATTTTCTAGCTTGCCCAGTGAAGTTTACCAAAATCACTTGAATACTTTATTCAAAATCACCCATTCTAGTAATTTCAATACGTCTGTTCAAGCTTTGGTGTTGTTAAATCATATTATCACGAGTCAAGATTTGAACTCAGATAGATATTACCGTACCCTTTATGAATCTTTGTTGGATCCGCGATTGGTAGCTTCGTCCAAGAAAGGCATCTACTTGAACCTTCTTTACAAATCGTTGAAAGCGGATGTTAATACTCCATCTCGAGTATTGGCCTTTGTTAAAAGGATTTTACAAACATCAGCACATTGGTTGGATATCGGTGCCATTACAGGAATGTTATACCTTTTGGTAGAGCTTCTGAAAGTCTTCCCTCAAATTAGTGATTTGATGATAGAGATAGCATCTAGACCCGAGCCTGAACTTAACAAAGAAAAGCAGCAAGATATAAAAGAAGAAAATCAAGTAGAGGAATATGATGGACGCAAACGTGATCCTAAATTTGCTAATGCTGAGCACTCATCTATGTGGGAGATGGAATTCTTCCTAACTTCGTTTCACCCAACTGTGTCAATCTTTGCTAAATCGTTGTTAGAAGGTACTGAGCAGCAAAAACCTGATTTAGGATTGTTCACTTTGGCTCATTTCTTGGATAGATTTGTTTACAGAAACGCTTCTTCAAAAGCCTCTACTAGAGGTACATCTATCATGCAGCCGTTAGGTGGTAGACATACAGGGTCACTTTTGGTAAAGGCTAGTGACACTATCAATAGTAACATTCCGGCAAATGCTGACAATTGGCTAGCCAAGAAGGCCCAAGATATCAAGCCCGATGAGCAATATTTCCATCAGTATTTCACTTCCAAAGTGGGAAAGATAAAGTCTGGTAAAAAGTCTAAGGATGCCGAAAAAGACTCTGATGGCGAGGCTGGCGATGATGATGAAATTTGGCAGGCATTGGTCAAATCGAAACCGGATGTTGAAGATGTCAGTGATGAGGAAGATCTCCTCGGTGAATCTGACTTTGACTCTGAGGATTTTGATATGAGTGATGATGATAAGCCTGTGGATGATGTTTCCACTTTCGTTGACGATGAAGCTCAGGAAGAAGAAGAAGAAGAAGAAGAGGAAGGAGATGAAGACGAAAACGAAAAAGAGCATGAAGATGAAGATGAAGATGAAGACGAAGAAGATGAAGCTGAGATGTTTGGAATAAACGAGGAAGACGAGTTAAGTGACTCGGAATTACAAATCAAGATGCTTGGAGATTCCGATGATCTTGAAGATTTCCAAGAACAAGAACAGAAAAGTAAAAAGTCCAAAAAGCGTTCCAGTTCAGATGAAGGAACCAAGTCAAAGAGAGCTAAACTCAAATCGCTTCCCGTTTTTGCTTCTGCTGATGATTATAATCAATACTTAAGCTCTGACGAAGAGTAGTTCTACAATGCCTTGAGGTAGACCAGATTTATAATTATACATATATATGTTAGTCAGAATACGACTAGTTTTCAGATCAATACATCACCATATAAGATTTTCAATGTAAAACCCCCAGTGACATAGAAATCATTCCATATTGTTTAAGTGAGAAAGGCGTAGCTAGTATTAGTGATATCGTATTAAAAAAGTGATGAACTGTTGCCTCATATAGCCGCATCATCTGATATATGAGAGAATCCTCTAAATTGTTCTTGCATCTCAGAAGTAAGAACTGTATCTACCGGCGTCAACCTTGGAGTTTCAGATGTGAACTCCAGGTCAAAGTTGGAGTAATCATTATCAGAAGCAATTTCTGGTAAATATGGAGGTTGAACTCGACAGTTAAGTACATCGTCAAAACTGACGTCCAGAAAGTACAGGTGTTCCATCACCTCTTCAGCATCTCTCTCGCCACTACCCAAACGCTGATTTGGATCTTTGGTCAAAAGAGCTTGAAGAACAAGTACAGTTTGCCGAGGCATACTTATAGGGTATTTGACATCATCGTGCTCAATAGCATTGAATATTTCATCTTCATCATCACCCTTGAAAGGAGATTGGCAGAGAAGCATTTGAAACAATAAGACACCAAAGGCCCACCAATCGACACTTCTTTCGTACGGCTTTCCAGCAATGATCTCTGGTGCCATGAACTCCGGGGTACCGCAAAATGTACTGGTTGTATTTTTATACCACATGTTCTCTTTACACAAACCATAATCACCAATTTTAATGTGGCCTTTGGTGGTCAACAAAATATTGTCAAGTTTCAAGTCACGATAGACTATGCCATTATCATGGAAATATTTCAATGCCAATAAAACTTCACATGCATAAAACTTGGCCCTTTTAGCTGAAAATCTCGATTTCTGGATGTGCCACATCAAATCACCCCCAGAAACATACTCCATTACGAAATAAATCCGATTTTCCGTTTGAAAGCAGCAATGGAGGTTGAGCAAAAATGGATGCATCTCTTTGTTAGCAGTCAAGAACACTCTCTTTTCAGACTTCACGCTATCAGCCTCGTCGTTTTCGACAATGAAATCTTTCTTCAAGACCTTGATCGCACAAAGATTTTGAGTATGTCTGGATTCAGCCAACATAACCTTACCAAAGTTTCCTTTACCCAACACAGCCAAAAATTGAAAATCATCAAGTCCTACCTTTCTACGACGACGTTTTTGCTTCGTCGTCAGTTTGCTCAAAGACTGGCTCACGGGTTGTACGTGGTCCAGAACCCTGGATTGCTCCTTTGATTCAGGTTGAGGGATAGCCACTTGCTTTGGAATTATATATTGTTGAGTTTTGTTGTTGTTGTAATCGAAATTATTGAAGTTAGGATCTTTTGCACCAGCTGGAGCCGTCTGATCAATCTCCATGGGCTCATCAATGGATTCCAATATTTGGTGTTGAATGGGTTTGTGTTCTTCGTAACGCTGACCAGAAAGATCATATCCGCTATCATTTGCATCGTCAGCAAAACTCAAATCTGGTTGTGGAGGTGCTCTTCTTGAAGATGCACGATTGTAAGGTGATTCTACCAATGGCTTCTGGAAATCGTTCGTATTATAAGTTGGCAACTTCGCATTGAAATTCTTGTCCTGTTCATCTTCATCATCATGTAACGTTTCAGACCGATCCAGGAATTCAGTTTTTATTGGTGACTCATCTTGAGGTACGGGTGGTAAATCACCTTTATAGTGTGTATGTGCAACCTTTATAGGAGAATTAGTAGCAACAAGCTTCTTTTGTATTGGTGCTGGTTTCTTAATAGGAGTAATAGCAGGAGCTTTTGTAGATTTAATAGTCATCAATATCTGGTTTGCCATTTCCATGGACATACCACAGAAGTCAGGTACAAGGTGGGTGCAAGATGCATGAGACATAATACCACACTCGGTACATTTCCTTACATTTTTACGACCCCAAGGTAAAATATAACCACAATGACAACACCATTTAGTACCACGATTAAGAATTGGTTCAAATCTGTGGGGAATACGATGATTCAATTTCTCTGAATCATCAATTTCAGAACCTGACTTAGCCTTACATTTGGTAACGACCTTTTGATAGCACTTCTTATGGCATAAGAATCTACAGTCTTGACATTGAAACCCACTATATCTCAAGAACTCTCCACAGAGTGCACAACACATGATATTATAAAGAGGCTTCTGGACGAATTGATGACCATACTGTTCATAAACTTCTTCTTTCTTCTGCCTAATGGCACCATGACGACCGAGTGCTCCCATAAATTGCTTTTTCCCTGTTTGATTAGATTTTTCAAAAGCCAAACTCAAAAGAATTTGTCCCACAGGTTCTAAACTCAACCAAGTGGTGATTTGTACTGATTGATTTTCAGAAAGTTCTGATGCCTCGACTGAACTATCAGCGGAATACAGGCCATTTGGTCTAACACCCATTGGTCCTAACCCGTTTGCAACAGTTTTATTGGAATTCGTTCCAAACTCTGGACCTATTTTGTTATTTGGAGCATTAGCTGATAAGCTCGAGGCTGACACCCACCCCCCACTACCAAGTTCATTTGCGACCTTTTTCTTACGGAGCTCCTCCGTAATATCTGATAAGGAAGCCCAATTTATAGCAACGGGAACCTGAGCATTACCTGACTTGTCGTAGACGGAAAATTCAATTTCATTACCCTTGTCAACATCAATAGTGAACTCTTCATTCCACTTACCTGTTCTAGAGGGGCGTGTCTTTGCCTTCTCAACATCGTCGATCTTGACGTAAACTATTGACTCGGGTCTCTTTGAGAACATAGGAGAAGCAATATGATCAATATCACGAATACACGTGATACTGACAGTGAGCTTACCTGAAAGAGGTTTACGGGCGTATTTTGGAGTATTCATGATTTCCATATCACGCGTTACTTCTTCCACATTAATGTGCATGTCTTGGTATCTTTTTAATGACTTGTTTAACAACAGGATTCTTTGATCGCTAAGAATTTTGCCCCCCTCAGCAGCACTACTACTCGACTTGTCCCCATCCATTAAGTACAAGTGAGAGATCTTTTCGTTCGCTTCCCTGTACTGGTTCTCCACCTGCAATTTAAACTGAAGCTGCTGAAGCATGTACTGGATCTTATGACCTAATGAAGGACAATCGTATTTTATTAAGTCAAATCTCGAATACGCGGGTCTTTGTCTGGCTCCTGGAGAAGCCAATGAGCTATTCAATGTTGATTCTGGATCAGTGTCATTACTTTGTTGGATAGATAATTTTGACAACGTCTGCTGAAGATAATCGATATTTGTCTGGGTTTCTCTAATCTGAGTGTTGCATCTCTGGATCACCTCAGCATTGTTGGTGTTTCTTTTCAAAGATTGGAAGCCTTGGATAAGTTTCTTCTCTCGTTCGATCTTCCCTTGGATGTCATTCAACACCTGTTCATTACCAGACATCCCAGAATTGTTTCAATCTGCTAGTGGTGCCACAGACGCTCTTATATGTCCTCCAGGGTAAACTGTTACCTCCGAGCTAAATTCCCAACACTAGATGAATTCAAATGTGTTGCTACCCAGCTTATGTTTGGCTCAATAACTAGAAACAGAATGCTATCCTGTTCGTTCTAAAGATCCAATAATAGCTAGATCAAGATCACCAGTAGTAAACTTTTAGTATTACGTCTACTTGTCCTTATTTACGTTGATTCAGAAGGTTGTTTATTTTTAAACTCTGGCGTTTAACTTAATGATCTCCAATTAGATATATAGATCGAAAAATAGTGCTCGATTTGTGTTGTTGACGATTTACCCTAAACTATTGCGCACGTGACTATAGAGAAGTGTAACTAATACACCCTAACTCATCACGATTGATGGGTACAGAGCAATCGGAAACCTTACATTGAGCTTACTGTAGTGTGTATAGAGCACGTTACTAGTCTATATAGCTCAGAGTACGTCAAAGGTACATCTGGCTCGGTATAAATGCAGTGGCACTCAAAAAAGGGTTCAGCAAAAGTCAATCTATTTATTGTTGCATCTGCAGCTGCAACTGGGAACCGGACAGACGTAGTGCTTAGAGAACCATTCTTCAGCATGGATTGCATGGGCTACGTGATTGCAACTAAGACAGAAACTGAAGCACTCATTGAATTTGTTCACAATGCGGCCGCTCAAAGAGAACCCCAAAGGGTTCTCTTGTGACTCGTAAGTAAGAGGAGTTCCTAAACTCATGAGACATATGGCACATCTTGGTAACGGAGCTCCACAATGAGGACAGGTTTTTATGTCTTCATCTTTATTCAAGTTGAATTTGTTCAACTGCTTCATTATCATGGAAGGGTTTTTGGAATTGGGTTTGTTGCTACTCAGCGCAGGTTTAGATATGTTCTTGTTGCATCTTATACATTGCAAGTATACTTGCTTTGGAGCAGCTTTCAACGTCACATGCCCAGAGCCATTTTTTGATAGCTTTGCTCTGGCAACATCAAACTTTGCTCTTACACTGAACATCCCCCAGCTGTTCAATAAGCTTCTGTAGCAGCTAGTCCAGTGATCAACCCTCTCATCTTGGAAGTAGCGAGGGCTAGCGAATGCACTTATCAAGGATGCTGTTTGTACGTCGCTTGTTCTATCAACATAGCTTTGAATAAGATCTATTCCTTTAGGTGTCAAGCCAGTGAGTATGAGACCATCAAGTTCTCCCTTTTGAATCACAATATCCAGAAGTCTATTTAAATAAACTGTCAAGTCTTTATCCGACAAAAACCTCAACGCAATCCCTAGCCTTTCCTTCAAGGGAAGAGAATGCTCATCAAGAACATCCCACCAATCGTTGTCTGCTATAAAAGCAAATATTGCTCGCAAATAAGGATCTGCCAACTCGCTTGCCATCTTTCTACATTGATCTTTCCAGGGACTATTTGCAGTGCTGTTGGCGTAGGCCAAATACCCTGCAACAGCCGTAGACATAAGACGTAAACGTTCTTTGCTAGAGCTTGCAAGAATTTCGATTGCTCTGTTGACATCGCCATGGAAAACAGCCCATCCTGCAGCCTTTTCCACATGGCCTTTGGATATCAATAACTCAATTTTATCTTCAAATTCCTCGTCCGTGAAATACCAACCCGAAACGAGAAGAGCCAACTTTCTCAGCGCCAACTTCTCCGTATTGCTTGTTATTATGAGACCCGCTGTCCTCTTTCCTTTTGATGATACTATTGACTTCACTGCCTGTAGAAATATATTTTCAGTGATTGGTCCATGATCCTTAGTTATACGATTCTGGTTCGTAATTTCTTCAACACCTTTCCAAATACCTAAAACCCCTTGATATCCTAAGTCAAGCCCGTCTCTTGTCATCGTTCCCTTATCCAATGCCTTTTTAGCCAACCCCATCCACCTCCACGTATTCAATAAGAAACGTTGATTCTCCAAATCTCTAGATCGTTCTAATATTACTATGTTCTTTTCAGAATCGATGGAGTACCCAGTTTCAGCTCGTTTCCTGATGGTGGAACATATATCGTTGTTTATAATTCCGTGAACATCCAAAAAATTATCAAGAGGTACGTAATCATCATCCTCATCTTCATCATCCTCTTCTGGATAATTTATTAGACTGTTATCATTATTGTAAAGGTCGGTGGAATCCTCATCATCAGTTGACACTATGGCTTCAGAAAAATTGTCTTCTTTCACGCTTTTCCTGTTTGACGACACCCCATCAATGGGCATCGAGTCTTGATAGATGAACTGAGTTATTGTACCTTCCGGTCCCGCAAAAGTAAACTCATTGAAAGGATTGAAATCGAGAGATTCTATACATTCGACAACGGGCATTCGAAACACCGAACCTGACTGCCTCATACAAACAAAGTTTGTGGAGGTATTGGATGACACATCTGGGGAATAATCGAAAGATACGACCCTTTCATAATCTGTTTTTACGTCTAATACCAACGAAACAAAAAGAGATTCTTCGGATGGTTTATACAATTGAGCAGATTGCTGTTTCAAACTTTGAAGAGTAGTAGAACTCTTTGTTGATTTCGTCTTGTTTTCTTCTGAGTTGATATCTGCCATTGGAACTACTCCCGTGTGCCACCTCCGTATCAATTCTCCATTGAATATGGAAGAGAACTCGCCCCTTCTTATAGTAGAATACCTGACGCACGGAGATATGTTTTTCCTAGACGATGGATCATTCAATAACTTATTGAAGTACAAAACAGGAGCTTCAGTTATAACATTAGAGTTTGTCAGTGTCTTGGATCTCGAATTATTGGACGTGAGCTTCCTTCTATCCCACACAGCGAAGGAACCATCTTCACTAAACGAAGAAAACAAATGATTCTGGAAAGGGTCAACCGTGATACCCAAAGTGCACTTCGTAGCCATTTGGAATACGGGAGCCTCGTGCCTCAAATCTATCTCTCTAAGGAACTTGTAAGATCCACAAAGAAGATTGTTCTCTTTCTCGGGGTAAAATACTGTACGAAGTATAGCTTCATTTGGTAGATACGAATGAACTGGCTTTCTGATTTGGTCATTGTTCCTATTCATCGAGTAATGTTCGATGTCCCACACCTGTAGCGAGCTGTCCTGGCGCCCTTTGTCGAACCCTGCCGCCATTAGATTTCCGTTGTTGAATGATATCGAATTGCATGGTCTGTTCTGTTTCGGTCTCAACCTCAAAATAGGCGACTCTTCGGCATTGATATCGAACACAGAAACGATACCACTCATAGTGCCAACTCCTGTTGCCCCCTGGTGTCTGGGAGAGTGAGACGAGCAATGTATGCTGTCAAACCCGCCTCTACTACTAAGTCTTATCAATTCACTCGCTTCAATGTTGTGGTCATCATGATGAGTTTGGTACAAGATAACCTCATCTCCAATTGGATTCACAGCTAGGAATTGCTGTTCAATGCCAGATCCCCAGTTCAAGACCCTCTCAATAGAGCCACTCATTGTAAGCGGTATCCTCGAACGAAATTGTCAAGCAGATGTAATCCCGATAACTATCTTTGTTCAAAATAATTTGGATATGATTACGTTGAAATCGCGAACACTACATTTCAAGCCAGCTACTAAATAGTGTCGTTTGTCTATAAAAATATTCAAAATAGTCTCCAAAACATATAAAAATAAAAAGGGTTTGCTCCAATCCATCATAGGATGAAACGGTATGATTTGTTATGCCAAAGGCTAGGAGCATATCTTAGTTGTGCGTACTCAATGAGCTTTAGTACCTACTTGAGGTGTCCTTATTTTCGCAGCATCCTCTTCTTGCTTCGTGACAAGCCTGATTATATTGACCAAGTTACGGAATCCTTTGTCACTACCTCTGATCTTCGTGATGTATAGCGATGAACTTTCAGTCAAGTCGATGATTTCGATGTTGAATCTCAATTTCCTGCCGTATGAAAATCTAGATGGTATTACGCCGTTGATGAGACCAAATTCCTCGTCAATATCTACCTCGCTCACGGAGCCTTCGATTTTCTTTAATTCCAACTGGTTCTTAATGGCCCTCGAAAGATCATGGGCACTCAAGCTAGAATCAATTATGCATATGTTGGCATTGACCTCGCTAGGATTTGATTCTAGCTTAGGAGAGGTCAATGATTGGAAGAATTTCTTGAACCAGTTACTCTTCTTTGAAGGCTTGTCTCCATTAAAAGTCTTTTCGGAAGTTTTCTTGGTCGAAAATTTATCATGTCCAATTGAGTAACGCTGGGACAGATTTGGTGCCTTCGGTGCATGTCTTTTAGGCATCAAGCTTATTCTCTTCATCAAAGAGTCACGCTTGGTGTCTTCTATTATCGGTATTTGGGTGATTAATGGTTTAGGTGTTGGCGTTGGTGTCTTTGAGTGCTGATCTTGTTGATCTATGAGCGTAGCATTTTGATTATTCGTTTCTGGGTCTTGATTATTCAACAAGACTGAACCAAAAATGTGTGAAGATGCATGTCTATTCCGAGCACTTACGGTAAGGCTGTTATAATTCTTTCCATCCTCTGGAATGATGGTATCTGCACTTCGATCGAATTCGTTGTTACTTTCGTGGCCTTCTCTTGATTCGGGCGAGCTTTCAATGTCAGATGAATTGCGGATAATTTGATGACTTTCATTAACTTCAAAAGACAAATCTTTCTCTGTTGAAAATGAAGGTGATGCTAAAGACGCATTTTCATTCTCTTCAGGACGCAACACAGAGCCACCGAATTTTTCCGTATTGTTCGAAGTAGACTCTTGATTATGTGGTCTCTCATATAAGCTCTTGTAGTTCTTATACATTAAATTGATAGAGTCATCTCTCTTGGCCTGATTCAAAGTTGCCTGGGATAGATCTGTATGTTCTACCAAGCTAGGTTTTGTCTTATTTAAATGGCCTATTTCTGCTGTCGTCGAACTGATTATATCGATATTGGAAATGTCACTTTCAATTAAAGTATGATGAGCTTGATCATCATCCTGAAGTATGGTCGAAGTGGTTGAGTAAGAGGCAATCTCACCATCTTTAATATCGATTGCTTCCCGCTGAAGTATTGAATGTCCAATTGAGGTTTCATTTGCTGACTCTGTCAAACTCACGGAATAAAACTCACTATTCAAAGCAGTTTCATCTTGATCTGAAGTTTTCGTGATGTCTTTTCTTGCTTCCTTGGTTACTGGAACCTTTATTCCTAAACCAGATACTTCCAGGTGACCCTTCAGAGCATTAGGAGGGATCGTATTTTCCTTTGGCTTATCAAAGCTTCTCTTGATTACGGTTCCTCCTGACGTACCCAAGTTGTTAAGAATGGTGACATCGCCAACATCGAACCTTGATGTATTGAGTAGTCCACCAAATGACATTTTAGAGAATCTGGGGTTTGGTATTAAATCAATTCTAGAGGAATGTTTAGTTTCACGTCCTGTTGCAATTGATGCATGACTTTCAAACGAGCTCCTCAGTGCCTTACGTGCTTTCTGTGATACCTCTGTTAATGGTTTCAATACTTTTTGTGGGAGACCTTCTTTTTCGTTGAATTCTGACAATGTTAAATTTTCTTTATTCTCATCCATTGAGTCCAATGTTCGCTTATCAATGTGAGTTTCTTGCAAATATAAGGAAAGCCTACGAGAGCTCGACGTTTTCATATCTTCATTCAATACTCTCTTGAAAGGTTGCCCTACCTCGATACCAAGTTGTTTCAAGACTTTTGATGCATTTTGATTAAAGTTTGGACTGTTCAATGATACCTTAGCACTGGTTAATGATTTGGCTCTGAGAAGAGAGCTATGCGCAGCTTTGGGATCTAAGGAAGAAACAACGGGCTCTGTGGCGTTACGACGAGATGACCTTGCGGATTCAAAATCCTTTAAACCTTGATGCAACTGCAATCTAGAAATGGCATCCCTCTGTTTCTCACGCAATTTTAGATTTTGAAGTTCCTTTTCCTCTCTAAGCTTTCTTTCATTCTCTCGTCTTTTCTCTTTTTCCCTCTTTTTAAGTTCAAGATCTCTGTTCTCATTTTTCTGTTTCACCTTTTCTGCAAGATTACGCTCATGTTTCACGTAGTCTGCTAATCCTCCCTTACGAGTCTTAGATAAAGCGGGGGATGTTTTCAATTGAGATTTAGTATATCCTTCATCGTTTATTTGACTTCGAGAGTCAGTTTCACCAAACACTTCTTGACAAATCATTTGAAAATTTAACAAAGATTTATTTCCAAATGACCCAGCTAATTTCAGTGCCTTCAATTTCAGCTCACTTCCCTCTGGGTTCATCTGCTCTAAGTTTTGTGATTCACTGGTAATTTGTGCTTTAGGTTCATCAACTTCACTTGCCTCTGTATTCTCTGAATTTGGTTCCCCTGGAAGATAGTTTTCCTTTGTCAATTCATTGAGTCCAGTGAGACCTGTGTCTTTTCTTTTCATCTTTGGTGGAACGGGAGGCTGTTGCAGTTTTGGTGGATTAGCAGATCTAACTCTTCTTTGAGTAGACTTGGCAGATGAAGCTGATATCACTTGATTGTTTAGTAAAGTTCTCTTTTTGTTGAAAGAAGACGAAGCTTTGAAATTTTTGGTAGATCCATTCGGGGTGTTAGTTATGTTAGACAACGCCCTGTCAGTATTCAAATTCTTATTCGATTTACTAGAGTGACCGGAAATACTTCTAGGTACCTTTTTGATGGTAGTGTGTCTTTCTCCTGTCGAATGGTCGATAACAGTAGTCTTTACAATCGAGGTAGATCTTGGAATTGAGTTTTTAGTGTCTGGATACGAAGCATCTGTTTCATTTTCATCATAGTTCATCTCAGGATTAGAATGTTCTTTCCTATATTTGACAAGCATGTAGTAAAACATTTTCTCGGGACACTTCTTAGTTGATAACAACTTTGATATTAAGGTCTGCTCGCTGCAATTATGAAACAAAATTGACAAATTCTTCAAGATTTCCTTATCGATCTTGTCAACAGACTCAAGAGGTGTCATCTTCAAATCCTTGATTTTGGGAGCTTTTGCTAATGCCGCAGTGACTGTTGCTGGCTCCGGATACTTGGCAAGTAAAGGATGTTCCAAAATTTCATCCATATTTATTCTCTCATCAGGATTAACTCTCAACATTTTAGAGATTAAATCCTTGGCCTCCCAACTCAACTCTGGTGGCATTATAAATTTCCCATTTTGAACTTTCAACAATAACTTTCTAATGTTTTCATCATCAAAAGGTAAATGTCCAGTTAACAAGGCAAATAATATAATACCACATGACCAAATGTCAGAAGGTGCACCATGGTATGTTTTCCCTGCAACTATCTCCGGTGAGGCATAATGTGGTGACCCACAGGAGGTTTCCAAAAGTTTTTCTCCTACCTCCAAGGCAGCCATACCAAAATCAGCTATTTTGATACTCTTATTGAAGTCTAACAACAAGTTCTCGGGTTTCAAATCCCTGTGACAAATGTTAAACTGGTGTAGGTAGCTGATCCCGTTGATGATCTGCTTGAAGTAACTTATAGCTTCGTATTCTTGAAGTTTGCCTCTTTTAATTAGATAATCGAACAACTCACCGCCTTCGATATACTCCAATATCAAATACAAATCATTCTTGTTCTCCCACACGTCATATAAGCCCATGATGTTGGGGTGTGATATCAACTTCATTATGATGATTTCTCTCTCGATCCCATAGGGTAATCCCTTGGCATCAACCGAGTCTCTTTTATATTTGGGGTTCTCCAACTTCTTGAAGTTGGACTTGGGCACGATCTTGACAGCTGCTAGTTTGCCCGTGTCGACGTTCTTGGCCAATCTCACTCTACCCGTAGAGCCTCTCCCTAAAGTCCTGTCCAACTTCCAGGGCCCAATGCGACTATGGGTCCGTTTCTTGTTGGAACTGTTGGTGTTGGTGGATATCTGTGATAGACGCTTAGTCGCGTTCGTGACCGATTGAACAACCTTGTCCACGTTCACAGACGATCCATACGACCCGTTGTCGTAGGACTGGCCGCTTCGTTGTGAAGCTAGTGTTGTCATCTGGCTGTTTCGCGACGGCGTTTGCTTGTGGGTGCTACTGTATCTCTTGCTCCAGCTTGTGTCCAGCTTGTTCCTAAACCTGCGTGTGTTCTTTCGACTGTGTTGACGAGCGGGCCGTTAATGAATGAATACCAGTTGGTTATGAAAAGAACGTGATTAGTGATGTCTGGTAGCCTCGTCGAATCAATACACAGTGTTAAGCGCTCAATAGCTGGCTGACGAATATCTCTACAGTCTCTCCCTTCAGATGATGTTGACTAAATCTGTTTGACTTTCGTGAAGGCGGAGGGTCAGAAAAAAAATCAATAGTGTCTGGCTCCCGTACTGTGACTAGGATGTTACACAATAAGTTCGCTTTTCGTTACTGCTGCCAGTTCTGCTTAACAATGAGAGCGTAAACAAAAAATAAACAGTAACGAAACCTCAAATCAACAGAGCGGAAAAAAAGCGCGTTTTGGGGAGGGGGCTCCCTAATCAGAAGCCCGGCTTAACGAGAAAAGAAAAAAGATTCGTGATTTGGAGACCGCACAGTTGCAGCAGGGGACACGCAGCTAGCACAGGTTCGCCATTGGCGAGGCTGTATGACGACAGGCGCTCGAATCGCTGCGCGGGACGTGTTCCGTGGTCTGTCAGAGCACATCTTTGGGAGCGATCAAACCACGGTGGTGCGTCCTGTAGATACCGACCTGCACACAACCGGCCGGTGTGATCTGGAACCCACCACAGCATAGGCCCCACAGCGTAGAGCGCACGGCATAGGCGCACTTGCTGGGGCCAGGCACCAGGCGCGATGCGCCCGGGATCGCTGGTGGGGTCGCAACACGGTTATCGTGCTTACAAGTGATGTTATACTCGATAATGTGAGACGATCCAACGGTGGACTGCCCGGTTTGTGCGGGTATGTCGATGGAGGGCCGTTCTGCGTCGGTTTGGGCCCACTGCAGGCAGCGGAGGGAGACACCCCCCCGGGCTTTGGAGCCAGCGAGCGCAGCCGCGACCGCGGTCGCGGCGCTCTGGGGGCAGCGCGCGGGACACCCGCGTAATTTGGGGACTGTCTGCGTAACCTAGGGCGCGTCCGCGTGGTTTTGGGGAGCGTCCCCGCGAATGACCCGCAGAGCGAGACGAAGAGCGTTGTGGCGCCTGCACCGGGCGCTGGCCAGAAAATGAAATTCGGCTGCGCTCAGTCCTTCATATAAGACAGTGATTTCTGTTCGGGCCTAATCTAGGTGATAGCTGGTTTGGTGCAGTTTCTCTCAAACCAGAATAAAAAAAGGATCTATTGTAGATTGTCGTAGACGGACCCCGACAGTCAAAGGTTACACGCATAACAACATACCGAGTGCCACACAATGTTGAGGTTCAAGAACAAGTTCAAGTTTGGGTCATCAAATGGGGGCGAGAAGCTTGCCCCTGTAGATGACAATGGGGGTGCCAGTAGGAACTCCACAGAGTCTGGCAACACGATATCCGTTAATCAAGTGGCGGAGGAGTTCCCAGGATTGAGCATGAGAGACTCAGAGGACGAAAGTTCGGGCGGCAACAGAAGCAGCCATAGGTCTGACGGAACGGCTGTGGGGCCGGACCTGGCAGATGCCACCACTGGCTTGAGTGCTGGTGCGGTAGGGTCTGCTGCGTCGTCTCGGTCGTCGACATCCACGTCGCCAACGCCGTCGTCTTCCAGCTCGACATCGAATCCTGGCTTGTTGACCGTCAAGATGTACGGATCGTCGAATGTCCACCTTCCTATCAAAATCAACAACAACAAACAGATATTACATGCATTAGCGAGCAACTCCAACAATGAAAACGTGTCATTCCAGTTGATGAAGAGCTTGAACGAAGTCGATGACTCTGAGTTTCTATCGGGGGTGGATGCTGCCAAGCTAATCCCGTCGATTATCTCGATCCCCAACGGAGAGAATTTGGTGAAATCTCTTTTGTATTTGACTGTCGAGTTTGACAACAATGTGTTGGTCATCGAGCCCAACAGCGGTACTGTGGAACACTCCACGTGGAACCAAGTTGTCTCGTTCGATGTGACAAAAAAATCAGCAAACAACTCCACCGACTCAATATTTCTCAACTTAAATTTATTCATAAGGTTACCAAATGTGTTGATTCCTGACACCCAGAAGAGCTTCAAGAAGCATCTGTTCATAAACAATCAAGAGTCGTCCAGCAACAATATAGGTGACTTGTTGATAGGGACCATCAAGCTTCCATTGAACCTAAAGTGTCATAACCAACCGATTAGATTGATGAACCATCAGTTTTTGAAGTTTGCAAATCAGGATTCAGCAGAGGAGTCATTTAAAAAGGAAACGGGTGAAATCATGCTCACGATAGATTTCAAGCCTGTTTTCAAATCGCATCTCACTATTGACGACTTCAACCTATTGAAGGTTATAGGGAAGGGATCCTTTGGTAAGGTGATGCAAGTTGTTAAGAAGGACACCAAACAGATTTATGCGTTGAAAACAATCAGAAAACAGCACATAGTGTCGAGACTGGAGGTAACACATACGTTAGCTGAGAGAACGGTTTTGGCCAGAATACTGAATCCATTTATTGTTCCTCTAAAATTTTCATTTCAAAGTCCCGAGAAGTTGTACCTTGTTTTAAGTTTTATCAATGGTGGGGAGCTTTTCTGGCATTTACAAAAGGGAAGATTTTCAATGGACAGGTCGAGGTTCTACATTGCAGAGTTATTGACGGCTTTAGAGAGTTTACATGATTTGAATGTCATTTACAGAGACTTGAAGCCTGAAAACATTTTGTTGGATTACCAAGGACATATAGCATTGTGTGATTTCGGGCTTTGTAAGTTGAACATGTCTAATGATGACAAGACCAATACGTTTTGTGGGACGCCGGAGTACCTTGCGCCTGAATTATTATTGAACCAGGGTTATACCAGATCGGTCGATTGGTGGACGTTAGGAACTCTCTTGTATGAGATGCTCACGGGATTACCTCCGTTTTACGACGAGGATGTGCCCACGATGTACAGGAAGATATTGCAAGACCCATTGAAATTTCCTCCTTTCTTGGAGCACACAGATGCACAAGATCTTTTGATTAAATTATTACAAAAGGACCCTAAGGACAGGTTGAGTGATGCAACCCAAATAAAAAATCACAAGTTTTTCAAAGACATTGATTGGCAAAAGTTATTAAACAAAGATTATATACCTCCTTTCAAACCCAACGTGGGGAGTCTTTTGGATACGTCTAATTTCGACCAAGACTTTACTAATGAGAAGCCTCAAGATTCCGTTGCAGATGATTTCCTCACGGAAAGTATACAGAAACAATTTGGCGGCTGGACTTACAATGGGGACAACGTCTTTAGCAACTAGAATTGAAAAAAAAAAATTGCCCTCACACCCACAACCCACAATAGTACAGCTTAATTACGCCTTGACCAATAAAATTCATGACAACTTTACTCCATTATGTATTTTCTTTGATTTCTTTTGCATGTTCATGTTCATGTTCATGTTCATTTTCCCTTTCATTTTCATGTTCATTTTCGTTACGTCTTACTCCAATCTTTCATTAGCTGCTCTTACTTGCGTTTTTGTAGGTCACTCCACTTCTGCCAGGAAACAGGTGGCTACCCAGGCCCGACCGATTCTCGCTGCTTGGTGCTAAGGGAGCACCATGTTTAAACTGTTCTCTTCCCTTAGGAATATCTCCTCGAGCAAACCGCGCCCGGTCTTGCTCCCGATACTCTGCGTAGTCTGGATGCATATAGGAAGGATCGGCTCTGGTGATATCAACAATCTGCGGAGACACTTTGTAGACATTGGGGTCTTTCAAAGGATCATACGGTTCTTCTTTGCGATCCTGGGGGTAGTCCGTTTGGCCCTGGTATGAGGGAGGTTTGCCCTGTACACTCGAACCGGGATTTCCACCGCCAATTCCGTCGTTAGAATCGCCAATTCCTGGTTGTTGCTGCAACAGATCCAGTTCGGAGTACGGAGGAGGATCATCAAAGGGAACGTTTGCTTGTGCCCTCGATTTCTCACCCAATGCCTCTTCCCTCTTGGTTTGGCTTTGTTTCTGATCGGTTTTGTCTGACATGATAGTCTATTGTGTGGTTGATTTTTTCTGTCGGTGAGGTGGAGGTTGATGTTGCTTTCAAAAACTTGTCTGGGTCATTTTTCCGAGTTCATCAAGAGAGATATCACCAAACGGTTTTGTGTCACCGTCTGCCCCAGCCTGCATGCCAGCACGCCAGTGCGCCAGGGCGCCAGTGTAAGGTTTTTGTGTCACTTATGGCCCTCAACTTCAATTTTTTTTCTTTCATTCATATTCTCTCTTTTCCATAGATATATACGCAAATTTCTCTCTCTGTTGTTGTTGACAAACTTTAGTGCAAAACCTTGGCGAGTAACAGTTCCCACAAAGAGAAGTCTGGTCCCAGCAAAAAGAAATGTTTCAACCAGCCAAGCCTGTCTGTCAGGGTTCCATAATAAAACAGTTTGTGCGGACCAAAAAGAAGTCCACGTTAACTCCATCTACGCAAAAAGTTGTCAATCAGCTTTCTGCGTTGTCAGCATCGAGAAAGCAACCCAAGCTACTCAACCTTTGTCCAGAGGACATCATCAAGCATAGGACCATCGACAATGCGTGGAAGTTGTACAACAGGAAAAAGCAACAGAGGCAGAACGAGATGTTGCAGAAACAATACGAGAGCATTGTTAATGCCATGAATGACTTGAAAGAAACTAGTATCGAGTTGTATGAGCACGCCAACAAGGTGGAAGAGAAAAAGAGGTTCCCCTTGGAAATGAGAGTGCCCACTGATTTCCCTCCCAATAAGCCATGGTTTTATGATTACTCGCCCAAAAATTAGACAGATCCGGTACCAAATCGGTACTGAACCTTCATGTATATATGCTTATGTATCCTAAATCTAGACGTCATATTCACATTGTAGATAGGAATTGTGACTTGAGTTGCGAGTTGCGAGTTGTGAGAAGAATTGTGAGTTGAGTTGCGAGTTGCGAGTTGCGAGTTGCGAGTTGTGAGTTGCGAGTTGCGAGATGAATTGTGAGTTGTGAGTTGCGACTTGAGTTGCGAGTAGCGACTTGCGACTTGTGACTTGCGACTTGTGACTTGTGACTTGTGACTTGTGACTTGTGAGTTTGACTTGTTAGTCGTCGAATGTTCTCACTTTTCTCTTTCTTCCTGGAGTCGACGAGCCAGGCAGACCAGACTGGATGGCCGCACCACCCGCGGCATTGGCGTTTGGTGCAACGTTGTCCTGAAGATTCTCCACCGTATCCTCAAAATCGTCATAGTCCTCCTTTGCACTAGACGCAATCCCCTGTCGCCTCATCAAAGTACGCACGAATGTCGACGAGCTCAAACTGAATATATGATCATCGTCTGTGTACTGGATTTTCTTTTTGTTGGTGCTGCCACTGTTGGTTTTAGCAAAGTTATCAAACCCCTTTACTATGTTACCGTAGGTGCTCTCATTGAAGTAGTCGGTCTCCTTCTCGTAAATGGACTCCTCGAGACTTGCCAACCGCGCCTCGAGCTCCTGCTTCTTGAGAATCAGCTGTGTGAGCTGTTCCTTGGCCGCAGTGTACTTGTCCATGCTTAAACCAAAAATATATCAAAGGGCTTTTGGAATGAGAATGAGAATTGAAATGTGATGATTGTAAATAAAATTATTAAATGAGTAAAAATGCGTCACGTGCGCCGGCACGTGACTCGCGAGTTTTCATCTATTTCGCATTTCTCACGTTCTCCCCCCCCCCACCACCTTCATTGTAAACGGTCTCGATCACCAAATACTGCTCAATTGCCTCCACACCTCCCCTTCCATTGATGCGTTGTGTAGATGTAATGGCCCGGCCACGTTTTGACGGGGCCCCGGAGCTTTGCCAGCACAACAAGAGATGCCCTCAAGCCGAAAGGGTTCCAGCGGGGAGGAGAAGCAGCAAGCATGGCGTAGTTTGTGCAAGTTTTTAGCAACTTTGTTCCGAAACAAAGAAAAGGTAGAGAGAGGTTAACGAGAGGTTAAGGAGAGGTTAAGGAGAGATCAAGGAGAGGTTAAGGAGAGATCAGGGAGAAATAAGGAGTGGGCTAGAGAGAGTCTCTGGCTAGTCTCTAGCGTCTCTAGCTAGTCTCTGGCGTCTCTGGCGTGTCTGGTTGCAGCTGCCCCCACCGTCCCGCTGGTCTTTGCGCCGCACTCCCGCCGCACGGACGCCGCGCTGCCGCCACCTCACTTGGCCTGTGGAGCACCCCGGCCAACGGCGGGCAGCGCCCGCCCGGGCGCCCTCGGCGGCTCGTCTTCCGACCGCCGCCGGGCACGGCCAAAAATCTCCCACCCCCATAGCGTCACCACCGCACCCCCACAGCGACGCGCACCTCCCATAGCGCCAGCGCGCACCCCCAGCGCGCACCCCCATAGCGCACCCCCATAGCGGCATGCACCCCCCCGGCGGCCCCCGGAAGTTCTGGCGCGCCCGCCAAAACGTCGATTTCGGTTGGTCGGGAGTGTGTGATCCACCGACCTTGGCGGTGGGAATTCTGGAAAACTATAAATACTTCCGTGGCGACGTCGTGTTAAAAAACGCATCAACTGCACCCCATCAAAAGAGATTATACCTTTATAATCGTACTATACTACACAATGGCAATTTCTAAAGTTTTCGCTCGTACCGTCTACGACTCGCGCGGGAACCCCACCGTGGAGGTCGACGTTTCCACCGAGAACGGCGTGTTCAGAGCTACGGTGCCGTCGGGCGCCTCCACCGGTATCCACGAGGCATTGGAGTTGCGCGACGGCGACAAGTCCAAATGGCTCGGCAAGGGTGTCACCAAGGCCGTCGCCAACGTCAATTCCATCATCGCCCCGGCGTTGGTCAAGCAGTCGCTCGACATCACCGACCAGGCCGCCGTCGACAAGTTCTTGAACCTGTTGGACGGTACCCCCAACAAGTCCAAGTTGGGTGCAAACGCCATCTTGGGCGTCTCATTGGCGGTGGCCCGTGCTGCCGCTGCGCAGAAGGGCGTGCCGTTGTACCAGCACTTGGCCGACATCTCCGGGTCCAAGCAGGACAAGTTTGTGTTGCCGGTGCCGTTCCAGAACGTGTTGAACGGAGGCAGCCATGCCGGCGGCTCGTTGGCGTTCCAGGAGTTCATGATCGTCCCCACCGGCGCGCCGTCGTTCCTGGAGGCCTTGCGGATCGGCCTGGAGGTGTACCACAGGTTGAAGACGTTGGCCGTGAAGCGGTACGGCCCGTCGGCCGGCAACGTCGGCGACGAGGGCGGTGTTGCGCCCAACATCTCCACCGCCGAGGAGGCGCTCGACTTGATCGTCGACGCCATCGAGCAGGCCGGCTACACGGGCCAGATCAAGATCGCGTTGGACTCGGCGTCGTCCGAGTTCTTCAAGGACGGCTACTACGACTTGGACTTCAAGAACCCCGACTCCGACAAGTCCAAGTGGTTGACGGGCCCGCAGTTGGCCGACTTGTACTACAGCTTGGTGGAGAAGTACCCCATCGTGTCCATCGAGGACCCGTTTGCCGAGGACGACTGGGAGTCGTGGTCGCACTTCTACGCCAAGGCCGGCGACAAGGTGCAGATTGTCGGCGACGACTTGACCGTCACCAACATCACACGGATCAAGACCGCCATCGAGAAGAAGGCCGCCAACGCGTTGTTGTTGAAGGTCAACCAGATCGGCACGTTGTCGGAGTCGATCGCGGCCGCCAACGACTCGTACGCGGCCGGCTGGGGGGTCATGGTGTCGCACCGTTCCGGCGAGAGCGAGGACACCACCATCGCAGACTTGGCTGTCGGGTTGCGCTCGGGCCAGATCAAGACGGGTGCGCCCGCACGGTCCGAGAGGTTGGCCAAGTTGAACCAGATCTTGCGTATCGAGGAGGAGTTGGGCGACAAGGCCGTGTACCCGGGCGCCGACTTCCACAAGTCCTACACGTTGTGAGGGCGCGGTAGCGGCGGCGGCGGCAGCGGCGGCGGCAGCGGCACGCGAGTGTCGCTGGGCGTGGCTGGGCGTGGCTGGGAGGTGCAATTGCGGTGCTTTTTGCACCCGTGGCAATGGCTGCAAATGTCGGGTGTCTGTTGCATATCGGCGCTGTCTGCAGCAACTGACGGCTGTCTGCAGCAACTGACGGCTGTCTGCAGCAACTGTCGGGTGTCTGCAGCAACTGTCGGGTGTCTGCAGACACTGCAGACTCTACAGACACTGCAGGCTCTAAGACGGATCCAATGTCTGCCGACTGTCTGCCCACTGTCTGCCGACTGTCTTTCGATCGCTCCGCTCGCTCCGCTCCTATGTATTCGTTTCTATATCATACACATTACTGAAAGCTTCTGCTACTGTAGCGCGCGCGCGGCGACGGCGTCCAACGCCGCCACGAGCGTCTCCACCGCGAAACGGGTCTCCTCGAAGGTGTTGTACAACGGCAGCGGCGCGATCCGGATGACGGCGGGCCTCCGCTCGTCACAGATGACGCCGTGGGCATGGAGGTGGCGGAACACGATCTCCATGGTGTCGCGCGAGGGATCGTCGTGGTGGGGCTGGAAGAGAAGCGACAACTGGGCGCCGCGGGCGCCGGCGTCGGCCGGCGTGAGGATGTGGAAGCCGAGAGTGGCTGACGGGGGAGTGGCTGACAGATTAGTGGCTGACAATTTTTTGTCTGACAGATTAGTGTCTGACAGATTAGTGTCTGACGTTATTTTGTCTGACGTTATTTTGTCTGACGTAATTTTGTCTGACGTTTTTTTGTCTGACGTTTTTTTGTCTGACGTTTTTCTGTCTGACGTTTTATCCGCGCCGTTCAAGCAGTACTTGGACTGCGCGAGCAACTCGTAGAGATACGCCGTGAGACGGACGCTCTTGCGGCGGAGCGCCGCCACGCCGCCCGCACTCTGGATCAACTCCAACGACGTCTTGACGGCGACACAGTCAATCACCGATGGATTCGACTGTCGGTAAGACAAGGCAGACATCATGGGGTCAAATATCTCGAGCATCTTGAACCTGTCGGCGGCGTTGTTCCCCCACCAGCCCGCGAGCCGTGGCGGGAAGCTTTCCCTCGAGTTGTTCCTGGTGTGTCTCTCGTGGACGTAGATGCCACCAATGGCACCGGGACCACTATTGAGGTATTTGTACGAGCACCACACGGCAAAGTCCACGTCCCACTCGTGCAAGTGCAACTCGACATTGCCCACCGCATGGGCCAAGTCCCAGCCCACCACAATCCCGTGTTTCCTTGCCGTGGCGGTGATGGTGCCGATGTCAAAGAACTGGCCCGTGTAGTACTGAATGCCGGGGAAGCACACCAACGCTATTTCGTCGTGGTGGCCGTCGAGCGCAGCGACAACGTCCTCGGTGCGGAGACAGTGCTCGCCCCGGCGTGGCTCTAGTTGCATCAAGTGCGACTCGTCGAGGCCGTGGAGCTTCACCAAATTGGCAAACGCATAGTAGTCTGACGGGAACGCCTGCTTCTCGAACAAGATCTTGGTCCGGGCGCCGCCGGGCTTGTAGAAGGACACCAACAAGGCGTTCAAGTTGGCCGTTAGCGAGCCCATCACCGCCACCTCGTGGTGGAGGGCCCCCACGACGGGGGCCACCAACGGCACCAACGGTAGGTCGATGTCCACCCACGACGTGGCGCCGCCGGCGGCGTCGGGGTGGTTGAAGTGCGCCTCCACGCCCCGCGCCGCCCAGGCGTCCAACTCGCGGCCAATGGCGGCCCGCGTGGCCGTGGGCATGAGGCCGAGCGAGTTCCCGCACAAGTACGTAGCCGGGGCCTTTCCGCCGTCGGTGTCGCTGTCTATGCCCAACGACAGGAGCGTCGGGATCTCGAAGTGGTGTCTGTACGTCGTGTGCTGCTCGTCGAGGCGTTTGGCGTCGGTGGCGTCGGTCAATGGCATGGTTGGGGAGAGGAGAGATGATTTTTCGCTGGTCAAATTTCGCGGAAAAGTGGGTTTGGCGATGGTGATGGTGAGCGCGAGGGCGTAGCGAGGGCGCCGCGAGGGCGCCGCGAGCGACAGCGAGATGGGCCGCAACGATAGCGAGCGTCTCGCGAGCGTTTAGCGAGCGATAGTGCGCTAGGGCAGATACCTTAGCGAGCGAGCGCATACCCCTGAGTGAACGTCGCCATGTCCCCAATCTGTCAGCGAGGCTCTAGCGAGAAATAGCGGGCTAGGGCAGACTCTTTGGCGCGCGGGTGCCTAATTGTAGCGAGCCAGCGCGAGCGCTAGCGCGAGCGCTCGGGCAGCTTATTAGCGCGCCTCTAGCGAGAAATAGCTACGGCGTAATTTTAGTGGGCTAGGGCGTAATTTTAGTGCGCTAGGACGCAGCGTCAACACCGCAGTGGGCGCCATCGCTCTCCAGGGAGGCTCTCGCGAGCTAGGGCCGGCGCTTGAGCGAGTTGGCGCGGGCACAGTGCAGTTTAGTGAGGCTCTAGCGAGGGACAGGGAAGTAGCGCGCACACTTTAGGGGGGAGCGCCATCGCCTTGAACTAGCGCCGTCGCCTTAGTTCACTAGCGAGGATGTGGCGGGAAGTATGGCCTTGGTGCCGTAATAGTACTAGCGAGGCTGCAGGGAGACGTTTGCGCCTAGCGGGAAGAGAACCCGCCATTGCCATCGCCATCGCCCCAACTAATCAGCGCGAAATAGCGAAGAAGCAATGGGCTTTAGCGAGCCAGGCCAACACTTTAGCGAGCCAAGGCCAACATTTAGCGAGCCCGCGGAAGCTTCAAGTGCCTGTATTGTGAACCAGAGCCGTCACCTTGAACTAGTGCCATTGTCGTCGCGAAGCGTATCTGCGACGCCTAGGGAGACTTTTGCGAGTGCTAGTGAGACTTTTGCAAGGCCTAGTGAGACTTTTGCGAGTACTAGTGAGACCTTTGCGAGGCCTAGGGAGACTTTTGCGAGACTTTTGCGAGGCCTAGGGAGACTTTTGCGAGACTTTTGCGAGGCCTAGGGAGACTTTTGCGAGACTTTTGCAAGGCCTTAGTGAGGCGCGCCCGCTACCTGCCCCCGCGCCTGCACACACCACGCCCTCCGCCCCTGCACACACCTCCGCGAACTATCAAAAGCTACTCAAAGCTACTCAAAGCTACCCTCTACTTGTCTCCCTTCATGCCACAACAATGATACATTCGGTGCTTATATGTAAGTAGCGGCCTCCCCAGCCACCTCAGCGCGCCGTCCTCATACTGACAACAAGCAGTCAACAACGACGGGTTGCCGCGGCTCATGAAGTTCTACACCCCGGTGGACGTCGCCACACAAAGACTTCTTCTTCAGCAGGTATTCCAATTGGTATCGGCCAGAACCGCCCACGAGTGCTCGTTCTTGACGTCGCCCTCCTTGTTGGAGGACTCGGAAGACATCAAGGTCATCTACAGACACTACGCGACGTTGTACTTTGTGTTTGTTGTCGATGACCAGGAGTCGGAGTTGGGCATCCTCGACTTGATCCAGGTGTTTGTCGAGTGTCTCGACAAATGCTTCTCCAACGTGTGTGAGCTCGACTTGGTGTTCGGCTGGCAGGTGCTCCAGACTGTGCTCGAGGAGATCGTACAGGGCGGAATGGTGATCGACACCAACATCAGTCGCATCGTTGCCGCGGTGGACGACGCCAACAGCCAGAAAAACATAGCGGCCAACGCCAACGGCAGCGGCTTTGGCGCCAGCATACTCCTGGCGATGTCGCGCGACAGCGGCTTCTGGGCGAGACGATAACGTGACGACGCGATGACGCTAGAAAAGAAATGCTTGCATTGATGATATGAACCTGTCGATATGTACCTATATAGAAAGATAACGCCCTATTTCCATGGCAACCACAGCCGTTTCTTGGCGGCCTCGAGGCTGATGGTCTCCTCGAGCTCTTTCTGGGCCTGAGCGATCTCTTGTTGCTTGATTTCATGCGCCTTCAGTCTATGGAACTGCTCGTAGTCCACCAATTTGGGAGCAAGCCCCCTGGTATCCTTGTCGAACGGAGAATGAACCGCGCCGGTCTTCCAGATCGGGTCGTTGCTCGCAGCAGTGGCCTGCACGTTCCTCATGACCTCGAGTTGCTCACGCTGTCTCAACTCTCTGTCCTTTTCGTACTCGGCCTTGATCTCTGGCGAGAACGACGCTATGAGCTGCTCATCGCTGGGCACCGTGTACTTGAAGAGAACGACACCGAGGCCTATGATGGAGAACCCGGTGAAGTACACACGTGCCCACCGGTACCACAACGGCTTCTGCGACACACTCATGTTGTTTTGATATAGAGACCGTCGATAGTCGACTGTCACATTAGAATTAATCTCATCATAAGCGCGAGAAGAGGAAAGCACGTGATATTGGGCACGTGACCATGAAATAGCCAACACGTGATAGAAAGTTGTTTGGGAGTATCACGTGATACAGCATTGATCAACATAGTAAGCGAGTATATATATAGACCCACATATATATACATATATATAGATACACCTATATATACATATATACAGACCCACATATATATAGACACACCCATATATATATTGTACGCTCACTGCCCCGTTCCGCCAGTTTCCCGCACGCGCCTCAGCACGTCAGCACGTCAGCACGTCAGCACGTCCTGGGTATGCTTCGCCAAAGCCAACCGTTTGGCCCCATCGCGACGAGAGGATCGAGAAATCCAGAGCATCGAGTCGAGCAGACACCATCCCAGCGGCGCCATCTCTATCGAGAGTCTTGCGGGAAATAAAGATACTACAAATGAATTGAAAAAAAAACGGTTAAACGGCGCGCACGTGCACCATCACGTGCCACACGCGATGCTTATGGTTGTGAGCGCTGGCGCCATCTCCCACCAGCTTCCCCCTGGCAAGTCCCCTGGCACCACTACCCTGGCAGTTCTCTTTCTCTCCCCAATTCTCCCCAGAAGCTGGCCAGCGTCCACTCGCCGTCTGGTGCCGCCTAGCGACGCCCTTAGCGAGCGCCCGCCGTTTTTGCGTGCCGTTTGCATTCTGTGTCATTAAGCGGTCCTTAATTGGTCTTCGGGCCCAATTGGCGTCCGCCGACCGTTTCTCATATTTAAATGGTCCCGGATCCCAAAAAGTATTTCTATACGAGCTATACGACCACTTACAACAAAAACAAAGAATCACACTTTCAACAAGGGTGATTGATCAAGAAGAAACACCGCCAACTAACTCCCGACAAAGCGACAGCGCTGTCATAGAGAGGAGCTAGAGAAGGACACGTCGCGCCACGCGCCCAAAAACGAGAGAACCAAGCACGAGTTCTCGTTGGCTTCCTTTTGCTTAGCCATCTTCACGCCGTGGAACCAAGTGCTGACACGTCTGGTCATGATGGTCGCCAAGGACGAAACAAGCTCGCAGCAAGCGGACGACGACACGAAGCGCACGCGGGCCTCGACCGGCAAGCGCAAGTATCACCAAAAGTCTCGAAACGGGTGCTCTACGTGCAAGAAGAGAAGAGTGAAGTGCGATGAGACGAGACCCGCCTGCAACAAGTGCCAGCACATGAACCTCACATGCGGCTACTCGCTCGAGGAGACCCACATCGGCGGGTCCGACGACTCGGAGCCGGCTGGCGGCGCAAAGAAGCGGCGCACGTCGTCGGTGCTGTCGTCGTCTCTGGGCGGCACCACCCAGCAGAATACTCCGTCAATGACAACCAGTCCTCACGGTTTGGACGAAAAGGCCTCGGGGATCCGGCTACAGGGCCTACAGGCCTCGCTCCTCAACGCGGGCAACTTGAACAACCTAAACTTGAGTCATCTTGTCAACAACTTGAGCGGGTTAGGAAGTGATCTCAGCAACCTCGGCAACTTGGCCAGTTTGTCCAACTTGGCCACATTAGCACAGCTACCGATCGATTTGAGCAACTTGGGCCTGCTACTAGATGCACAGATCCATACGACTGTGGGCAACACGCTCAACGGCAGCATCAACACCAACGACACCACCAAAGCATCACTTTACGCTCAAAATAACATTGATACCCCCGCCGCCAACAATAAGAATAATACTAAGAACACCAATAATATTAATAATAATAATGATCATAATCACAATCATAATCATAGTGCTATTACTGCTACTACTACTCCCACTAATGACAACACCGCCGGCGCAGGGGAAGGCGTCTCCGAAAAGGAACAGAAGTACGTCAATAACCTGGGCATGTCACACATGGCGGCTTCTACTTCTCTTAACGATCCTAACGACAAGTTTAAAATGAACGAACCAAGCACATCTGCATCCGATCATCAGGGCGATCAAGCGCAATTCGGCACCGAACTCAAAGAAGAAGACCATACAAATCCCGAAAGACCTTCAGGTTCTTTGTCAATTGATGGAGAGAGCTCAAACAGTCGAGGTATACCTAGTATTTCTCCCAACGTGAACACTCTGCTTCCCAATCTCAGTAATAACCCTCTCAATAACCCTATGGCTGGAGTTGATCTGACAGGGTTGAACACCCTTGACCTTAGACTCATGTTCCACTACACCTCACAGGTGTCACGTACGATCACCGCTGCTGGAATATCGGACACCAACATATGGAATCACGACATTCCAATGCTAGCATTTAGCCACCCATTTTTGATGCATTCTATTCTAGCATTCAGTGCAACACATTTGTCAAGGACGGAAAAGGGGTTGGACCAATGTGTTACGTGCCATCGTGGTGATGCCTTGCGTTTACTACGCGAGGCTGTTTTGAACATCAATGCAGACAATACAGATGCTCTTGTGGCGAGTGCATTAATTTTAATCATGGATTCCTTGGCTAATGCATCTTTTCCCCTGTCTACATCACCCAAGTCTCTTCCTGCCTCTGCATGGATTTTCCATGTTAAAGGGGCAGCGACAATTTTAACGGCAGTGTGGCCCTTGACAGAGTCTTCGCGTTTCTACAAGTTTATCTCCGTGGACCTTGGAGATTTGGGTGACATCATCAACCAAAAAATTAATCTTTCCAAGAGTGGTAACGACGACAAGGCAAAGTTCTTCACCGACCTCAAATGCCATGACTCTGAAATCTCCGATCTTTATCCGGTGGAAGTCGATTCGCCTTATCTTATCACACTAGCCTACTTGAATAAGTTGCACAATGAAAGATACAAATCTGACTTCATCTTGCGCATCTTCGCTTTCCCAGCGTTGCTCGACAAGCGCTTCTTGTCGCTTCTCATGACAGGAGACGTCAAGGCAATGCGCATAATGCGGTCATACTACAAGCTTCTTCGTTCCTTCACTACAGAAATGAAGGATAAAGTGTGGTTTCTCGAGGGTGTCTCGCAAGTGCTCCCAGTCGACGTGGAAGAGTACGCCGGTGGCGCCGGTGGAATGCACATGATGTTAGACTTCCTCGGCGGTGGCCCTGCTATAGTCGAAAACGACATTGACGACGAAATATCCAAGTTCGACCCCACAGGCTCGCTCACGAAGGGTCTTGTCGACACAAACAACTTACCGAGCGACATCACGAGCAATCTCGACGTGATGCAAGGTGACAGTGGACTAATGAATATCAAATAGAATTTACGCCTATATCTTTTCTGAAAATTTATACTATACCATTACATTTAGCTTTTCCTCTGTTCCCCCCCACCCACGTCTTCTCCCCCACGTCTTTTTTCTTTATTTTTCGCGGCCAAAGCCAAAATCTTTGTGTAGTGTTTTTGCCCGCGTGTTACCCGGCCCCATAAAAAATTTAATTGTTGAAACAATCTCAAGGGGAATCCACTCGGCTATCAAAACATCTCCATTGGACTTTTATAGTGATAAATTTCAGGTTTATAAGCTTCACTTCTTTCACGTGCACTACAAGCAGAGCGTAATAGGAGCCACCCCCCCAAGTTTGTATAGCGAGACGTTTCAGAAAAGTTCCAAAACTAGGTATTGTTGATCAGTTCACGAAGTCATACACACGAAGTAAACAACAACGAGTGGTGGCATAATAAAAAGAGAAAATCGACATAGTGCATAACAAAACAACCAAAGCGTCATTGTAAAAGACTCTTGAACGAATAAGATAGCCTGAAGGTTTTTGACTAGTAAATTAACGACGAAATGCAAACAATAAAGTGTGTTGTTGTTGGAGATGGTGCTGTGGGTAAGACATGTTTATTGATCTCATATACCACCAGCAAGTTCCCTGCTGACTACGTGCCCACTGTTTTCGATAACTACGCGGTCACGGTGATGATTGGAGACGAGCCATTCACTCTCGGGTTGTTTGATACCGCCGGACAAGAAGATTACGATCGGTTGAGACCATTGTCGTACCCTTCTACCGATGTCTTTTTGGTTTGTTTTTCCGTCATTGCCCCTGCATCTTTCGAAAACGTCAAGGAAAAGTGGTTCCCTGAGGTTCACCACCATTGTCCGGGGGTGCCCTGCTTGATTGTGGGTACCCAGACCGATTTAAGAAACGACGAGGTTATCTTGCAAAGATTACAAAGACAGAAATTATCACCCATCTCAATCGACTCGGGTGAAAGATTGGCCAAGGAATTGAGGGCCGTGAAGTACGTAGAATGTTCTGCATTAACTCAAAGAGGTTTGAAAACTGTGTTTGATGAAGCAATCGTTGCTGCCTTGGAACCCCCAGTTATCAAAAAATCAAAGAAATGTACTATTTTGTGATCACCAAGTCCATGACCCATCCCTTTCTGGAACGACAGAAAGAAGAATAGCAAAGTATTAAGTATCACTACTGACTGAGCTCAGTAACCCAAAGTTACAATTTTTAAAGTGATTGTCATCTTAATTCAAACTATACCGGTCTGCAATCATATGACCAACTGATACCATGGGTCTTCAGTATCCATAGACTATTCATCGAGCCTATGTGTTTCTTTCTAACTGCAAGGCCCTCAATTTTATTTCTGCTACTACTCATTTTTTTTTTTTTAAACAGCTATATAAAAAATTGATGCTACAAATTGAAACAATAGCAACCGATAATAGACATGTATTGTAACTTCTGCTCCAAGGATGACTTGTAAAAGTAATCGACACGTTAAATGAATTTATTCAGTAATATATTAACTGAACTCATTTTGTATTTAATTGTACTTATGGGACATACGCGTCTAATTTATCATCATCATTTCCACTTTGAACGTGACTGTAAAGTCAACTTGCTACAAATGAGAGATTTGCCCAGACTACGTAGAAACTCTTTACTTCTCCTTAGACTCCTTATAAAGCTTCAACCTGTTCTCGGTCCAGCTCTTTAATTTATCAGCGTATTCCTTCTTCTCGGCTTCTGACACAGAGTACTGGGCCTTTTCCTCGCCACTGAGGGCACTCCATTCGGATGCCAAGTCCTTGCTGATTTCGCCAAAGGTACGCCCGTCGTTCACATATCTTTCTTTCACATACGCCGCGTATCCGCTTGCAGGCAGAGTGGGTTTTGGTGTGTACACCTTGAGCTTCTCAGCGTTATACTCGTCAGCGAGCTGTTTGTAGTGGCTCTTTTCGTTTTCACTCAAAACCTTCCATGACTCGGTGGCCTCCTTTAACGATTTGGTGGTCGAAGTATTCTCCTTGATAAAGTAGTTGTACGCGGACAATCTTCTGTACGTCTTAGTTGCAGCAGCGAGTACTTTCTTTTCCTTCTCCTTCTCCTTGGCGACAGACTCCTTGGACTTGAGCTTTTTCAGTCTCTCCTTTTCCTTGGCTTTCAATTTCTTGGTTTGTTCTTTATAACGTTTTTGCAACTTCAGCAACACAGACTTCTCCTTTGAAAGTTTGGATTTCAAGTCCTTCAATTGCTTCTTTTCTTCCGCAAGCTTCTTCTTTTGGGCGACGGACGTTTGCAGAACGCTAGGGAACTGGAGACCTCTTGTGGCTAAAAGAGCGAGCGAGGGCGTTACGCGGAGCTTGGCTGCTGCTGACAGGGAAAAGGCTCTGGAATGGGCGCCAAATGTCTGGTTGAGGTAATTGAGTGAGTTCTTGATCATAGCTGTGTGATTGTGCCTTCCAGCGTATATTCTTTTGTGATTCCAAATAAGCTGTGGTTCGTTTTATCGGATTAATGTTATTATCATTGTTGTTGTTTATTTAATGCGTTTTCATGATTGTCACGATTACGTAAGCAACACAAACGACTGAATTATGCTATATATGACAAATGACCATACCATTACACAGACCCACGACCGGGCTTCCGTATATCGGCCTCAGTTCTCCAACGATCTTTGCAAGCGGCCGGGCGATATTTCTTTCACGCGTTTCCCCTGTTCGTCGTGCCGGAGAAGTCAAAAGCGAAGGGTTCAGCAAACTGGACCCAGAGCCATGTAACAGTAACTCGCTCAGTACGAAGGGAGAATAAACGGGAAAACTCGTTCGCAGTGGCCGCAATGGCTCTAGATAACTCTAGATGGGCATTTCTGTAGCTTCTACACGCTTTTCACGCCAAGGATACGTAAATACACACTCTCTGTAAATTATCTAGACAGTGGTCGTTCATTGACCAGAGAAATATCAACGAACTTTCGAAGACGAAATCATTAGATGCGTTATATCTTTCCCTTAAAACCAACAAGAATCTTTAGAAACAAGCAACGAAGATGTTCTCAGCAGCTCGTTCCGATACGTTGTTTCTTGGAGGAGAGAAAGTGAGCGGAGATGATGTCCGTAACCAAAACGTGTTGGCTGCACAATCAGTGGCTAATGTCGTGAAGTCCTCATTGGGGCCAGTTGGGTTGGACAAAATGTTGGTCGACGATATAGGTGACGTGACTGTCACAAATGACGGAGCCACTATTTTGTCGCTTTTGGATGTTCAGCACCCCGCCGGTAAGATATTGGTTGAGTTGGCCCAACAGCAGGATAGAGAAGTGGGTGATGGTACCACATCAGTTGTTATAATCGCCAGCGAGTTATTGAAAAGAGCAAATGAGTTGGTTAAAAACAAAGTTCACCCAACGACAATAATCTCGGGATACAGAGTCGCCTTGAGAGAAGCTGTTCCTTATATAAACAAGGTTTTATCGCAATCAGTGTCTTCCTTGGGTAAGGAGACTCTTGTGAACATCGCAAAGACTTCAATGTCATCTAAAATCATTGGATCGGACTCAGATTTTTTCAGCAAGATGGTTGTTGATGCTATGATTGCTGTCAGAACACAGAACTCGAAAGGTGAAGTCAAATATCCCGTGAAGGCCGTTAATATTTTGAAGGCACACGGCAGATCAGCAACTGAATCCACGTTAGTTGAAGGTTACGCTCTCAACTGTACTGTTGCGTCACAAGCCATGACAAAGTCTGTGAAGAATGCCAAGATTGCTTGTTTGGATATCAACTTGCAAAAGGCTAAGATGGCCATGGGTGTTCAAATCAATATTGATGATCCTGATCAGTTGGAGGAAATCAGAAAGAGAGAGTATGGTATTGTCATTGAAAGAATCAAAAAAATATTAGCTTCTGGTGCCAACGTCATCTTAACCACTAAAGGAATTGATGATTTGTGTTTGAAAGAGTTTGTCGAAGCAAACACCATGGCTGTTAGACGTTGTAGAAAGGAGGATCTCAGAAGAATCGCAAGAGCAACGGGTGCGACTTTGATTGGAAACTTATCAAACTTAGAAGGTGATGAGACTTTCGAGTCATCATACTTGGGATATGCTGATGAAGTCGTACAAACCAGAATCAGTGACGATGAGTGTATTTTGGTCAAGGGTACCAAACAACATTCGTCATCGTCTATAATATTGAGAGGCGCCAATGATTATTCGTTGGACGAAATGGAAAGATCTATACATGACTCTTTGTCAGTTGTTAAGAGAACTCTCGAAAGTGGTGACGTTGTTCCAGGTGGAGGTGCTGTTGAAACTGCCCTCAACATCTATTTGGAAAACTTCGCTACTACTGTTGGATCGAGAGAGCAATTAGCTATTGCCGAATTTGCAAATGCTCTTTTGGTAATTCCAAAGACTTTGGCTGCCAATGCCGCCAAGGATGCTTCAGACTTAGTGACAAGATTAAGAACTTATCATGCAGCGAGTCAAACAGCCTTGCCTTCAGACGCCAAGAGAAAGAATTATAAGAATTATGGTTTGGATTTGATTGAAGGTAAAATTGTAAATTCAATTAATAATGGTGTTTTAGAACCGACGATTTCTAAAATCAAATCTTTAAAATCTGCATTAGAGGCTTGCATTGCTATCTTGAGAATTGACACTTACATCACAGTTACTCCCGAGCCTCCAAAGGAAGATCCTCACCAACATTGAAGTACATAGTTTCGAATTTTTTATATATTACCCAGCACGAAATATAAATCCTTTCCCGTGTACGTATATGCTCTAGTACAAAGTGTAAAGATTACATTTGAAGACAAGAATGATGACTATTTTTTTTTAGTTATTCTTTTGAACTTTTCTTTCTTGTTTATTGAAGAGGTAGCTAGTAATCTATGATGAGTTTTCCTTGGTATGATATGTGTTCATGATACACATGTAACACGCGAATAGCTTGATATAATAGTGAATTAATGTATGGATGTATGAATGTATGAATGTATGAACGAGTCAACAATGAGTATGATTGAATGAATGAAAAAAGCAACTTGAAGAACTGAACTTGATTAAAATAGAATAGTAGGCCCTCTTAAACCAAAATTCTACCAGCATCCCGTAGATTAATATTGTTCTCGTCGCCCTGACGAGAGTTATAGTGTCCAAGCTTTGACTGTGACAACAGAGCCTTTTTGGATGAAACGTTTAAATATGTAGAGGATTTGGCGACCAATGGCTCTCTTAAAGTAGATTTCTCCAATGAAATGGGGTCTGACATCTGTGCATCGGCACTTCTTAAAGAATACTCCGAGCTTGAGCTTTGTAATGCGAATGAAGAACTAACTGATGAAATTGATGACGAAGAAGTCGATCTGGAAGATGCATGTGACATGATGGATCTGTTGCTGAGATGATTCGAAAGCTTGTAATAGCTTGTCTTCTTGATAGCCTCATCCTCCAATTTCTTGGCCAACGTCATTTTGATGGAAGTGAGAAATGGCTGCAATGCAACAATCAACTCATCCTCTTTGATGGTGAGGTTCCATTTCAACAAGTTAATCAACTCACGCTCGGCTATGTTGATTTCCTCGTTTGTCAACAACCCGTCGGTGTACTTGGTCCAATGCTTATTCAAGGGTGATGAGTCGTTCAACGTTTTGGCTGCGATTATCAAAGATGCCAAAAAGATACGATGTCTCGTCGTCTCCATTCCCACAGCGTTGGCTGGAAGCAAGTTTCTCAACCTGTTGAGGTAAATGAGACTAGCCATCAAAGTGGGCGTTTGCACGTTGGAATACCTGATCAAGTTCTTGATGAATTGCCCCAACGGCGTGATTTTGGTGATCGCGGTAAATTCTGTAGAGTCATTCAAAGGTCTGAACTCGGTAGTTCTTGTTCTTTTCACTTGTATGACAGATTCTGTTGTAGCTACGAGGAACTCAACCATTTCCTGGCTGACTTTGTGTCTCGAAAACACTTTCAATGCCTCTCTGTCCAACATCGCTTCCAGCAGCGTGATATAGACGCAAGTAGTGCGCTTGGTATGATCGTGGGCCGGTTCTTTTATAGCAGTACCAACTTTGCCTTGTCTTCACCACTTCGGTATCCGCTCACGTCGGTTCCCTCAGTTGTGGTTGTGCCCTTTTTTTTCAATATTGCTGATTCCGTCTGCAGCTATGTCCACAGTTCTTCTCTTTGTTCACCGTAGCAGCTAATGGATCTGGAAACTTCTCCTGTTGTGTTAACCAGTATGATGTGTTTGTCTGTCCGATTTGGCAGTTGTAGGATAATTTCTGCTTTTTATACATTATCCTCGCCTGTCTGCCCTGCCAATCCTTTGGCAATCTGCAGCCTGAGACAAGGTTCTGGCTCTCCAGGAGTAGTTGCCGGATTAGGCAAGTGCGAAAAGTTTGATATCGCGTTGATGTAAATTCTAACGCGATATGAAAAATAATATGCAAGGTTGCCCGTGCGACGTGTTTCAGTGAAATTATCGTGAAGAGAGCGCAAGGAGTGGTCCAGCGAGCAAATTGACCCCGTCAGAGTGCAGGCGGAAGTTACGAATTGCGACTGTCGACAAACGTCGCGACTCGAGCGCAACCCACACCCCTGTGACGACGACGCTATAGCCTCGTGCACCATCGCACAGCCCTGAAAAATGCGAGTTGGCGACACGCAACCGGGGCTGCCGTGCCCAGACAAGCCGCAAAGTGCCCTGCTGACACCGCGAAACGGGAATCGTGATGGACTAATCCCTGTAAGGAACCCAGGAGGGAACGGTAACGAGACCCAGGCTCGCCACGACTCGCCCTGGAAGCCACGAGACTTCTGCGAAGGGAGCCGCAGGCGATTCGCGAGACAGAGCTTAGCTCAGCAACGCTTCACACTCGTAGCACATACCTTGTCACACAAGCTTGAGCTTCAAGGTAAAATCTACCCGGCGCAGGCCAGGTCGCAAAAAACATACCCAAAAGAGACGTCATGCATATAGATACACACTAAAGAGCCAAGACTATGGAACATAAAGAAAAGCTTAATTTATACCTTCAATGATTGCCTATTGTAGCGCCGAGTCTGGATAGTAGAAGAAGGCCAATGCGATGATTAAGTAGCTGCTCAAAAGCATCGCCCCCTCAAGCCAGTTAGACTCGCCATCCAAGATCACCAAGTTACTTATAAATACAGACACGAACATGATCAATGTTTCAAGCGTAGAGAAGTACAATGACATCGGAACGTCAATAGCCCACCCTAAAAGCACCATGGAGGGCGTCACGAATAGCGCGATTTGTAGTGACGAGCCCACCGCAACTCCGATGGCCAAGTCCATCTTGTCCTTCATCGCGACCACCACGGCCGTAACGTGTTCTGCTGCGTTGCCAACAATGGGGATGATGATCAACCCGATGAACGTCTTTGAGAGTCCGGACGACTCCACCAAGTCGTCGATGGAGCCAACCAAGTAGTCAGCACAGAACGAGACAAAGATGGTGGCAGCAAAGAGAACGGACACCGCAGCAGTGACGGATAAAGATTCTTTGTCTTGCTTTTGCACGTCCAACTCGGAAGGCAGGGATGCAGTTAGAATTCCGTCATCGATGTCAAGCGACTGCTCTTCAAACAAGGATTTGTGCGTCTTCAACTGGAACAAAAGATAGAGCATGTAAATCACCAAAAGAATTAGCGATACTCCACGAGAGAGAGAAAGTATCAAATCGTCCGCAGAAGCATCCGGAAGACGCGTCTTATCAGAGGGTGGCAAGGTGGCATGGAAAGCAGCCGGGAGCATCAACCCAATCGAAGCTAACGCCATCAACGACGACATTGTCTGCGCGACTGTTTGGTTGAATGTTTGCTGGACCCGGGTTATGCCCCCAGCAACAAAACAGCCACCGAGAACCAACAACAAGTTAGACAAGATCGAGCCTAGCATGCTTGCTTGCACAATCCTTATTTGGTTTTTCTGCAATGCTATGATGGAAACGATCAATTCCACGGCATTGCCAAAGGTAGCATTGAGCAAACCTCCGATTGTTTCCCCAACATGCTCGGCCAACTCCTCGGTGGCATAGGCCAACACCGAGGCCAATGGGATGATGGCTAAGAAATTGACCCAAAACACAACGTTGGACGACCAACCTAAGTGGTGTGCAACTATTCCTAACGGGACGAAGACTAGCAAGTAGTTCACCGGAGAACTCTTGAAAGACAAAACGACGGTCTTCAAAACAGTTTTTTGGATGTCAGAGATCCGGCTGCGCAGACCTCCTCTACCAAGAAGGGACAAGTTCTCTTGGAAAGTGGACATTTTTCAATTCTTAATGAGAACAGAGAGTGGTTGCTATAGTCCATCGCCCGGTAGTATATACAAATTGCTTGCCTCGAAAGCCGGGCTGCACACGACATTTGTTTTGATAAGCGGTGCGGCTCTACGTTTGCAAGCACCAGTCTGCAGGACCAGACGGCAAGTAATACATGCCAGTAAGAACTAAAATCTAGCAAGACGTCTTTGTACAAGCCTCTATATATATATAAATCTGGTTCTGCTGAAAGAGAGAAGCACTCTTGTATCGATACTGGTCTTCTCGCGAGAGGGAATGGGCCCTGTTGCCCCCTCCCACTGCACTATCGTCATCAAACGCTCTAATAAACGAGTTCCTTCCATAAATATGGAGAGAACACAATGGTGGCCGTGATTATGGTATCAAACGCCTCATATAGGGCAATGGGGAATCCCGCGAGCCCTCTCTCTAGAAAGTTGCAGTATATGGAATAGAATGCCACGCTGAAGAAGTGGTTGAACAAAATGAGAGGAAACGGCAAGGTTGCAGATAAAAGCCCAATGGGCCCGGAGACGCAATCACCACCGAGCTTGAAGTACTTGAAACAGCCCTTCTGCAAGATAATCAACAGCTTCCTATCGGCTGCAAACAACGTGTATAGAGCGATGGAAAGTGTGTTTATAACAGCATCGAGGTTTTTTCTCTTGGCATGAAACTGAGCAAGTTTCTGAGAAATTACCTTATGGTCACCAAGGTCTCGCACTTGCGCAGGACTCAAGAGTTTGGCCAACACGGATGCGTCGTTGAGCCCAACAGTCATGCCACCTCCTGTCAATGGGTGCCTCATGTTGAGTGAATCGCCAAGGAGAACGAACCCATGAAGGTTCACGCCCTGTTTCCTCGCAGCCAAATACTGGTTGGGCATAGCCTTGAACTTTCCCAGCGCAAGGGCCCTTTTGAACGAAGGCTTGGTTTCCTCGGGAAGAGCTGGGTATACTTCGTTGCGCAAATACTTCGTGAGAGCGTCATTAGCCTGCGAGGGAGGCTTTGTTGATCGGTATGCGCATAGAACTCTTGTCTCCGACTTCGATATTTGGTAGAGCAATATAGGAGCATGTTCACCCAAAATGACGTGACCGTGGTACTTTGCTGGTAGAACACAGTCTTGAAGTTTCAAACCAACGAAATATGAGCCTACGTGCGGCACATGATCGGGTGAAAGTTGCTTTCTGAACTTTGAATAGATTCCATCACAGCAAATAGTTAACTTGGCTTTGTACTCAAAAATACCCTTCTCTTCTTTAACTTTGACACCAATAACGATTTTAGGGTCTTCGGGATCATTTATGACACCCGTAACCGTCCCCTGGAGCCAAGATACGTTGGGCTCATCTCTGACTATTTTTCTCAAGTTGCCCAAAAATTCCCCGTTACGAAACGAAACCCCTCTCACTCTTTCGTCTTTGTCCCATTCTTCCTTAATAATGGTATCGTCACTATCTACTGAATCGTTCAGATCGTACACACAGCCTGGCACGGGAATCATAGCGTTTGTTCGTTGCACTTTGTCCTTCTCGGGATATTCGAGGGTTATCACCTCATTGTTGAATTTGATATAGTATCCTATCACGGGCATCGATTCAATATGGTTCACAGCTTGAGCCAAGCCTAGCTCCTGGAGAGCTTTGAGTCCGCCGGGCTGTAAGAGCTCTCCGACGATTCTTTCTGGTTTGGACCAGTCTCGCTCCACTATCAATACCTTTCTGCCCTGTCTTGCTAAAGCTGTCGCTATAGCAGGCCCGACAACACCTGCACCGACAACTATCACGTCATATCCTTCAGAATCTACCATGGTTATAATATACAGATGATGAGGCTCTCTGTTGGCTTTCGTCCTTTTCTCCTTCCGCCTAGTGTGATTTGTAACGTGTCTCTGTGAAAGCAAAATATTTCTTACTCGTATTCCATACGACAGAATCATGCTATCAAAACCAATGTATGTGCAGGATGCAAACGGTTAAACGAAACGTCTATAGTCACGTGATTTGATCCTGATAGCTATATATGATATACTTTATATAATTATTGTTATGATTAATGAACATGACATTGTCAACTGTCTTCGTCACTTTCTTCCTCAGCATCACGCAACCAGTCAACGAATTGACCCGCCAAGGTCCGCACCTGCCTCAACTCTGCGTTTGCACTCGATTGAGGTGCATCCCACCAAACATAGATGTTGTCCTCTTCCAAAATGTCAAGTTCGTACAAGACTCTGAGAGATATAAACAAGATGATCTGGTTGAATGATGAATCCATCATGGAGGTTTCGTCCTGAAGTATCTGACACAAGTCAACCTGCTCAGCGGCACTGAAAACTTGTCTTTTGTATAGCAAACCCCATGTCTTGAATATCTTCTCTGCAGCTTCTTTCGGCTGCAATGTTCCCGTGGCAATGAAATCTACTACCTTTGAGATGAGAGCACAGGTTGTCGCGAGTCTGACCTCATGATAGGTCACATTCATTGACATTCTCAAAGTGTTCAATTCAAGCAATGCAGTGTCGATGTCGTGATTATTTTCTAAAGATCTTTCAACCGTAGCAATGGCCTCTTTATGGAAATCCTCTTCTTCTTCGTCCTCTGTGAGGGCGCCACCATCAGTTGAAGTAGTTGATAATCTTCTGCTTCGAGAAAGACGGCGATGTTTTCTCTTGTTGTCGGTGACTGAAACAACGGAGTCATCTGAAACATTCAAATCCTTCAACTGATACACAATGCCCGAGTATTGACTTTGAGGATCATCCTCAGAGTCCGAGTCATCAAATTCACTTTCCGAGTTATATATGTAGGCTCTGCTTTCATCACCCAAGGAGAAACTATCATCGTAGCTATTTCTGTCAGCTTTAGTAGACAGACTGGTGTCATCGCTGAATGTTTCATCATCGTCTCCTAAGAAACCATCCTTTTTGTATGGACGGTCGGAGTACCTCGAGTTTTGGCGAAGACGTTCACCATCACCAATTTTCACATTATACCCGAGAACACAACCAGAACTCAAAACAACGTCTTTACCAATAGTACAGTGTTCAGCAACTATGGAATAGTCAATAACAGTGTTATCAGCGATGGTAACGTTGTCCCAGATGTATGAATTGTTTATTTTTACATTGTCCCCAATTTTGCAATTTCTACCAATAACAGACTTGCTGACTGATGACTTCTCACCAAAGGATGTATTTGAACCCACAGAAGTACAACTTCCAATTTTACAGGATTGTGCCAAAATGACTTTCTCTTCTTTGTATATGTTGTTTGCTCCGTAAGAATAAGTATTCCCCTCTAGCAAGTTAGAGTCAGGCACAAAAGGATAACACCACCTACCGAGTATGTCTCTTGCAACTGCATCGTATGTCGCCCAACTTTCAACTCTTGCAGCGTAAAAGGAAGATTCCGTAACATAAGCGTAAATAGTCTTTTTCAACAAGTCTGAAGTCAAAACTCCCTTCAAAAAATCTGACCTCAATGTTTGATAGTCAAAGTTCTCTGTGAATATTTGAGGAACATGAGGGGTGCATATATCTACCTGGCAGTCAATCAAATCGTTCCTGATTGCCAAATCATCTCCAATATTTTCTAAAATTTCAGGATCAATATCTATACTGCCCTTCTTACCATCCACTGGGAATATGTCCTGGTAGTAAACACACCTGTCTGTCTCCTTATTCAACAAAAACACTGAAGGATCAACAGGAGATCTCGTTCTATGCAACGGGCTTCCAGGAGTGAGAACCATGGTCACAATGTGGTCCTTATCGACATTCTTTTTATGCTTGTGGAAGTCCATGACCTTCTCAAAGTCAACATTAGTGACAACGTCTCCGGAAACTAACAAGAAATCTCCCACAATTAGTCCACGGTTGTCCAAGTCTCTCATCGCATCACCGACAGATCTAGACTCAAGAGACATCACAGTAGTTATGGTGAAGGGAGAATTCTTGGAAACCCATTTGGAGTTCTCGATGTAGTGCTGAATCTGCTCAGCGTGAGACGAGCAGAACACGTACACCTCATTTACGTTTGCTCTCGCCAAAAATTCAAGCGTATACTCTATCAAAGGCACATTGGCCAACGGAAGAAGACATCTAGGTTTGACCGATGTTAATGGCATGAATCTTGTCTGGAATGAGTCCGTGAACACAACGGCTTGGAACCTTTCATCCTTGACCACCTCCTTCTGCTTCTTTCCCTTGACAGCCATTGTTGTCCGTTATTCTATCAGGATTGTCAGTTCTTAATTCAAAAATGACATAAATTAAAAAAAAAAAATCTCGTGAGCACTAGATAGGTAATCTCAGTACTGAAGAGAAAACTAATTGCTGCAAGATGATTCATATGCCAAACCGTCACAATGACCTGATACACTGACCCACAGTTAGAACTACAGGTAACAGTCCAAAGATGATCTTTTTGATTTGCACAATGCTTACGTGGTTATCGAATTATTCACTATTTACAGAGGGATGTGCAACGCCGCCGACGAGATGATTCAACCCGTGAAACAAGGAGAGATCCAGGTCTTTTTGTCAATTTTCGGAGACCCGTATGGCGGTAGAATGATGCAAATTCTTAGCGGGCGATATTGTGGGTGACTTACTTGTCTTTCTCTTGTTCTCTGCTTGACTCTGCAATGGTGGGAGATGTGACTGTCGACTTTTGACTTTTGGGGGCCGAGTCACTCACGTAGAGGAGTGCGAAGATCAGAAAAGCTAGAGCACTGGTAGCTAGCGTGATCCTCGTTAGTTTCGACGCCTTTTGAGCCGCTGACAAGCCATGTACTCTATGCTCCACATGATACCACGATCCGTACATAGAACCAATATATGCGAAACCAAAGAAATGGTACTTGTATTTGGCTAGCGAATGAGATACTTTCTCCACTAGGGTCATTCTGTTCCATTGGTGGTATTCTTCCATTACAGTGCTGACTTTATATGAATGAAGCTTTCTATCAAACTCGACAGAACCTCGATCTGCCCAGAACGAGCCAATGGTGATGGTCGGCATGATGATGATTGCTGACTTGATGCTAGCATTGAAGGACCTGAAGCTTTGCGGCCTTCTGTACCTCAAAAACTGAAAAAGCCCAAAAGATACGACACCTCCATAGAGTAACCCTTTAGCACCTTCAGTGGTGAAATAAGCAATATGCGCTTTTTTCTCTTCGCTGTTGATTAACTTCATATGGCAGATCCAGGTAGAGTTTTTGCAGTCTCAGCACGTACAGCTACTGCTAGGCGACCTGGGAATATGACCTTTTCAGCAATTTGAAAAAAAAATCACCGACAATTCCAGCTTATCTCACTAATATCAAAACTTAATTTTGAATCTACATAGGATTAAAAACTCATTGTTTATTTAGTTCACTGGTTGCTCAACACATTATGGAGCATACAGATAACGAGTTTTCGTTTCATACGGAGATGAATCACTCAATGCCTGGAATGGACCATGGGGATATGGATCACGGGAATACGTGCTCTATGAATGTAAGTCGAATAACTGAGATGTAACGAGACTGTGGCTGTACTAACTACAAGCAGATGGTGTTCACCTGGGACTGGAGAAACACATGCATTGTATTCAGGTGGTGGAACGTCAGTTCTGCTACCAAGTTGGTTTTCTCCTTGATTGCCCTTACAGCTTTGTCGGCAGGCTACGAGCTCTTAAAGTACCGAGTTGCTATATGGGAGAGACTTTGCAAGAGCTCATTGGAAGGGATAGGCTCGGCATCAAACAGCCGTTCCATGCGCCAATTCAAACTCAAGAAGGCACTCTTTTACGGTTTACTCATTGGATATTCATTTATGCTCATGTTGGTGTTCATGACATTTTCCGGATTGTTCATGATAGCAGTCGTGGTTGGGGCAGCCATAGGACATTACACTTGGGGAGTAGAGGGAGGCGACCTAAGTGCTGCCCGCTCGTTGGCATGTCATTAGCTGAGATAGAACGCTCAATACATCATGATTGTTACTTTGAAGATATAGACTTGAATCTAGTCTCAAACCCCGTAGTTCTCAATGAAACACTATTCTGGCCTTTACCACCAAAATGTACTACAATTTGGACAACAATGTGTAAATTAAACGGTATAGTAGCAACATATGAGTTATCAATAGTATTACGATCTTCAGTTTGGACATAGAACCTTTCCAACAAGAGCTCGCATATATTTTAGCCAATCTTTATAAGAAGTTGAAGATTGATACCCATGGCGTATTGGCTCAGGCCATGCTTTTTCGGGGAAACCTGGTGGGTTCGATCCTTTGATGGGGTAGATCAGTTCCAGTGGCGCAGAGGTTAGCGCTTCGTGCTTATAGCCGTATTACGACAATTTGGTTATACCATAAGTCACGGTCGTGTGAGGAACGCGACGGTCGTGGGTTCGAACCCCTCCTGGAACATTTATCTCATCTTTTTATTTTTTTGCTCTGGTTCTTTCTTAAATTACAACAGCTTCCTTCAAGCTTGTAGGAGACTTTACTATCTTGGCTGATTGAGGCCCAAATACATATATGAGCTTGCTTAATTTACGTGAGTTCAATTAACTTTATATATTTCAACAGGCTCTCCTGGTTTTGTTTCTCTAAGATTTCACAAACAAGGTTCACTTTGGAAGTGGTAGCTCTTAATGGCCAAAGCTGAACTCTCTCAAGTACGTATTACACAAGACGAGAGAACTCTCCCTTAAGTGTTTTAATGGGAGGTATCATTGCCCGTGAACATTTTGCATTTATGGAGGTTGCAATTTGCTTGGTTTGATACTCTCCTGCACGACCAAGAATTTTTTAGTTACATCTCATCTCATTATGTGATGATATTCGTTGCATTTGAATTTGTAGCTAGGCTTGTATAAAGTGTATTTAAACCAACATGGCGGAAAAGGTTAGATACTACTTGGAGCAATCTGTTCCTGAGTTGGAAGATTTAAAAAGAAAGGGACTTTTCGAAAAGAATGAAGTAAAAATGATAATGAGAAGAAGAACTGATTTTGAACATAGAATCCAAGGAAGAGGTTCAAAGCCGAAAGATTTCCTCAAATACGGGGACTTCGAAAGTAACCTAGAGAAATTGCGCAAGAAGAGGTATAAGAGGTTATCAAGTGCGGGCGTCATTGACACCAAACCAAGTATCTCTGATTGGGCTGGTGTTAGGCGAGTGTTATTTATTTTTGACAGAGCTACAAGGAGATATCCTGGAAATATGGAGTGTTGGGCACAATATTTGAGGCATGCTAAAGAGGTTGGTGCTGTCAAGGTTGTATACAAGGTTTACTCAAGACTCTTACAGTTACAGCCAAGAAACATTGATGCTTGGCTTTCAGCAGCTAAATATGAATTTGAAACAAACGCTAACGCAAAGGGTGCGAGGTCCCTTTTCCAAAGAGGCTTACGATTCAACGTTGATTCCATAGATTTATGGGTGGCATATGCACAATTCGAGTTGACTTATGTCTCTAAGCTATTGGCCAGAAGAAAAGTTTTAGGTTTGATAACTGAGAAACAACAACAGGAGGAACTAGAAAATGAACAACTGAAGTCAACAGAAACTGTCAAAGAAACTGAAATTGATGATAATGAGCTCAACAATGACAAAATCGAATTGCCAGATAGTGAAGAGATCAAAGACAATTTGCAACATTTACCAGAAGCAGACATGAACATGTTGGGGAATCCGGAAACAAACCCGGCCTTAAGAGGTGATGTTGCATTGACAGTTTTTGATTTATGTATTGAATCGATTTGTGCCAAAGCATATGATGATGACCTGAAAAAGATCCTGAAATTGTTTGATGTTGCTAACATCTATTTGACATTATTTGATCAATTTGGAACATTGAATCAGGATCATTTATATTTGCATGTTTTGAGTTACTTACAAAGAGAGTATCCAAATGATATAAGAACGCATTTGGTTGATATTACCCTACCTGTCAGAAATGTATCTAGCACAAGTTCTAATTTATCAGAAAGTTTGCAATTTTCGGTCAAGAAATTTTTGGCTTACAAAATCAAATCGGATGATGGAGCTAGAAGACAATTGACCGAATTGTTTATTGATTATTTGAGTGATAAATTTTTAGCTCTGGGACAATCATTGAATGAAAATATAGAGTCTTTGTTGAAAGCAATTATTCAAAAATGTCGTACCATTTAATCATTTTTATAGTAGCCTGACTCACTGTCTAAAGGTTTATAGTTATTACCTTTTCCAAACGTCTTTTTCAAGAGGAAATAAATGAATGCCAATCCAATCAATGTAACACCAAAAACAGCAATGTATGCCACAGCAACAACAAGTTGAAGAGGGAAAAACAAGATGTATTGGAGGAAAACAGAATTCTTTGGATTTGGGAGCTTGTAAAACCCATCAGGATAAGGCAATCCTGGATTCTTTTTACCATTTCTCGTGCCCTCGTTTTCCAACTGATCGAAGAAGCGTACCGCAAAATTGAGTTGTAACTCATCTCCAATTTTAATTCTTGTCAAGTTGGTACCCGAAGACCAACCTACAGCACTTATGAATGTGTTTTGGTCGTCCTTGGTGTTGGAGGGCTTGACTACTATAACGTTCAAGTTGTTATCAATTCTAAGGTGTGATTCACGAACTTCTCCCCTGAAATTGAAAACAAGCGGAATGAAAGCGCCTCCTTGATCCAAATAGTGGGGTTCACTGCTGAATGGTAATCTACAGCTGAACGGAACATCCTCGTGCACGTAGAACTGGAACAAGTGATAGAGCTCGTCAGTGAATTGTATGGTGCATTGCAAGTCTTCATTGATCCCGTATTTGAATTCCAAGGGGCTCCCCGTCTCTTTACAGGTGGGAAACGCCAGGTACTTTATTCCGTGCTTCTCGTCAAAGTAATACTCTCCGTTTTCAATATTTCTTGAGCTGCAATCGATGGGTATCGGTTGTCCTTTTTCGTAAGGTTTGAAGTCAACTGGGATTACTCCCTTTAAATTTACTGGGAACCAATTTATCAGGACAGGCTCAGCATCGTCACAAAGTACAAAACCAAGGAATATAACGCCCAAAATAGCGTTCAAGAACCTCATAGTATGATATACAAAACCCTTGTAATTGTGCAATGAATTGTTTATATATTAAATACTCGAGTCGGGATAAATTCCGCTCGTGTTCCTTCCATTAAAGTTCGTGACATAGAAAGATAACCAACAGAAAAGACAAAAGGCGTACAGTTTGTTACAAAGAAAGTATCTAATATTACATTTTATCTATATCAATAACTATCACTCAAGCTTGAGCGCACCAACCCATTTGAACGAAAAACTCGTAGATTTTTGAAGCCTTATTGACATCGATCTTGAGAGCTTGCCTTGCATCTTTCTTTTTGAGAACACCGTTATTCTTGACGGCTTCCTTCATGAGTTGGTTTTTGATGGCAAGGTAAGGCTTGGGCAATATACGCAAAGTAGCACACAATTGCTTTTCTTCGTTGGAGAGCAATTCGAAATCCGCCGCATGGGATATATCCAAGGGGACCCTGGAACTGCTGGACTTAGGTTTGAGTTCGGGTTGTGGTGAGCTTGCGAGAGACTTCCCACGAGCGGTGGATGACAACGGAGTATTTGCACCCGAGCCCAAGTTGGACGCGTATCTTCCGTTCAAACTTCCGTTGCCCATTCGTTGGTAATGAGCAGCTCTGATCAAAGAGTCCTTTTCAAACTTGTTTCCTTCCTCGAGTGTAGTTATGCCATTTCTCCGCCATTCCTGGAGCTGCTGAATTCTCATTCGGCATTTCAACTCCGTCAATATATCATTTGAGAATAACTCAAAATCTTCGGCAGTAAGAATTCTAATAAATGCATTAATTTTCCGTTGAAGTTCTTTCTCTTCTTTCGATTTCCTTTTATCTAGACTAATGTTTTTTCTATAATTCAATAAGTTATTGAGAAAAAGAATTCGCTTTCTTTCTGCTCTGGTAGTCAATCTAGAATTGTAAATGTCCAAAACAGTCAATTTCAACTCAATGTCACCAGCCTGGTCATCAGGATCAAATATCAAGTCCTTCACATAGACTTCAGCGTCATTTTCAGCCTCGTGATCGAACTCCAATCTACCAGGCATGAATCCTTGCACTTCGTGATTCAAGGGGACGGATGATACGGGCTTTGTTTTCGGAGGAGGTAACGGCATATTCTTTCTTTCCTCGAGCCTTTTCTTTCTTTGTTCCAAAAATTCTAACGGGGAAGTATCTCCAAAATCCTTGTTCATCTCCGGTAAAGGGTAGTCTCTTGAGTTCAAATATATATCATGATAATGCTGCGCAACTTCTTCCTTGGACCTGTGACCTATAAAGTCGGCGATGTCTTGCCAGTTGCCTAGCCCATATGTGTCACACCCCTTGATGAGAAGTAGTTCTTCATCTGCACCCCAGTCCTTATCAAAGATGGCGTAGGTGCTCTGCTCGATTACCTGGTAATCATGCCATGGTTTGTGATCGCCCGTCGTTGATCCAGCAGCAAAACAGGGTACACATAGATCATAATCCACACAGATGGCACATTTGATCCTTATTCTATTGGTACAATCCGAAGAGCACACATCACAATGATATAGTTTTGTTTTAGAGTCCATGATTGAGCCCCCACCCTCTTCGACTGTGCTCTATATGCACTCTGATAATTCTCCAGCTTCTACACCCACAAGAAAACAAGCACCCAGTGAAGCAATCAATCAAGAAATCAATTGAGTGTTGATAATTTTGTTCGTGTATATCACTACCGCGGATCCAAAAGACGCTCCGCACCTTTTTTTTACCTCCGCTTTATGGTATTTGACGGTCGCTAAATGAGAAGCTGAACCAAACTACTTCCTCTCGTTGAGACATGATGTTGAGGTTTGTATTTGTCACAATACGCGACAATGTCGTTCAGCGACATCGACCCACGCGGGCCTTGGGTGCAAACCCATACATCGTAACCTAACACCCGAAAGCTCATCAAGGCACCCCGAAGAAACGTTAGATAGCAACACACCTAGACAGACGAGAGACAAGAAACAGTTACTCCATTTGCACAATGTCACGAATCTAGTTGCTCGCAGAGTGTGTGTAGTTGAAAGCAGGATTGTACTCTACTCAATGCTAGGCTTCAGACTTCTCCTGATGCTCGACGTATGTACCCGTTATGCCCTCCTCTTCGTTGATTTCAGAGACCCTAACCTCGCTGTTTTTTTCGCGAAAGTGTAGCTGACAGCGGCATTTCGAACCATACACCCTATAGCTCCTAATAAATCTTCTTGTCCCAATGAAATCTACGCCTGCGCTCGCTTGTTAGGGCTCGGGCCTCGTATGTCACTTCAGTCAGGTGACTAAATTCTCAAAAGGCCTGCATGTATTTTTTTCACAGAAATTTTTTTTCACCCGTTCCTACAGTCTCACACCAGTCCAATCCAGACAGTACAGTATTCAATTATCTTCATTACAGAAGTGATAATTTTTTCAGTAGAAACTCTTTCGATATAATTTGAATACAACAACTAATCAAAAATGGTAAGTCTTACTGATCCTATTCGCCAGTGAAGGGCAACAAGTGTGAATAACAAGGTCTGTGGATATGTGAACTCAAATCTAGTGCAAGGAAGCCTAAAGTTTGTAAAGTCAACGTCAACGTCAACAACTTCAACAGAGAAATATGAGTGCAAGCAGAGAGGAGACAGCGGAATACTAATGCACGATGTGATGTATCACTAAGTTAGCATCGTGCCACTGATTGTATAAAGGAGAAACAGAGCCCACGAGATCGGGAAGAATATTATGAACCAGAAGAAAACATCTTTCGAATACTCATGGAAAAAAGACGACAATAGGGCAAAGTGATAGAGGGACAAACAACTGGCAGGCAACCGGTGACAGACGACTAATTTGCGAAGCGTGGAATCCTCTCGGTCAATGATCTCAGATTTTGAAAACTCACCGCCGTTCACTAATGAACTACCATAAAGCAAGCTGGACAATATACTAACTTTTATTATAGGGTCGCGTTAGAACTAAAACCGTTAAGAGAGCCTCTAAGGTCATGATTGAACGTTTCTACCCAAAGTTGACCTTGGACTTTGAGACCAACAAGAGATTGACCTCTGAGATTGCTGTCATCCAATCCAAGAGATTGAGAAACAAGATTGCTGGTTACACCACTCACTTAATGAAACGTATTCAAAAGGGTCCAGTTAGAGGTATTTCCTTCAAGTTGCAAGAAGAAGAAAGAGAAAGAAAAGATCAATACGTTCCAGAAATTTCTGCTTTGGATTTGAGCCACACCAACGGTCAATTGGAAGTCGATGCTGAGACCTCTGACTTGGTCAAGGCTCTTGGTTTGAAGATCCCAGTTCAAACTGTTGCTATTTCTGCTCAAAGAGGACCAAGACGTTTCGCCAAGAGAAGCTAAATGGCATTCTTATTGTATAGTGCAACTATCAATTCTTTTATATACAACTAATAAAACCACAGATACGTTTTAAATACAAACTGTAACTAGTTAGTTGTGCTACGACTCGACGTGTTATTTGGCTGGCTTAGCATCGAAATACAATGCAGGAGACAAGGAATGAATTGGAGAAGATTCGGCCTTCCCTTTCAATATGATCTCACTCATAAGCTTCCCTGTAGCAGGGGCATTGTTTATACCCCAACATGAGTGACCGGATGCAACATAGAGATTCGTAACATTAGTGCTTCCTATGATAGGACCTGATATTTGGGGAACGTTCAAAAGGGGAAGGTAACAGGCCTGCTTTTTGGTGATGATTCCTTTTCTGAGATTGGGTGATATCTTCCCTACTGTTTTGAATATTTCATCACATCTCGATTCTACCACCTCCACATCATCAGACGTCTCGGGTAATTCCTTGCTTTTGTCACCTTCTCCACACGCATAAACCTCATCTGGTCTCGCGTAGATTTCCGGTGACGTGAATGAACGTGTTCCGGTTTGAAGTTCCGTGAAAAGGGCATAACCAGACACTTGCTTGTTTTGATAGGGCTGGATGGTTATCGAATGTGCCCTCATAGTGTCAATTGGACAGGTGGGTAAAATCCTAGAAGTCCAAGGACCCGCTGTCATGATTATTTTATCACCTTTCAATTCGATTTCGGTAGACTTGCCCTTAGGTTTATAAGTGACACCTGAAGCCAACAGGTCCGTCGAGTAAACCACATTGTTAACTTTTCCAAGAATCAACTCCACAGATCCCTTGCTATCCCCAATGACCTCTTTCAAGAGAGCAGTAGTGAACTTGTAAGGATGCACTTGCGCTGTTTTCTGTTTTTCTCCAATGACAGCAAAGCTCTCAATTGTAGAGTTATTCAACCAATCTAGATCTGCTGGGATCTTACCCCTCAAGTACTTGTCCGCTGAGGACGACTTTTTGGGGATTCTTTCTTTACGATTGTCCTTGTAATCATAATCATCGGGAATATTGCTCACATCACCCTCGATAGAAACTGCTGGCAACTTTCTATACCCCCAAACCCTCTCTCCATCATACAATTGAGCAAGTTCGTCATGTAACTTGAAGGACAACGGGGCCACCTCTTTGGGGAAAGCCCATTCGGCAAGAAGTCCGCCGGCCTTCCCGCTAGCACCTCCGGCTACTTTGGCACTTTCAAGTAAGGTAATATGATATTTCTCGGAGTCATAGTTCGGATCTTTCACTATGTAATATGCTGTACAGACCCCCACTATTCCGGCACCAACAATCACAATATGGATCTTGTCGTTGTGTCTTCCCGAGGGGGTTTCCCTGAACTCAAATTCAGTCGACATGATTTTTCAGTGGCTCGTGATGCTGAATTGGGTATGAAAACATTTGTTTCGTTCCAAATTCATTATCTGTCTGTCTTTCTGAGAATACGAGTCCGATCAGCTGATCAGCTGATCAAATCTTCAAATCTAACGCAATATTGACAAATCTAGAACGATGAGACATTTTCATTGATGCCTACAATTGGGCCTATACAGAATGAGAGATTACATAATAGTCTGGTTTTGTTCTCTTGATGCAATTTCTATGAGAATTGAAGCGGTTACTCGGTTTTCGAAGCGCTTTTCTCGATATTTCTGAGCAAATCAGGATGCTTGTCGGATTTAGAAGACAGTGAAGGGAAAATGTTGATCACTAACACTGACAATAGCATGACGAAGATTGTCACTACGAGATTATTGTATTTTTCCCAAAGATCGTTGTCCCTGAAAAGATGTATTTCGTCTTTCTTCCGGTTTTCCAAGTAACGGTTCACCGTATGCTTTTCGGGATTCCAATCGGGTGTAGCCATCTTGAACCTGTCGTTCTTTTCAACTTCATTCTTCCTGGAAGGATGATTAATTATATCATCAAACGGCTCCAAAAGAGTCGGCTCTTCCTCTAGAACGTGCTCCGGGATTGGGTGAACGTTCAGTGTCGTTGAAGACGTGAGTATAATAGTGTAGTGTGGAGAGGGAAGCTTCCTGATGATTTTCCTCACTAAGTCATCGTGCTGCCGTATCTCTCTCTCCCTCTCTGGGGAAGTATCAGGAAGTTCACCTAAACTGATTTTGATGATCTTCTTTCTTGTGTCTTTATAGTCTTTCACTTCGCGTTCATCTTCATGTACCACATTGATTACCTCAGCCTGACAGGTTTTGATGATGTACTTCTCTATGAATTTCAAGTCGATCGGGCTTTCTATCCATGGCATCCCAACCACTGTCGATGACAACTCCAAGTATTTCCTCAAAAAAGGCCAGTTATCCTTCTTATCAACAGTTATATCCGCATAAGTCAATCCGGGCTGGTCTATTATAATGTATTCATCGGAGGAACACTCTGTAACTAGCTTTTTCAATACGTTACTGGCAGAAGTTACGCTGTGTATTCGCAGGTTTGGTTGGGTGATTTCACTTTTAAGGCCTTTCACCAAGTTGTGAGAGGCCACTACCAATGGCACGGCCTGAAACGCATGCGCTCCAATCACCAAAAAAAGCAAAGTTGTTATTTTTCCCAATAGCATGTTGTGCTCTGCTCTACCAGTTGTACCGATTAGGTTAGCTGTCAAATTGATCTTGATCTCTTACATATCTTCATGATGATATGTCGCATGTCGCATGTCGCATTTTTGAGTTTCACTTTCGTCTGATGGTTGCAACATTACGTGTAAAAGGCTGGATTCAAGAACAAGTAAGAAACAATAAGCAAAATTTGTCTATTTAAATAAGATTTGTTTGGCTCTACACTAACAGGAAAGAATAGGCAACGCTTAGATTTTTCAATCCCGAGAAATGGTGTTGGTGACCACCGTCTATATTTTTCACCTAATTCTGCTATATTTGACATACACCGTGGGAAAAACAATAACCCAAGTTGAAGTTGTGAGAGTATATGTTTCCCCAAAGCAAAGAAGCAGCAGCGATACTCATAGAGAGCTGGTTACTACGACGGTTGTCGACTTGGTTGTAGTCGCTGAAAATGCTTCGAAGAGTGGTGACTCCACCCAGGAAATAGCGGATGCAAAAACTGGTGATGGAACCACGATTACAAGCAAAACTAGGGAGGAAACCACAATTAAGACCACATCAGCAAGCATAGAAATGAGCACAGAAACCAGTACAAGTGCCGATAAAGGAAGCTACACTAGTGACAGCACGCAGATCCCAATTCATGATTTCTCAGGACCGTATCTGCAAATGGCCAATATCACATTTGCAAGGGAGATGGTAAAGGGACACAACATCAACAGAGCCTTTCACGGAGCACAAAAGCTTGTATGGAATGACACTCTTTTCAACTATGCCGCAAAATACGCCTCTAAATACGACTGTAGTGGTGTTTTGACGCATTCTGGGGGCCCCTATGGAGAAAATCTTGCTATTGGGTATTCCACCACTGGAGCAATTGCTGCCTGGTATGCGGAAGGAAGAACCTACCCTTATAACACTGAGAGTACATACAATCACTTCACGGCAATGATATGGAATAGCACTAGTTCCTTAGGCTGTGCGTACAGGCACTGCAACCAAGTATGGGGTACATATATAATCTGTTCCTATTACCCTGAGGGGAACGTCATAGGCCAATCGAGCAGAAACGTATTCCCCTTGACAAATCATTAGCATCTACTATCAATAGCATATATTAATCGCAAACAAAAGTATAAATATATATATATATATATATAATATAACGTTCCGAACATATATCTATAAATACGTTCAATCAACGTTATCACAGAGGATCTTTTCATCAAGTTCGATATAAGACTCAAAAAAAGAACCAAAGAGGTCACTTAAGCGTACAACATCCAGCGAACCTCCAGTTTCTCTTATGGAATGCATAGATAGTTGAGGGTTACCAAGGTCTAAGGTCCTGATACCCAACTTTGCAGATAATATAGGACCAATTGTACTACCACATGGAGAGCCGTTTTTCACCACAAACAATTGCAAAGGTACTTTGGCCTTATCCGCCACTTTTTTAACGAGAACAATACCCGGAGAGTTAGTAGCATATCTTTGGTTTGCATTGATCTTGATGACAGGCCCCTTATTAAGCTCTGGCCGGTTTTTGCCCTCATATGAGCTCAGATAATTAGGATGAACACCATGTGCCATATCAGAAGATAGAAGAAACGACTTCGACATAGTCTCGTGGAAGTAATCCACGGAGTCAGAGCCAGAGAAGTTCACTTTCGTGATTCTTTGAAGAATATCGGGCAAAAATGTGGAATTAGCACCTTGTGCGGAAGTTGAACCGATCTCTTCATGATCAAATAAAGATATCAACTGTATTCCTCTCTGCTTACTCAATTGAGATCCAGACTCGACCAATCCAACAGCAGCACAGTAGCACGAAGTCAAATTATCCAATCTGGGGGAGAAAATGAACTCATCGTTCAAACCTCCGATGGTGGATTTCTGATGGTCAAACAAAACCAACTCGAAGTCTTCAATTTGGCTGGCCTGAACTTGCAATTCACGAGCGATCAACTCGATCAACGATCTGTTGTGTCTCTCAATGACATTTTGAACGGATTCGAACTGTTCAGGTGTGAGTTGCAACTCCGGATCATCTGCACAAGTCTTGGGCTTATCGGCCATTTCATACTCGTCCAAGGCCGTCTGGCCCGCAATCGGGAGAAGTTGCGTTTCCTTGTCAAACGTGAACTTCTCGTGCGCTGGCCTATCGAAATGAATCGCCAATGTGGGAATCCTCAACAATGGCTTATCTATCTTCACCAACTTTGGCACAAATTGCCCGTTTTCATTGACGTACACCCTACCTGCAATGGACAAGTCTCTGTCAAACCACGAGTGCGCTATTAATCCCCCGTACTGCTCGACTCCAACCTGAATAAACCCCTCTGAGTTTTTCTTGGAGATTGGCTTGATTCTCAAACATGGAGAGTCGGTGTGGGCCCCCACCATCGCTATGCCCGATCCGTTCTCATACTCATCACCAACCGTGAACCCGATCAAGGAAGAGCCATTGCGGGTCACAAAGTACTTTCCGCCCTTCTTGATGTTACCGTTCCACGTAGATCGTTCCGCAAGCTCTGTGAAACCAGCTGCGACCAATCTCTCTTTGACAGATCTTACCGCATGGTACGGTGTTGGAGATGCGTTGACAAAGTCTACGAAATCTGCCGCGCACTCCAAGGATCTTGCTCTATTTTCCATATTGATCGATTCTGATTATATCTCCCGCTGGAAACTGGAACTACTCTTGCTCTGATTGGCCTTTTGAAGGGGAACGTTCACTTTCAAACGGCACCTTTCGATAGGGACCATAAGACGTGCATATAAGCCATTCGTTTTTGTGTACATTTCATATTTTGCATCAACAGCCATGGCTAACGGCTAATGGCTAACGGCTACCGGCCAACGGCCATGGCCGTGAACACCAGAATTCATTACATTACTATATACAAGAGTTCGTAATACTGCAGAGACCTCACAAGGTCTAAGAATCGGCTCGACTTTACACCACTATCTGAACTTCAAAGTCTTCCTCTATCTCGGTTTCACCAATTGTCAGCTCCAAGTCCAACTCCTCGTCGTCAAAAACCGCTTTCACAGATTTCGCAGCGGATGAATCCAATGCAATACCCTTCACCTTGAGATAATGCTCAACAATTTTGCGGATTTTTGTGTCGTGTGTCACTTGCACTTCGATTCTGCGGTTGTCTTTGCCCTTCAACCCAATGACAAAGTAGTCGCTTACAAGTGTTGCGTTGACCTGAGACCCCTTGGCGGCATTATCAAAAACCTCCACATCACTGTACTCAAACAAGCTGTTATCATCGTCGTTTGCACCGGCGTTTTCGGCATCGAGGCTGGCGTAGTCTTCCACAAGATCGTTTTTCTGGAGCCCAAATTCGGGGTATATGCTTTGGAAACTGGCCGCATGCTGTTTCGGAATGAGTAAGCAAGTTAGAGACGTATGAGGTGGCGCATCCTTCGACTCTGTTGGTGGATTAATCCTTAGTGTACTAGGTTTGAAGAACGGCTTCACCTCGAGCTTGCCTTCAACCCAAACCAACGCAACTTTGGCAGGATCATAACTATCTATGAATTCAGAGTGGCTCTTAAGAACAGACCTGAAGTAGTTGAGAATGGCATCTATGATTTTCGTAAACGATTTGATGCCCTTCGTGCCAAAATCGGCTACTAAAGGCTCGGTAAACGCCGGCGGCCGGGGAAGTTTGCTTATAACTCGTATGACATATTTCCTATTTCTCTCGCTGCTGTAATCAAACTTATATCCAGGTATTTCTTCCGTATTCTGGGGGATTTCCGGTTCAGGTTTTCGCATATTGAAGTCATCAGAATCATCAGAGTCATCAGAATCATTAGCAGGAATGAACTCTTTGTATTCGTCCGAAAATGTACTCACTGGAGTAGCATGCCTGCGAGTTATGGGTCTATCTATGGAAGTAGCAACACCATCCCCCATTTCAACATCCACGTCTTCGTTTGTGGTTTCTTTACCTATATCATTTGCTTCTTCCTCTTCCCTTTCCTTTGGCTCAGATGATGGAGAGGGCCCCTTGAACGTGTTTTCCTTCTTTGGCGATTCCTGCCCCACGTTACCACTAGATACCCTATGCCTCTTTCCCTTCTTCTTTTTCTTGTTGAACAGTGAGCTTAGCGAGAAAAAATCCTCTTCCACAGTTGCCTTACGTTTGGGTTCTCGTTTCACTGGGGCAGCTACCAGGTCCGGTTTTCGATTCAGTGGGCTCTTCTGCACGCTTTCGTCTGCACTGAAGAACTCACTGGCCGTATTGTCTGGATCTGACAGCATGACAGACACCGTTATTCCACCAATTGGCTTTCCTCTGAATAGTGAATACAAGTGGTTGTTTTTCTAGTAAGCACTACAAATTCATCTTTCAAGTTGATAAAGGGTTCGCATCCTGCACATAACCTTGTTTATGATACAATAGTTTAGATGTTAATTTAATATGAGGAAACAAACATCTTAAGAAACAGTCACAAAGGCAGCTCGATATGACAAAGAGCCAGGAAGCAGGCTTGACGACAAAGCTGCTGCGTGACCTATCGTTCAAACCTAGATTCCGTCACAATTACGGGAATAATGTCAATTATTATAACTTCATTCTCAACTACAAACGATATTGGGAGGACAAGCTATTCTATCTAGACGAGGAGTTGGTGGCCAGATTTTACCATGAGAACGTCGAATTCAGAAAGAGTTTCAAAGACGTCGATGACGTCGATTCGAAGGTTGCCGATTTCAAGCATAGAGTCATTAGCGAAAGCGAAGCTGTAGCCTTATTTGGAGTACACGAGCCCATCATTAAAGTTTCGTTCCAGAATGGAGATAAAATCGAGGAAGATACACTCAGCTTTGGTGTGGCGTCTGATACGAGAAGGCATACTGGAAGAAATGGATTGGTTTTGAATGCCGGGGGTCACGTTACGGCAATGAAATGGTTGTGCTGCAACGAGCCATCCAACGAACAGTTTCTTGCAGTATCTGTTTTGAGCAATGCGGATGGAATTGAAAACAACGTGAATAACCCCAAGTTAAGTTTATTTCATAAGGGAATGGAGAAAGATACGTTGAAGACAGGGATTCAAATATGGAAATACAACTTGAATACAGGCAGCTTTACTCTTGATCAATTTATCTTGACAGAATCAATTGGCGCAACGAATGACTTGAAGTGGATTGAGATGAACATCCTGCCTTTCAGTCAGACACTAGGAGTGCTAATAGGAAGCTTCACCGATGGAAAGCTTCATTTGATAAAAGTTAAAAAGAATTCCTCTAATTCTGCGATTTTTATGCAGTTAGAGGATCTGTCGCTTTCGTATCTGGTCCAAGATACTTCAAGAAAAGCCTTTGACATAATCAGCATTACTACATATGATACATTGAACAGCGACAAGGTTATTGCCGGGCTTTCAAACGGTTCCATTGCAGAGTTCCTCCTACCTTTTGCTGAGAGTTTAACAGACATATCACAACCGGAAGAGGAGGGTGATATATTTGAGCCATCATTTGTTCAAAGGGTTGCGGATACAGCGATACTATCGTTAACTATTGGGGAGCCAGAGCATGGCAAGTATATCATGCTCATTAACACATCAGGCATTCTGTGTTATGCGGTAGAGTACAACAATTACCGACAAGGAAGACTCATAGCTGCACCTACAAATTCGCCCTTAAAACCAACGAAAAACCATATGCTAAAGCTCCTTATTGGCTCTTATTCTCCCGATAGCATAAGCGTCGCGTTCTTGAGGAATCTTCAAGACACACCCAACGTTGTTTTGAAGGTAGATGGCGCTGTATCTACCTACCTGCTGTCCGAGTTGTTGAGCCACCCCCTAGTTGTTGTGGGGAGTACCCAAGGCGATATATATATCTTAAACTATGCGAGAAAATTTTTGAATGGAGCGAAAACTACGAATAAGAGTTCCATTCCCTTGAGGTTATGGAAGATATTCATTCAAAATGACACCATCGTTCTATCAAGCGATTTGCAACCTCTGCCGGTGGATAAGGTAAGCGAGCTCAACGTGACTCCACCTGAAATCGTGGTGTCTTCATCGACATGGAACGAAAATTTGGTGGGGAGCTCCATATACACCGCTGCAACAATTGGTGGCCTTTTGATAGTAGAAAGGCTAGACGACAACTTGCCCCAATGGGGTTAGAGTCGTCTGGACATATAATTACATATGTATATATATATCTGTATCTATCACTATGTATAAAATAAGGTCATTAATATATTGGGAATTTATCGTCAATCTCTTCACTCCATTTGTTCAATCCACCCTTTATTTCTTTCACATTGGTGAAGCCCCATTCGTCAACCATCTTTCGGACCGCTAGCTGTGAATCATTGCCATATCTGCATATGACGTAGATTTGATCATCCTTTCGAGTGTTCTGGGGTAAGTACAGCTCCAAGGATTCTAGTTTCTTCAACTGGGAATCCCACGGAATGTTTATCGATCTCGGTATGTTTGCAATCGCAAACTGGGTGGAAGGTCTCACATCTATTAGAATGGAGTCGGAGTTCTTGCTTCTATCATATTCTTGAACCGTGACCCTGAGCTCGTCGAGCACGTTGACGGGACTTAACTTGCCGCAAAATGCGGAGTAGTCTATCTCGTTACTGAGTATGGCCTCTTTGGATATAGAGGGAGACACCCCACACACCGAACAGTTCTTGTTTCTGGGCCTCATCTTGAACACACGCAATCGTTGCTCAGGATAGCCCGTGTAAGAAGAGAGAAAAGGCGTGAAGTTCTCGTTCGTGTAGAACTTGGTGAGAACCTTTATGGTTTCGAGTGCCATCAGTACTCCCACCAAACCAATAGCAGGTCCAATAACTCCGCCATCCGAGCAACTGGTCACAGAATCAGGTGACGGCGGTGACGGGTAGAAGCACCTGTAACAGGGGCCAACGTTGTTGAAATTGAAAATGGATAGCTGGCCGTCGGATTTCAAGCCAGACCCACTCACCACCGTCTTTTGCAATATGACACACGCGTCGTTGACCAAGTATCTTGTTGCTGGCGTATCTGTGCAATCTAGAACGACATCGTATTGGGCAATGATGTCAAACGCGTTGCCATTCGTAAGTCTCGAGGGATGAGTGTTTATGTCGATGTGTGGATTGAGTCTCATGAGGTGTCTCCTGGCAGAGTCACATTTCATCATTCCTACAGAATCTGTCGTGTGCAAGACTTGTCTGTGTAGATTACTCGTATCCACGGTATCACCATCAACAATCCCAATCGTACCCACGCCAGCTCCAGCTAGATACAACAACGCGGGGCTCCCGAGACCGCCAGCTCCAACAACCAACACCCTGGCCTCCTTGAGAAGCACCTGCGACGGGCGAGAGCCGAACTCGTCCACTATCATCTGTCTCCCGTATCTTTTGTACTCATCGAGAGAGAACTGATCGTCGACCTTTGGCGACGCAGCGTTTTTCTGGGGGGAACCGCCGCCTTCCCGCTGGCAGCTGGCCCGCAACTTCGCCCTGAGCTCGGCGTTCTCAAGCTCCAAGCGCTGCACCCTTTGCGCTAGATCTTCAGCTGATGATCCCATTGTAGGTGTAAGTCATCGCCAGTCCGCTACTGATTACGTAATAGAGGGTTTATATGCGCACACAAAATCTGTCAGGTGATCAGGCTCTCAAAATTAAGTATGTAGGCTTTACTACTATATGGAAACTATTTGCTTGGGCGCAAACACGTGCAGGGAGCCCAAAAGGGCGCCATGATGGGTGGGATCTGTTTCCACAGCCATTTCCACCTCAAACGATCTTCTGCTTCACAAAGAAACTCTTCAAGTGGCGCATCTGGTAGACACAGGTGCCTATCAAGACGATCAACTGGATGACGGTCCATTTGACGACCCTGGTGTTGGTAGACTCAGACTGATCTCTGAAAATCGCCTCTCTTTCTCTCATGCTCTCCTGCTCGTAGTGGATCCCGGCGAGCTTCTTGTTCAAGGATTGGATCTGTGCCGTCAACGCGTCAACCTTGTGGGTTGATTTGGAGTCGACATAGTCGTGAGCAAGACCGGTGGCCATGTCGAAGAAAATTCGGTGGGTTCTGTCTCTTGTTCCGTCTGTGTACACCGGAGTCAAGCAGATCTTGTGTTCGCCCGCCTCCAACGACGTGAAAACGAACTCGGAGTCGGTGTTTTGGTTAGCCACTCTATGGTTATTGTCGAACGTTTCCTGTCGAAAAGTTAGTAAAATGTCACGCTGTTGGGGTAAGAGAGCGCGCCGCGAGTTCCTTTCAATGGCAATGAGCTGGTACAGACCGGGCTGTTGCGTGTGCTTATGCTCGCCTGCTGATGCTTGTGCAAATTCGTTCTGCGTAGTTCGTTCTGCGTAGTCTTCCCGTGCATATGCTTCGTCCGCCGTAAACAACCACTGCTTTCTTCCCAGCCCGCCGCCATGCGCACGCGCCCCGCTAGTTTCAGATACTTACGTCCACTGTTATCAACATCTTGCTGTTGTGGTTCTTGATGTACTCGTTCAGGTGCTCCTGGAGCTCGTATGAATCGACCTTGCTGACGAGCAAGGTGTCTCGGGACAAGTCTTCGTAAAAGCACTTGGTTTCACCCGTCTTCAAATAAAAGTGCAATCCGTTGGCGAACTGGATGAGCCCAGCAACCACGCACAATACTTTCAACGCTGACAAATGAACCATCTTGGTGTTGAAGTTTTCGATTGTGCCAGCAAATAAGATTCTTGTCACTATATATAATATTTCATTGAATCAGTATTTACGCGTGTTGGCCAAACACGACTTTCGTCTTTGTGATCCAAATTAGAAAAATGGGTGCAAAATCACTACTGGACGTAGCACTGGGGGATCAAGAGCGAAAGATTAGCAGAATTCTGGAAAAAGATCTGGTGGAAGGCTCACGGGGACGCCGCCTCATGAACAAGATCAAAGACCGTGTATTTTGCAGCCGCCACAATCTACACAAGGTATTGCGACATAGCTGGCATCTATAGAGATGCGAGTTGGTTGCGACAGAAAGAGGGACATATATACAGACTAGCTTCTGCGGTTCTTCAGCTTGACTTTGCTGACGAGCGAGGAGAGTTCGTCGCCACCAGTAGCCGCAGCAGCAGAGGACCTGGCCTTTTTGCTGTTTCTGTTGCTGCTGGCAGCATGCGAGTCCTCTGCGACACGACGTTTCGAGCGCTCCTTCAAGATCTGCTTCATGGTGTCGGTCTTCTTGAACTCGCTGCTGGTTGGGTCAATGGCGTAGTCATGGCTTTCAAAGATTTCGCTGAACCGAGGATCGTTCAAGTCAGGCTTAAACGAATCCTGGAGCATTTCAGAATCGATTTTTTTCTGGCTCTTTTGCGACTTCTTCTTCTTCTTTGCTAGCTTTTCTGCCTTGACAATATCTCTCATGTTGAAATGGTCATGTTCGTCATTGTCCTCGTCCATTAAAAGAAGCTCGAGCTCAGCATTGGACTTCGTAGCGTCTTTCTTGGAGTCCTTGCGACGCTGGCTTTCTTTTTTGCCTTTGTGCTTGCCGGCCTTGTGCTTGCCATCGTCAGAATCTTCTTCAGCTGGTTTTTCAACACTCTCTTGTGACTTCTTAAGTTTTTCCATCCGACGTTTACGACGTTCCTTTTCTTTACGTCTATATGCTTCGACCGTGGTCTCCTCCTTTTCTTCATTGTCTTTTTCTTCTATTTCTTTTTGCAGCAAGGCAGGGTTGAATGTGATTTCCATGTCAACATCATCTTCACTCTCATCATCATCATCCTCGACCCTCTTCTTTCCAAAATTCAAACTGTTCCCAAGAAGTTGTTTGTATTTGTCTTCATTCGCTCTTTCATCTTCACTGCCACTAGACTCAGAGGCTAGATATGCTTTGAAATCCATGTCATCCAATTCCCTCTGAGTGAACTTCCTCGACGATAAACTCAATCTCTCCTTGGGAGTTTCATCCCATGTCAACTTAACTTTAGAATGTTGTAAAGCGTCGGTAACAAAGGTGGAGTTGGGTTTGTAGTTTGCAGGAACCTTTGTACACGAATCCTTTGGAGTCTGGTCATCAAAAGTCATGCCCTCTGGTACATATCTGAGGTCGAAAATGTTTGACGTGGATTCATATTCGGTTCCATCACAGTTGTCATATATGTTCTTGGCAGTCTTGAGAGAGTCACAAACAACCACGGCGTAGTAATATCTGAGCTTTTGCAATTGGTACCTACGCAAAGCCTTGCTATCATAATCGACGTCGTCATCATTCTCTTGGTAAAGCTTCTGGGCTGCTTTGGCAATGTCGTCCTTGTTTTTCAAGTCCAAATTATCGTCATCATCGTCAGATTCGTCAGAATCCTTCGACTTCTTCTTTTTGCTTCTGAACAATTCTCTTGGCGGGCCTTCGATATCTTCCTTAGCCATCTGTTCGAGGCCATATTCAGAGGGGTATATCGTAATGGAATTTATGCGTCCCCCCGATGGCACAAACGAAATGAACGTAGCCATGAGATCAATGGCTCTGATGTTGTCCCAGTCCATGTTTACCACAGCAAATGTGTTTGTGGGATCCCCCTCATCCGGCTTTGTCTCCTCCAACTCAATTTCGGACTCCTCGTCATCGTCCTCAACGTCGCTGTCTGAACTAGAGTCAGACAGATCAGAGTCGCTCTCAGAGGACAGCATTGAATATTCTCCTCTGGCACGGTCTACTAAAGTTTCTGCCAGGTCATTGTCTGCAAATTTCTTGGCCGTGGCAAGCTCCTCCTTATTGTCCTCATTTTCTTCATCAGTGTTGCTCCCACTACTACTCTCATCGTCGTCTTCCAGACTTTCTTCATCGCTATTCAGCTCGCTTCCTTTCTCCTCTTCGTCAGATTCATGCTCATAGTAACGGTCAAGCGCGTTCTCGTTGGCCCCCTTCAGAATCTTTCTTCCGTATCTGTCGATCTGGGCTTCCTTTCCTGAAGAGCCTGCGTTAAGTTTTCTTAACTCGTCTTTGCTAAAACGCTCATCTACTTTGACTTTGAAATTTTTCAAGTTGGGCAGTTTGAATCTGGGATCAAAGTGAACCGACGAGAAACGTTCATCTTTTGTAACGGCGTGGTTCTCTTTTACAGCCTTCTTGTTGTTTCTTTTAGCCATTCTTTTGTCTCGTTAACGATTGCCTATAAGATGCCATGAAAATTATCATACTTTTTAGATGTTATCACCTACACTATATGCAGGCCCGATGAGTTCTCGAGGTTGACATACATTCCCATGAGTCTTTAGTATTGATACTCCATATTCCGTACTTCAATCGCCATTCTTCCATAATTACCCTTGAATACTTCTAAATACCGTACCAAAACTAAACAATAATTCATTATATAAGTTTTACACTGAGCCTCCACTGGAGTTTTGGTTGCCTACCAAGCCAACCATCTCCAAAAAAGCTCTCTCGTCACCCAAGTTTTTGAGATTGACACTTCTTCTGGCCTCCGCTTGCTTTTCTTCCCATTCCCATTGCTTCCGCTGCTCCTCAAGTTCCTTGGTGGAGCCAACACCCCAAACTTCCAAATCTGTTATCATGAATCTGTCTTCAAAATCTTGTTCCTGAAGCTGTGGCTGGTGTGACTTTTGGAAATATGACGATAATTTGCCGGTAGGTGTAGACAAATGCCGGAAAACCGCAAACTCCAAGTTAGCCTCTACGGTAAGTGAAACATCTCCAGGAAAGTACTTGATGGACCCATTCCTGTTTATTGGTTGATTGTTTCCAAACCCAATCCCACACCCTTGGTTGTTGAAATAAATCAGCTCTCCCTTCAAAACCTCATTGTTGACACTCTTGTAGTAATCCATTCTGGGCAGTAGCTGCATTATGAGAGATCCCTGATCGCCAAAGTTCTTTTTGTTGGAATTACGCCATGGCTGGCTGATCAACACAGCGTAGGTTAGTTTGTCGTTATCATGCTGCCACTGTCTTTTGGAATCCTCTGAGGATCGAAAGTACCTTGGATATTCAATATCGAATTTATGGTATCTCTTATTTGATTTAATTGTTTTATCTTTGACTCTTTTCCCCGAGACAATGAAAATAGTAGGGGCTTTCCATTTGAAAACCTTTAGCTCCAAGGACCGTATCGAGAATCCGGATTCTGCATTGCTGTATAGTTTCACCATATTTTGTTGCGAAACAACTACGTTCAACTTTAAAGCTGTCATGATGTGGGACATGTAATTTATGGTGGCTTCGTTCATGAGATTGGTCTTTGTGAACTCTAATTTCCTCTTGCTCGAGTTCTTCGAATCTTTGTTCAAAGATGCTCTAGCAACAGCCGGTGGTGGGTTGGGAACAGGAGAAAGAAGTCCATATCTATACAAGCTCGAAAAAGTTGATCTGAATAGATATGGAAACCCATTGGTGACACCCGTTTTGAATTCATCAAAAGTCACCTCGAACGACGTCAAGTTTTTCCTCTCAATATTGACATTTATGTATCTCAATAAATCCAAAGCATAAGGCTTAGCCTCGTTCCACGCCTGCGGGTTGCTCTGGGTTTGATGCTTTTGAGTGGGGATATTGCCGCCGGGATGTACAGTCAAAAGCAACGTGAGTATCAAGTATAGATTCTCCGCTTTCAATCTCAATTCGGTAACGTGTATGTCATCCATGTTCCGTATCCTATCCATTGAGTCCCATTTGATAAGTCGGGCTCTCTCTGCAATTGAGGCTTCAGGTGGAACCTTTGACGACTTAACCACGACGATCTCATCCTCGGTCAATACCACCTCTTCAGACATGAACGCCTTCTTGTCGAACATGTCTGGCTTCCTCTCAATTGCTTCCTCAGACTCTTTGATGCCCGGGAGACACAACGAAACAAACAACAATTTGAGGTAGTCAACATTGGGCGCAATCTTACTGTAGCGCCCGGTATGCAACACAATGCATAATATAAGGCCAGAGAGAGTCAAGCCGTCCGTTCTGGTCGTGGTATAATCCTGAAGAAACGGGAAATTGCCTAGAACTTTGAAAGACTCAAATAGTACCTTGAGCGCTCTTGAGTATTCGCCACCAACAACACTCTCGTCCCCGTCTTTTTCTGTCGTGAGCTTGAGCAAGTAGAACAAGTCACTGCCAGCAAGTATGTTTTGTTCATTGAGCGACGTGACGTTTAGTTTCGCCATCAAAGTGGACATTTCTATGGGTTTGAGTAGTTGGCTACATCTTGTCCGTAGGAGCTCCGTGATCTCTTGTTTCGAGAACAGCTCAAGCCCGGAATCTGGCCCCTCTTCACCTCCTACCACACTTGCAGCATGGCCCATACTTCAGCTTCTAGTGATGATGGTTTGATAATCTATAAGTTTACTTACTAATAACATTATTATTGTAGATTAATGATTTCACTCGCGTTTTAGTTATATGGTGAGAGTTAGCACAAGAACCTGAAACAGGCATGATTTTCAGGAGAACAAGTTATTATTAAAGAGAATGGTCTCACGCGTGAGTGGTATGCAGTGCACTAGAAGAACAAGGCCTTTATGTGATTACGTCCTGTAAAATAGCCATTGATTTGAGCTCCATTTCATCGAGAAAACAACGAATCTTGTGGGACATGCTTGCGCTACCGTCGAGGGTCGTTCTCGTGTCACGACGACTGTCTGCTCCCAAATCGTCGCCGTATCGCCGCGTCAAAGCGTCCTGTTTCAACAACGTTCTGACAAAGGAAAGCATCACCAACAACAGGTACAAGCGGAACGCGGCGACTACGATCACGATGCTGAAAGTGACGAAGAGCTCTCTCGCCGGGGAGGCCGAGCCAGACAAGTCGCCGTCGCCGTCGGAGTCTTGGTTGGAGTTTGTTTGAGCACCCACGTAGTCCGTCAGGTCTCTACGCGTCACGGAGGCTGCGTTCTTGTCGCTGAAAACAGCCTTGTCCTCGTGACTGAACCAGAAGTAAACAAAGTACACGGTATAAAGCAAGCCAAGTAGCGTATCCCCGGCGTAGATCAACGTAGCCAAGGATGTTTTCTTGACGTTTTTCGACCTGTTCTTGAGATTGGCCAAGCCGGAAATGTAGAAGGGAAGCACGATCAACGCAAGCAAGTTGTACAACCATTGCATGAAGTTTATCGGGTGGCCTGTGAAGATTGACACGATGCCGTATATCCCACTTGCCTTGTTGAAAATAGCAAACCCCAAGATGATTTCCACTCCAATGTAAAGAGGAATGATCCCCATGAACCTCTGCGGACATGTTGTTAGTATTGTCATGAATTTCAAGCGGAGATAACGAAAACGCCCCTTTGGAAAGTGCTTACCTGAGGTAGAAAATGTACTAAAGATGATATGAGAGCCATTTTGTGTAGCTGGTGGACTACTTAACCCTTCGTTCTGTACCTCCACTTTATATTGTACGATTATATGGCTAGTGTAGAAAAAAATGATGCCCAGGTGCAGTATGCAGTTGCAATCTCTCATCTCAGGCATCACCAGAATATTACTTTTCAGTGAAATATTTGCAGAGAAAAGCAGACAATAAAGGAAAAACTACAGTAAAAATGGCACCTGAGGAGCGGAATCCCGAAGGGTACGACTCTTTCTCAGACACTTCGAGCGATGATTCAGACGGAGAGTTCGACATGGGAGAATTGAAGGTTGGTTTACAGAATGTGCAAAACACCCAGTCTCTCACAGAAAAAGCAGATATCGTGACGAAATATGCAGACAAGATCAAGTTGGACGACATCAAGAAGGGTACCAAGATAACCCGCGACAGGGCCAACCGTGCTACCGTTGAGCAGGTGTTGGATCCCCGTACTATGCGCTTTTTGGCCAAGATCATCAATAAGGGCATCATATCCAGAATCAACGGATGCATCAGTACCGGAAAAGAGGCCAACGTTTATCACGGAGATATCGAGGATGAGCCCTCGAAGGAGTATGCAGTCAAGATCTACAAGACATCGATTTTGGTGTTCAAAGATAGGGAAAGATATGTAGATGGAGAGTACCGATTCAGACACACAAAAAGTCAAAGTAATCCCAGGAAAATGGTCAAACTTTGGGCAGAGAAGGAGTTTAGAAACTTGAAAAGATTGCACGTGAACGGGATACCGTGTCCGGAGCCAATAGAACTTAGATCGCATGTTTTGGTCATGGAATACTTGACGAAGGGAAAAGGTCAACCATCTCCAAAGTTGAGGGACCACCCTTTCAAGGATGAGGACGAGATAGGATTTTTTTATCAAAGAATGCTTGTTTACATGAGGAGAATGTATCAAAAGTGCCGTTTGGTGCATGCAGATTTGAGTGAATACAATTCTATTGTGCACAACGGCGAGTTGTATATTATTGATGTTTCACAATCCGTCGAACCAGAGCACCCGATGGCTCTTGATTTTTTACGAATGGACATAAAGAATGTAAATGATTTTTTCATGAAGAAGAAAATAAACGTTTATCCAGAGAGGTTGATATTCAAGTACATCACAGACAGCTCACATACATTGGGGTTGGTAGATAATACCGATGAAGAATTGGTCCGTTACTTAGAGAGCTTGCCCTTCAAGCAAGATGCAAATGACGATATCGAGGACGAGGTGTTCAGGTCTTTGCATTTGGTTCGTTCCTTGAACCATCTAGACGAAAGAGATTTTCAAGAGTTTTCAGATGGGAAGCTTCAAACGTTGACGCAATTGACAGACGCACAAATTGAGGAAGACAAAGGTGAGGAGCTTGAACATGGGGTTGTTGATACCGACCACAAGTTAGAAGAACGCTCCGGAAGTGGCTCTGAAGACAGTTCTGAAGACGATTCTGATGAAAATCTGGACAGTGAAGATGACAGCGACTGGGAAGAAAGAGAAAAGGCACTCCCAAAGGGTAAAAAGTTTGAAGATAAGGAGGAGAAGAAAACCCGCAAAATGGCCGCAAAGGCCGACAAGCAGGAGCGTAGAAAGGTCAAGATGAAGAAACACCTTAAGAAGAAGATCATCAACAAAAGAAAGACGAAGTAAGAAGACGAAGTAAGACGAAGTAAGACGAAATAAGACGAAGTAAGCATACCACAAGAGTCATTATGAGGGCTTCCATACAACACCAACCAATAGTAAATACATAGACTTCCATCAATGGGTGTCCTAATCGGAATACATTTAACTTCTGTAGGCTGTTCTTTAAGCGAGACAGTACGTTATCAGCGTGTTGGTCGACAACTCCCAATTTGTCGATTCTTCCGCAACCTTTGCCCATCGAAGCAGCACGTCTATGCATCCTGAAGCACCCACGGAAAAATTACGTTCCCAAGTTCTTCGAGTGAGATTGAATATAAATATCCTGGTCCGTAGCTACTAATCAGCATTTACATCGTTGCTTGTCTCTCCAACCTCAAATAAGGTGAAAGAGGGTGAAAGAAAGTGAAAAAAGGCGAAAGAAACCCACTGAAATACATAGACTTTTGATGCACAAGATTCTACAGTTCAGCCCTTGCAATGCTCAATGACTCGTGCACTATCGCATCTAAGCTCAAGTGCAAAAGACGGTCAAAGACTTCTCGATATCCTCAGTCTTTTCAGGAGAAAGGCCCCAGCGTAAGAAGTTTGATTTTTGGACCCAATCCCAACATTTCGAATCATCTAACCAAGACGGCACCAGACGATCCGGTTTTCAGAAGCAGTATGAGGGTGTCTGGCATATTGAGGCAATTGGATGACAAGACTGTAAGCCAATTGGAAAGGCTGGAGGGGCGCAAATTGGAAACAGTCGAAAATGGCACTTCAGGAACCTCGCGTTCAAATACAAGCCCAACGTTGGACATGGTTGGCTACAACGTTGACGATTTACATGGCAAGGGCTCTCGGAGCTCGAGCTTGTCGGACAAACTGTTCTTCTCTGCACGTTCTTTCTTCTGACAGGGGAGAAGGAGGTGTTGGCCTGCAAGCCCAAGTAGATACTCTCGTTGCGTCTCAACGCAAAACTGCTCAATTGAGCTCCTGCTCGGATTTGATGTGCCTTTGAGTCGTGAATTCCCAAGTCGTATGTCTCTAGCTCCCGTTGATATATATCAAACCACGCCGCAAGAGTGCCCAAAATGACGCTAACAGTGCATCGAATGTTGCAATCCTACCGGCACAGCGTCATAAACGTGCACGAGCGCCTTTCCAGCTGCCACGACTCGGCACTGTTCCGTATCCGGCTCCACCAGGGCTGTTATCGGAATGTAAGTACCCATGTATAGTTTTGCAAGTTTCCAAGACGCTCCCGATCGACTGTCTTCCGCTCTGGTTCTCTGGCCACGTCTTGAGCCACGTAAGTGCACGCTGGTGCCAAAAGTCCCAAAAAACGCTCCATTTTCTAAGGTAGCCTGCTCCACGGCGATGCGGCCGTCCCTCTTCTATGTTCCGCGTCAAGCCGTGCTTGTTGCCGGACCCGCCAGAAACAAGGCGTCCCGTGCTCGTTGGCGCTGGGATCTGGCGAGAACCTGGCGGGCCGGCTTTCCGTGGCGCTCCGAAGCGGTCTCTGTAGTGCTAGCGTCGGTCTTGCAGCACTTTTTTATTGCCGCCCGCCCATGTATTTATACGGTGTTCATCTATTCCGTGTGGTGGAGTAAATGCGGGTAAACGCTGGAAACCCGTTTTTAAGAAACATTAAATAAGCCAAACCAAGGGGAAACAATAATTTATCTGACCACACAGTACAACAACTTGTTACCACATCTACGCCGTTGAGCCTCCATACATTTACTAGGAAGCAAAGGACAATGGAGGAGTTTTTGAAGGACAGTCCCTCCGACTTCAATGCGCCGTTGGGTAGTAACAGTAGCACAAACAACAACAACAACAATATCAACGCAAATAACAGCCAAGGCATGAACTACGGCAACGTCGGCGAGACGGCAGGGTACGGCAGTCGCGGCGAGATGCCCTTGAACGACGCGTACTTGGCCACCAGCGATTTCGGCAACGATAGCAGCAACAAGGCAGACAGCACGTTCAACCCCAACTATTTCACCACTGACCCGTTTCTAGAAGATCTCGAGTCTATCAATTTCCCTAGCCAGCAATCGCAGACTCCGCAATTCATCAGTCCCGCATACAATCTCGAAGAGGTGATATCGCCGCCGAACAACTACAACGACAAACCGAACGAATTTATAGACCCGCAGTACTTTTCTCCCACCAACAGAGGACATGCCAACTTCCACAATTTGGATTCCATCGCAGAAAACAGCTTGTCGAGCTCGTTCAACAATGCCTTCAGCCCGGCCGTATCGAGACACGACAGTATCAGTGGACCGGCCAACATTGCATACAACCCCAATGCGCCGGACATCAATTCGGGATCTTACTTGTCGCCCCAGGCAAACCCCCAGTTTTTGTCGCCAAAGCAAAACGCTTTCGAGAGTTCGTTCGACACCCTCAACTTCTCGTCGTACAACCCTAACTCATATTTGAATTCGCCACCTGCATACCCCTTGGCGGGAATTCTTCAAGATGATCAGCATAGTTCCAGCATTCCGTCCAATAATCCGATATTGTCGCCTTCGACGTCAACTGCCAACCTCAGCACATCAGTGCCAAATCCTCAGAGTCATAATAATAGAGAAGTCTCGACAAGGCAGTTGAGCAAGGAACAGAAGTTGAAAAGAAGAAGGGAATTTCACAACGCAGTCGAAAGAAGAAGAAGAGATCTTATAAAGGAGAGAATCAAGGAATTGGGGCTTTTGGTTCCCCCCTCCTTGCTCAACCCGCAACTCTGTGCGGTGCAGACGCTACAACGAAACTCTCAAAACTCCAGGGACATCATGTATTTGATTTCTTCCGTGAAAGTGAAGGAAACCAAACCAAACAAAAGTACTATATTGAACACATCCGTAGACTACCTACTCCACTTGAAATACGTTTTGGAGAAGCAGCAGGAGGCAAGGAAGGAGCTCGAGGAGAAACTACGCGAGGCAGAGGCGTTGCTTGGCAATTCGGGCAACAGCAACGGGGAGCAGAAGCACAACCCTCAACTCCAGCTTGACCAGAGCAACTTCTTCAACCCGGACGAGTTCTTCCTGGATGTGGTGGGAGGCAACTAGAACTAACGAACTCTTTAATATTGGTTATGTAAGAAAAATATATAATACCGAAAACTATCATTTTGCAGACATTCAATGGCCAACATTCCCAGTGTATGTTTTCCCTGTGTGACACAGTGAGAGAGGCGATCTCAAACAGCACATCAAATTTGAATTTAGGTGTATCGTCACGTGCGCTGCCCTCTCATGAGATACCAAAAATTAGATACGACTAACGGCAAAATAGAACGGATTGGTCGTGGCAACAAGACAAGAGAGTATCCTGAGTTGGTCTCTCTCTTTGAACGAAACCTCAGTATGACGGAACCTGAGAGTATCTTCAAACAACAGTTCTCGAACTGGAAATCGTCATTCAATAACTCAAATGCAAATGCAAATACAAATACAAACGCATACGTAAGAGCAAGGCCGGTTCTTTCAGATTGGTCAGACTATGTGAGATCAAGCGCCAATAGTCTATACGCGTCACTCCCCATGAGCAACCAGCAAACACAGGCATTGGAGGAGCCCTCCTGGTACAAACTCAGCAGGTTCGAGAAGTTGGTGGGGTTCATTTGCTGTCTAGGAATGTCGTTGTTTTGTTTCATTATATGTTTTTTTATGTTTCCAGTCTTAGCATTGAAACCCAAGAAGGTGGGTTTGTTGTGGTCCATGGGATCGTTACTTTTTGTGGTGTCGTTTGGGATCTTGCAGGGCCCTCATAGCTACATCCGGCATCTATTCTCCCGGGAGAGAATAGTGTTTTCTACTATTTTTTTCGGATCGGTGCTAACTACGTTGTACTGCGCCGTGGTCTTGAAGAGCACGATCCTCACGATCTTTGCCAGTCTCGTGGAGATCTTTGCTGTCATGTACTACGCCGTGAGTTACTTCCCGTTGGGCGCTCTGTCGTTGACTTGGTTGACAAGTTATTTAATTGGTTATTTGGGGGGGTTCATAGGGGGGATTTTGTAATCGTGTGTCTCGTGTCAATACTATAAACTACAAGAGGTGACAATGTCAAACTTGCCTGCTACTTAATCTATAGCTTGTCGTCGTACTTGTGTAACTTCTCTTTCAAACTCTCGTGCAATCTGCCCAACTTAGCAAAGTCAGTCTCTTGCGCGGGCCATCCAACGATCAAACCCGTCTCCGAGTCTTTCTTGGGGATGAGGTGGAAGTGAACATGGTCGACGACCTGGTGCGCAATCCTGCCGTTGTTCTGGAGCACGTTGTAGCCTTCGCCCTCAGGGGTGTTGTTTCCGTCCAACTCGAGCACTTTGGTCAACTTCTTGACCACAGGGAGCATGTCTGCCAAGTACTCGTCCGGCACGTTGTGCAACTTGGCGCCATGGTACTTTGGGATCACCAAACAGTGCGCCTCGGCCGTGGGCTGGATGTCCAAGAACGAGTACGTCAACGACGTCTCAATGAGCTTGAAAGAGGGAATCTCTCCCTTGATGATCTTGCAGAAGATGCACGAGGCGTGGCTGGTCATTCTGGCGGTGTCAATGTTGTCAATTACCGTTTGCCCTGCGCTAATATGAGGATGGATTTCTAAGGAATGTCTTCGAAGGAGCTTGGGAAAATGTTGCACAAAATGCTGCGATTTTGGGTCCGGTCGTGATGGTCGGTGGCAACTTTGAAACCCACCACTACTATCATGAATTGTGATTCCGCTGAATAAGTAAGCATAGATAGACTTAATTGAGTATTAAAGGTCAGCATTGGAATCAATTTGGCCAGCGTTTAATACAAGCAAGTACATTAGTTCGTTTCAGCTCGTTATAGTTCTTAAGGAGTCTACACAGAGATGGCAACAGATAAGAAACCGTTGTTGGACGCATCAGGAGCTCACGAAGCCGAGGACAAGACAGCCACCGCTATCTTGAGAAGAAAGAAGAAGGACAATGCGTTGATCGTGGACGACGCTGAGAACGACGACAACTCGGTGATCACGATGTCTTCCAACACCATGGAGTTGCTCCAGTTGTTCCGCGGTGACACGGTGTTGGTCAAGGGGAAGAAGAGAAAGGACACGGTGTTGATCGTGTTGGCCGACGACGACATGGAGGACGGGATCGCGCGAGTCAACAGATGCGTCCGTAGCAACTTGAGAGTTAGATTGGGCGACATCATCTCCGTGCACCCCTGCCCCGACATCAAATACGCCAACAGGATCTCCGTTTTGCCTATAGCAGACACCGTGGAGGGCATAACTGGCTCCTTGTTCGACGTGTACTTGAAGCCCTACTTTGTTGAGGCATACAGGCCCGTGAGAAGAGGAGACTTGTTCACTGTCAGGGGCGGCATGAGACAAGTAGAGTTCAAAGTCGTCGAAGTTGATCCCGAGGAAATTGCTATCGTTGCACAAGATACCATCATCCATTGCGAGGGTGAGCCGATCAACCGCGAGGACGAGGAGAACAGCTTGAACGAAGTCGGGTATGACGATATCGGTGGTGTCAAGAAGCAAATGGCTCAGATCAGAGAATTGGTTGAGTTGCCGTTGAGACATCCACAGTTATTCAAGTCAATTGGTATCAAGCCCCCGAAAGGTATATTGATGTATGGCCCGCCCGGTACAGGTAAGACCATTATGGCGAGAGCTGTGGCCAACGAAACTGGTGCATTTTTCTTTTTAATCAATGGTCCTGAGATCATGTCCAAGATGGCTGGTGAATCTGAATCCAACTTACGTAAGGCATTTGAAGAAGCTGAGAAGAACTCTCCATCCATTATTTTCATTGATGAGATTGATTCCATTGCTCCAAAGAGAGACAAAACAAATGGTGAAGTCGAGAGAAGAGTTGTTTCACAATTGTTGACATTGATGGATGGTATGAAAGCTAGGTCTAACGTTGTTGTTATCGCTGCCACCAACAGACCAAACTCTATTGATGCAGCCTTGAGAAGATTTGGTAGATTCGACAGGGAAGTTGACATTGGTGTTCCAGATGCAGCTGGTCGTTTGGAAATTTTGAGAATTCATACTAAAAACATGAAGTTAGGTGGTGACGTTGATTTGGAAGCCATTGCATCCGAGACTCATGGTTTTGTAGGTGCCGACATAGCATCATTATGTTCAGAAGCTGCTATGCAACAAATTCGTGAAAAGATGGATCTTATTGATCTTGAAGAAGACACTATCGATGCAGAAGTCTTGGACTCATTGGGAGTTACAATGGAGAACTTTAGATTCGCATTAGGCAACTCCAACCCATCCGCGTTACGTGAGACTGTTGTCGAGAATGTCAATGTTACTTGGGATGACATTGGTGGTTTGGATACTATCAAGAACGAATTGAAGGAGACAGTGGAATATCCAGTTTTGCACCCAGATCAATATCAAAAGTTTGGATTGGCTCCTTCAAAGGGAGTTCTTTTCTTTGGTCCCCCCGGTACTGGTAAGACTTTGTTGGCAAAGGCTGTTGCAACTGAAGTCTCGGCAAACTTCATTTCTGTCAAAGGTCCTGAATTGTTGAGTATGTGGTATGGTGAATCTGAATCCAATATTCGTGATATATTCGATAAGGCTAGAGCAGCTGCTCCTACAGTTGTTTTCTTGGACGAGTTGGATTCCATTGCGAAGGCAAGAGGTGGCTCCAACGGTGATGCTGGTGGTGCTTCTGATCGTGTCGTCAATCAATTGTTGACGGAAATGGATGGTATGAACGCAAAGAAAAATGTGTTTGTTATCGGTGCTACCAACAGACCTGATCAAATTGACCCTGCATTACTTAGACCTGGAAGATTGGATCAATTGATATATGTTCCATTGCCAGACGAAGTTGCTAGATACTCCATTTTGCAAGCGCAATTGAGAAATACTCCATTGGAGCCAGGTATGGATTTGTTGGAAATAGCAAAGATTACCAATGGTTTCTCTGGTGCAGATTTGTCATACATCGTTCAAAGGTCTGCCAAGTTTGCTATCAAGGACTCAATTGAAGCTCATGCTAAATCGCAGAAGGCTAAAGAGCTTCAAAAGGCCGAGCAGAAGACTGAAGATGTCGAGATGGTCAAGACCGAAGAGGAGGAAGAAGAGGAAGATCCAGTTCCATACATTACCAGAGCACATTTCGAAGAAGCAATGAAAACCGCCAAGCGTTCTGTTTCTGACGCCGAATTGCGTCGTTACGAATCGTACGCCCAACAATTACAAGCTTCAAGAGGCCAATTCTCTAATTTTAGATTCTCTGAGAATGCTGGAGGTGCAGACGCTCCATCCGGTGCCAACAATGAATCATCTGGTGCAGCATTCGGTAATGATGAGGAGGATGACGATTTATACAGTTAGGCATTCCCCAATTTAAGATTGCCGTGCCTTAGTATTCTTTATCTTCTCGTTCATTTATGTTTTTCTATATGACTACATACTGTAAGTTTGCTTTTATCTGTAATAGCGATTTGTAGTTGCTTTGTTTCTTTCTTTTTTTTTTTTCCTGTGCACTTAAAATTAAGAGAGGCGGGGGGGGAGAGGGCATCTCTATTTATTTTAGCAAACTTCTTACGTCCAGAGGATTTGATCCTATATAAAAGCAACATACTTGCCGTGACGGAAGCCAAGCGTATCACGATCCGTCTGGGGGAAATCACTTTACCATTGTAAGGCAAACTATTTATTATATCCCCGGGTTGATTCCAAAACAATATGAAACACTTTCAGGCAACTAATGGAGGGATTCTTTGTTTGGCACCCATCTTCATACTTGCCAGCGAGTTCGTGGTAAGCAGGTTCTCACAATCGGGCCCAAAGATAGCTGCTTCTTCGAGGTCTTCTATTGTGCTCCCCACCAACAACCAAAACATGCACCCTAACTTGAGACAGTATGTGTTTTCCAATACGAGACCAGAATGAGTGCATTGATGTGGTTTCTCTGTGAGCCGTTGCCTTGGTTGGTGATTGGTCCACTGAGTAGTTCGCTCATTCTTCCACTCACACACTATTTATTGTCCACTCATTCATGTGAGCATAGCTCATAGCTCATCGCTCATTCACACTTTCATTTACGCATTGATCATCTGATCGCAAATACCCTCATCCTGTCAACGGAGACTGGTGTATGACACCGCTCTTACGTTGGTGCAGGGTCAAGATAAACCAGGTTCAGTTCATCCCCGTTGTTAATACCCGTGCTCTACAACAAGTAAATACGTTTATATTGTAATCGATAGTTTTGTAATCTCGTCTCGTCCCAGGACACAAGCCTCGGAGTTTAAGTGTAGACTCTTTTGAGCAGAACACTTTATCGCTGTATATTCGTGGAGTAGTCTTCAAATCCGTCTACGTTAGTATTTCGATGGTAATTTACAACGTCAGCCGTTACTGGCAGTTTAGTCTTGGATAGGCATTTATTTTTGATTCAGAGAAGTTCCCCTACATCATACATAAGTCTGTCAGCAACTGACTCAAATACTTCCACGGTGCCTGAATTGGATCAAAAATGATCAAAACTTATTGACACCATCCATCTTCTTCGGCAACCTCACAGCCACACCAATTGGGTGAGCAATGACACTGTCAATGTTCCAGATACCGCTCTTGTAGTATTTGTCTTTCTTCAAGAACTCGACAATTTCCTCCTTGGAGTCAGCAAGAATGTGGAAAGCACTTCCAGCAAACTTTGTCTTGGAGGGATCAGTGTAAAGGGCCCCCGCAGATGTCACAATTCCTTTATTGACGTTTTCTGGAATATCAGCAACATGTGCTGGTCTAACTGCAGTTCTGTCAGCTCCTTCCTTGTCGAAGATTATAACGTTCCACTCGGTTGACATTGCCTTGGATGTTGAAGTAAAGAATGCTTTTGATGCTAATCTCGAGCTTAGCGGAATTATCCTTTTCGACATCGTCAAAGAACCAAACATCTCCAAATTGCACTACCCTCCAGTAATAAAGAATATGTTAACCTGAAGGCGAGAAAAGAATGAGCGTTATTCGCTTAGGACCTTCTAGATACTGTAAGCTACGAATTTCAAGTACTCGAATTTAAGTTGTAATTTTATTGTCTATCTATACCACGGAAAAGAGATAGAGTTTAATGTGTCACGTACACGCATTACTAAGATAGAAAGAAACAGAGTAGCAGAAGAACATTTTAATCGGCAACTTAGAGGCTATGTGGGCCCTAGACGAATCCATTACGCCGAGTAAAGAATGTAAGATGCAAAAAAAAAAAAATTATACTCAAAGAAGCCCCAGAGGAATTCAACATCCCCAACAACAAACTCTACTTTCTTCACACTCTAGTAACCTTCACGCTACCCCATAATATGTAGCACACTTTGTGTCCTAACCATGCAGCTGTGGAATGTGTCGAATAATCTATTCGGACTTTGGTAACTCAGCATAAAGTCTGATTCTTTCTTTTCTCGGACCCAATTCACTGGTCTTGATACCAGCACCGAATTGGTTTCCTTGTGGAGAGTGGCTTGGGATTATAGTAGTAGGGATTATGCTTTCGCCGATTCTTCTGTATTGTTTTTGACCGATTCCTCCTCTATCTTTCATGTAAGCTTTAGCAAATGAAGTCTTGTAACGTTGTAAGTAGTTTTCGTTTCTAGCGTTCGGACGCTCGTCCTCTTCTCGATATAACTTTGTCTTATATAATGGCTTATCTGTCTTTTCATGGTTCTTGTACACCAAAAATGCTCCAAGAAGAGCTGCTACTCCAAAGATCTTAGTGACACTAATCTCCACGGACTTGGGAGGTTCTGAATGTCCATGGCCGCTGGAGTTGAATCTCCTGAATGACCTGGACGCAATGTTGACCGACTTTGCTGACCTACTGAACATTTTAGATATACCAAGTAACTGATCTCTTGGTTGTTTGTAGATTATAGTTTTGAGTATTCTCGGGCCAATAAAATGGACTGGATTTTGCAAAAGTTAGTTCGTCCATGGCACAATTATATATGCAGGTCGTGTTACAAGCTGAAAAAAAAATGGAACCATCGAGTTTTGTACTGAGCACAAACATAACTCCAAGCAGAGAATTGTGTGCTACAATTGTTGGTTGAAGAGATCTCGAGTGTGCCTTTCTCTGTTTGTTTGCTTCGGATATGAAGTCAGTAGAGCGATACACATTGAAATCCTTTTTCCTACGGAGTTGTGGCCAATCAGCGTTTATTCGAGCCCAGAAAACTGGATATCTTGTTCAAAAAGATCATAGTAAGCAATTTTGGGTTACTTGTACCCGCTCATTGTTCCACCGAGAGATCATTGATTGTAGACTTCGTAGCCTGGGTTTTTGAAGAAACTACGCGGCGAGATTCATAAGTCATTGTAACAATGATGCAAAGAACATGAAAAGAAAGAATGAAAGAAAGAACGAAAGAAAAAAGAATATTATGTGTTTGTAAAAGGCACCATAAACGACGATGTCCCTACAGAAAGTGGTACGATATTAAGCAATTGTTGTTGTGACGAAAAACCTTGGGATTCCAATACAAAAATATGTAATGTAGAAAAGTAGAATCCCCCGAGAGAAGGGTACACATTAAGAAACAAGGATAGTGTGATCATTATTCCCTCTAAACTGTTGGGCAAAGAGATCTTATCCAGTAGTTTGCACGGCCATCGCTTCATTGTACAGGCTCCTAGCTGGCCTGAGAGATCATCATATGTGTTTCTCGAGCAGAGCATGTGATTTGAGTAGGGAGAATGTAACAATAGGTTGGTGTGTTTGATATCAGTAATTGACACTAATTAGATAGTCAGCCAACTTCTCAACGACAGTCGTCGCCTCTCCAGCAACAACATTGGCGGCATAGTGAGCTATCAAGATAGCCTGTTTGGTTCTTACAGCGACAACTCCCTCTGCGTCGTGTTTTCCATAAACAGACCTTTCGTCGGCTTTCAACAAGAAATATTTCTGACCCTGAACATGCAAACCACGGGACTGTAATCCTGAAGGGTCATCGAACCCTTTGGCAATGTCGCTGATCTCCTGACCATCCAATTGGAAGTTGCCACTTTGAGCCCATAAGGAGTCGCCTACCCTGGAGTATAAGGCTGCTCTATCAATCTTTCCTGTTTGGATCAAATTATCTGTGTATGCTTGCCACGACATTTTTTCGAGTTTATCTTGACGTTACCTATTCCAATATGGTGGATATACTAATTAATATTATTATTACGTGGTGCTTTAGTATACCGTCTTCTTATATAAAGACAACTTGTCCGAGCTACTACCCTCTTCCATGATTTGATTATGTAATTCATTATATAAATACACTATATGCAGGTGTGGTTGCAAGATGGTTCTTTCATATTGAAGAAGGAATCATCTTGCTTCTCCTACTCTCTGTCTGTTGTCATCTGGTCACTGGATTCGGCGTCTTTTTGTATTGGGTTGCACCGGATCAACTAGTTCTATCACATCCTCAGTCACATCATTATCACCCCACATTATTGTATCGTTATCAACAGCGTCGGCCGTGATGGTGGACTCTTCGTGATACGACTCATTTATCTTTGACCGAAGGACAAGATCGGGCAAGAGGTCTTCAATTTTCGCTTGGTTTCGAAAAATCACGTAGAGTTCTAGATTCTCAAGATTGTCGTCTTCATCCTGGATCAAAAGAAGCTGGCCATCTTCGAATCCGCTGATCTGAGAAAGCTTCTTGTCTCTATTGTCCTCGAAATCTGGGTCGTAGATCAAGTTGGACTTGCCCAAAAGAATTGAAATCAGCTCGTAGTTGTACTTTGAGAGTATGCTATCTACCAAACCACCCAAGGTGACCTCCTCGGATATCTCTTTTGATATTTCGAGGAAGCCACGAGAAACCAACGAGCAACTGACACATTTCTTGTTTGGCTCTACCAATGCAACAGAAGTAACGTATTTATTGGGCCTGATACTGATGAAAACAGTTGACGATTCTTGGGAAACTTCTTTGAAGTCCTTGCGATAATCCTTCTCGTAGAACTTGAGGCCTGCGATCCCAGAAAACCCAGATATTATGGCATTTGTTGTAGCAATAGCAGGAATGATATTGCCGGCAATTTGTTTCAAGTCAAACTTAGTCTTCACTTCGATGTTGAAAATCATCGAGCGCAAGTTGGATGCAGCAGAAACGAAATTTAAAGTGTCCTCGTCATCCTTGTCGAACGCAATGAAGCTTTCCTTGCCCGAGGTAAGTCTCAGCTGCATGGCAATCATGGCCTTCAGTAAAGCGTACAAATTCTCCAACGTGGTCCATATTTTCGTATCTGAGGTCAAGATCGATTCATATTGAGGGTCAGAGAGCATTTTGTAGAGATCTGGCTTGTAATATTCGAAATCAAGGGGAACAGGCTTCTCCCTGGTTCTCCACAACGTTTCTATTCGGAGCAACCTTTCGATATCAATCTTGAATATTTTCGTCGTGACTTCTTCCACGAATTTCAACGGCTCAGCGCTTTGCACAAGTCGTCTAAGATCATTAAGCTCGTTGGTTTCCTTGAGCATGTTCTCTATCTCGCTCTTGTCTTCCGTCTCACCTTCCAAATCCTTTTGTGAGGGTCCCACCGACATCTCATCGAAAAGCTGATGGATCAAAAATTCCTTTGCCCACGTAATGCAGTGGATGGGCTGTGAGGGTGTCGAGCGGATTGTGCACACGGGGAACGTCTTTGGCGTGGCTTTTGGCTGGCATTCGAAGCATTCGCTTGTGTATGGGAAGATTGGTTGCACTTGCCCGTCGTAACCCGTGGTGCCGCTTTCCATCAAGGGGAGCTTCAGAAAGAGACAGATCTTGTTTACGTGCCTTCTGGCCTCGAGGTTGTCCAACGCATTGAAGACGTAATCAAACTGGCTCCACCACGTCATAGGGAACTGTTTCGTATCCATCACATTGCCATGGTGTGGAACGAGCTTTGCATCGAAATAGTTGAAACTTTGCACCGCAGTGGCCACCGTGGTCGACTTCGACTTGTCTATGTCCTTCTGGCGGAACAAAAACTGTCTGTTCAAGTTCGATAACGTGATTGTGTCCAAGTCAACGATATGTATTTCGCCGTATCCAGAAAGAATCAAGTCCTTCAAAAGCTCACACCCCAAGCCGCCCGCGCCAACCATGAGCACCTTGCTGGCACGCAAGCGGCCGTAGCGCTCCTCTCCGAGAACCTTCCTTATATATGTATCCTTTGCCATTCTAATAACGGTGGAACGTCGCTACAGTACGTTTTGATGTCAATTAATATTTCAATTTTCAATTTTCCATTATTTGTCATATCGGGCTCCAGTGGCAGTATTGGCTGAATATACGCCCAAAATGCACGGAAATAGCCCCAGCAGAAGCAAAGGGGCGCCTGTGAGCTGTGGACAACTGGCACTGGCACTTTTCGCTGTGCTTGGTCCATCCAAATGTAGTATTGTTCGGTATATACTCATATATATATGTATTCATCTCAAAAGTCTGGTTCAAACGCTCGTGAACAACGACCAAACTCCCTTGAGGTATCCGACGATCTCGTCGCCGCCGAGCTTGGAGTCGCCGTAGAGCCTGTCCACAAAGCTGATCGGTACCTCGCTGACACTGTAGCCAAGAACTTTCGCTCTCACAATCATCTCCATCTGGAAAACGTATCCCTTCGACTTGGTCTCGCTGATTACCTTCTCCAAAACGGGCTTTCTGTACAACCTGAACGAGCCGGTCACGTCTGACACGTGTGGCCTCAACACAGTGGCAGCGAGAAAGTTAGCACCTCTTGAGACCAACTTCCGCTTCAAATCCCATCCGTAAACACCTCCATCGCCAGCGTAACGGGTCCCTGTGACAATGTCGTAGTTGCCCTCCTTCTGCTTGGCGATGAACTGCGGTATTGCCTCAGGATGATGCGAAAAATCGGCGTCCATGATAATAACAAAGTTGCCTGTCACGTATTGCAAGCCGTGCACGTATGCCGTTCCCAACCCCAATTTGCCCGCTCTGGCTCTGAGTTGGATGTGTTCCGGCCCGAAGATGCCCACGAGCTTCTTCGCGACATCCTGCGTGCCGTCTGGAGAGTTGTCGTCCACGATAACAACCTCCCAGTCGATGTGGTGGTCCTTGAACGTTTTGGCCAAAAGATACACCAAAATGGGCAAATTTTTCCTCTCGTTGTACGTGGGAAGGATGATTGAGTACTTGTCTGGCGCTGCTACCATCTCGAATAGGAATTCTGGAATCTAGTTTAGCCGAGGATCCAATACGCGTTGATGCCACCGTTACTACAACTGCACCCGTACAAAAAAATATCAAAAACAGTGAGATATTTTGGTGATGTTTGTATGCAGGCGCAACTTTCTCTTTTACTGGTCCTGCACACACTCCGCTCTATCGAAAAGGAACCGTCGGAGGCAGGAATAGATGGTGATTAGTGGTCAGTGGTTAGTTATCGAGAGGAGAACAGCACGAAATCGCAAGAGAACGAGTGTCTTTACGCAGTCTGCGGCTCGTGTTGGCTGGCAGAACCCTTTGGCCCAGTATGGCACCCTTTTTTTCCCGGTGCAAGAGAGGGTTTGGGGAGCAATGGCTGCGATGGCTGCAACAGCTGCAATGGATGCGATTGTTGCCGTGGGCCTAATGGATGCAATGGCTAAGAAACACAAACCGGAATTATATATTCAACTTTTTCTATAAGAACGTAACAACTAGCCTCACCCTATAAGATACTGCAGTCCTTGACATGACACTCCAAATGACAAAAAGAAACCAAACGAAACACATGAGATAAACAATAAGAAAAAGATGGCAATGACAACTGGTGATAAGGGTAACGGTGACAGTGTCGGTAACATTGACGGCGTGGGGGCGTTCCGGCAGCGACCACGATGACAGTCTCTATAAAATAACACACTATAGCACACGCTCTGGGCACAACGCGACAACGGTACGCGGAACAGCCCGGTTCGAGCAACGGAATAAAACTATGCATTGACATTAGTGGTTGCTCAACGTCAACAGATCAATTGAATTGGTAAGAACGTTCATAGACGGAGGATAATTATGTATATTTGACAAGTTGGCGCTTGTAGCGTCGCCATGGGCGGATACTGGGGCCGAATGCGGTGGTGTGGGCACATTCTTCATGGAGTAGCCTTGACTTGGTGTGTGTTGAAGGCCATAGCCGGAGTACAAGCCCGGCGAATTCGAAAGTGACTGCGAGAACTTCTGTTGCGGGTTGGGGTTCGCAGACAGACCGTGTTGCTGGAGTGGCAACGAGGACAAGTGCTGGGGCCACAACTGAGCGTGCGGTTGAGGGGTGCCGTTGGCGCTGCCTCTCAAGTTGGAGGTGTTGCTCTGCTGCGAGTAGTGGGCTTGCAAGCTGTTGGATTTGGGGACGTTGTAATTGTTCAAGCTCGACGTGTTGGTCACATGACGGGTCTGCTGATTTGAGTCTGACTGTGAATAGTGTTGAGGGTGGTGCGGTTGCGGTTGTTGCAACCCCATGAATCCGTTAGACATATTCAATGGCTGGCCACTGGCAGTAGCGGCTGCGATTGCTGCTGCAGTTGAATTCACCGAGTGAAGGGGGTTCATCCCCCCTTGATTCATGCCACCTTGATTCATTCCACCTTGGTTCGACATAGCACTGGCTTGTTTGGCGCCTCCGCACTTCAAGCAGCATAGATTTTTGGCAAAATTATGATATCTGCAGTTTTCGTTGGCACACTTCCAATCGCCAGCTCTAAAGGGAACGCTGTTTCCGTAGTTGGCCCTACCGCCGTTGTTGTGGCTATGACTGTTGTGGTTATGGTTATGGTTGTGAGAGTAGGCGTGAGTGTGGTTGTGGTTGTTTCCGTGGTTCTGAAGCTGCTGCTGCTGCTGCTGGTTCTGATGGTTTTGGCCATTGATTTGGCTGACGTACGACTTGAGGTCCTGATAGCCGTTGTTGTACATCTGGTTGATGGATGAAACCGGTAAAGAGTTGAGTAGAAGCTTGTCGTTGGAGTTAGCTTGCGCCGTGTTCTGGGTGTAACCCCCACGACGGGCATTCAATCCGCCATTCAATCCGCCATTCAATCCGCCGTTCAACCCGCCATTCATCCCGCCGGGCTGGTATATGGACTCCTGGATAGCAACGGCACTTGTTGCAGGGAACGAGCATCTAAAGCATGCTGTACGTCTTTGAAAATTACAGAACCCGCACGAGGGACAAGTCCAATCGCCAGGTCTAGGTCTATTTTTGGATGATGGGAATGGAGTGAGCAAATCGGTGGCCTTGTCCAACACCTTGGTAGACGAAGGTTGTACTTCAATGGACTTATCGTTCAACACTCTCCCATTCATTGACAACGACTCTGCCGCCTCCTCATGTGTGGCAAACACTGCAAATCCAGAAACCGTCCTCGAGGCGCTCCCCACGGTAGTGGATCCGTTGTTGGTGGAAACCGATTCCAAGTTTTTCAACGTCCAAAATGCAATGGGTTTCCCACCGTACTGTGTGAACCATGACTCCAACTCCGACTGGATACTGTCGTGGGGCAAGTTGCTGAGATAGAGGATCTTAGATCTTTCATCCAAGAAAGCTCTGATGTCTTGGTATGAATCGTAGGGTTTGGTCAACACCGATGGGTGTTCGCTGGGAGGTAACGATTTCTTCACGAGCTGGACAAGTAACCTGGTGTACAAGCTCACTGTCGCTCTCGTCTTCGTCTCTGGTGACGGAATCGGCCCCGTTGCGTGCTGGTGTGCGGATATCTCCGAACTGAGGCTGGTGGTGGAAGAGCCAAGCGACGCAGAAGACGCTACTGTCTCGTTATCGTCGTTGCCGCTGCTTCTGTCGTCGTCGCTCTCCACTTCCAATGCAATCATGATGTTCGATAACGACGACGCCGCGTAAGATAATGCCTCCGGGTGGGTCAGCTGCCATTTGCCGTACTCGCATTGTAAATCAAACACGCGAGGATGCTGTAAGTACAGCGGGAGCACCACCGACTTGTCGCGGGCCTCGCGCGGCAACTGCACGCGCAACTTGCTCACGTCCACCGTCACTAGCGAGAAATCCAAGTTCTTTTTGATGATGTTTTCTTGCACGTAGTTGTCGAGTTTGGCGATGGCATCTTTGAATGTTCCAGCATTTCTAACATGTTCCCAGGTGATCTTGTGGAGCCGCGAGCAGTGCGACGTGATGGGCGTGTTCACGGGCCTTGCAAGCGCCGAGTCCTGGTGCATTATCTCTAGAGTATTGGCGTCTGCTGCCGCCCACCCAAGCTCGATCAACTCTGACGAATCCTTGGCGACATAAGTGCCCGAGTCGTCGCAGGTGGTGGCGATGAAGATAACCAAGTAGACGTCGCTCATGGTGATGGATGAAGACCGTTTCTGAGCGGGAAAATGGCGCCTTTTGAGTGTTTTGGCAGAAGACACCGGTGGCAGCACATGTTTCAAATGGCAGCTTGTTTTCGACTTCCCCAAGGAAAAAAAAAAAACCGGACGCGAGTCACGTGCGCGCGCCGATCGAGCTGATGTGTCGCGGCGTCGCGGCGTCGCAGGGAGAAACCCGGCGGGCGCGCACGGCCGCGCGCAGCCGCACCCAGGCGCGCGCGCTGGGAGCCATCGCTAGGTTCTGGGAGAGGTCGCGGGGGTAGTTCTGGGTGCACGCCTACCTTGAAAGAGCTTTGTGGGATGCTGAGGTACTGCGTTTGGCCGTCTACGGCTGGGTGCGGCCGTATGAAGTTGCTTATGGGCGTTCTGCGGCGGTTTGCGGCGGTTTGCGGCGGTTTTGCGGCCTCTTCCTTTGGTGTTCTCATCCTGGCTCTGGCTCTGGCTCTGGCTCTGGCTCTGGCTCTGGCTCTGGCTCTGGCTCTGGATTTGGATTTGGATCTGGATCTGAGCGCGACACGTGACCCGTATCCCTCGACTGCCGCATGGGGCAGCAACTGGCGCCCGCCGCGCGCTGTGGGGGCCGATCTCCGGTCTGCCCACATCGTGTGCTGTGTGCAGGCCGGTGCGCGCCAGGTTGTGATCGATAAGTAACTGCCAGAAAACAAATAAAAAGCAGCCATTTTGGACGGCAAACACGCTGTTGATACTCCTTTATAAGCAATGGGGGGCGACCAGCAGAGCGATCCTGTCGTTTTCCGTACGCAGTTGTTCTTGTGTCTCTGGGCCGGCATCGCCACGTTCCTTTTGTTCTGCGTTTTACGCTACCGATGGCCTCACATCTACGCCTTGCGAACGCTCAGAAGAAACACCCTCAAGCCTATTCCTCACGGGCTCTTTGGATGGGTCAAGGTGGTGTTGCTCATCACGGACGACGAGGTCCTCGAGTACTCCGGGTTGGACGCGTACGTGTTTTTGGCGTTTTTTAAGATGGGGATCAAGATCTTTTCCATGTTGGCGGTAGCGGCGGTGTTCGTGTTGAGTCCGGTGAGATACTACTTCACCGGACGGTATGATAAGGACGACGTGGTGGGCGCGGCTCTCCGCGCGGTGCTCTCGCCGCCGCCAGCGCAGCCGGATTTCAGCGAGGACTTTCCCCGGTATCTCTGGGTGTATCCGTTGTTCACGTATGTGTTTTCGGGCATCGTGTATGTGAACGCCATGGATTTCACACGAAGGGTGCTCAAGACACGGCAGAAGTACTTGGCGTCGCAGGACTCCATCACCGACAGGACGGTCAAGTTGGACGGGATTCCAAAGAACCTTTTGCGGGCAAACAACCCGGCGGTGCTCAAGCAGTTCATCGAGGATTTGGGGATCGGTAAGGTGGTGGATGTGAAGCTCATCTACGACTGGAGCCCTCTCGAGCGGCTCTTTGCGCGGCGGCGGGACGTGACGTTGCGCTTGGAGCGGCTCTACGCCCTCGTTTATCAGTTGAAGATCGACATATTCAGCCAGAACCGACAACAGGCGGTGACACTACTTCATCCCGAGTTGTCGAACGACGATCCGTCGAAACATCGCAAACAAAAGGCAGAGATTGCCAGGCTTGCTGCCGAGCTTCAGAAGATCAATGGCGAGATCCGCGGGATCCAGCTGCAGTACGACCGGGAGACATCAACGATAGCTACGGACGACAAACATGTATTCAAGCCGCTTGCCAGTGCGTTCATCACGATGGACTCGGTGGCGTCGGCGCAGATGGCGGCACAGACGATTCTCGACCCACGAGTGTTCAAGTTGATTGTGAATTTGGCTCCAGCTCCCAAGGACATCAACTGGACCAACTTCAAGTTGACCTATTATGATCGCTTGTTCAAGTCATACTTTGTCACCGTGGTGGTGGTACTAAGCTACGCGTTTAACTCGTTCTTGGTGACGCCGTTGACAACGTTGCTCGACTTAAAGACAATCACCAAGATCTGGCCAGCACTCGGCGAGATCATCAGCAAATCGCAATGGTTGACGACGTTCGTCACGGGGATACTTCCACCGTTGTTGTTCTCGTTGTTAAACATCTCGTTGCCATATTTCTATCGATATCTTTCTCAGTCACAGGGGTTCTCATCCAACAGTGACGTTGAGTTAGCCACCTTACTGAAAAACTTTTTTTTTGTCTTTTTTAACTTGTTCATGGTGTTTCTTGTCACTGGTACGTTTTGGGATTATATTTCGTACATTAGTGATACCACCAAGATTGCATTCCAGTTGGCCCGATCACTTAAAAGGCTTTCTTTGTTTTACGTGGATTTGATCCTATTACAAGGGTTAGCAATGTTCCCCGTGAGGCTTCTCCAAATTGGCGATTTCTTGATTGCCACCATACTTGGAAGACTCTTTTTCTTGAACCGCTTCATTTTGAAGACTCCACGAGACTACCGGTTCTACTACTACACTCCGCCCGTATTTGACTTTGGAATCCATCTCCCACAACATATATTGATTTTCATCATCATTTTAATCTATTCCGTCGTCTCCACCAAGATAGTCACCAGTGGGTTGGTGTACTTTGTGTTGGGACACTTTGTCTACAAATACCAGTTGGTATACAACTTTGTGCATCCCCCACACTCGACGGGGAAAGTATGGCCCATGATATTCAGAAGAGTGGTGCTTGGGTTACTTATATTCCAGCTTTTCATGTGTGGAACCATGGCTCTTGAGGGAGCCATCTTGTTAGCTACTCTTTGTGTGCCGTTGGTATTTATTACACTCTTCTTTGGATACAATTTTGAGAAGAACTATTTACCGTTGAACACGTTCATTGCCCTCCGTGCGATCCAGAACCCGAACAACTTTGACAACGAGTTCAATGACGACAGTCTGCTGTTGTCAGCTGCAAATGAAGTCGATCCTGATGTCTCCACGGTTACTGAAGTAGATCTGGCCATAGATGAAACGAGTTTTTTGGTTTCCACCGGCCGGTCGTCGGCGAGCATGCAGGGCCAGTTGAGCCGTAGAAGGTCTACCATTGACGAGGAAAGAGAACGGTTTACGGATTACACGTATCCGTTGGTGATGGATCCCTTGGATGGGCCGTGCGTCGGCTTTGACGGAGACTACGTTTCCACCGTGGAGTTTGACGACGTCTTCTTTGGACGCAGCGAATACCATGGCCCACTCGAGCGAGGCGACTTCTCAGTGACGCCGACGGCGCAGTCCGAGCTCATCTTGCGGAAGAAGCTTTCGGTGGCGGAATGGGAATGAGCGATTGGCGACGCGCTAGCGAGACTCTGTGCGCTAGCGACATTTTAGCGAAACGTGGGCGACACCTTAGCGACATCTTAGCGACACCTTAGCGACGCCTTAGCCACTCATTAGCGACATTTTAGCGAAATACTAGCGACACTTTAGCGACGCCAGCGCGCCGTCTACACTCGAGATACTGACGAGGAATAGTGGTAAACTTTGGTACTAAATATTAGTAGAACTTTTTCGAATAAAAGAAAGAACTAAAGAGGAAACGAAAAGAGAAAAGAAGCAATAGAGACGCCCGCAGCACGCTGGCGGTCCCAGTGGTGCTGGTGCCGTTGGCGTTGGCGTTGGCGTTGGCGTCGGGCAGTCGGGCAGTCGGGCAGTCGGGCAGTCGGGAGGGGCCTACTTCGCCAGGTTCTGCCGCGACTTCTTGGGCCTTTCGGTGTCCGATGTCTGGTTGCGCTTGATCTGGGTCGAGATCTCCACGAGCCGCGCCCGTCGGGCCTCCTTGTCGGTGACATACGCGGGCTTGACGGGCGAGTAGTCGCAGTCGATCTTGAACTTGGCGCAGCTCGAGCAGACGGGCCGTGCCTCGTCGCACTTCAAGTGCTTGATGCGACAGATCCAGCATCCGTTCTTGGACCGTGGCAAGAGCCTCCGCCGGGTGTACTTTTTCGGCTTCGACAAGTCGACGTTGGACGAGTTGTGGTAGAGCGAAGGGATGGCAAGCGGCGTGCCCTCGGCGAACAGCGCAGGCTTGCCCTTCACGGCAGCGTCGTAGTACTCGGTGTCGAACGGCAGGCCATTCGCCGAGTTGGACTTCATGTCGGGGGTGGGATACGTCTTTCTGCGGGCGTCTTCGAGTCTAAAGTCGGGAGATCGCTCGAGTCGCAGGCCCAACTGGGTGAGCTGGGCTGCTCTGGCCAGCATCGGGTTGGCCACGGACGGCAGCACGTCGTCGTCGTCGCCGCGGTACTGGCTCGACGACGGCGACACGCTGAACGACGGCGACACGACGCTGATGGGCGTTGCGGAACTGGGGTTGGCCTTGGGGCCCATGAAGCTCAATTTTGTCTTCAACGTGAGGCCGCTGAGGCCATTGGGCCCGTTGAGCCCGTTGAGCCCGTTGACTCCGCCGTTGACTGCGTTGAGCCCGCTGAGCCCGTTGAGCCCTCTCGTTGACTTCTTTTTGGAGATCTTGTGGCTCGCTGCTGGCGGGGTGGGTGAAAAATGGTTCTGGAACTGGTGTTGATGCTGAGTGTCGTGAACGGGGCCCTTGTAGGCGTCGTCAAAGAACGTCGACCCCGGCGTGAAGCTCGACACGTCCGAGTGCACCGGTGTGTAGAGGTCGCTCAACGACGAGCTGTTGAGGCCCAGTGAGTCGAGAACGCGTTGAGCGTCGAGCGACGAATCGGCGATGGAGTCAAACGACGACGTGTTGGCGAGGTCGAGGTCGACGTAAGCCATGTCGACGCCGCCGTGGGGCGGGTGCAAGGGAAAATCGTCCATGGAGACGAATGATGGACCGTCGGTGGTGGCGGAGGGGGCTACGCTGCCGGGCTGCAGCAAGTCCACTGCTGCCTGGCCGGCGAACGACGGCCCGTAAGTGTTATCGATGGTGGTGGCCGGAACGGAGGGTTCCTTGGCCAATGACTGGTGGTGAAATGAAATCGAGTTGTAATGCTGTTGAATGGTAGGCTCGTGGAGGCCGTATACGTCTATGCTGGAGGAGGGGGGCCCTGCGGGAGTGTAAAAGTCGCAGGAGCTCTGCGGTAGTACGTGGGTCGTCGCGGGGCCAAGGGCATGGTCTGCAAGCAGACTTTGGTGGTGGTCTGCAAGCAGACTTTGGTGGTGGTCTGCAAGCAGACGTTGGTGTTTCGAGTGCAGACTTCGGTGGACGTCTGCGGCGGGTTTTGCATTGTAGACGGCAGGTTTTCGGTGGAGGAGCTCTGCTTCGGCCGAGTTGAGGGCCTGTGGGGCGTATATGTTGCTGGAGGTGCCGTTGGCGGAGGAACTGGTGTTGTAGGTGTGCGATGGTTTGTTCAACGAAAGATCCATCTTCCAGTGGAGAGAAGACGTGTGCGAGTTTGTGAGGCCTGCTGGCTGGCTGCTGCTGCTGCTGGCTGGCTGCTGCTGCTGCTGCTGCCGCTGTTCGTGGCCGAGACCTGTTCTCGCGGGCTACTCTGGTGGTGCACCTTGTTCGGCCGCTGTTGCTGTTAGTGTCGCCCTCTCTGTGTGCCACCAATTGACAATCAACGATGCGCTTCTCTGTCGGGGGCCTGGCCTGGTGTTTCTCTTCTCTGGAGAATAGTGCGCTCGCCGGTGTTTCTATTCCCAAGAGCGATTCGCCGTGCTTTTGAATGAAAATTGACTGGGAATGGAACCTTTAAATTCCCTTGAATGCGACTTAAGCCTTTTAAGCAGGTGCGCTAACAAAGAAAAATGGAAACGAACCATAAATGTCGCCTAACAATCGGCGACAATACGTGGAGCGTAGCGTCGAGCGTAGCGTGGAGCCAGACGGCGGCCAGGGTGTACGGACGCTGGGCAGACGCTGGGGCAGACGCAATGGCAGACGCAATGGCAGACCAGACGTCGCAATGGAGGCACGAGCCAAGAGAGGGAAAGCGGCACCTGGGCACAGAGACAGAGAGGCGGGGGTCCGGCAGGCCACGATGGAATCCAAGGGGAGTGCTGGAGGGCCCAGATTTGCAGGCCCACGGCATCCGGGGCAGCGTTGAGGAAGATGAGTCGACGGCAGGTGTCGATTGGACGACAATAGAGGGTTAGTGGCAGATTCCACCAATCCACAATAGAGCCATCGCAAAGCGGACAAATGTTATCTGGCAAAGCTTATGCGGGCGAAGAAGTGGTTGCAGCCCGCAGGTCCCAAACAAGTCAGCAAGCATTGGGATCCCCAGCAAATAGTTACCAGGCCAGGAAGGATGGGCCCCCGAACGCAACCAAAGTGAACGGAAGTTACGATTGATGGTCAATTGTATAACGCCCCTTATGCAGACGAAGTGCATATACTGCGAGATAGTGCTGATACATCATGCATGCATGACGCACTACCGCGCGCATGCACTGTCCAAAATAGGGGCCAGAGCAGCGGCACCTCAATAGGTTATCATTGTTCTGCATACACACCCAGGGTATAGTCTTATCTGGCGAGGGGAGTACACACAGGACGGTTTGTGTCCCCCAGAGGAAGCCATGCCGTCCCGGGCCCTGTGCAGGGGGGGAGCAGCCAAGCCTGGAAGGGGGGAGGGAGATGGCCCCAGGCGTGGTGTCGAGGATGTTGCGCTGCGATGAGGGCGCGCCATACGACGGTTACGGCGACGGTGGTGGTATGTGCGGTAGCCCATTGGCTGGATGCCGCCGTTGCCGCTGCCGTTGCCGCTGCCGTTGCCGTTATCGTTGTCGTCGTCTTAGTCGTCGCTGGCGTCGTCGTCTTCTTCGCCGTTGTCGCAGCAGTCGCCGCCGGCGCCGGGCGTCCCGTCGTGTCGGTCGTGCCGGTCGTGTCTGGCGTGTCTGGCATGTCTGGCATGTCTGTCGTGTCTGTCGTGTCTGTCGTGTCGGTGGACCGACCCGTATAGGTTTAGTAGAGAAAAATCGAACAATACCACGATGAGACCCTGTGGGAGACAGCCAGCGCTCCCTCCTGTATGGTCAAAGTCAAACACCGTTGGGCTGTGTATATCTGTATGTCTGCATGTCTGACTGTATGTCTGCATGTCTGACTGTCTGTCTGTCGGCCAATCGCCGCTGCGGGATAACATCCTGGAGTGACTGCTCTCTCCTCTTGTCACGCCCCGTTACGAGATAGGACCCAATGTGCTACCAAACCGCTGTCTGGGTAACTCACCCCACCACATGGGAGTGGGCTTTGCGAGGTTAGGCGTTCGGTTAGGTGCTTGTGATGTCGTGTGTGGGGGCGGGTGGTGCCTGATTGGTGTCGCACGCTAGCGCAAAATTTACACTTTTGTGTCTGAATGTCCGCTCCTGACAGTTTTTCTGCACCCCGACAGACAGGTGCGCTGGCCTGTGTGCCGGCCGGCGGTGCGCGCACGACCCCCTCTTTCTCTATTTCCCAGACACTCCCGACTTTTGTCGTGGGGCCCATCGCGGTTTTTCTGTCCCCTCGCTCGCTGGTTTTTCTTTTACTTTCTCTTCTTCTACACATATTTACCAACTTCCGGATTACCAGCGAGACTGAGTTTACATCTGTTTAGTTAAGCAAAAATGGCTGGAAGGAGACCAAACGTACACGCCCGCCGTTATATAATCCACACTAGCGTTTTTCTGTCGCTTGAGTGGTTCGCTTGACGGGCACATCTCTCAGAATAGTGTCAGTGTCGGCGCATCAGTGTCCGCATGATAATGTCGCTGGGGTAATGTCTGCTGATCCAACACTTCTAACCCACAACCGCCATGATCGACCTGGGCTGCTGCGACAAATGGGGGCCTCCCCGTCTTTGTCCACGTAAACTCGTAGTCATGTAGTATGAGGAGAGAGCCTTTGATCGGCCACGTCACATTGTGTCGGCGGGCGGGACAATCTGGCTCGCGCTGCCACCAGCCAGACAGACACTGACAGACACTGACAGACAGACACTGACAGACAGACACTGAGAAACGCTGCGCACGACAGACACAGCAAAACTCCCGATTCTGCTGTGCCTGCCATTGCACGGGGCTCCGACAGCTGTGGCGCTGCGCTCGTCTTGTTTCCAGACAAGAGCGTCGTAGTCGCTCTCCAATAGAATCGAAGATAGTGTCATTTAGTGTTTTTGGATAATGTCTGCGTAGTCGCAGCCATTGTTCTCCTGCACCATCTGAGTTACGAAGGCCGGCATCGCTACATAACGCAGCGAATTACCGGTAGCTTGCACGATAAAGATCAGCCGTCTCTTGGCAGATACAGAACACCAGGGGGCCGCCCTTTGTTTGAGCTTATTTTCGTTGTTTATTATGGCTCCCAAAGCGTGAGAGCCCGCAGAGCTGCGGGCTTTTGCGCGCAACAGACTAAAATGTCAAACGAGTCGGGGACGCGGTCGTGCGCGGCGCCATTATTTTGTTTTGTAATTTCCACTTTCCACTTTGGCGGTTGGCCGCGGGCGGTTTACAGTTTGCGCGCCAGGTCCGGGCGGCCGGTGGGCAGTTTGCGCGCCAGGTCCGGGCGGCCGGTTGGCGCCTGTGGTTCCGGCGGCCGGTTCTCGTGTCGTGGCCTCGCTGGCGGTGGGGGCCCTGCCGCCCTCCTCCATCCGCGGCGCCGTGTGCAGTCGCGACGCGCTTTCATCAAAACAAATGAATTCCCGTACCCCTATTTGATTTGTTTAGAGAATGGCGTATAAACAAAGGGCTGACACTCTGTGTACGCCAGAGATGTAGCGATCGGAATGGCGAGCTGGGAGCCTGTCTGGGAAGAATAGTGTGTGGATTTTTTTTCTTTTGCTTGGGCTAGCGCAGTTATACTCAATAATCAGACGTTCTTTTCTCCTTCCCTTTTGTTGTTTCAAGCCTGGCCAACAACGTCTAGACTGTCTTTCTTGAATCAGCAAGAACAACGCGTACCGGAGACACTACTGTCCATTACACTCATTTGAAGTTTATTTTGCATAGGGTACGGCTTGACACCTCAGGTTCTTTTGTGTATTCCGTTCGTGGGCGATAGTAAGAGTCAGAACTACGGTGGTAATCCAGTTTGAGTGGTCATGTTGAGAACGGCAAAGCCCATCAGATCGTTGGTCATATCAAGCCCGTTGAAGGAGGATGCCGTCAAGAGCAATCTAATCGCAAACATCATTTTGGTGTCCAAGTTCTCCTTTGAAGGAGAAGCCGAGAACGAACTCTCCATAAAGAAAGGGGACATTTTGAAGTTGATAGATAGACCGGGCAACGGGTGGCTATTGGTGAAATTCATTGATAAACTTACACCTCCCGGGTTGGTTCCGGCCTCGTTTGTTGACATTGCCATCAACGATCCTGTGAATCCAATCACGCTCAATTGGTTGTATGAGAGCCACTCCGACACGCAATTGGCAGACTTCGACAGTACCAACTACCTTGAGCTTCAGGTGAAGAACTTGATGAAGTTGAACTCGCCAATCACGATCAATAATAGAGCCTACCCAGTGTCGGCCTTGATCAACAACGTGTTGTCCTACAACGAAAGGTATTGGTACCGTGTTGATGTTACCTTGTCGACGCAATCCAAGGTGTACCTCTGCCGCTACTATCAAGATTTCTATAATTTGCATCTTTCTATTCTTGAAACCTTGACCAGTCGTAAGGGCAAAAATACCGATGTGCTCAATTTGCCCAAGTTACCGGAACCCATCCCCAGTAACAAAGCCGATGCCTTGAAGGAAATACTTTCCAGACGTTGCTACGATTTGAACGTTTACATCAACAAATTGATTCTCAATGAAAACTTTCAGTTTTCAAAGATCTTACTCGATTGGTTGGAGCCGGGGTTCGAATCGTCTCCTGGTTTCATAATCGACAAGTCCGATGATGTTTCCTTATCCAATGATGAAATCAGTGAGAAAGTGTTACCTGGATCTGTCAATGTCGTTGCGGAGGAGAACCATGACCCCGAATCACTGCGAGATGATAGTTTGGAAGACTCTAGTGCTGATGTATTTGAGCAGGCTGAAAATACCCAGGATGATGAGAATGACAAACGCGAGAGCTCGGATGAAGAAGAAGAAGAAGAAGAACTACCTCAGAGAAATAAATCAAAGAACATCTATAATCATTATCAGCAGATTAATACTTTGGATTTCAAGAAAATCAACAGGGCTCCGACTGTACTGGGGAGAACTTCCAATCCCTCAAGATCCAACACTTGTAAATCGGTTGAGAATCAACCCTATGGACGGGGCACGTCGTCGCTGACTCTTTCAAACAGGTCAGATTCATTTACACGAACACCCAGAATGAGAGAGGATTCCACTGACTACAGCATGAATTCCCCAAATTTGAATAGAAATCCCTCCGTGGGGAAAAACGGTGCAGTCTACCAGAATATGATGTCGCCTCGCACAAGTGCCTCTAATGAGTTCAGACCTGCAAGAAGATCGCCCTCTGTGAATCAGCCAAACACTATCAAATGTATCATTGATAACCTGTTCAACCATAGAACGATCGCTGTTCGGTTGAGCAACACGGGGATCCTCACTGCGGAAGACTTCAAACGCCTGATTGGCCACAAGGTTCTGTTCAACAAGCTATACATCAAGTTACCCAACTTGAAGGATTACGAGAACATTGATGCTATCGACTTCAACATCGTTGAGTTCTTGAAGATATATGATAGAGTCTTTTTGAAGATCGGCTAGAGCGCCAACACAAGCCGGCGCAAGTGAACACAAGCCGGCGCAAGTCAACTCGAGCCATCTGTTCTAATACCGCCCCCCGCCGCCTCCTATACATTAGTCATTGAGCCCCCCTACTTTGTTGGTGTTGTTGCTGGGACAAACGGGAAAAGATCCGTGTCTTCCCCCCGTTGTTTCCAAAACGATTCACTTCTACTGTACTATTTTTATTCTAGCATGACTCTCTGTTACTCTGTACTACTATATACCCAGTATATCGTGGATTGTATTCAACAAAGAAATAAATGAATCCATCACACCAGATCAGGGTGCAATCCTGATCCATTATCCCCAGCGTCGCATGACTTTCTGCTATCAGACACCAGACACCAGAGAACCAATCTCCTGAACTTGCGTCGCATCACCGCTCACCGCTGCATCTCCTTGGACAGCAGGTTGCAACGCCGGTTCAGATTCGGAAGAACCACGCTGTTTTTTCTTAGCGTAGGCCCTACGCTCATTGTGTCCACGCTATCTTGTGTCCAGCGAACAATGCATGCCAGATCACGTCTTATCTCCAGCATCGCATCCAAGGCCTGCGGGTTTGTTTGCAGGCCTTAACTGCGGTGCTCTTTGTTCGATAACTGGGTATCGTGGTGTCTGGGACCGGCGAGCACGATATTTACGGCTTCCGCATTGGGCAATAATGCTCGACGCGACGCTACAGAAACTCCATCAAGATAGCGGCGGGAACTGGGCCGTATGCAGTATTTATCCATAACTTGCCGCGGCCGGGGGCTGCCATGCAGGCGGCTGCGCGTGCATGCCGCGTTAGCGCGCTGTGTGCCGGCCGCGGCGCTGTATGCCGTCCGCCCGTCCGCCGTGCAAACCTCCGACAATTGTCCTGTAGCAACGGTTTCGCTATGTTCTGCGGCGTGTCTGCTTGTTTACCATGCAATCCACCAGCCGGGGTTCTGGCATTGCTCGATGTGTCTGAGCTGTCTTCGTCAAGCGACAGCGTTACCAATTGGTGCAAAATCATATCAGAACCACCGCTAAGGCACGTCGTTAGCCCGGCTCCGCATAACAACAACAAACGGCGCCCTCTTGCAACCTGGCTGCTGAGCCCACGGCGGCTGGGCCAGCGGCGGCTGGGCCAGCGGCCACTGGGTGCGCCAGCGCCGGGTGTTGGTGTGTTGGTGTCTGGTGTCTGGTGTCGGTTGTCTGGTGTCTGGTGTCGGGTGTCGGGTGTCTGGTGTCGGGTGTCGCCAGCTGACGGCAATGCCACCGCAGCGCTATTTTGCCCGATGCGACCAATTCCGCTGACAACCGACACTGCGCTTGCGAATAATGTCTTTTGTCTGTCCCGCGTCGGACACCCTTGGATTGTCCTGGAAGGAGTGCCGACGCAAAGGGGCACTTAGACTCACGCGCGTCCTGCACAGAGCCCCCGCAGCCCATGCACCTTTTATTGTCAAAAACCAACTCAGCTGGGCAGTCCCACGAAACAGCCAGGGAACACTGGCAGGGTATTTAATCCAGCGGACGGGCCTCGCAAACAGCGATGTTGTTTATCCTGGTACCCCCGTCCACGCTAGCGCAAACACTAGTGTTCCGATATTCATTGCGGCAAAGAGCACCCTCTGCGTCGCCCGTCACCGACATCTCGTCTAGCGAAACGAAGCGCAAGCGAGACCCACCGCCGCCACTCCGTACCACCCGCAGAGCCCACGGCGCGAGACCCGGCTCCCCATCGAACCCATCCTCTCGTGGCCCATGTCGACGGCGCTTTTCAAGGCCAGGCTGTCGCGGTCCCGAAAGAACTTGCACAAGCTTGCGATCTCGTCGCCGGTGTTGAACACCAGCTCGTCGGCGTTGCCGTCGCCCACCACGCCGACGTCGTTGGCGGCGCCCGCGGTGATCGTGCTACAGGCCAAGTACCCGTTCAGGGCAGAGCACCGCCACGAGCTCTCGGTAAAGCAGGGAGACTACCTCAAGTTGGTCAAGAAACTAGGCAACGGCTGGCTCCAGGTGCAGAGCTTGGACAAGGCCAACAGCTACGGGCTTGTCCCGGCGTCGTACGTCGACATCGCCGTTAACGACATCAGAGACCCGGTGACGTTGCTGTGGTTGTACGAAATAGGGCCCGAGGCCGTGCCGCAGCACGTGCGGCAGCACGTGTCGGAGACGGCCCGGCCGTACCCCGTGACCGCGCACGTGCGCAGCAATTTCCATCCGGCGACATCGCGATTCTGGTATCGGGTGCAAATGACAGTGTCGTCGGGCGAGACCGTCTACCTCAGCAAGTCGTACCACGACTTCTACAAGTTGCACATGAGCTTGCTCGGCATGGCCGGCTGCCCGGACCTCCCGCGGTTGCCGCAGCCGGTGGGGTCGCAGTGCTCGTTCAGCAGCATCCTGGTCAACAGCACCAGCATCGACAAGAAGCTCTTGGACGAGACGGCGGCGACCGACAAACGGTTGGACGCGTACCTCGCGGGCTTGCTCGGCGTCGCCGGCGTGGCGCGGTCGGACCACGTCTACGAGTTCATGAGCTGCGGCAAGAAGTACGTGTCGGGCGTGGAGGACCCCGGCGAGAGGCTGTCCGAGAGGCTGTCAGAGAGGCTGTCAGAGAGGCTGACAGACAAGCTGTCTGACAAGCTGTCTGACAGACGGAAACTTTCCGACAGACAAAAACTGACAGACAAGCTGACAGACAGACAAAAACTGTCAGACAAGTTGCCCGACAGACAAAACCTCCCAGACAGACAAAACCTCCCAGACAGACAAAACCTCCCAGACAGACACCCCGACAGCGAACGGCTCTCCGACAGACAGATCAGCGACAAAATGCACCCCGGCTCGGTGGACATCAGCGAGTTGCTCGCCACGGCCAGCTTCTACTCGCCGACGGCGCCGTTGCTCCCGGTGCGCACGGCCTTCGACGGGCTCGGGGCCAAAAACGCCCCGCGGCCCAAGCCGGCGGCCACTCTGGCGGCGCCAGCCAGCCTGGCCGTGCCCCGGAGCACCAGCAAGACCACGTTGTTCAGCATCTCGTCGCTCATCGACGGCTACGACAACGACGGCGAAAGCACCGCCGGCAACGACGCCGCAAACGACGCCGCAAACGACCGCGACGAGACGGCCACCGACACCGACGCCACGGCCTCCGCCGACGCCTCCGCCGACGCCTCGCGGGACGTCATGGACAGCGCCGAGCACTCCGTGGCGTCGGCCGCCACGACGTGCTCGTGCGCCGACAAGCCCGACGTCTTCAAGCTACTGATGTTCAGTGCGTCGTGCGACGACTTGGCGACAAGACCGCTCCAGATCACCCCCAACCCCAACGCGTACCGTCTGAGCGACGACCTCAGTCCCGTGTCGCCGCTCACGCCGTCGACGCCGATCCTAGAGGACGACGACGCGCGGGCCCGGCTACAGACGTTGCCGTTCGAGTCGCCGGGAATGGCTGCGAAAACCGCCGACGCCGCCGCCGCACGGCCCGATTACGTCAAGATCAAGATCTGTCTCCCCAGCACCGACGACGTCATCGCGTTGCGCATCAAGCGCACCAACTTGATGTCGATCGTGTACTTGAAGAAGCTCCTCTCGTTCAAGCTCTACAAGGACTACAGCTTGATCAACCACTACAGCTTGACGCTCAAGGACGGGCCCGGCGCCGCCACCGACGACGAGCTCTTGGCCCACATCAAGTCGCAGAGCAAGGTCTGCTTGCAGTTGGTGCGAACGAGGAGCCCGTCGGCCAAAAGCTAGGCGGCCGCTCGGCGGACGCCGGGCCAACGCTCGGCGGAAAGCTCGCCAACCAGACGCCGGACGGGGCTCTTCTGCGAAAAGCTCCCGCCCGCCGCCGCCATGTCACTGTTACGAACTAGATACCCTCAATACACGCCCACCACTGACTTTCTCGCCTGTAACAACCCCGGGGCCGGTGCGCCCACTAGCGATGCCGTTCTGGCTGCGACAGCCTGCGCAGGGACGCAGACGGCTGCAGCACGGGGTGCGCACCCCATGGTGTCTGGTGTCGGGTGTCGGGTGTCGGGAGTGTGGCAGAAGGATGCGTGTCGGGTGTCTGGTGTCTGGTGTCTGGAGTCTGAAGTCTGAAGTCTGGTGTCTGGTGTCTGGTGTCTGAAAGTTCAATGTCGGGTGTCTGAAAGTTCAATGTCGGGTGTCTGAAAGTTCAATGTCGGTGTCTGGTGTCTGGCTGCAGCCCGGTGTCTGGAGCTGGTCATCCTGCGCCGTCTCGGCCTGAGCTGGGCGCTGCCTGCGCTGCCGGCGCTGATCCCTGCGCTGTGTCGCGGTACTCTAGCCCTCGCCTACGGTGTCTGTGCCTTCCCGAACGGCGGGCCTGCCCTCGGGTGTGTCTGTCGGCTACTAGCCCTGTTCGGACTGCCTGTCGCCCAAACCTTAATCAGATGGCTGCAGGCATGGCCTGTCTGAACCTCTGGGTGCGTCAGGCCAGGGTCTGGCCGACCTGGACGCAACCGGGCGGTCTGCGCACTGCACACAGGCCCGCTCCGACACAGTGAAATTGCGACGCTGCGGGTGGCCTCGCTGCGTCCGACACGCGGAAAAAGTGTCTGGACAGCAAATGCACTATGTCTGTCTGTCTGTCTGTCTGTCTGTCTGTCTGTCTGTCTGTCACGGATGTTGGTGTCTAATGTCTGTCACGGATGTTGGTGTCTAATGTCTGTCGCTCCCTCGGCGCTGCTGAAAGTCGGACGTGGGGTAGCGACAGTTCGCAACCATCGTGAACTTTTCACGCTTGCCTAATCGGGCGATGGGCTCAGAATGGTATACTTTGAAAATAGACACCTACTTTGATTCTCACCTGAAACGGTCTTTCGGTGAAGCAAACTCTAAAACACTCGTTTCTGCTATAAAAGCAAGCCGCAGGGACTGACGCAGTTTCAGGCTTATTATTATTTGCCAGTCTGAAACAGCACTGTTGGTACATAAGGTGTCAAGATTAAGGTTTAGGTTTCCCGAAACTTTATTTGGACTCTCGAGGAAACAAGCGAGAAGGGCTACCAGCAGATTCAGCCAGCCTCGACGACAAAGACAAAACACTGGGAAAGAAACACAGTCCTCGAGGACACAGTGTAGCCGACAATTTGTACTCAGCGGATGGTGACGTGAGTGACAGACTTGACATTTTTGACAGATCTGACAGCGTGAGCACGCATCGAACAGACAGACAGGCGATAGGCGGCTGACAGGCGATAGGCACTGATAGGCGACCGATAGGCGACTGATAGACAGACTGCGGGACAGACTGCCAGACAGACAGACAGACAGACAGCCAGACAGACAGACAGACAGACAGACAGACAGACACTCAGACACTGCCAGACACTCAGACACTGCCAGACACTCAGACACACTCAGACTCTGCCAGACACTCAGACACACTTCCTGATGCATATCCCCAGGTTTTGGAAGAGGAAGCCCGACTCGCACGCCACCGCAAAGACCCTGGCCCCAAGGGCCCGCCAGAGTCTTGACGTCGGCCAGAGCCCGCGGGCGCCGGATCGCAGCACTGCAAACAGCACGGCCACCGCCCAGTCTTCTGTGTTTGAGCCGGTGCCCGACTCGCCGACTGAAGCTATACTGAATGCCACTGCAGACAGTGTGGAGGCCAAACCACAGGCTAAAACCAGAAACATCACCCCCCGACCCAGGCCCACCAGCCACTACATGACGCCGCCATTGACGTCGGACGAAATCATGGGTGGCAGTTACCATAGCGTTGCGCAGAACGGGGAAAGCGAGAAAAAGGTGCAAAAAAGGAGGCTGATAGCCAGTTTTTCTCTTGACTTGTGGCCAGGGTCCAAGAAGCCTCACGAGAAAGCTCCTGTCGTGGATGCTCCGCTCAGAAGCGTGTCGCAACGGCAGCTCAGGTCGAAATCCAAGTCCTACGGCTCGTTGGTGTCCGATCTTCGTCCCAGGAGCATGGTTTACAGTGCATCCAGCGCATCGCCAGAAGACGAAGAGCTACAGGGTCTAGGCATCCGCAACGCATCTTTCCCCGAGGCCAAGCACAAAAGACTCGGTGTGCTTCCGTCGAGAACGGCAGAACTGACTGGCTCAGCCATGCCCTTCCACTCGACGGTCTATTCGGACCACCGGTCCAACGCCTCTACGCGGTCGACCATCACCCTCGCAAGGGGCCAGACTCACCCCAGAAGAAGCTCCAGCATGAAATTGCCCGAGGCCCGGTGCAAACATGACCATTCGCTGGCCCCAATGCTTCCTGTGTTGCAGCTGTTGACTCCCCCCACAAACAGCAGCTCTATCGACAACGTGCTAGGAAGAAGCCGCACGCAGAAGGGCGCGGCGCCCGCTCAGCAGAAGAAGACCAGGGAGCTGGAACTGCAGGTCTTGAAGGTCAAGGTCTACTTTGATGACGACGAAAAGGAAATAGTGGTGTTCAAAGTCCGCAAGGAGAAGTTGCGCAAGATGTCCGAGCTCTCGAGCCTTGTGCGCTACAAGATGCTGACGCTACATAACACCTACGTCACCAAGGAGCTACTGCTCTTCCTCGTCTTCAAAGACGCCAAGTTGAGCGCTGTTGATTTGACAAACCCTCTCATGCTGGACCTCATCATGGACTACATCTCTTTGAAAAACAAGATCTTCGTCAAAGCCTGCTTCAGGGAGCCACTGGTGGCGTGACGGTCCGCGGGGCCCGGCGGCAGCCCAGCCGCAGTCCCTTTTCCCCCGAGGAAATCTCTCTATTTATAATTTTAGGTGTTTTTATACGATCTTTTTTGTTACATGGGTACCCCGTAGATCACTGTCTGTCCTGCATCTAGCTCTCTCCTGCATGGTCATCGCGTGTAGAAAAACACATCAACGTGAGTGAGCGATCGCACCCTTTGGTCCTGCATATACGTGTAAACGTGTGGGTTGTCGCACTATATGTCCTGCATACACCGCAAGCATCAAAGAAATGAGAAATGCCAATTAAATATAGTTCCAAAAAACGACTATGCACCAAAAGAGAGAGAGAGAGAGAGATAGAGTTAGATTAAGTTAAAAAAAAATTGAAAAAATAGGGAACAGGCACGACAGTATGACAGGTTTGTTCAGCATGGACGACGACGAAGACCTCGAGGTGTCGGAAAGGTTGAACCAGTTGGATTTGGACACGGCTCCAGAGCGCAACTACCGGCTTCTCGATGACATCGAAGAAGTGAGCGAATACCGTGGAAACGCGCTGGAACGCGATTTCGAAGAGGAAGAGTACTGCAATGCCGTCTCGGAGTTGCCGATACCGATCGAAAGGAAGCCGAGAAGACAGTCTGTGATTTCTGGCTCCTACGAGATAGATATCAGTGAAGCATTCGAGTCGTCGTTATCAAAGACGCAAACATACAAGCCCAAAATCAGTGATTTCGAGCCCATTAAGGTGCTAGGAAGAGGAGCATATGGAAAGGTGCTTTTGGTGCGAGAGAAATCGAGCGGGAAGCTCTTTGCGCTGAAGCAGCTCAAAAAGGCTTCCTTGGTGATCAATGAGAACTCTAACGAGATACACGAGGTGAACTATAAGAGGGCACTCAACGAGAAGAACCTTTTGGAGTTGGTCAACCACCTGAACATCGTCAAGCTCTACTACGCGTTCCAAGACAACAACAAAGTGTACCTTATTCTAGAGTACTTGGATGGAGGTGAGTTGTTCCACCACTTGGCCCAAGAAAGATTTCTTTCCGAAAAGCACGTCAGTTACTATGTTGCCCAGATGATACTTGCTCTCAGATATCTACATCTGAACTTGAAAGTCATCTATAGAGACTTGAAACCAGAAAATTGTATGCTTAATTCATACGGCAACTTGGTGCTCACAGATTTTGGACTTTGCAAAGTTTCGAGTGAAAAGGACAAGGCACACTCGATAACAGGAACGGTTCAGTACATGGCTCCGGAGGTTATCAAAGGAGAACCTTACGACTATATGGTTGACTGGTGGTCATTGGGGTGTGTCACCTACGACTTGCTCACGGGGTCCCCTCCATTCACGGGTAACAACAATACCAAAATCATCCAAAAAATATTGTCAATGAAAAAGACCTTGAAGTATCCGTACTATTTGAGTGAGGACGCCAAGGGGTTCCTACGCAAACTATTGCAAAGCGATGCCTCCAAGCGATGGAATATCGACGAAGATTTTGAGAATGTCAAAAAACACAGGTTTTTTCGTTATTTAAACTGGGATGATCTAGAGAACCCGAGGGCGGACAGCGACCAGCTCCCGCCGATCCTCCCCATTGTCACAGACCCGATATTGGCAGAGAATTTCGATTCTGAATTCACAAATATGCCTTTCACCCCTCCCTCCAATACGCTAAATGAAGATATCCTCCATATCAAGGGATTCACGTTTACCAATGACCACTACCTCAACTCCAGGTTTTAATGAAATTTGAATGTTTGACATGTTCACCTTGTTGAGAAGGAAAAAAATTCTCACTTGCTCAGTATTCAATGTGACTTATTGTTAGTTGAATATTTTATAACATATTATTATTATTATTATGTATGTATGTATGTAAGTATTTATTTATTTATTAATGTTACAATTATTATTAATGCTTAATTTTCAACCTTATTACGGTTCCGTTAGACTGTCGGATTCTTTGTTCAATGATATGGTGTTCGGACTGTATCGTACGTCAAACGTTTTTAAGGTTTACAAGTTTATCTCAATTTTATCTCAAAGTTGCAAAATTTATTTAAGAATTTTCTATTGTAGTTGATAGTTTAATAATGGAAAGTGATACAATCATAGATGATAGAAATGAAAAAAGATCGTACTGCTAGTACTGTTCACACAAAGATATTAGTTAATTAATGAAAAGAACACACATGTAGGTGGTTAATGCAAGTATGGATCTCAAAAGCAGCTGCAAATATAAATTGGTCTTGCTATCTCTTAAACATGTCTTCAAAAAGGGTCCTACCAACAGGAGTACTGCCACGGCCATGAACAAGGCGTAAAAAACGGCCCTGCTTGTTGTGAAGTAAGCTATCCCAACCACAAAACTCATCCAGTCTAATAACATGTCACTCATGATCGAGGCTATTACTAGAGAAATGGGCTTTTCACAGCTCAAGATTCCGGATCTCATGAAAATTGGATCAATTGCAAGATTAAATTCTGCGCCAAGGTCCAAGTACGTGGACATGAACATCTTGAACTTACTATATCTGTCATGGCCATCGTAATGGTGGTATTGAGGAATCTGCGATTCAATATCGACGCAATGGGCTACAGAGGCAGCGTCCTTCACTGAGCCCAATGTATAGGATGATAGCTTCTGGCTGAGTAAGTGTGTAGTATCTGTAGGTTGTTGATTCTTCTTGTTGACTTCGGAAGACTTGCTTTTACTGATACGAGAAGAAATTAGGTTTTGAACCTCAGAGAAAAAATGCTGGTGGTCAGAGGGTCTATCACCAAACGCTTTCTTGAAGTCAGAGCAGCACTCCACACAAAGTATGACATCTCTCCCGTCGATTGATTGAGAACGTCGAGTGTCTATCGGGGGGTGATGATTGCTGATCGGGTGATCTTTAGTAGGAGGAATCCAATTGTCCCATTGAATCATCGGTGCATCGATCAACGGATCACTAGGTTTCATTTCCTGTGGCTGGAGAAGCTGCTTCTTTGTCCAAACAACATGTGTCTTTGGGCTTACTGAAAATAGCTCGTCATTCATTATTTGAAGACGCTTATCTCCTGTTCTTTCTCTAGGCTTGTTCTTAAGCACAGGCATGGACTTTGCTTTTGCTAGCCAATGGTCCTCCTTACTCTTGGGTGAATTAGAAGAATTATTGGTAGCTTTCTTGGGAGAAGATTTGGGAGAACCTTCAGGATATGCTTTTGGCGACATCGGAGGAGACATCATCGATGATGTATTGGATAAAAGTGTCTCATCCGAATCCTGGGAGTCAACAGATGGTCTTTTCGAACTGCAACTGTCACACGACGAAACGCTACCAGAGTTATTATCATAGTCATTATGACATGTATGTGGTATCATGTTTAAGTCTTCAAACTGTCTAAATTTATCGTAATACTCCAAAAACCTTCTATACCTTTTGTTGTATCCCACCGGACATATCTGGTACAACAACATGATTATTTCCATCGACCCGTACACAACCACGAGTACGACAAACGACTGCAACACTAATTTTCCGTCCTTGGCTGTGTATATCACAGACAAGAACATCAAAACTCGACTAAGGGCTGGTAATATATATTGCCTGTACCGTTCACCCTCCACATCGAGATGTTCGAATGCTTTATAAGATAATGGAACAAAAAACCCTAGTACTGCTGCTTCGAAGTAGTCAGAGCTATCTGGCTCCACCAGACCTTCACCTTGACTTTGAACTAGTATCACTAAAAGTAAAACCAAACCTGCAAATACGTTCAACACCAAGGGAGAAATCTTGAAAAAGAAATCCCCTAGGTTCATGGTTTATAGCGTCTAGTAAAGTCTTGCTTCGAGTGGTCCCTTTCTCTATTTCCTTGTTTCTTCAATTTCGCTTGCTTGTGGTTGTTGTTTACGTACAAAATTCATCACATCATCGACTTGAAAAGTGCCCCCCCCCTATTGAATTTGCACGCACGTGATCGTTTCGGGCATATAAAGTAAATAATACGATGAGACTAGATACGCTTATTGTGGTCGTTAGTTCAACCATGCCGCAAAAGGCGAAAAGCGACATAGATTGAGATGAGTCGTACATCAATTAACAAACAATGTGCGGAGCGACTTCTCCTTTGAGATATTTACGTTTACTTTGTAGTCGCAGGGCTTATGAGGACCCCCTCGAGGCTGTTGGGATAGCAATGTCGTAGAAGTAGCATTCTCAGTGAGGCAGAGGGCATCGTGTGACGAAACTAGAGGAGACCCAGCGGAGCGACATTAGACAGTACTAAACGAGATCCTTTTAGACTCAGGGGAAAGATCGTGCATTTACTGGGTTACATCCTGAAAAATTTGAGAGATGAATTACGTAAGGCATTACCTAAGCAACCCAATTTTCTAATCACTGGTTAAGTCATTTAGCGGCAACACTATTCATCTAGCTCAATAAAGTAAACCAATATTGATTTCGTCATGACAGGAAAAGCCGTGATTCCGTTGGAGCTGAATCCAGCGATATTCAATGAGCTCGGAGAGAGAGTAGGCTTGTCTCCTGTGTTGCAGTTCTGTGATGTGTACTCCTTAACAGACCCGGATCTTTTAGCCTTTTTGCCACAACCAGTATATGGAGTTGTTCTTTTATTCCCCCTTACGAAAAACTATGAAGACTACAGAACTGCTCAGGACAAAGAGGCACACAAGTACAATAATGAGCTCCTCAAATCGGTCAAGTGGATACCGCAGACAATTCAAAATGGCTGTGGATTGTACGCTTTGTTGCACATTTTATTGAATTTGCCAGAAGATTTGATAGTAGAAAACCTGCTTTTATCAAACTTGAGTAAACAGCTTTGCAGAGACATTTCTGTCGCAGACATTGCCAGATTAATCGAAGGATTGGAAAGTAATATAAAACTTGATCAGAACTTTGGGTCTCAGGGACAAACTGAGGCACCAGAACTTGGGGAAGCTGTTGATTTTCATTTCATAACGTTTATCAACGGGAAAGATGGCCATTTATACGAACTAGATGGTAGGAGACCAGGTCCCGTTGATCTTGGAGTTGCAGAGAGTGACAGTGTTATAAACGATCCTAAATTAACGAAAAAAATACAGTTTTATATGAACAATGCAGATGATGAGAACAGATTGAAGTTTGCCCTCATGGCAATTGCTCCTTCGTTGAGCTGAGAAAGACCGCCTCATACTTGTCCCTTGATATCGATCTTTTTGAAATCGGATTGACTCATGATATTTGCAAATGCGTGTCTTGAGTTCATACAGTCAAACTCGGTGCTATCAGCTGACAAGAACAGGTTCAATTTATGGGTTGTGAGGAAGTCCACCAATTCGTCCAAGTTGTCCAATTTGAAAACTGTCGTCAAAAAACTTGTGGGAACCTTTCGGTAGCTCTTTGAAATCTTAAACAAAGATTTCACCATTTCCTTTTTGAAAATCGTGCCTTTAATCAATGCATGACAAAGCTCCAAGGATTTCCTGCCCTTGAGCAGATCAAGGATCTCAAAGAAGGCATAGAAGTCTCCGACGACACGGCTCTCGTTCAAAGCAAATATCTCATTTATGACCGAAAACATATCCGCCTCTCTTGGATTCATATCAAACTCTTCTAGCTCCTTAAGACTCAACTTTATTTTATAAGTTTCACTGAAATTGTTCATTGCGATCATGTAGGTGATTCGATAAATCAAGAACTCTAGCTCGTTTTCTTGGAACTTGTTCTTGTATTCATTGTTGTTTTTCCTCTTCAAGAAATATAGATACTTCAACTGTGATTGACATTGGTTGAATTCACCCAAATCGTTATTTTGCAAGGAAAGTTTGGCATTAGTTTCGTAAATGTGTATCGTGAAGTCGTTTCTTATATGCTGCACTGTTAAGTCTTGTCTGATGGACTTGAGCTGGTCTATAATGTAAGCATACCTACCATTTTCTGCATATTTCCGTAAAACAAACTTTATACTCTTCTCTAATGTCTTCTGGGGTCTGACAACAAGTGGGTTGGGCTCCGAGGTCAAACGAAGATATCTCTTTTCAAGCTCTTTGGATCTGCCAACGATACCAGGTCCTTGCGGCGTGAGATTGAAGTGTGAGGACGCCTCGATGCTCTGCAATGGGCTGGCAAATCGTTCCATCCTCAGACGTTTGCGCTCAACAGAGTCGAACTCAGTTTCTTCTTGGGGACTGGCAGCCTTGGCTCTCTTTCTGTTTCCGCTGCTCTTCTTGGCGTGTGCGTTCGCTTCAGGTTCACATTGCAACCTGAGAACCGGTACTCCATCTAAAACAGGAATCTTTTGCTGGCTCCAATCGTTTTCCCATAGCTTGTCGTCGTTGAACGCTTTTTCAATGAGCTTTTGGAGTTGCTCGTTGAACAAAACCTTCTCGTTGTCATCCAACTGCCCGTTGGCTCTCTGGAAACTCTTATCCACAAACTGTTGCAAGGAGCCGGGCCATTCGATTTGGCTGGATGGAGCATGCCCAGAAGTCAGCTGTAAGTGGGCGCTTTGAGCTGCTTTCTTCGAGCTGCCCAACTTTAAAGACGTGTTGACTTCATTGTAAGGCATCGTAGAGCAAAACAGTGTGGACCATTCAAGGAATTACGCAGGTATTTAGAATTGGTCCCCTATACATTATCAAATTCAGTATGAAATTTATCTCGATTATCGATTTCACCTCAAAAAAAGTGAAATCTTAGTCTAGATATACATAAAGTCAAGCAAGAAGGACATGAGATCTTCTATCTTCGAGGATGCGAGCAACTCCAAGTCAATTGAGATCGGGGCTTATCAGAAAGCAAGCTCAGAGAGCCCCAGCATGAGCAACCTCACCAGTCCGCGTAAATCGATGTGGAAACTCGATCATTTGATACGGTTGTACGAAGATTCAGGAACGCTTCCACCGATATTGTCTCCCACTATTCCCGAGAACTTGGGGTTCGCAGATGGCGCCGAGAAGCTGCTGTCTGCAAAAGCTGCGCCTACAACGGTCAATGAGAACAGTTCTCGTGCTGCAGTGCCAGAGAGAAACACAATAGGTTCCAAGCATAAGCAGCACATTCGGAAGACTTCTCTGGAATCAGCGCTGGAGCAGGAAACCAAGCGAGAGAACGGCTTCACTGTGTCGATAAAGAAAGACTCCCGTAACTTGAGGCTAAGAGTTACCATCAACTTTACCAACAAGCTTCGGTACAAGGAGAAGTTCCCATCTGTGGGGCAATTAGATGCGTTGGGAATACAGACCGTCAAGCATTCGAGAGCCCGACAGGAGTACAAACCCGGAGAGTCTGCTTCCAGCACCAAAGGCTCTAAAGCTTCCTCTGCAGAAACAAGCTCAAGTCAGCTAGAAAACCAGAAACCCATATCCAGAAGACAGAACCTATTGAAGATGGCGAATAACGCCAAGACGGAGTCATCAAAGATGGAGAAGAACTTGACCTCTCTTATAGTGGGAATAGACTCATTGCTTCTTTATTTCCAGTCCTACGACTACGATGAAAGATTGAAGTCCAATCAGGTTGTCCTACCCTCCAATAAGATTTGGAAAGACTTGAACCATGATATACTGAACTTGATAGAGAGTGTCAACGACTTGATGATCACAGAGGAGCACCCATACGCAGTAGACTTCCTCAAGGTCATGCGATGTCTCTTTTTTCAAACCAGAGCAATTCTCTTGAGAACTATAAATTCAATACTGCGGAAAGTGATTCAGAACCACATAGAAACTGAGGCTATTAGGCACGAGGAAATATTTGGGTTGCAGAAACAAGTGATCGTTAACGATGGCTTAATGATAGAATCGTTTAGAAGATCCAAGCCTCACTTGTTAGACTCAATATTGAGCTCCAAATTCCCAAAAACTTTAACCAATAAGACGGTACATTTACCTCCAGAGAATGGGAAATACTATCTTCCACTCGGCGTGTACTCCAGCTTACAAGAAGCCTCCTATCTTTTGATGGCCGTGGTGAATGAGTTCATTGTACATTACAACGACGAGAATCACCATAACGATGACATTAATTACATGCTTAAAAGTGGATCAGTATAAATTTACTTATGCTAATTATATAATGAAATGTCCTTTCCCATTTCTCATCAAATGTCAGATGACAAAGCTTAGAGTAAGCTATGAGCTTGATTTCTTTGGCATGTATTTATCTTTATAGATCCAGCTATTGCCAACTGATTTAGAACCAAAAATCTCACTCAAACGAAGCCACGATGCCGCTTGAGATAAGTCCTTCTTGTGATGTTTTGTTTTCGTGGTCCACATTTCTCCTAATTGATCCATGGAATTAACATATCCCATCAGCCCGGCTTTGGATAGAAGCTTCATTGCACCCAACTCGTCCTTTGATAATAGTCCCCAGCCATTTATCAAAGCAGCTGCCAATTCATGGTACGACACTGGGATCCAATTCAGATGACTTCTGGACATTTTTTTGATTTTCTCAAGTTGTGACCTTGGAACATTTGAGTAGTAATCATAGAGCAAAACCGGATCCACTGGTACGTCCTTGTCAACTTCTCGAATTATCACATTTATGAGATCTTCGCATTTGAAATGGTCCAATTTTTCACAGTAGTCCCCAGAATCGGCATGTGTTGCAGTTAATATTGCTTTACAAAGCCACATAAGCGAGTTCCGGTCACTTTGCTTCACACCTTGACCAAATCTCAAAGCCATGGAGTACAAGAACATAGCATTAGCATAATAATATGGTGCTCCTGCCGCGATTTGTAGTTGATAAGACGCTTCTCTGTGATTTCCCTTCTCCCGCAATTGTATCGCGTATATAGTTCTAGACTCAGGCGAAAGGCTGCTTGAGTCACTATTACTCAAGTTGGCAACAGAATCAGAGATCACTCTTCTAGAGATTGACAGTGCCGAGTTTGTGTTGGATTGACTTTTGGTGAGAGGTAAAGATGGGGTTCTCATTAGGGGCATTCGTACCATCGGCGATGATGAGGCCGAAGACTTCAACGTCGAAGGGGACCCTTTGGAGTCTTCAGAAAGATCTCCAGCTAAAGTCGTTGGGGAACCTCGCACCGGGGATTCACCTATGGGAGAAAATGCTGGTTTCTGCGCTACGAGCTTCGGAGTAGTGGGAACATTTGCTTGCCCCGACTCTAAACATGACACAGAGCTATTCCGCAGGATGTCCGCTTGGAAGGAATCAACTGAAGTGTTGCCATTCTGAAAGACTATGTTCTTGGGTATTTTCTTGATGTTGATCTTGGTACCTGAATCGCTTGAGAACGACGTAGTACTGGCTGTTCCAGCAGACTTGCCTGAAGGATATCTGTTGATACCCACACTTGGCCTTCTATCTAGGTAAGTCCTGCTCTTGTTACGATGCAAAGTATCCACTGGTTCTGCGTACACAGAGTCATCAAGCTCTAGTCTATCTAGCAAGCGTTCGACTGTTTTCACTGAGATCAAACTGTCCCTTCTCATATCGTCTTCAGCCAAACTGTACCCATCGAGCTCTAGGCGATCCAATAGTCGCCCATTTGTACTTACAGATTCAAATGAATATAAACTTTCTTGATCAACATTATTATTTCCCAACTGTAAATCTCCATAGCTCGAACCCCCTCCAACTCGCCCCGGGATAGCTCCGTTCTGTTTGGCTTTCCCCATATTCAACTGGAGCTGCAGCAAGGGAGACGCCTTGAGCTCGTACCTTCTACTTTGACTCATGATAGTGCTGGCGCTCGCTATCTCTCTAGATAGCTCCTGTTATTTATCAGTACCGCAAACGTGCACCTTTACTTGTGCTTTAACTTGGTCAAAGAACGGTTTGCCTAGCTGTTACTTTTGTCTCTGGCACTTCTAGTGAGATCTTTTCTCTAATTATGACTTTATTCTGTTTCTGGTTCCCCCGGTCTATGAGCTAAACATAGCACGATTACATCTAGACTCATGGCTTGATCACGTGACCAGAGCACGTGTTGCGCTGGAGCTACCGTGCAGAACGTGGTCAGCTGACATGTTTCAAGAATGAGCTAAACGAGATCAAGACAGCACTAATTGAGCCTCGAGTGTGCATAAACGCAAACCACGTATAATTTTATTTGACAGGCCTAAAACTACCGTGCCAGATCTAAGCACATATTTGACCCGAAACATCTCACAAGCAAGGACGGAGATAGCGGGTTGATTCTGGGTACCTTGCTGACTCTTTCGTAGGTCTGTTCTCCTTCAACTGGCAGACTCAACCTGCTGCACATGTAGCCTTCCCAAAAACTGCGCAGCTGCAAGGCAGAAAGTTTTAGTTCGCTAGCTGTAGCTGCCGCTTCCACCTCCGAGCACCTAATCTACTTCGAGCGGCCTCTTTCTCCAGTTCATTTGCGGACCTGCTGAGAGGTGGCAGGTTTCATGGCAATAGCCCTATTATACTACCGGCGTAGCCGACTACGACGCACCGCTGCCGGCTCCGGGGCGATTGCCAGGGGCGCTTCCATTCAACGCCTGCCGTCTGTTAAATGGCTCCAAAACTTCATTATTTCGGTGAACGGCATTTTTACCTTGATGGCCGTTGATGGCATGTCCTGCACAAAGCAACGGGGCATTATATCGAGATACTTATAACTGCAACGAAAGTAAGAATCCAAGAGCAAAGTCACAAGAAACTCACATAAGAAGACAAGACACTCGAGGAAGCAATGGACTTTATCAACAAGAACAGACCAGCGGAATCGCCGGAACGTGATCCCTCGACGCTTTCTAACTACAGGAGCTTCAAGGTCAATCAGACCACCTTACATTTTGATGTTTTGTTTGACAAGAGGATTGTAGACGGACACGTATCGTATGAATTGGAGTTGGTAGAGGACGCTGAACACATCGATTTGGACGTCGATCACTTGAACATAAAGAGTGTGAGTACTGGTGGTAAGAAAGTGGAGTTCTCCGTCATCAGCATAGAAGGGGGTGCAGCATTGGGATCAGTGTTAAGAGTCGAGAAGTCTGGCTCCATTGGAGACACCGTGGAGTTGAAAATAGAATTCGAGACGACAGAGGACTGCGTGGCTTTACAGTTCTTGGACAAAGAGGTTACTGATGGGAAGAAGAGCCCATATCTCTTCTCTCAATGTGCCAATGTTCATGCAAGAAGCTTATACCCGTGCTTTGATACTCCAGCCATCAAGTCTCCTTACAAGATGTCTGCAAAGTCGCCATACCAGACTTTGATGTCGGGTTTGCCAGATGGGGTCACAGACGATGTTTACAAGTTTAACCAGCCCATCAGTATTCCATCTTACGTCGTTGCTATTGCCTCAGGCGATATTGTGAAGGCTCCAATTGGACCTAGATCCCATGTGTACAGCGAGCCTTTGAATATCGATGCTTGTCAGAACGAGTTCAAGCATGACATGGAGAATTTCATCAAAGCGGCCGAATCCCTTGTTTTCGAGTACCCATGGGGTCAATACGACGCTTTAGTTTTGCCAATGAGCTTCCCATATGGGGGCATGGAGAATCCTAACATAACGTTCGCTACCCCAACCTTGATCTCTGGTGATCGCCAAAATGTGAATGTCATTGCCCACGAGTTAGCCCACTCTTGGTCTGGAAACTTAGTTACGAACTGTTCCTGGGAACATCTTTGGCTCAATGAGGGCTGGACAGTTTACTTGGAAAGGCGTATCATTGGGGTCTTAGAAGGAGCGGCTGCGAGAGATTTCAACTCTATCAGTGGATGGAATGATTTGGAGAACACTTTGAAGGCAATGGCGCTGCCCGAGAAGTACTCCAAACTTGTCATTGATCTCAAAGACAGAGTCAGCCCAGACGACGCATATTCGACTGTCCCATACGAGAAGGGTTGTACGTTGTTGCACTTCATTGAACAGACTCTTGGGGGTACCAAAGAGTTCGATCCTTTCATTCCTCACTACTTCAACACGTACAAAAACCAGTCGTTGGACACATACCAGTTCTTGGACCTCTTGTACGACTTCTTTCCTCAAAAGAAGAAAGAGTTAGATACCATTGACTGGGAGGCATGGTTATTCAAGCCAGGTATGCCACCTGTCAAACCGAAGTTTGACACCCTGTTGGCGGATCAGTGCCACACGTTGGCCGACAAGTGGTACATAGAAATCCTGAAAAAGTCTGACTTTGAGACAGTGTTCTCGTCGAAAGATATCGAGCTCTTCAGTGCCAACCAGTCGGTGGTATTCATCGACACGTTGAACTCGTTCGAGAAGAACGACGGGTTTTCGTGGAAGGACCACACAGATGCATTGAAAACCATGGCCAAATTGTACTCTTCATACTCTGAGTCTAGAAACTGCGAAGTAGTTTCCAGATGGCTCAGTCTTCAAGTAACGGGCCGCAACGAGCACTACTACCCTGTATTGGGCGAGTTCTTGGGCACCGTTGGCCGCATGAAGTATGTGAGACCTGGTTATGTTCTTTTGGCCCAAGTTGATTACAACTTGGCCGTCAAGTACTTCAACAAGTTCAGTTCAAGATACCATCCGATCTGCAAGAATATGGTTCTGAAGGACTTGCGTTTGAATTGAAGCCCGAGATCACGTCATCTTTCTGTCTACAGCCGAGCACTGAAACCTGGCTATCATATTTGTTCCCCTTTACATCAGCTAAGTATTTATATATAAATAGCATGTGGTGCATACTGTAACTGACACTATGCAGACAAGGCTGCACAGTTCTCGATGATGGGTGGTTTTGCGTCTAAGCTTTTGTGTCACTGAAAAAAGCGACTACTCTGAGATCATAATTAAACACGTAAAACATAACAACACCCATTACTCAACGGTATTTATTTACAACATGTCTATTTCCTTATCTAACAACTGGGTACGTATCAGCTCTGTCACGGAACGCTGAATCTTCCAGCTTGAACGGGCTATTTTCCGCCCATGCTGAGATACCTGCGACGCATTGGGTTGACAACGAACACACAGTACTAACGAAGGTCAGATCTCCCTGGTCTCAGACCGTCTCAATCCTTCCAGAGTACGTAGCGACGTGCAGTCGTTGCAGAGCTCACTTTCAAAACTCCGTCCCCCACAAGAATTCTTTGATTTCAGAAGAGTCTCTAAACCAAACAACTTTGGAGAGGCACAAAGCAGAGTTTCTTTCAATTTAGGCTACTATTCCGCTAACTACGTAGCCATTGTTTTGTTGTTGAGCGTATATGCATTGGTAACGAACGTGTCGTTGATGATCGTTATAGTTCTTGTTGGAGGGGGTGTTTATGGTATTAATAGATTGAACGGCGAGGATTTGGTCTTGCCAGTCGGTAGATTCAACACGTCTCAGTTATACACTGGTTTGTTGATCGTTGCTGTGCCTTTATTGTTCTTGGCCAATCCGATCTCTACCACTATGTGGTTAATCGGGTCCAGTGGTGTTACTGTGTTGTCCCACGCCGCCCTTATGGAAAAGCCGATTGAGACAGTCTTCGAAGAAGAGGTTTGAGGATGAATCGAGAGAAAACTGACTCCTCAAGTGTACCATAGAATTAAATCAGTATCGTATAATTACTCAAAGCAAGGTTTATAAGAACGCTACTCTAAAATGTACTGTGACACTATGTAGAATTTGTTCAACTTAGGTGCTTTTCGAAGGATGGATGTATTTACATTTTACAAAGTAGATAAGTAAAGGATTTTAATGTTTATTGAACATGCTATGATACTTACATTCTAGTCAGCACGATAAAAACTATACCGTTCAAACAGCTATTTTTTACAAAGAAACTGAAAACAACAGCTTTGTTGTAAGCAACTTATAAGTTCAACTTCGTTCTTCTCCAGTGTCTTCTCTTGGCATTGTAGTTAATGGTGTTACCAGATCTCAATCTGATCCATTGAGGCAAAGGCCTGTTTTGCTTTTGAGCCTTAGCCAACTTTTGCTTAGTTCTGAAAGATTTTTGAGACTAGAATATGTTAGTATATTTCGTTCAAGAATGTTATTCAATATCGTGGAGTGAGGAGTCAGTTTGATCATAGTACTAGGTCATGAAACTTCCACAAATTTGTAGGACTCTATATGACCAGCCACATCAATTAGGAATGTCATGAAAACCCTATATCGAGCATCTCTCATTCATGAGTCCAACAAATTGACTAGTGCGCTCGGCACTTCTCTTCAGGTATGTCACTTTGCTTTGCGCTGTCTCTGTAGAGTATAATGTGATCTCTTCTCAAAAGTATTTCAACAAAAATCAGTCCTATTAAATACGCTGATGTGTAACTAAACTGAACTCCCACCAGAACGTCTTATGTGAAGCAAGGCTCCCCGAATAATATCTAGTTGATACATACTGGCATCTTGATTAATTAGGTAACGATGTAATTCTTAAAACAACTTCAATAAGTCAGTGAAAGATTTTTCACTGAAAGAAACGAGCGCTCTCCCTGAGCAAATGACAGAAAAATATAATTACACAAAATAGATGAGAAAAATAAGGGCGTGGACGGCTAAATTTCGTAAGAAATCCAATCACGTGATAAAAATGTGCTATGAGATCTGGCCAATATTGGGCGTGCGTAAACCGCAATATAATTTTTTCTCAGAGCCTTCTAATGTAGTGACTGGTTAGAAAGATGAAAAATTTCAGACAACCAATTCTAACCATCTAAGAATTACTTTTCAAAAAAAGATAACTAATAAAGATGACCAGAACATCCGTCCTCGCTGATGCCTTGAACGCTATCAACAACGCCGAAAAGACCGGTAAGCGTCAAGTTTTACTCAGACCTTCCTCGAAGGTTATCATCAAGTTTTTATCCGTCATGCAAAAACACGGTTACATTGGTGAATTCGAATACATTGATGACCACAGATCAGGAAAGATCGTCGTTCAGTTGAACGGTAGATTGAACAAGTGTGGTGTCATCTCCCCAAGATTCAACGTGAAAATCGGTGATATTGAAAGATGGACTGACAACTTGTTGCCAGCTAGACAATTCGGTTACGTCATCTTGACTACTTCCGCTGGTATCATGGACCATGAAGAGGCCAGAAGAAAGCATGTTTCTGGTAAGATTTTGGGATTCGTTTACTAGATTTCTGATACTAGACTTCGTCGCCTAACTTCATACATAATATTATCTGCAAATACTTCTACTGCAATAAAAGTACTGTACCATTAATCTCACTCTATACTAATACTTCATAACCAAATGACAATCAACAGATAGTCGGTGGTTAAGCTATACAATTATACGTAGTAGAGTCCGTCTACTAAAAATGTTTTTTAAATATAGGGCTAACGCCCTTTATCACGAGACATGTAATTTGAAGTCGTGTATTTTGCTCCATAATTTACTCAAAAAAAATCATCATTGGGTTCTCACTCCCTCACTGCTCACAAATTTACATTAGCTTGAAAATTATTAAAGTATTCTAGATTTCTAGTTATATCATTGTATCATAATAGCAAACATGTCTTCTGGTATGTGTCAAGTTGTATAAACAGGTAGTAAGGGTGGATCGTATATGAACTAAAAGTTATAGACGTTGTCATAGGGAGCCAACAGCAGTTGGCGATGCCGACGAATGAATAGAAAATTTTTTGTGATCATTATGGGTGGAGTATACGCTTCATGTTTCCAGTAGCAAAAGGGAAATCAGGACGTCTCAATAGGTGACTATGAGCTTTTCTGATCTGAGAAACACCAGGCTTTTCATCGTGTTGGAGAAATGGTAAAAAATTTCACTTTGTTACATGGGATACATTCAACGTTAGCACATTCATCAAATTCAAGGGTTTTGGTTCCACATGCGATCATATATCTTCAGCGTTCATATACTCTAGTTATGGATGCTCCAACCTTTTCACCAAAACGTTTACGTGAATCAATACTAACATTCAAATTTTAGGTCCAGTTAGAGATGGCTCCCAAGTTTTTGGTGTTGCCCGTATCTTCGCTTCATTCAACGATACTTTCGTTCACGTCACTGATTTGTCAGGTAGAGAAACAATCGCCAGAGTTACTGGTGGTATGAAGGTCAAGGCCGACAGAGATGAATCAACCCCTTACGCCGCCATGTTGGCCGCCCAAGATGTCGCCCAAAAGTGTAAAGAAGTTGGTATTACTGCCGTTCACGTCAAGATGAGAGCTACCGGTGGTACTAAGACCAAGACCCCAGGTCCAGGTGGTCAATCTGCCTTGAGAGCTTTAGCCAGATCTGGTTTGAGAATTGGTAGAATTGAAGATGTTACCCCAGTTCCTTCTGATTCCACCAGAAGAAAGGGTGGTAGAAGAGGTAGAAGATTGTGATTCCGCTACTTTGTGGACATTCTCTTCTATTTACGGTGACCATTTTAATTGAGTTTTTAAAAGAGCAAGAAAATTACACTTGTTACTTTTAATTAAAAGTTACTATTTAATTAACTCAGACGCATTCATTTGCAAGGTGAAACATCTCCATATATACTAAAATTTTACATTTATAAAAGTTTCAAATCATACTGTAGTATTTATGTAATGATTTCGCATCGCAAATTTGAAATATTTCATACTTTGTAGGAGGAAACATATGGAGGTAGCATTTCGATTACGCACCTTGGATAAGTTGTGTAGAAAAGCTTCTCATCAGCAACGGTCGTTGTCTAATGCATATAATATAAGCTCATTGGTGAAGACCATAGTCACTGCAAGAAAGACAGAAACAGAATCTGCTAATGATACTAGACAAGAATACTCGAGAAATCTGCTTCCACCTTTTGTGCCAGTCAAGTTTTGCAAATCGTCATTCGAAAGGGAAGAATTCGACTCATCTGTGTTCATGGATGATAGAAACTTGAAGGAGCTTGGGACCTTATGCATATCACATTTTTTCGTGAAGTATCTTTTTAACACCAGATCGCATACTTCTTTCGAATCTGCATCGAACGTAGCTGAGTCACTTTTGAGCCATATAGATACGGGGAACTCTTCTGGAAATTATAATAGAGAATCTTTCTTGAATTATGTTGGACGTCTATCGTTACATGACATGCCAAGATGTAATGAATTTTTGAGAAGCTTTGTCGAAATGCATGAAAACGGATCCGACGATTCTTTACTGTTCACGAAAATATTCAATGCTTATTATCCAATCGATCTGGCTCAGCTGCTTGATACAGATATACTAGGATCTCTCAACCGATCCAAGTTGGCATTGCCTGGATTCAAGAACCCGAAAAACATAAGCCCATTGTATTTTATCCTTCCAGAACTCGAAAACAAAGACTCTTCTGTTCAAGAGTCAAAGGCTTTACAAGATAAGCTAGATGATTTGGAAAGATTTGGAAGGTTGTCCTTCGAGTTCCATCTCATTATGGGTGCAGTAAAAGTACACGGGAGAGTGGATTCAAATACGACGAATTTAATAAGTGAAGCCGTTTCGAACATGAAAGATATAATGCTTTTCTCTTGTATCGACAGAGCAGTGATGAGAACTAAACTTTTTTCACAAATATCGGAGTCTTCAGTCAAGAAACTTTTTTATCGGTATTTGGCCTTGGTTGATCTAGAGGAAAGTTCTCTACCAAAGTGGTTTATGGAGTTAACAAGATGCGTAAAAGATAATGGTTATCTTCAGTTGATTCAAAATGAAGATAAGCATAAGAAACCTCTCTCTTTTTATTCTCCTCCTATTCCAGAAATTCATCTTTCTAGCGAGTTCAGAAATTCTTGGATATTAAGTAATGACATGGATGGCAATTTAAGTCGTTATGTCAAAAACGCTGGAAAAGATTTTCTTCTCCTGACAATTCAATTGACTTTAGTAAGTGAGGGCGTAGACTATGCTTCTCTGGACATAATAGAGGATTACTTTGAAACTGTTATCGAGAACCTTGATGAATACATATTGAAAAATCATACTATCCCACCTGAGTTGAAAGGCACCATAACTGACGGTTTGAGTTACTTGGGATTTCTATCTTTGAATGATAGAAGTAATTGTGAAAAATTTGTGAAAGGTTTCGTCCCTAGGAAACAAGGTTCCGTTGATTTCCTGAAGGTGACAGAAAAAGCCAATGAGTTGATTTTCAGGAAAAGTATTCCAACTATTAGGCTAAACGATTCGATTCAAGATACTCCAACTTCTTTAAGTCTCCCTTCCATTAAGGATAAATCGCTAGTTTCTCGGCTCATGTTGGTTAATAGTTCCATCATATCCGTGAAAGACAAATCAAAAGACAAGAATAAGAAAAATCAGTGGCTTTATGATGAAGAGTTGCACCAGTTTTTGCATTTTGTCAAATCCTACGGCGCTTCGAGATTCAATTTCTTGGTCAAATATCATCTATTTAACAAGCTTACACCAGAGACCATAAATTTCGTCCCCAGTTTGGCTAATTTGATGACTTCATATCAATTCCAAGATTTTTTATTGGCAAATAGAAACGTTTTCATTATGTTGGTGGAACCAAAATACCAGAAGCTTTTACTGAAAAAACGGTTCCTCAAAAATTTGGTTAACGGCGAGTTCTCACAATACGTATCTACTCTAGAAGCAACTGACCAGTTAGAGGAATGGATAGAAGATTTGACAAACACATTCGTGGAATTGGTTAATAATGTACACACATCCGAAGTCATGGAACTAATAGCCTGTTTTAAGAAGGAGTTCTCAAAAGCAGACTCCTCCCTATCTGCCTTACACATGGAAACTTCTGTGGCCTCATTTACAATGAAAGAACTTGGTATACCACCAGTAAAAGCGGGCTTGATTGAGCCCGGCTTATTTATAAATGATGTGACTGAGCATTACTTCAAATACTTGTCTGATTTGTTCAGCTTAAATTACAGTCTCGATAGTTTCATTCAGTCTAGAAGGGATATGTTCAACATTTTATTCAAGTTCTTTTCAGAGTACGATAACAATACTCCAAGAGAAAAAGGTAGAAGAGCACTTGAGAGCGTAGGGGTTTGGATTTTGGAAAATAAGAGTGAGATGAAGAAGACTTTGCTCTACACTCTAGAAAAGATATCTAACAAAAAGTACGTTTTATTTGATGCAACAAAGGTACCAGAAATCGATCTCGAGTTGAAAAAACCAGTTGCAAAACTGGATTCATTGTCCATTTGGGAAAGTAACGAAATTCTACTACCCGAAATCAATCATACGTCAAAGATACTGAAAATCATAAGTGTCAACTACTTCATTTCCAGATCCGTATTCATGAAGTTCAATGGTAAGGATCGCAGAAATATTAACGCTCTTCCAGATATTTGCACGAAGTTCAATACGGTAGGTAATGATTATTATAGATATATGGTATACCTGAAGACATGTTCTCTCCAACTAGCTCCGAAAGTTGGAGAAAAACTTGCACTGTTACTTCTAGACAAAAAGTTCGAAACGGTGGTATGGAGCTTCAGTCAGTTGAACAATCCTTTCAGATCACATGTGTCAGCCGAGTACGACAAGCTTGTTTCCAAGTATGTTGGAAACTCTTATGAATTGATGAAATTTTCGCATCAGAGTTTTAGTCAATATGTTGGTCTACTCGCATTCGAGAACACAAGCGCGATTGATCTGTGGTTTCACTCTATTTTCTCCAGGGTATCGATTGCATTACTTGGTAAAACAGAACGAGAACAATTAACGTTGTTGGACCAAGTCGATAGTGACATTGGATTTGCATTCCAGAAACTAGTGCCCAAAAAAAATGCAGCTCACTCGAGTCGAAATGGATATTTTTAGCGACCAGCTAAAGTCAATTCCTGTATATAGTTTGCACTACTTCATTGCCGTAATAAGTAAGCGAATCCCGATTACAGATAAGAATCTTCTTTTTTCGCAATCGCAGCAGCACCTAATAGGGTTAAAATTACACCAGGTAACTTGTACCCTTTGATTTATATAAGTTGATATCAACCTGCTGTAGCTATGTGATTATATACGTATTGGCTATTGCATTAAAGGAACTGAATTCAAAAATGACCATTTCCTTGGACTCGAATGTCTTCATTTTCATAGTAGGTCTATCCGCAGTCTTTCTTATATCTAAAGCAATAAACGCTGGTTTCTTGGTGAAATGCAAGACATATCTCAGCTATTCAACTCCTCCGAGTCCTTTTCAATCGAGGAAGCTGTCCCTATCTGAGCACAGACTCCCTCAGCCAACACCGCTCATGATAACACCCGAACAAGTAAAAAACTATGACGACAGGCCATGGAGGCCATTTAGGTGGCCATACCATCAAACCATGTCTATATTTAAACTTGACATAAACCACTGGTTGGACATGGATAAGTATTATTGGCGTTATATCCAAGAAAAGGAGAGAATCTTGATGAAATACGGAAAGCAGAACGTCGATTGGTTACCTGAAGCTTATGATTCCTGTCACGAGTTGATGGAGGTAGTAACAGAGCACATGTTGGCAAGGTACCCTCTACTTTTCACAAAGATAGAAGATAGAGGCACCGATGGAAAAATCATTCGAAACGAGTTGACACATGAAATCCTTGATATGACTGAACCATTGAAAGAACATCCGTTAATATACGTGACTAAAATCGCCAAAGAGGATTTTTATATTGTTCAGAAGGACCCAAAAACCAACGAACATTATATGGCAGCAGCAGCAGTCCCATTTCCTGGGGGGTCGTTTGGTATTGACCAAAAGCTCGGGAAAAATTTGGATGCTATTCATGAGCATGTTCCGTACTACAAGGAAAAATTGAAAAAATCCATGGAAAGATGGTTTGAGAGATTGACTTCCGAGGATCCTGTTGAGAGGGCATCGTGGTACATTTCATGGGATCACAAACTCAAAGTCAATAGTGTCTATCAAAGTGAATTTCAAGAAGATGCGGTAGAGGACATGAAACAGACTCATCCTAATGAGTTCAATGTCAGGGTTGAGAGACAAACATTGAGAAGATTGCCTAGATCAAAAGCTGTTATTTTCACAAACCACCCCATCTTTTACTCTATTGATGAGATGAAGGATGAGCCAATGATCCCTTCTTTGATCAAAAAGATCATATACGAAGGACCGAGAGATATCGTCAAGTACAAAAACTTTGAATTGTTCAGAGATCACATATCGAAGTACTTAGACGAGCTCATTGAACGTCAACTTCGCAAAGGAATCATTACAGAAGACACTCCATTGAGAACCCCACGAACTTATCCTTTTGCTCATTGGGTAAAAACTGATTTTGACTTTGTTAACGGATGGAACAACCCCAGCTCAGCAAGCGTCAAAGAGAAAACCAATTATGTCGCTAAAGCGGAGAAGGAGAAAGTCTACGAGAACGAGTAGTTCAAACCTCAGGTCAGCCATTGAATTATTTACATATTAAATCAAGAATCAATAAACAACATCCTAGGTAAATTATTTTGATAGTATATCATAAGTTCCATATATTTATTACTTCCTTTTTCTTACAGCCCTATTTCCTTTTCTACCTTGGGTGGGTTTGTCCACAACTTTAGTTTCAGGTGTGATCGTTTTCTTCGGTGGTTCTGCAATTTCTCCTGTTTGTTGAATTTCTTTCATATTTTCAGCAAAATCTGGAACAATCCAAGTCAACAAATATGGTGTGATCATGATAGCCATGCTGATAGTGAACAAGATAGTGTACATTTTGCTTCTAAAAATGAATCCAAAAGGACTGTTATCAATGATACTGTAGAGTGAGCCTTGTGTAACCTCATAATATTGCTTCGGTCGCCTGAACTCTATCTGCAAATAATCATCTTTCAAGGACACTCCCGAAGTTTTATTGTAACTTTTACTTCCTAAGCTATCCTCGAATGAGTTTACTTCACCGTCGTTATCTACTATGATTCTATAGCGATCGTTCGAAAGAACAAAATCATATGAGTTGACAATCAATTCGTACTCTCCACTGTTCAAATCACTGAAGCTGAATTCATAGTTCCTATCAACAGCACCTTTCATGATTTCCATACCAGCGTCACTTGTATCGCTTTCTGAGGACGTAATTGCAAGCGGCACGAGTTCCACGCTGATACGAGATTGATAGTTGTCTCCATTCAATAGCTCTATTCCCTTAAGGTGGTGAACTTCCTCGATATGAAGAGGGACTCCCTGAATCCTGCCAGTGAACCCAAAAGCCATACATCTTCCAATCAAATGGAAGATAGCATAATACAGTATCAATGCCTTGAAGATCATCTCTACTAGTTATCTTCACATACAAGTAACACTAAAAAACATTTACAAATAACGTTAGTTCAAAGTGTTACCCGCATCGCAGAATGCTACTATATAAGTGAATCTACATCGCTCGAAGAATTTTGTTCATCTCGCCCACTATTGTACTATGTATGTGTATTATTGTAGGGCAACAATTCCAGGTCTCAAGATCTATCTTTCAGAATTGCCTGCTCTCTACAACACATTCTAGAGTATACTAGTCATGCTGATCCAGTTGAAGAGTATCAACTCCGATGTTTGGATTGGTGCGGGTAGTCATGGATCCTTCGGGCTCGGTTGACGAAATTTGCTTGAAGGTTGTGGCTTTTGTTAGTCTCAGTCGTCCAGTAGGTTTTAATTACAACTGGGCATTCTAGCCTCCAAACATTCTATTGAAAAAAAGATATATAATACAATGACACCAAGACCTTTATTTGCGATCTTGTCGTAAACTTTTTGAGCCCCATTTATCATAGCAGTAAAGTCCCACTCCGATAAGCAGCAACCCTAAGAGCTGTTCATATGTTATTTTGCCCGCCTCACTAGTGTTCGGGTTTGCTCCAGTACTTGGGTTTGCTCCAGTATCTGGATTTGCTCTGGTGCCTACTGCGAATAAAAGACTCACAGTTATTAAGACGATCCTCTTCATCATGGACGCAATGGAGTATGACAATGCAGGTACCAGACCCAACAAGTGTAGTGCTAATAAGGTCTGTAGAAAATGGAAAAATGAATTGAGTAGAACCAAAGGAAAAACTGTAATTATATCTCCTGTGGTTCGGATGACTTCGTGATCATCCCCGTCTGTCAAGTGATTGAGAATGGGAAGTAGCTCTTTCAACACAAAGGCAACAAAAGATATCGAGAAACCAATTGAGGAGCAGTATAGTATTAAGGTCATTTTGTCTGGTTTGGATACATTCTCAGAGTTGAAATTGCTAAGAAAAACCTTCCAGATACTCCTATTTCCTTTCTTTTCTTCGGCAGGCCTTGCATATAACGGGCTTCTCAAGTTGAAGTCTTCTGACTTTTCGTCTAGTCTCAAGTCAGATGTCGAGTATGGAAGTCTAATAGAGTTGGCCCTTTGACGAATATAATGAGTTTTCTTCGGATTATGCTGAAGATCGTCGAGGATAAATTCATTTTTCCCAAGTGCCGGAGTGGATGGCCGACTTGGATCTGTATCAAGCACCAACGCTGTTGGGTTGGTTGCAATGTTGGAGTCCCACGTTATCAATTGCTTTCCATAGATGTTCTGTAAAGCAAATATGATTGCACTTATGAAGCAGAATACGAGACCCTTTAGTTGGTTGTAGTTTAACTCGTCTCGATCTTCCTCCATAATCAGCTTGTTGGTTCTCATATATTTGATGGAATCAGCAGTAATTATTAAAATGACACCTCCTACTAAAGGAGTCAACGACAAGTATGTCAAAAGTGGAAACCGAACCCCATAGAAAAACCTATAACCGGCAACAATCAACAACGGTGACAATGCCTTCACGCTTGAGACTGTAGCAAGAGGGATTAATGACGTTGCACTCAACGAAAAGTATTTACCAGAAAATTGGAAAAGTCCTAGAGGAAGAACCTTTATCAAAGCAGTCTTATTGAATATTGGATCATTTGCGGAAACTGGTAATGTCCCTAACGGAAAGTGTTCGCCAACCGCAGGGATCTCTTTGCTGACTTTTATCATTGTTAATGCCAAGAATGCCCCAATTAGAAATTGGAACTGACCCAAGAACAACGGATACTCGAACCTTACTAAAATAATCTTAGTTAATTGCGATGTAACTGATGATATTAGATACCATGCCAAACATGTCAACGTAGTCTTAACAGATATAGGAGGTAAGAGTTCCCGGATCGAACCCATTTTTCCTTTTCGTTTCTCTCTTTCACTCTGGATTACAACAATATTTCACCTTAACTACTCTATTTGTATCTCGGAATACAATAGTTCTATACAGATCAGAAATTTCAATGCTCTCAAAATGTATACAATTACCATTTATAAACTTTTCCAGACAGATCGCCAATAACTAAAGTCAAAAACCCTCTACATAACTTATCCTCAGGATCAACCTCGCTGCACTTGAGTAATTGTAGAGAAGATACAAAGCCGGCGATCTGATCTGCAAGACTGAGTGTGTCAATTTCTACAAGGGACCATGTAGGATCACATTGTAGCTCCAATATCTTGACTTCGTTTCCAATAGCCATGGCAATGATTTCGGTTGACCAGTATGTATGATTGATAACCATCAGCAGTTTGCTATGATCCACCATGGGGCCGTTGGCACTTGCAAACGTGAAACTAGAAACAGGGGTGTTACCCAAATCCTGGGTGCAAACAAGGTCCCCATTGATGGTATATATGCTTAGGATGTTCGAAGAGTCGTCCGAGTAAGTAATCCCAATGTTCCCAGTGTCATTCGAAATGAATGCTAAAACCTTCGAGCCACTAGACCCAATGGGATCTATTTTTCTAATATATTTAAACCTCGATAAGTCCCAGATGATGATGATTCCATCTTTATCCAAAGAAACTCCAATTTTGTGACTTTTACTAAATGCTAGATGCATAATAGGAGCATAATGGCCCCTCAAGATGCATTGAAATTGAAGATTGGGGAAAGGCTTCAAGTTACACCGCCAAACATTTATGATACCATCCTCCGATCCAGTTAAAAACATCTTGGAACCGATCTGTAAGATACTAGTGATATCTGACAGATGTAAATTCAGGAAAGTTGTGTCGTTGATTACCATAGAGCCCTTGTGGTGCTCCGACTTCTTGGTTTTCCTAATAACTAAATCGTCGTCTGATGATACACATTTGGATCTTCCTATCCAACGTTTACTCTTATTGCTGAGCTCCAATTTGACAATAGGCAACTCCATTTTTGACTCAAAAACCAAATGGGAAGGACGTGATGTGTTAATTAGTGTGAGATAATGGTTAGGTAAGTTCAATATTTCCTTTGACGGATGTGGCTTACTGAATATCTTAACTGGTGTTTGGCCAAAGTTGTTTATCATTCCAATTACCGCTTTTCTTTCTATTTCGTCACTGATGTTGTCCAAGTTTATAGCACCATTGTAAGATAAATGATGAAAAACATTTAGTTCCTTCACCGCTTCGGGTCCACTCTGTTTCGTTCCAAAGATGAGTTCTATCCATGAGTGTAAATTGGCAGAAACATAAGGACTTTCTAGTGCTTCTCTGTTCTTTGTAATAAATACTTTAGGGTCCCCTTTAGCCCAAGGTGGCAATTCTACGTCGTTGGAAGCCTGTCCGTTTTGGAGTTTGCCGAATTCAAAATTGTTGGAGTTAACCAAAAACTCTGGAAGGTAAAAAAATTCCGGTATGAGTTCTCTTACATCTGTGGTGTTTTCTTTAGAAGCAGAAATCCACGCCTTTCCGATCGAGTTGAATAATCTGTTAGCATGATCAAACTTTCCACCCTGTAACAATAGATAAGATTGGACATAAGGTTTTAAGCGAATTAAGTAAGAACTGACGATCATAGCTGATGAATAATGGGTCCCGTAGTGGAAAGGAGGTGAATTTTCGTCGTTCAAACTTTCTAGTGCTTCATACCTTTCCTTGAACTGTAGGGCTCTCTGTCGCGTTTGGGCTCCCATAGGCTTTTTTAGATCTCTGAATGTTTTTGGGTTATTCAAGTCCAACACCTCGCTTTCATAATCAGCAATTACCCAAGGGAACACCGGATACTGGGTGAGATCATTAAAAGTTCTTCCCGCCAATATGTTAATAATCATCAAGTAGTAGAAGTTAGACATTTCCCCCATTTTCCATTTCTTTGTAGCTGAGAAGATTGATAAACTTGAACTCGGAGAGAATGCTGATGCCAACTTTGAGGTAAAATATGATGTTCCATTGTTAACGCTGTGACTTGTTGCTAGCGAAGAAGATAATTGCAAGGCTTGTATCAAATCGTAATCAAGTCCCTTACCTGAAACCAAAGAGTACAACTTATTATAAATCGAATCTCTTTCTTTGGTGGAGATACAAGTAATCAAGATACTGGCGCCGTCACTGAAAAACATCTCTATACCGATGTCACGCAACAAAAAGTGTCTCTTTGAAATACAGCTTAGTCTATCCAAGCTCCAATTTTTATTTCTATGAGGGACCGTTTCGTTTCTCAAAATGTTCTTCGATTGTGAGTTTATCAATTGCAAGTATGGATCCCGAAGCTCAATGGGTGCTTCATGTGCATCGATAACATTTCCATCGGAGCAGTGAAAATAGTTCTCGATCAAGTATAGATAGCCAGTACCCAAGATCATCAAGCTTTCAATTGGAACAAGTCCATTGATTTGACTGATATTCCATAATGCAACAATTTGATCTCCCATATACAAACTTTTTATTACCTTCCTATTCTTGTCTTCTTGTGTTATGATTGCTTCTGATTCGATACTTTCAGAAACTTCATTAACCAATTCGAAGCTCTCACTTCCAACATCGGGAAATGATTCCTCATTTGAGAGAGTCAAAGTGTCAATTCCGTGCGATTCTAACACGATGTCAAAGTCATCATAGCTTTGCATTTTCAAACTCTCAAGAGGGGCCACTTGTTTGATTGGTACACTGATGTGATAAGAAAGTTTTTCAGATTCGGCTAATTGATCCTCGATAACTAGTCTTTTCCTCATTCCATCATAGTTTTCAATGTAGTCAAGAACATACTGAGCCTTTATATCAGACTCATTCATCATCCTAGAAATTTCAAACTTTATAGAGTTATAAAATGAAATGAAAAATTGAATATTATCTTGCCGATCTTGTATTGATCTGTTGTGCTTAAGGGTTTCTCCATGTAAGACCTGCAACTTTAGCTGCTCGCAGTCTTTCTCAAAACTTTTTATATAGATATTATTCATAAACCCTAACTTACCTCCATTCTTCAAAGTAACAGAGATCATATCAGAAACATATAAAAACTCACGCTTTTTGTACTTTTCAAGTAGATAGTGATATCTCAGTGCAAAGAGCCGAGATAAAGTAGGGGTTTTCTGTAGCTTTATCAACATTTCTTCATCATTTTTCGACAACAATCCCTCAAAAAATACCACTATTAGTTCCAGTTGATTACTCGTTATGTAATGTATTATTTTAGAGAACAGGCTTTGATTCATCATATAACATGTTCTCAAAAAGTTCAAAATATGCTCGATATCTGTCTTCTGCTCTACAGGAGACAACAACGCAAATGCACCAAGCAAAACTGAAATTAAGTCGGCTAGGTTCTCATCACTCATGGTTTCATTTTGTAAGATTGTGATCTGCCTATAAAGTAAACTTTTCACAGACTCGTTCAAATTTTTACCAAGGTTTTCATCATTTTCAATTCTTAAAAAGTTCAAAACTACCAAATTTCCCAAAATTTTCCTAAGCTGACCTATCCCATGATTACTTTTAGCACTTTTTTCAATGGTGGATAGGACACAGTTTATGAATGAGTTCAAGTCCTTTTGAGTAATGAAGTAGTTTTGGCGTAAAAAATGCTCATAATAGTAGTTCAAAATCGTGATACATCCAACAAAGAAGTCTTTCTCCTTGAAAATAAAGTTGGAGATATTCAATATTTCATTGATATGGTCGAATAGCTTTGGGAAAATAAGCTCCAACGTCAACCGTTTTGTGAAATCATTGAGATTTTCGAAAACCTCAAAGAATCCATCTGCTATGCTGGCAATGAATATATTAGCAAGGACGCTCGTCAATTTTTCAAAACAGGACGAAAAGTCCTTATAAAAATCAATATTCAGCCATCCTAGAGAAAGCTTAAGGTGCCCTAACAACTCAAATACCCCATCCAACCACTCTTTCAGCTTGTAAAACTGGATCAAGACTTTATTTTTATTGAAGCCAATATTGATTGAATCAATGTACTGATTAACCAAACGCAAAACTTCAAAGGATGTGCTGAACTTATCATTTGTTGCGGATTTAGATGGGGAATTGGGGTTACTTCCCAAAGACTTGCCATACTTCGAACTTAAAACGCACATTGAGTTTAAAACTAAGTTATTAAGCAAAACAAGGAAGTCGGGAATAACTAGCTGAGTGAGATCATCATTGTCTGTTGACGTTATCAAATTAGTGTCACCCTCCGGAATGAAATCACAACCAAACGCAAGAATATATATACAGCTGAGTACTTCGTCGTTGTCCCACCACACAAGCATGTTATGAGTTAATACATCAAGACCGTAATTTGTTTGAAAGAACTTCCTGGTCACTGATGGGCCAAGAATCTTGAGCAATCTTGCTAGAAGTCTTAAGCCACATTCAGTAACTTCTTTGGAGGTTGTCAGCTGAAATAGCAACAAAATCCAATGAATTGTAATAGATCTCGAAAACTTTTTCAATACCTTGATTGATAAATCTGAATCACACATAGTGTTAGTTAATGTTCTTAAAGCCATCAACCCGATATCTGTAGAGCAATCACTATTGTACAAGGCATAGATTACAAAGAGCGATAAAGATCTGATTGCCTCTACTGATGGGTCTGCTCGAATGATGCAACCTAATGTTGACTCCAACTGACTAGTATTGATGTGGGTTTTGTCATTATTAGTCAAAAAAGGGGACTTCAAAAACTGAAGAAACTTCTTCAAAAGTTTCATCTTTCCTAACTCAAAAGTATTGAAATACTTATGTCTGGATGGCACTATCAATACCTGAAAATGGTAGAGTAAGTAATCAAATGATGGACTCTCTATAAATAGCTCGAAATTCAATACAAGAAACCGGTAGCAGGTTGTATTGGCTATCACTGATTCATAGGGATTGACTAAATCATACCCAATATGATCTAGTAAAAGGTTCAAAACATTCGATCCCCCGCAACCTGTTAACTCTATGGCATAATTGTCTCCGAAAGGACTTAGTATGTCAAACGCTAGGCTATTATTGGCACTTTCCTTATATTTGGTCAACAAAATGGACAATATTCCATAGCCATTGATGTTTTCAAATTCTTTACTAAGTCTCCAATTATTGTGTAGAACCGAAAATAAGATTTTCAAGCTTTTAAATAGAAATGTGTCCCTAACGGAAGACTCTTCTATTTTGATGGACGACTCGATCAATCGCAACAAAAGAGAGGTTCCCCCAATTGAATAGAGTGCTCCATGTATTGATTTTAGCTCATGAGCTAAAACCTGTTCTTGGCTTCCCTCGACAATGAAATTGTGATAATCATGCAAATCAAAAAGAATATTTTCGCTTTTCAACTTTCTTTGGAATAATACATTAACAATATAGTCCTTGTCTGTTATATTGACGTTTAAATCGTTTCTTTGTCTGTTAATGCTGGAAAATCCTGATTTCGTAACATCGTTGCTTTCTCTTTTCTTCGCCCTAATATCATTTATCTTACTTCCAACATTGACTAGCCCTATAGGGCTCAAATGATTTAATATGTTATGCAAGTGCTCTGTGGTGAACTCCTTGAAGACCCATTCGTATCCCACCCCTAAGTTGTAGAGTAGACTTATCCACTCGTGACTGAGATCTATTCCTAATACCGTTAAACTCTTCAATAGAAGTTCATCTTTGTTGTCAAGACTATGTTCTTCTGAGTCACCAATGTATACTTTATTCCAAGTACCTAAAAATCTCCTAAGATTTGGGCATGGAATGGACTCGCTATACTCACCATCTATGAACAAATTCAAGTTCCCATAACTATCATAAGTCAAAATGAATTGTATATACCCTTGATTCGAGTTTTCATTGAAGTTCACTATCTGATTGAACGAGAATTGAGTCTTTGACTTGTTCAGCTCATCATATATCTCTATCAAAAACTGTTCGTAATTCACGATTTGAACTTTGAGGACGGAGGATTCACTACCTGATGAGTTAGAAAGGACAAAAATAGTTATGGGTTCTTCGACATGTTGACACAATCTATTGACTTTGAGCCAAGAGTAAACTGTCAAATGTTTGGCTGAGTTCAATTCATTTGAAAAGGGTATAGCTGTCGGATAACTTATGTTGAATAAGTAAAAGTTGAAATGCGAATGATACTTAGCAAATATCTGGTCAAGTAACTCAAGAATTATAAGCTTTTTCATGTTTTTCGTACATTTGTCGAATAGTGGATTGACTAATTTCCGGAGTAACTTCACATCCATTCCCAACTCCGATATAACAAGTATCAAGCGAAATAGCTGACTTATTACAGAGGGTTTTGATAACTCAATTGAAGTATCATCAGCAGCTTTCACTAGAAACCTATCCAACAATATTCCCAAGAAATTCGAGTAATGCACATTGATCCGTACTTTATAAGAGTTTGATATTATTGAAAAAACAATCTCAAGAATTATTAGCTTGAAATCGTAATAAACTTGATCATCCAAATCAAGAGTACGTTCAATCAAAGTTTCTAGGTTGGATATGGGCAGGTCATTTCCTAGGTTGGTTAAGAAAACTTCCTCATGTAATGCGTTCGATAAGCTGGGGAAATCGCCCACGTAATCTGCAAGTTCAATTTGCCAATTCAATAACGTTTCCCGGTTGATAACATTTTTGGGTAAGACTTCGTCACACAAAACTTGAATAATGAGGACATCCGTGTTATCCACATGGCTATCATCCTGTGTCAGTTCGATGAATTTCCCGTCATTCATTGTAGCTATTATGTAGCCGCCGAACTCTTCCCCTTTCCACGACTATGCTTTTTTCAAAGTAATTCTCTTTCTATAATAAGTATGGCGATCTCTTCAAAAAATTTAGCTCCTAGACAATTGTTGAATTTGCTAGATATATTGGTGACTGACCTTTATCTGATTTGCCATTTAGCTCCTGGTGTAAATGCGAGCTGCGATGTCAAACCGTTTTGTGTCTCGAATTTATTATCTATCATCTGCAAGCTTCAAAAGATACCAAAATTCGGGCTTCTTTTCCAGGGACAAGACACAAAACGTGCAATCTCGCTTAGGAGAAGGCTTTATAGTCCCATATAAACTCCCCAAACCAATACCTTCAGACGGGAACTGGGTATCAATTGTTCGCAGCCACTTCAACCAAGTATTTTTACGCTCTGTCAAATGATACCCAATAAATTGTCAAGCAGAGTTTTGTAACTCTTGCAGCTTTTTAGGGAAGTTTCTGACTGTTTTTCTCTCTTGTGAATTCTTGTAGGCTCTTGTAGGCTCTTATAAGTCCGCGATGCTCCACGCCAGTTTCCTGTTTCAAGATTCATATGTCCTACCACATGATACAATTAAGCTTTCGATGTTTTCATTGCTCTACTCACACGTTTCAAGTATTTCGAAATAAGTAAAGGAACCTTTATCATATTGTCAACGAGAGAGAGGAATAGACCCTGCTGTGTTATCTATAAGCCGTTCTACAGGGCTGAAAAAGTGGATTAATAGAAATTGAATGAACTAGAACTCAGGTATCAGGGCGTCAAAACGATCTATAAGGCTCCTCCTGGGCCCTTTGTCTGTTTCAGTCACTTCATTGCGCTACGAGATTGTCAGAACCCTTTGCGGCAACTTTTCTATATCAGCAGAATTCTTGCAGTAGCGATCATGATTAGTGCGCATCAAAATTTTCGAGTTCCTGAGATTATCGATAATCGTTCAAATCAAGGATATCAATATACTAGCTATTATAGTTCATTCAACTTTAATAAATCTAACGTGAAACGTATATATGTCAAAGGGTCAACGTAGAAGTGTTGTTTGAGGAGATACGAAATAGCGCAGAGGAAATCAAAATCACAATCTGAGATGTCAGAAGAAACGCTGCAGACTGACAACAGAGCTGTACTAAATGATCAAGACGAAGTCCTCGTCACTGACGAAGTCTCGTCAACCGATGCAGTTCAATTAATGGATGGTTTGAAGGAGTGCAGGAAGATCATCGAGCTACTTCTACGCAAGCCTGGACAAGAGGGTGACATATGGTACTTGGTTCCTACAGAGTACTTCAGTAATGTGATCAGTCTTCCTGCTGTAAGTTTGGAAGACCTAAAAGGCAAAATTGGTCCGCTTGATTGTAAATCTATTGTGGACGAAAAGGGTAACTTATACCCTGAACAGGATGAACCGGTAGGAACGTATAACATCCCTCCAGAGATTTTCAATCTATTGGTCCAGTGGTTTGGAATCGTAGGTGATCCTGTTGCAAGGAACATTGTGATCAACGATGAGGGGGTAAAAGAAATAGAGAGATTCCCGCCTGTTTTTCACATTCACCAATTAGCTAAACGAGCAGCAAACTATAATAACTCGAATCATTCCATACGGATGTCAAGTACAAAAACTTTTGGTGATTTATTCAAAAAGATCGATGAAAAAGGCGCAGACCCTAATATCTCAGGCTTCAACTTCCGTCTTTGGCTCATCAAGCCTAATGGGTCTGAAGATTTACCTTACTCCATAACACTCAACAATTTCTTGTTTGAAATCCGAAGTAAAACATTGATACTTCCTGAGTTTTTACAGAGGACTTTGAAGAAGGAAGGTATCAGAGATTCCACCCATCACATCTTGATCGAGCAAATTGACAAAAATTCTAAAAGATTTCCCGTGGATCAATATTTGTCTAATACCGACTTATCTCAATATGACAACGTTTCCACTTACGTAAAAGGTGGAACACTTGGCTTACAAAACTTGGGGAACACGTGCTACATGAATTCCGCTTTACAATGTCTTTCACACATTCCTGAGATCAATTCGTATTTCATATACAACATCTTTAAAAATGAATTAAATATTGATAATCCATTAGGATATCATGGAAATGTTGCCAATTCATTTGGTAACCTTTTGAAACAACTTTTTGACAACAACATGAAGGTGACAAGCGTAGCTCCAAGAGAATTCAAAAGTACTATCGGGCACTTTTCCTCTGTCTTCCAGGGTTACCTTCAGCAGGACTCACAAGAATTTTTAAGTTGGCTACTAGATGCACTTCACGAAGATTTGAATAGAATTAAGGAAAAGCCTTATTATGAAAAGCCTGAACTTAAAGACGAGGAAATCGGAGATGCTAATGCGACAAGAAAATTAGCTGAGACATCTTGGCGGCAATACAAGCTTCGAAATGATTCTGCAATCACTGATCTCTTCACAGGTTTATATCAATCTACCTTAGTTTGTCCGGTTTGTTCGAAAACTTCCATAACGTTCGATCCGTTTAACGATTTAACTTTACCCTTACCAATAAGAAACAAGTGGTACCATACGTTTACGATAATCGATCTATCGAGTGATTCCATCTTGGAAAAGCCCATAATGAAACTCGAAGTTGAATTGAATAAGAACTCTAATCTTGAAGATTTACTTAAATACTTATGCAAGTTCTTGAATGTCCCGCAGCAGCATTTGTTCTTGTTTGAAATTTTCAGAGATTTTTTTTACACTGATTTCCAAGCTGACAAGAAGAGAAATAAGTTTTTGCCAATTGGGGACCTCATAAAGGATTCAGACGACGTTTTAGTTTACATAATTCCTCATCAACCAGATACTGATATAATAGTCCCTGTTTTGAATTCTGTTGAAGATTCTGACAAATCTTACCAATCGAGTGAGTTATTTGGAATTCCGTTGTTCATCGTCTTGAATAAAGAGACTGAGGTGCATAGTTTCGGTGCAATAAGAAAAAAGATTGAAAACGCTGTAAGCGTTTTGACGATCGGAAACATTGAGAAGTTTTCGATTTCAAGAGAATCGAGTTCTTCAGTCAAAGAGTTTCCGCAATTGTTACCAGATGATACTGTCATGGTCGATAATGAGGACAATGTAACTGAGAGCTCAGATCTGGATGACTACAAGTCTATCATATCGCTTGCAAATCCTGAAGTGAGTGCAGATTATGGATTCGAAATCAATCACTTTTTCGACGACTCCCCAGTGCATCGCTATGCTAATCATAGATCACATTACTCTCAAAGACAAACTCAGTCTAACCAAAAGCAAAGTAATCTGAACATCTATATTCCGTTACAGAAACCGAGCTTGAACAATTTCAGCCCGTTGGCAAATGAGCTACCTGAAGTTAAAAGAAGATACTATCACTATCCAGAATATGTTAAGGGCTTGAATGAACAAAAGAATGTAGAAACTGACCTGAATGTGGAAATGGAGTCTGAAACTGCACAGTCGACAAGTTCTACCGAAGACGGGTTCATTTTAGTCAATCATGAAAGCGATGGAGATGTGGTTCCCAGGGGTACACCTCAACAATCCCTGCTGGATGAAGACACCGAAAGTGAACCCCATTTGGGATTATTGTATGGTTCAGGACCACTAGCTCCTCCCACATCATATGAGGAATCTTCTAAACCCTCGAAAGATAATACGCCTTCTCCTTTATCTCCTAAGGATATCAAAACTTCTCTCTTGGTGAAGCAAAAGACAATTTTGTTGAATAAATGGTCTTCCGAAGCATATACAGAGTATTTTGAACCGGAGGAGCTTCAAACTTGGGTCGATATACCTTTCATTCCTAATCCAGAGCTAGAAGAAAGCAAGGCCGCCTTCGAAAGACAACAAAATTCGACGGTGTCTTTGTATGATTGTATGAAAAACTTTAGCACTCCTGAAATTTTAGGTGAGCATGACTTGTGGTACTGTCCACGTTGTAAAGAACATAGACAAGCAACTAAAACGATACTGGTTTGGTCTACGGGCGATATATTGACAATACATTTGAAGAGATTTCATAGTGCCAGAGCTTTCAGCGATAAGATCGATATGGTTGTTGAGTTCCCAATAGAAGGGCTTGATATAAGTGAGTTCATAAGCAACCCTGCTCATGGTAAGGAAATATATGATTTGATTGGAGTTGACAACCACTATGGCGGATTAGGAGGGGGACATTATACTTCTGCTGCATATAACTATGGTGATAAGCAATGGTATTACTATAACGATAGTAAGGTAACAAAGATAGGAGATCCTAGTGAAACAGTGACATCTGCAGCTTACCTTCTATTCTATAGAAGAAGATCTTCAGATGAATATCTAGGTGGGGAAAAAATGAGCAATTTGATAGCTATCGGTAGGGATAGTTGGCAAACGTCATTAGAAACCAAGAAAATGTCGTTGGAACATCTCAGAGGGCAGGTTGACAATTATAGACGTGTTGAGGATAACAAGAAACTGCAGTATGAATCAAATTTACTGGATAATGATGATTTGGAACAGTCAGAAGAAGTCTCCCCAACTAAAAAAACTTCTTCTTTGAACAAATCTAATGATTTTTCTAGTGATAGTAACGTCAGAAAACAGAGGCTTATATCTAAAGAAAATAACAACAATAAGCTTATACAAATTAAAAGCAACGGAAAAGAAGAGGTTTCGTCCTCATCCATTCTGAACTCTGGCTCTGAAGATTGAATGGAATACATCATGTAAGTTGAGTTAATAGTCATTTGATTAGCTTTTCTCTATATATTGAATATTATTGACTTCATCAAAACTTTTAGCTCTAAGTTTGGCAATGCTGAGTGCTTCCTTCAAACACTCTAAAGTTATAGGTACTTTTCCTCCCACTAAACTAATACTTTTGAAGTGCTCTTCACTCGCAATTATATCGATTTTTGAAAATATTGAGGCCTCCTCGCATTCTCCATCGATGTCTGCCAATAAAATGGGATTTCTATCAGCTTTTGGATCATCTTTTCCCGTGTGTTGGTCAACTATTCCAAAATTTGAGCTGACACCCAACTTTTTGTCATTTATCACTAACTTGTATTCTAATTTCTTGTTTTGATCAATATTAAATTTTGTTTGTCTGGCCTTAATACGACCAAATCTGCTTCTAGCATTAAGAGGAATTTCTAGGGAGTTGAAATCAGAAATGTATACTCTGGGAAGCTTAGTTGTTTTCAAGGCGTAAGCAATTGCTTGGTAGCATAAATCAAAAAGTGGCCCAGTTCTTGAAAATACCTTGAGATGGCAACTGAGGACGAAAGAATACACTTTTTTTGTCTTTCCATTACTTAAGAGCTCAAACTCCTCTGGATTGGTATCTGGATAATAAATTTTCTCGATATGATTCTCGTCCACTACAGATATTCCGTGTTCGATTCTTAATGAAGCGGATGGTATGACCTTAGAATGCAAAATTGTTTCATGTAATCGCTGGGATAGAATCATCTCTTCATCGGTTGGTGCTCCTGAGCGACCCCGTGATATCTCGACTACAGGGTATACCAGATTATACGTCTGTGTCTTGTTTTGAGACAAAATTTCATCTCCCTGTGCTACTTCCGCAACTCCAGCCATTATAGTGCAAATAATCATAGTGCTTCCTGCCCTCAATGTAGATGATCCCACTACATTGTCATGCTTGCTTAAATCTCCAGTAGAGACGCTGATTGCTCTAAATTCTTGGGCGTTTCTCAAATTTGGCCGTATTCCAATCGCCAAGTGTCTTTCCAATGCAACATCAGGAGCTATCCTGGCCAATACTTCCGGAGGAAAAGAAACCTGCTGTAGTTCTGTCATGGTGATTCTTCTGTTTTTCGATTGTGCGGACTATATGATAAGCCGTTAGAGCTGAGGACTTTGCTGATGCTCCTAGTTGAAAGCTAGGAAGGGCATCGTGAGATTTTTACGTAGCGTGATAATGCGCGTGTTAGTGCACGTGACTTGTGCGGGTTTTCGTAAGCGAAAATTTTGGGCACGTGCTTAGTCCTTGCCCCGGGCCTTCCACGCTTTGTTTTATTGCATCTCGAATCGCCTGCTACCGGGGTTTTGATTTTCCGGCCCTTTTCAGCCGCTTTGCCTCGTCCACCGGGCCGTTGACGGAGAAAAAAAATTTTGAATCATGACCATTTCCGGACGTAGTCATTCGATTTGAAAGTCTTCTGGGGAAGTCTCATTTGATCTAGCGAGCCAAAGATCAACTGATGTCTGGCACACTCGGAAGAGAGAAATGCTTTCTCATGAGAGCTAGTTCGTGAGCATTTCAAAGCAAAGCCATCGCCAACTCTAGCGCAGCGATCTTCGTATTGGGCGTTCTTGCCCAGAGCTTCACTGGGGTAACTCATTTGCTGTACCCCACGGTTCTCCTACTGATGAATTTTGTTTTACTACCTCGGCATTAACCGTGTCGCAGCCTCTTAATGGTAGCATTTCAAACGACTCTGCACTCATAGGCCCGCACTTTTTTACCTCCGGGACTCTATCTCCAGCTGCTTCCCCCTGTGATCTGCTCGGTCCGGGCCGGTGTTCCACCAATCACTCTTGCCCCAAATAAGCATTGTCCTGCATATCACTACAGAGTACAATCTCTAACCTTCTCCACGTACGTTATCAGTAGCCCATTCGGGCACTTTGATTGGCCAATGAGCTATGACTCAAAAGCTTTGCACTTTACTGGTGGTAGCCCTTGGCATGTATACATCGCTCCTGGTGCAGCATGGCGAGGTCGTTCCCCGTACTGATCCTGTGGAAACTCACGGGTCCTCTGACTCCGTGTGAAAGATTTAGAAATGAATTACAAAAAATTTTTTTGATCGTATTTTCTTTTCTTTCAATACTTCTTCTTCTCGACGTTAGCGCTCTTACAGTTCAGTGGTATCGGATTCTTGATCGCAGTGTACATAGCTGTGATAACAAGCAGTAGTTGAGAGTCAATAGTTCAGTGAATTCGAAAAGAGAGCCAGCGGCGTACTGCTAGCAGCGAATTGTTAAGATACAAAGTATAAACACATCAGAAAGAGTGAGTATTTTGTATAGATCCCAGTATTGGTCTAGTTGAGCTAGCACATATCGAGTATGTTGCCATGATTACCAGATAGAAATCTCCCCGATCTCCCAGGTCTCTACCCTACGATAATCTACTTATGCGGCTGATCCTTAGAATTGGCTGAATATTTATTGGCGAGAGGCCGGTTTCGCAACCTGATTTTCAGGACACCCCTCTCATAATAGGAGTTAAATTTGCGTACAAAACGGCAGGCCTACATTTTACGAGGAAATGACTTTGTAGGCTAAGCTCATTAACGTTTTTCCTCTTGAAGTGAACATCAAGCGTAAGTGGCACGTAAGGATAAGGACGCTGTTTGGTACCCTGAGCAGCAACAGGAGATTTCAGCTAAGCTCAAGTGAGACAATACCGCTATCATTAGCACACACTAACAAATTTTAGGACAGGCAGTAAATAACATGACATCTTACTTACCTCAAGAAGAGTTTGAGACAAAGATCTATGACTATGATGAGACTCCTGACAACAAATCCTGGGCATCTACGTTGCCCACAGCCAAGGGTTTGTACAATCCAGAGCTAGAGAAAGATGCTTGTGGTGTCGGTTTCACTTGTCACATCAAGGGTAAAGAATCTCACAAAATCGTTTCCGACTGTAGAAGCTTGTTGTGTAACATGACACACAGAGGAGGAGAGTTGAACCCGAAGGATGGTGATGGTGCAGGTCTTATGAGTGCCTTACCTCATAAGCTCTTGACTAGAGAGTTCGAGTACCACTGCAAAGTACGTTTACCTGCTTTGGGGCAGTACGGTACTGGTAACTTTTTTTTCAAGAAGGATGAAGAAGTATTCCAAAAGTCCAAGCAATCCATAGAGAGCATCGCTTCCTCCTTGGGTTTGAGAATTTTGGGCTGGAGGGAAGTTCCACACGATTCTTCTATCTTAGGGCCAGCATCCTTATCTAGAGAACCCCTCATTTTGCAGCCCGCTATTGTTTTGGCAGAAGCATACGGCATAGGATCCTCTCCTTCCAAAGAGATAACTCCAGAAGAATTCGAAAAAACATACCAAAAGGACTTTGAGAAAAAGCTTTTCATTTTGAGAAAGCAAGCATCACACACCATTGGTTTGCATAATTGGTTTTACATCTGTTCATTATCAAACAAGACAATTGTATACAAAGGTCAATTGGCTCCAAATCAGGTCTACGCCTACTACCATGATTTGGTCAACTCGGACTATGAAGCACACTTTGCTTTAGTTCATTCAAGATTCTCTACAAACACATTCCCATCTTGGGACAGAGCTCAACCATTGAGATGGGCTGCGCACAATGGTGAAATCAATACCTTGAGAGGAAACAAAAACTGGATGCGTGCAAAGGAAGGTGTTATGTCTTCTGAGCTTTTTGGAGATGAATTGGATAAATTGTACCCAATCATTGAAGAAGGAGGATCTGACTCCGCCGCTTTTGATAACGTTTTGGAGTTATTAGTCATAAATGGTGTCTTATCATTGCCTGAGGCAGTGATGCTTTTGATTCCAGAAGCATGGCAAAATGACAAGAACATCGATCCAAAAAAGAAGGCATTTTACGAATGGGCTGCATGTTTGATGGAGCCATGGGATGGACCAGCTCTTTTCACATTCGCCGATGGCAGATACTGTGGTGCAAACTTGGACCGTAACGGTTTGAGACCTTGTAGATACTACGTGACCGACGATGATAGAATGATTTGTGCTTCTGAAGTAGGAGTTATCGAAATCGAACCCGAAAGAGTATTACAAAAAGGAAGGTTGCAGCCTGGAAGAATGTTGTTGGTTGACACAAAGCAAGGTAGAATTGTGGACGATCGTGAATTGAAGAGTAATGTTGCATCTAGATTTGATTTCAAGTCTTGGGTTATGGCAAACATGATTACCATGGATGATTTGTTTGCTAAGTTGGATGCAAGAAACCTTGAATATAGAGTCCCAGATGTTTCCTCTGACTTAAGAGTACAAGAAGATGCTAGATTGATTGCATTCGGTTATTCACACGAACAAATCAACATTGTGTTGGCTCCAATGGCCGAAGGCAAGGAAGCCTTAGGTTCCATGGGTAATGATAATGCATTGGCTTGTATTTCTGAGCAACCAAAGTTGTTGTACGAATATTTCCGTCAATTGTTCGCGCAAGTCACTAATCCCCCTATCGATCCTATTAGAGAGGAGATTGTTATGTCCTTGGAATGTTACGTTGGTCCACAAGGTAACTTATTGGAGATGAAGGCAGATCAGTGTAACAGATTGTTGTTAAAATCTCCTGTTTTATCGACTCCTGAGTTGGCTGCAATCAAGAACATTCAAACTGTGTACCCAAATTGGTCAGTTGCAACTATCGATATCACTTTTGATAGATCTGAAGGTATTCAGGGATACATCAATACTATTGACAGAATTTGCCAGTCTGCTTCAAAAGCCATTGCTGATGACACTCAAGTCATTATTTTAAGTGATCGTGAAACTGGAAAGTCCAGAGTTCCTATCTCAGCATTGATTGCAACTGGATCTGTTCATCACCATTTGGTGAGACAGAAGCAACGTTCCAAGGTTGCCATAATTGTTGAAAGTGCAGAAGCTAGAGAAGTTCATCACCTTTGCTGTTTAGTGGGTTATGGTGCAGACGGTATCAATCCATACTTAGCTATGGAAACCTTGCTTAGAATGAAACGTGAAAACTTGTTGAAAAAAGTTGACCTTGAAGATGACAAGATTATCAAGAACTATAAGTACGCTATAGATGCTGGTATTCTTAAGGTTATGTCTAAAATGGGTATTTCCACTTTGGCCTCCTATAAGGGTGCTCAAATTTTCGAAGCTTTGGGTGTTGATAATTCTGTCATTGATAGATGTTTCACAGGTACCGCTTCAAGAATCAAAGGTGTTACCTTTGAATACATTGCCCAGGATGCCTTCTCTTTACATGAAAGAGGTTATCCAACAAGAGAGACAATCAAGCCAGTCGGTTTGCCAGAAACTGGTGAATACCACTGGAGAGATGGTGGCGATGCTCACATCAATGAACCTGCAGCTATTGCTTCTATGCAAGATGCTGTCAGAAACAAGAATGAGAAAGCATATGAAATTTACTCTAAGAAAGAACATGACGCCATTAAGAACTGTACTTTGAGAGGTTTGTTAGATTTCGATTATGAGAATTCCGAGCAGGTTCCAATTGATCAAGTCGAACCATGGACTGAAATTGTTCGTAGATTTTTCACCGGAGCTATGTCTTACGGTTCTATCTCAATGGAGGCGCACTCTACTTTGGCTGTTGCCATGAATAGATTGGGCGGTAAGTCTAATACTGGTGAAGGTGGTGAAGATGCTTCCAGATCCACTGTTAGTGAAAATGGTGATACAATGAGATCTGCTATTAAGCAGATTGCTTCAGGAAGATTTGGAGTTACGTCTTATTATTTGGCTGATGCAGACGAATTACAAATTAAGATGGCTCAAGGTGCCAAGCCTGGTGAAGGTGGTGAGTTACCTGGTCACAAGGTTTCCGAAGCTATTGGTAAGACTAGACACTCCACTCCTGGAGTCGGATTGATTTCTCCTCCACCACATCATGATATCTACTCGATTGAGGATTTGAAACAATTATTGTACGATTTGAAATGCTCAAATCCGAGAGCTAGAACTTCTGTCAAATTGGTCTCTGAAGTTGGAGTAGGTATTGTTGCCGCTGGTGTCGCCAAGGCTGGTTCTGAAAATATTTTGGTTTCCGGTGGTGATGGTGGTACTGGTGCTGCTAAATTGACTTCTATCAAGCACGCTGGTTTGCCATGGGAGTTGGGATTGGCTGAGTCCCATCAAACATTGGTATTAAACGATTTGAGAGGAAGAGTTATCTTGCAAACAGACGGACAGATCAGAACAGGACGTGATATCGCTGTCGCTTGTTTATTAGGTGCAGAAGAGTGGGGTTTCGCTACTACTCCTTTAATCGCCTTAGGCTGTATCATGATGCGTAAATGTCATCTTAATTCTTGTCCTGTTGGTATTGCTACTCAAGACCCAGAGTTGAGAAAGAAATTCGAAGGTACACCAGAGCACGTTATCAACTTCTTCTATTATTTGGCAAATGAATTGAGATCAATCATGGCTAAATTAGGTTTCCGTACTATCAATGAAATGGTAGGTAGAGCTGAAAAATTGAAAGTTAGAGAAGATTTGAGAAACACAAAGAATGCCAACATTGATTTGTCACCAATTTTGACACCAGCACATACTATAAGACCAGGTGTTGCCACCCATTGTGTCAGAAAACAAGACCACAGGTTACATATAAGAATTGACAATAAGTTGATTGATGAATCCGAATTGACATTAGCCAAAGGATTGCCTGTTACAATCGATTGTGACGTTGTTAACACTGACCGTACCTTAGGTACCACTCTTTCTTACAGAGTCTCTAAAATTTTTGGAGAACAAGGTTTGCCTCATGATACTATTCACGTGAATGTTAAAGGATCAGCAGGTCAATCATTCGGTGCATTCTTGGCTCCAGGTATCACCTTGGAATTGGAAGGTGACACTAATGATTACGTTGGTAAAGGTTTGTCTGGTGGAAGAATTCTTGTCTACCCACCAAAGGAATCAAAATTCAAGGCTGAAGATCAAATCATTGCTGGTAACACTGCTTTCTTTGGAGCAACATCTGGTTCTGCTTTTATCAGTGGTATCGCTGCAGAGAGATTTGCAGTCAGAAACTCTGGTGCTACTATAGTCTGTGAAGGTACTGGTGATCACGGATGTGAATACATGTCTGGTGGTAGAGTAGTTGTCTTAGGTAGTACAGGAAGAAACTTCGCAGCAGGTATGTGTGGAGGTATTGCCTATGTCTTGGATATGGCCCAAGACTTCAACTCTAAGGTAAATTCACAAACAGTTGAATTATCACAAGTTACCGAACCAGCAGAAATTGCTTTCTTGAGAGGAGTGATCGAGGATCATCGTCACTACACTGGTTCTCTGGTGGCAGACAAAGTCTTGGGTGACTTCAACAGAATATTGCCACGTTTCGTAAAAGTTTTACCTTACGATTACAAAAAGGTTTTGGAAAAGGAAAAGAAGAAACAAGAAGAGGCCAGAAAGAACGAGTTGAACAAGTTCTTGAAAACCATCAAGGAAGATCCTGAAAGTGATGCTACTAATGGTGAAGCTGCAAGGATCAAGAAAGGGCACGTTCATCAAGTTTCTACCAAAAATGCTAAGGCAGAACCTAAGGTCTTGGATCTTGAAGATACAATTTTGGATACCGAGAACGAAAAGAAGACTATTGCCAAATTGGATAAGGTCAAAGGTTTCATGAAATACAAGCGTCGTAATGAAAAGTACAGACCTGCTAAGGAAAGAGCTGGTGACTGGGATGAAATGACAACCAGATTATCTAAGGATGAGTTGAAACACGAAACCGCTAGATGTATGGATTGTGGTGTTCCATTCTGTACTTCCGATACTGGATGTCCTATTTCTAACGTTATTCCAAAGTGGAATGAGTTAGTTTTCCAGGACAGATGGTTCGATGCATTACAAAGATTAATGATGACTAACAATTTCCCTGAATTCACAGGTAGAATTTGTCCTGCTCCTTGTAATGGTGCTTGTGTTTTAGGTATTAATAGTGATCCTGTTAACATCAAGTCCGTGGAATGTGCAATCATTGATCACGGTTTCGAGCAAGGGTGGATTAAACCACAACCACCTACCCATAGAACTGGTAAGACTGTTGCCGTTATTGGTTCCGGTCCGTCTGGTTTGGCCGCCGCCGACCAATTGAACAGAGCTGGTCACACAGTGAAGGTTTATGAGAGAAGTGACAGACCAGGTGGTCTTATGATGTACGGTATTCCAAACATGAAGTTAGATAAGAGAATTGTTAAGAGAAGAACAGACTTGTTGGCTGCTGAGGGCATTGAATTCATCTGCAACACTGCTGTTGGTGAGGATATTGCCATCGAAGACTTGAAGAGCTCTAACGATGCTGTTATTTTTGCTGTTGGTTCTACCATCCCAAGAGACTTGAAGATTCCAGGCCGTGAATTGAACAACATCAATTTCGCTATGGAATTGCTTTCTTCTAACACCAAAGCTTTGTTGGAAGAAAACTTGGAAGAAATCAAAGAGCAAATCAAAGACAAGCATGTTGTTGTGATTGGTGGTGGTGATACCGGTAATGATTGTTTGGGTACCTCTACTAGACATGGTGCCAAATCGGTCACTAACTTTGAGTTGTTGCCTCAACCTCCAAATGCCAGACCTAAGGACAATCCTTGGCCACAATGGCCAAGAGTCTTCAGAGTTGATTACGGTCATACTGAAGTTGCTGAGCATTATGGAAAGGATCCAAGAGAGTACTCTATCTTATCTAAGGAGTTCGTCGACGATGGTAATGGAAATGTGAAGGGCATCAAGACCGTCAAGGTTGAATGGAAGCGTTCTGACTCCGGTGCATGGCAAATGGCCGAAGTTCCAGGCAGTGAGGATTACTTCCCAGCCGATATTGTCTTGTTATCTATGGGTTTCGTAGGCCCTGAAACTGATAAGTTGAAGGTCGCCAAAACCAAGAGAGGTACCATCTCCACTGTCGACCCAAACAACTACAGAGTCGGTCTGGACAACTTGTTCGCAGCCGGTGACTGTAGAAGAGGACAATCGTTGGTTGTCTGGGGTATCCAAGAAGGTAGACAATGTGCCAGAGAAGTCGATACTTATTTGATGAGCAACACCAGATTACCAGGTAACGGTTCCATTGAGCAAAGAAACTACAAGCTCTTGGAAGAGTTGGCAGAAAAGATCTAATTCATTTTCTGTCCCAATGTCCTAGCTATTTCGCATCGACAATATTCAGACTTTTTGTTACTATTATTATTTGTTCTACTATTGGTGTAAATGTATATGTATAAGAATGTATCCAATATTCGGTAGTTTCTGTTTTTGTAGTTGCTATCCAAATCAAATCGTAACGCTTGTTCTACTTTGTTTTTCAGAGTTTTCCAGAATTCTGCGAAAAATTGCCAAACGAGGACGACTGCAACACTATATCATAGCTACAAAAAAAAGAGAATCAGTTCAAACACTACTATGACAGGCGAACTCCATTTTTCTTATCGTGTGCTCCTTGCGTATCGCCTCGCCGTATATGCCCCTGCTTCTATGCTTAAGAACTCTTTTGGTTGACCAAGCAGCGCACTCGTCGTCCGGATCAATCACGGCTAAAAATACACAACCTGACCGGAAGGCTCCAATCTCGGTCTCTTCCCGCCGTTCCGGTTTGACAGTCCATTAGCGAATCCTCTAGAAACGCCCAATTACCGACCACTCATCTCACCACAATGCACTCCTACGAAGCGTCACCGCTAATGACACTTGCCGCAGTACTCCGCCTTATTTACCTATCTGAACCAGGAACTTGCCCAATTAGACCATTCATGCATCATAGCTAGGCTTTGATCAAGTGTTTCCCGGGCGTCTGTGTTTTGCTCGACAAATTGTCTCAAGAACACTAACTCGTTTTGCGTTCTTCGACCACAGACTACAACGAAGCCGATTGAGAAACTTCAGCTACTTGTTTGTTTGTTCTTAGATCAAGGGCCATAACCGTTACTGAACGGCCTACCCTCAATTGCCTCACTTGGAACACGTCTTTCGCGCTCGCTCGTAATTAGACGGTCGGTTTTGGATATTTTCTCTCACAGCCTCCTCGCACGTTGGCCCCACCAATTGTATGAAGATAGCATATTAAATCATTTATACAGGCTGCCGGGTACCGGGAACACTGATTGCGGTTTGTTGTGCCGTTACCGTAGAGGGAAACTTATCACAGCGTGAAATTATCTTTTTCTCCAAACTGAATAGTAATTGACTTCAACGCACATGAGCGAGCATGTCTGATGGTTGTGCATTTTTATGTAACAAATGCTACGGAACTCTCTTCGGGCCTGTTTTCAGAAAACTTTTGTTTACACAAATGAATAATCGAGTGTCAGCTTTTGATTTCTGCAGTCTCGTACCTGACAAGCAACGTATTTATGATCTGAACGTCAACAATATGCTTGCTAGCTCGAGTGGATGGCTTGTTTGTATGTTTTGATTCCGTAATTCTTTGTCCCGGATCTAACCTATCTATATTTCACAGTTTTAAGACGACGCATATCTCTCATAACTGCGCAAACAAGAGCATATATGTCAATAAATGGCTTGCTGAGTGCGCCAAAATTTGCATAATGTACCCTCGGAAATCGAGGCCGGCGACGTTAAGCCCTAGTCTCAAATTTTCCGAGTAAATTCTCGAGGCGGTAAGCATATATTCTAATATAAATTGGAAAAAAACCCTCTTTCTCCCATAATTAGACTTTATATCAAGAGCATTTGAAATCGATTAAATATGCAATTTAAAAAGGTTTTGGCTATCTCGGCTTTGGCTGGGATTGCATTTGGTGCTAACAGTATGTATAGAACATCTTCGTGAGCATATACGTGTCGTGTTTGTTTTGAAGCTGGATCAGGATCAGAAAACCTGGTCTAGTGAACCGAGAACTCACAGTTCAGAGTCTCAAAAGAGTGCATTACGCGGAGGAGGATGCGAGCGAGAAATCCTCCGAGGCTGCCGGCGCAGAGTTGGCTATGGACGAGTGTATGCTGAAGTAAAGCACAAAAAGGGGGGGTTCCCCCTGGCTCGTCTGAAATTTTCTGCGAGGCTCCGATCGACAACGAAAACTTCAGCCTTGACAAGTATATCACGAATGAGGCAATCAATCAATGATCCGCATACTAACAATATCTTCTAGACTCCACTTTAACCACGGCTACCCCTTCAGTCAACAAGGGATGTTCATTCAAGAAGTATACTGCCACTAACTCGGCGCAAGTCGCCAGCGTTGCAGCTTGTGCTACTGCTGTAGGAGACATTACCATTCAAGGTGACGAGCTTGGTGGCATCAACTTGAGCGGTCTTGAACAACTTTACGGAAACTTGAAGGTGCAAAATGCTACCAAGGCTCAAGCTTTGGATGCCCCTACATTGCAATTAGTTTCAGAGGCTTTAACACTCAGTGATGATACTTACTTGAGCACTTTGAACTTGGCCCAATTGACCACTGTTGGGTCTTTGACCTTCAATGCCTTGCCAAACTTGGAGAAGGCAGGTTTGACTTCAGGTATCACCACTGCTGAGTCCGTCGTCATTTCTAACACCGGTTTGACTTCATTGGAAGGTATCAACGTCTTCAAGTTGAAGACTTTCAACGTCAACAACAATCAAGACATTGAATCGATTGACTCCGGTTTGGAAACAGTTACCGATGAGTTATACATTTCCTTCAACGCAGACAAGGTTGATCTTAACTTTGACAAGTTGACTCACGCTAACTCTATCAGTTTGCAAGATGTTAGCTCTTTCTCAGCTCCAAACTTGACGAAGATTGACGGTTCCATTTTCTTGATTTCTTCCAACCTTGACAAGTTTGAACTCAGCAAATTGAAGACTGTTGGTAAGTCATTGGTGATCAACAAGAACGATGATTTGGAAGAAATTGACTTCCCTAAGTTGACTCTGATTGGTGGTGCTCTTCAGATTTCCGACAACGAAAAGTTGGAGACTCTTGAAGGTTTCGACAAGCTTGAGACTATTGGAGGATCATTGGTTGTTAACGGTTCTTTCAACAATGGCTCTTTGAGCGACTTGCAAAAGGTCTCTGGTGGTTTTAACTTCAAGACCGACGGTAAGTTGTCTTGTAAGGCATTCGATAAGTTGCACAAGAGTGGTGATATCAAGGGTAAATACCACTGCTCTACCAACTTCAAGGTAAGCAGCAAGAAGCACAGCTCTTCCTCTTCGAGCTCCTCATCCAGCTCTGAGACCAGCTCCAGTTCTGACTCAGGATCAAGCTCTTCTTCATCCTCTTCCTCCTCATCCAAGAAGAGTGGCGCCTCTTCTTCTGCTAACGTCAAGTTTGCTACTGTCATCTTGGCTTTTGTTGGTGTCGGTGCTGCTTTGTACTAATTGTAACATTCTTGCGGACATGCAAGTTTGACTACAAAGGAAAACATTTAAGATTAGTTGTTACTACTTCTACATCTGATAGACTCTGTCTACGGAATTCTTGTTATCGTTAACTTTTTAATACTATATGCTTTGATATCGGCAAAATAATACTTAATCTTTTTACTGATCAAAATTTACTACACTTCTCGAAACAAAAAAATATAAAAATCTCTCAACGCTGCTCTAGACTATTCGATAGCCTTTTCAATAGGTCCGGTATTATAGGTTAATCTAATGATGTGTATCTGTACCGCTTGTTGTTCGATATCGGATCTTCGGCAGCAATAAAGTTCGCATAGTTGCGTTTGTGTAACTTAAATGGTAAATCAGGGATTATCATGTCAAAGCAAAAGCCAGCCATTAAATTAGTAATTTCTTCTTCCTAAATTATCAGTTGTATTTTTGGCAGGCCCCCGAGATCACAAGCATGAAGTTTTCTTTACTTGTTACATTAACAGTCGCAAGCACTGTTGCAGCCAAGAATGTTGTTGATTTGAAAAGCTTCAAGCTTAAGGATCCTATCAAGGACAAAAGAGAAGCAAAAAATGTTATTGACTTGACCCTCTTCAAAGAGTACGAGGGAAGGTCAAAAAGAGAAGCAAAAAACATAGTGAGTCTTGATAGCTTTAAGATTTCTCTAGAAGAAGAGCAAAATCAAGCCCATGAGAAGAGAGAGTTCACAGATGAGAAGTCAGTTTTCTTCTCTGTTCAAAATGAAGACTCGTCAAACGTCTTATTGCACTCAATATTACCAAAGATGCGTGAAATTTCTGTGTTCTCTGGCTATTTAAGAGATAACGTAGTTTTTAATGATAAAACTGAAAATGCTGATGAGATTATGGTAATTGTTGCTCCTTCTGACGATGCTCTTGAGTCTAAGTTAGGAGGCAAAAAGCCATGGGAATTCCCCACGCCATTAGATAAATCTGCCACCATGGAGCAGAAAGAAAGAATTGCACGTAATAACCTCGAAATTTTTTTGAGCAGCCATATCATCATAAATTTTGAGTCGAACATTTCATTTGACGATACAGTTGTTATCAGCAGACTCGTAAATGGTGATATTATCAAAATAAAGCAAGATTTTGCCACTGAGAAGTATTTTGTCTCAACTGGAGATGAATGGATTGACGTTAAAAGCATGAAGCAAGTTGGTAACGGTTTAATATTTGTTATTGATGATGCGTTGGTAAAACCTGAATAAGCGAATAGCGCTCAACAAATTATCTGTTACCATGCCTGGCTATCATGAATCTGCATTCAATGAAACACGTTTTATTTCGTTAAGTTTTATTAAAGGGGAAAAACTATGTTTGTGTATTAAGCATAATCAAATCAATATTAGTGTTTAGTATTCTATCACATCTTTATTGTAGTCGAAAAAAGAGGCAATCATACAGAAGAGGTTGACCATGTGCATGACGTTAAGTGTCACTGGTTACTTATAACAGCCACGCCCGTTTCTTCTCTACTATCACCGCTGACTTGGTACTCGGCCTTCCACTTTACTTTCAACTGCTTGTCAAGACTGTTCTCGATTGAAAATTCCTGGGACACGCTTTGGTTACTGAAGCCATAAATCACATCAGCTGTTTGGGGTTTTAAATCTAGCTTGCAAGTCTTAGGGACGGCCAACAAGAATTTAAAACGAGTTATAGTGGATGACAGCGTATTGCTGAAGAGTACTCTACCTTTGAAAAGATTCCTTGTAGAAGAGTCAAGAACGCCAATCTCAATCTTCAAGTTCGAAGACTGGTTGATGAGCTTGGTCTCTTTCAAGTCACTACCCAGGATTTGACTTGGTGTGGTTGTTGGAAAGTTCAACCCAAAAGGGTCTAACTGACTAGGAGAACTGGATTGAAGTTGAGGAGATGGGGATCCTAAGCCAGACAAAAGGTCCTTAGAATTATCAGGCGTGTTCACCGTGGGCTGAGGCTGTTGAATTTGAGAGAAATTATTTTGGAGGCCACCTAGAGCAATCGATCCACCAGATCCAAACATGTTATTTGATCCCGTATCAGTAAAGGCTAAATTTGATAAATCACTCAACAAATCATTATAACCTTTGTCATCTTTACCACTTTGATCATTACTGATAGGTACGTCATCATCGAAATCGATCAAATTCAACTCATTGTTAGCACCGGAAGCTCCGGAGACTTTTATCTGGGAAGCTTCATCTATATGACCATCTTTTAGAAGTTGGAATTTATTGATCACCGAGTTGATATTCTCATTTAGTTCCAACAACTCACGAACGTATTCTTCGTTGTCATTTTCTTCTTCAATAATTTTTGTGACATTTGGCTTCGAGCTTTTGACAGAAGCATAAAGCTCAAGAATAGCCTCATTGGAACTATCGATTGTCCCATTAGATGTCTCAATGCTATTCAACATTTCGGCCAAAATCTCTAACTTTCTCTTTAGTCTAGCTATATCGTCCTTGATTTGTTTTTTGTTCTCTTCTACATTATCATCCTTGAAGCCGGCCATTATCTTCATTAATTTATTAGCCTCTTGTAAGTCTTGAGGCTTTCCCCTTCTAATCAATTCCTGAAGTTTGGCACTGTGAACAATGGCCTCTTCTTTCTGTAAGTCTTCCAAAGATTTGAGATTATCAGACGGATTTAGGACAGCAGCATCTTCAACTTTGATTTCGGGAAAAACGTAACCCTTATTAATAAGTAGCCGATGCATGTCCCTAATGTAGCCAAAGTCGTCTTTATACTTCGAAGTCTTACAGATCGTTTGATACCATTCCTCAATTTGAGCCAATATCAATCTTTGTACTCTGGAGTAGCGTATGGAAGGCACTTCGGGAAATCTTTTAACAAGCTCATTCAAGAATTCTTTTCTGCTGATTTGCAACTGAAAGGGATATCCACAATTTTTGACCAAATTGTCCAACAATGCAATGGCAAGCTCTGATGTCTGAGGATCTTTTTGACCAATTAACTTAACAACCGCAATAGCCGCTTCCCGAGGGGTTGAACCTTGCTTCGCATTCACATAGTCAACAATCTCCATGTTTAGTGCTAGATTGGGCTCATTGAGCGTTGGCCTGCAAGCACGGTCTAATTGTAGATTTGTTAGTGATACGCCCGATATGAGGTTCGCTTTCAGTCAAACGAGATACTAATACTTACAAATTCGTCTCAATAGCTTGGGATTAATCTTCGAGAGTGAATACCCAGAAGAAGAGCCTGATGACATTTCTCTATAACGTTTAAAGTATTCTTTTTTTTATGTATGTCTTGGAGAACAAAACTTATAATCTTAAAATTGGAGTAAAAGCAGGGCGAAATTAAGGACGATTTAATCTCGACTTGAGCTTTGATTTAAAGTTCCACAAATATTGTTGTGAGTGAAAAACAATAAATTTCTGGCTCATGGAAGGAGAAGAAGATCCTTTAGACCTCAAAAGCCTCGCAGTTAGCTATGACTATCTTGTATTTAAGATAAAAGATCACATTTCAACTTTATCTGAACAAACATATCAATCTACCCTAGAAAAACAGAGACTAATTGATAACAAATTTCTCAAAGAAGAGTTGAACCTAGAAAATGATCTCAAGCAGATAGAGGGTCTTCTCAAGAGCTGTGATGCCATTGAGCTTGAATTCTTGAAGTTGGACCAGTTGGTGCAATTCGTCGAAGACTTCAAGGTAAGATTAGACTACCTTGAGAGTGAGTTCGCTAATATAAATTAAATAAGACATAGTACTTGGGAATATCGACAGGAGGGATATAAACTTAGATTATGTAAACGAAACTATTCTCTCTCCTTGAATCATGCCAACTGACCTATGTTTTGGTGTCTTTGAGGTGCCGTATTATGTTCCTTATCAGTGTCATTAGTTTGGGGTGCTACGTAATTTACATTAGCTGCGTGATTTTTATCAGAGCCATGGGCCTTTTGGGCAATTTTAGAGTACTTGTCGACCAAGTGCTTTTCTAATAGAATGAAGTTTCTTGAATTGCACTTGTACAATACATTTATGAAGTCTCCAACAAACGGTATTAACCCAATACCAAAATCGAAAGCTATGTTAGCAGCCATATGCAGCTGCAAAACCAAAGGAAGTCCTCCTTCTATCTCTTTGGCTCTATTGAAAACATTCAAAGCCATCATAAGTACTAGAACGTCGCCGATCCACGGCAATATGCCAATGATTCCTGCCCAACCAAGTCGCAATCCACAGCAACTGAACTGCAAATCTAACCTGTGAGCCTTATTTCTGACTGACTTCAAAATTCTTAAGTCATTGTCGGGTATACATTCAGGTAACTTTCTCTTTCTTTTGGCCCCTTTTCTTTGATAGAAGTGTAACTCATTCAATGGTATCTCTTCATAGTACGGATCTTCCCCAGCACCCAATGAGATATTAGTTTCATCTTGAATCTATTATAGTCAGTATCAGTCACGTTGATGGCATACCCGGCGAATAGCTATGCTAAAGTTGATCTTACCTTATTCACAAAGTGTTTATACAACAATTGAGACATCCTCAAGTTTCGTTTCTCGATAGCGAATATTGAACGCAAGTGTTGCGTAATTGAAACCCTGATATTTACTTCGCTTTTTTTTATGACGCCAAAGCTGAAATTAATTTTCTAGTTTCCTAATTCGGCTCACTATGCGCTACAGTATGATTACATTAAAGTTTTGTAACTATACAACCATATGATATGACTAAAAAGATTAATCTTTCAACCCGAGTATTGTTGAGTTGGTGCATCACGTAATTCCATGGGAATTACACCTTCTTGGCTTTTTTCAACTTTTCAAAGTATGCTTTTCGTAAATTCCTTAAATCAGGAGGTTGCTCAATACCAATTTCCTCTCTGAACTCGTTAATGTCCTTTTCCATTATGTTCTCCCAATAGATGTTTATCAATGGCTTAGAATTCAAGCCACTTTTAAAAGCCCATGGATAGTAGATGTTATACAATCTTTCCTTCTGGCTCTTTTTCAAACGAAACGGAGCAAAAAGAGAACCTAGACCTGACATCGGAATTCCTATATTCATAAACTCCAAAAGCTTCACAGCGATTTCACCTTCAATTATTATTGGTAACCCAGTAATTGCGTGATAAAAATCATGACATTCTCTATATCTCTGGTAAATGTACGCCAACTCCTCATCATCAATGTATCTTACCGGGACTCTGGTGTCAGGACTAACACCCTCTCTGTCGAGCCATTTGATGTAAGTATATCCGATGGTGTTATGTGGCAACAGTCTCAAATAGTCCAAGTCCAAAGAAGAAGAAGTTATTCTTGGCCTCTCTCTCAAAAGTTGACGACCTGTAGGGTCTTTAAGCATCTGTCTTTGAAGCTTTCTCAAAATATAAGGTATTGCCGTCGATTCCCCCAAGGCAACAATAAACTCGTTTCTTTCTGGATGAAAATATGAACCAAGTGAGGATCCAAAAAACATCATAAGCCTTTCAAATCCATACAATGGCACATGGCCATCATAGTTGGGCTCTGGTCTTTTGAAAAAGATCTTCGAATTGATCCCATCCTTGTTAAATTTCAAGTTGGGATCATCATAGTGCAAAACACCTCTTTCCATCTTGTTAGCCAATCGGTTATTTTCACTGAATATCAATGGGCCTACCACTGATGCAATGGCTGGAATTAAAAATGAGCGTTTTTGAATAAGCAGGTAAGATCTGCTTACTACGTTAAGTTTCGATGAACTCATTGTGTTTGAGTCCATAAATGCAGCCTGGAAACCATTTTAAAAGTTTTAAGAGAATGAGATTTTGATATACACACCGCGTACACACCAAAAGGTTGATATTGCATTAAAACGTTAAATACATGCTAATTGGTTAGTTTTTGAAGTATAAAGCCAAGTACTACAATTGAGAAACCAATTGCCAATGTATGACTTCCTATATTATGACTTTCGTGTAGCTGTTTCATATAATGGGTTGATGTTGAACCTAATTTAACACTTTCAGCTCTGTTACTGTTGACAGTGCCCGTATTACCCAAGTCAAGGGAATTTGAATTTCTCGTATCCTCAGTATCTGAAACGGGTGGAGTCAAAGCTTCGCTTGACTCATGCTTTTTTATGAAGATTTCACCTTGCAGCAGTTTCACTCTTTCGCTTGGCAGTCTAGTGACATCGTCGTCAACTTGTTCAACTGACAAAGTACCACTCAGACCGTACTCCAGAAGTTTCGCATCAGGAGACGAGAAAATGAAATGCTCGTCGGTCGGCGAATAATCACCAGGGCCGTTTGCACCCTGGTTGCCATATGACTCTGTTTTACAATTTGCAAAATCTATCTTATCACCTCTGATATGAATTGAATCTCTCGACCCAGAATTTAACGAGGGGTCATCTGTTCTTTTCTCTAATGCCGAAGTCTTCTTTGCATACTCCAATTGTCTCAAACGCCTTGTTAATGATTCAATCGTTGTAGTAGATTGTTCTTTGTATTGTTTAAATTCATTTCTAACTGATTGAGATAATTTTTTTTCCTTCGTCATCTCTTCATTCATCACAGATACCCTCTTTTGTAGCTCTTTATCCAAATAGCTTTTGTTCATTTCATTCAAGTTTTGCTGATAATTCATCAAAAATTGTTCAATCGATGACAAGGCATTGTTTTGCTGTTTAACTTTAGCCAAGTTCATAGCTAGGTTATTGATTAGATTCTCCAAATTTCCATTATTAGTTATTTGAGAATTGTTGAAAATGCCAGCGCTGTTCTTTGAGTATAACTCTAGCAAGGTATCTTCCATGTTAGGATCGATATCACCATAAAGAGCATTATCAAACAGTGTCGGTTGTTCTTTTATACCTACCAGGTGATTCCCTTCAATATTATCATAAATATCTTGAATGAAGTCTAAATACTTCCCTTCAGTCGTATCATTTTTATAAGAGCCTTCAGGTTTCAAAAAGTTAGAAATAACATTGATATTTTCTACTCTAGCGGTAATTTGTTTATGATTTGTATCCACTTGTATGTTGAAACCCAAAAATATGATATCTCCAATTTTGATCTCTACCGGATCCGAGCCAATTCTTTCTTCGTTTACGTAGGTTCCATTAGACGATCCCAAATCTTTGAGCATCAACTTGCCGCTAGTCGGATCAACAAACATCGCAGCATGGTTTCGACTCAAAACTCGAGAGTCGAAGTATCCGTTAGTAACGTCAGGCTTTATTTTAGCTCCTGCTGGCCTACCTAGTTTTCTTGTCTCTGGAAAATACGGGACGGACAACTGCTTTTTTATGAATGTTTCGTTCAACGATGTCAATGTTACCACACATTGAAATTGGTTCCTCTTTTTAGGCACCTCTTTTGGTCGCGTTGACTGTGCTATGGGTACCTGTATCACATTAGACTGAGAATTGGATCTGCTTCTTTTGATCTCTGTCTGATTGGGGATAGACGAGGGATATTTCTTTCCGGAGGTCTGATGGTTGGACACCTCAAGATATAGAGGGATATCTGCCGTACTCATTTGAGCTACTATAACCTCCTCTATTAACAGGCTCTGGAGTGATATCTATCTCGAATGCTGATTGGGGGTCGAATTTCCGCAGGATATATAATTATTATACATCTGTCATTATCACCGAACGCGAAGTAATTTGTGACAAAAACGATCCAAGAATTCTCTATCAAAACAAAGCCCAATACAAGAAAACAAAGATATGTCACACCCGTATAACAGCTTGAGCAACTGTCTAGTGTCATTAAGAGAATCTGTCGGTTTACTAGGTGAATGTGTGTCACTTTTAGGTGATGCTACAGAGGACGTCGAGCGATTGAAGAAGGTCTTGATGACCCGAAAAGTGTTCGGTTTGGTGCCTGAGATGGACTTGATCAACGCAAAGAGAAATTTTAAGAGCAACTTAGAACCTCAGATAGCGGGAGCAATGGTCAGAATAGAAAAGGAACTCAGCAAGTTAAGGAGAAGGAAGACTAACTTGCACAATAAGTACGATTTACAAGCAGTAAGATTAGCCAGCTCCACCAAAAAAGACCTTCTTGGAGGAGTTCCACTTAGCAAGATCAGCAAGAAGAATATTGACGAGCTGAAGCTTGCACGTCTAAACCTTTTGCGTAACAAAAAAGAGAGATTGAAGTACAGTTTGTCTAAGTTGGATCTCCAAGACCAAAAAGCAAGATTAAGTATGATCCCTTCACTCCCCCATAACGAAAACACTAATAATTCATAAGTGATAATGAATTTTGTACATTAGCTAATTTAATGATATATCTATATTTCAACACTTGAACCATCCATATGCTCCACTTTGTCAACACTTAATAGTCTCGCAACTTCTCTAGCGAATTGCTGACCCACCTCTTGAATGCTGAAATCTGATTGCGGAATAAGAGCCTTCATAGAAGTTGCTTTGGTATCCGTAAGTCCACACATTGTAAATGTGTTCAAAAATTTCAAGTCGGGATCAACATTTAGTCCAATTCCATAAGAAGTTATTGCCCTTTGAATGTTACAACCAACTGACACAATTTTTTGCTCGGATTTGGCTGACCAGATACCAGGATCAGGTTTTCTAATGGTTTCAATATTGTAATTATTCAACACATTTTCGGCGGCCTTTAGTAATACCGATTCTACGAAACATTTGACAGTCAAATTTTTGAACTGCTTTAGATCAAAAATCAAGTATGCAGTTAGTTGACCATGGCCATGCCACGTGGTTTTGCCACCTCTGTCGAGCTGATAATACTTACATCCAAGCTTTTCATACTCTTGAATTCGGTCTTGGAGTTCTGGATCCTGCTTTTCCTTTCTACCTCCAGTATAGACATTTTCAAACTCAAATGTCAATACAGTAGGTAAGGGTTTCATCTTCATGATTTTTTTCAATAAAGTTTCTTCATACTCATTCAAGATAAGGGATTGAGACTCTGCCACTTTCAATTGCTTCTTGATCTTACTTTCTATCTTTTTGAAATCCAAATTTGCTTGTACCATCGAACTTTGTAGTTTCAGTCCCTTTTCGAAGGCAGTAATACCAGGAAAATGAATATGTCTCAACGTGCCATAGTTTTCAGTTATGGGATAGAATTTGGCCCCGCATGCTTGACTGTATAATCGCTTCCCTATAATCCTCTGCATCTCATGTTTTCTAATCGGTCAAGAGCAAACTGCTCAATCGAAAAAAGCGATCCTATTATTTACATATGTTTATATACAGGATCGGGTGATATCTATGTTGTGACACATTTCGCTAGCTGTATATCAGACAAAGACAAAGACGAAGACGAGAAAGAGCAAAAAGAGGCATAAATTCGAGAAAAGTTGAAAGGTTTTGACTGGTTACTGAAATGAAGGCTACTCTTTCACGAACACTGGCATCTCCCGAACGGCCTTATTCTCGATCATACAAAAGCAGCTCATATAAAATGCTGACAGATAATAAAAGTAAAAGCAGGAGAGTAAAAGATGATAACAATAATCTTTTAGACTACTCGCAAGAAATTGAATTTTTGTATAAGCTATTTGTCCCCAATAAGGTTCTAATCAAAAATGACAAATTGTCTGCGAAACAGCTAATGAATCATTTACCACCTTTGGTCCCAACTGATTCGTTAGCGAATTACAGCCAGGTTAACTTCGAGCTTCACATGTTCTTGAGCTCAATAGTAACCAACTTCATAACACCTTGGTATCTTGGGAAACTAAACACGGAAAATACTGAATTTTTACATCTATTGTATAAACATTTGATTCATGTGACTAAGGACTTGGTAAAACGAGTGACTAGCGTATGCCACAGCTCAAAATTGGTTGACATAATTGACGAATTATGTAACATACTAAACAACCACCTTAAGAATTTAACGAATAATAATGATGATGATTACGAAGTCAAACCCATTTCAGAATACATGCAAACTAATTTATCAAGTAAGACAGAAGAGAAGGAAGATCAAAAAATGATCTTAGACAATTTCCTTGCTAAAAATCATTTTGTCTTTCAAACAGCAAAACCACTTTCACGAGGGCACGGCACGGAAGCCACAGAGGAAAAAGCTGAAGAAGAAGGGGACAATTTGAAACAGTACCTTAGAGTTCTTTCCAAAAAGGTTCTTGAAGCGACTTTACTGGTGGGCACTGACGATGATTTGAACGAATTGAATTCAGAAATCCTGATGAGTTTGATCACAATTCTTGTTGGTGACCTAGTTCTCTATAAAATATTAGAGAAATTGTCATCCCCGGATTTCATTTTACGTACAATAATTGGTAATATTGTTCAAAAAGAAGCTGAGGAACAAGCAGAGAAGATTGAGAATAAACACAGAATAAACGTAAACAGAGTTATCAGCAGCATTCGACGTACAGTCGAAAACTTGTACAGAGGATTGAATAGCATAAGTTATGTTCTATCGTCTCTGAAGTCTTCCCTGCACTCAGCAAATATTTTATCAAATTCACTCTTCAGTTTATGCGCTACTATTTTCCAGGTGTCGTCACGAAAGCCACTTTTATACGGAATCATAAGCTATATTCAAGGACATATCATTCATTGGGAATCTTTGAACCATGTTTTTGATACAATCACCATCAATTATGCAAGTTCAATTGTCAAAGATTCTCTAGTGACATCAGATAAGTATATTTCAGAATCACTCATGAACTTGAGAAAGTCGTTATTCAACAGTGATATTCAATCTCCTACAGAGAAGATTGAAAAAGAAGATGTAACCATAAAAAGTTTAACTAACGACATAAATCAACTCATAGAGCAGCGACCTTCACTCAGGCGTCTATCTAGGTTTCTTAGTTACGAAAGCAACTCGAACTCAGAAGCATTACTGTCCGTATATAGGATTTTGATGGTTTTCAATTATAATCCTAATTTCACTGAGCACAACTCTCTCAAAAGCTCTAGTGAATTAAACATGTTGTTATTCATCAAATTTTTCGACTGCATTATCGGTGCATTATACCCAGAAATAAGTAGATAGTCCTTAGGGTTTATACTGATCTCAAATTATACATGATAATATACAGGATTTTAACATGTAACTTAATGCACGCCTAAGTTGTGTTCTGAAAAGGAGTAGATAGTTAAAATATTGAAGTTGAGAAGGGCAGAAGCATTCGTACCTGCCAAAGGTTCTTCATAATGGTTTCAATTCCATCGGTCGTACTTGAATTGAAAAACACGAATAGGTATTCATACTTAGAGCTTTTCAAAGAGCTACAAGGGATTGACCTCAAAGAAGCGGATGAACTAGCATTGCTTAACACTATAGAACTATTCACATTTGGCAACTATTCGCATTACATAAAATATAAAGAGAACTTTATTGATCTCGATCCAGACTTGACTACGAAGTTGATTGAACTAACAATCTTATCGTTGTCGAATGATTTTGAAAATTGTCAACTAAAGATCGATGAAGTGATAGAGAACGAAGACTATTCTTTCAAACAAGCATTCATTGACATTTCACAAGAATTAGCAGACGACGATACTTTTATATTGTTTGATAAATCAATAATCTCTATGACCAATAAAAATTTAGTGGATATACGCATTGACGATGAGAGCAGTACTTTGCTATTAGGAAAACCGGTAGTACTAAGGGATGTTTACAATTCAAAAAACATAAATTTGAGGGTATTGAGCGAAGCCGATATCCCGACACGATCTTTAGCATGTTCTGCACTGAAATTGAAATCTTGGTTCGATAATGATATCTCACCTTTGGTTCCCAAGTTTAGTAGGGAAAAAGACCCGATATTAAAGATTTCAAGAAAAAGGAAACCTTCTGACAACCTGGTTTGATCTACAAGCTGATTGAATAGCGTGAATAATGCCATGATTTAAATATAAACATACACGTATGAGGAATCAAATGTTTGTAGCTCGTGAAATCCAGAACTTGAATGTGCTGATAGTAATGATAGACTGAAAATCATCACAACTCGTCTCGACGTATCGCCGGATGTGGTTGTTACATACTCTCAAAGACACCTTATGCCTTCCACACTTTGGAGATTACACCTGTGAGCCCGTCTCCTTGCTTCTCCATTTCGTAAATACCGTATCCAGCAATACCAGTTCCCAATGTCAACAAATACATTGCTATTGTGTGATAGACACCATAAACCCTCTTCGGAATATAGTCGATAATACAAGATTGAAATCCGACGTAGCAGTGAGCTAACAAGAAAGCGGACAAAGTGGAATCCAAGAGAGTTGATGCTCCAGTAATCAATGGAGACAAAACAAGCGGAACTAACCCAATAGCAACTGCTCTCTCAAATGTCCAATGAAATGATCCATGCAACTTGTGTGGTGGAGGCCCGACGTATGCATCATTAACAGTACCTACTATATATCCCGGAGGTTGAGGGATAAGCTTGATGCCGCGAGTTAACAAGGGTTTGGCTAAGGCGGATCTGGAAAAGATTGGCCTAGTTGCAGATAATCCGATACGACCGTACAATGACAACATATTAATACTGATACTTATACCTTTGACTAATTGCTTTCTGGTGTAGAGTAGTAATAAATTGTTAAACGATTTTGAATCACAAAATAATTCACCCAAGTAAATATTACAGTTCGCTAAAATTTTATTGGTTGAAAAAATGCGAATTATGGAGAGACATGGTAAAGCAATACGAGACTCACTAAATAGATGCTTTTGAAAAGCTGAAATTGTACTACTTTCAACTTCAAATATATACAAGATAATACGTAGAAGTCAAATTCAGTTGACTTTTAACTCCCTCGAGTATTATGAAAATTTGCTCAAGGCTGGTTGCAGCGCAGCTTATAAAGTAGGTTATAATGTAAACAGAATGTAACCTACTCTATATCCTCCTGGTCAAAGTCCTGAATCTCCGGAAGCGGAATTGGTCTACCGAACCTTTCCAACAAGGGCTTTTCTATGATTCCCAATGGGCCTCTGCTATATATAATTCTGCTGAACCTATCAATGATGCTGTCATACCAAGACTGTTGCCCAGCCTCATAAATCCGAAGTTCCTCCAACAACTTTTCGTTTCTCTTTCTGGATCTTATATCGTTGACATAGGTGTACATATTGACGAGATTTTTTAGAACGCTTTGAAGAATTGGGCCTGCAGCTTCGTTACTAGGTCCATAAGAGTAAATTTCATCAACAACCTCCTCTGCCCAAGAAATAGCATTCTTACGGTAACCCTTGGCCCACATAATCTCACTAATATGAGCTCTTATGTCAGATATCAACATCAAAATGTTAATTTGATCAGTGTTAAACAATGGGAAATTGGCTTGGCTGGCCCTTCCTGACACTATCTCATCATTGATGCGAGTTAATGCCTTTAGGTTTGCAAGGTATATATTCAAAGCACTCGAAAGGTTATTAGATTTGTTCTTATCGCCGTTCTTGGACATCTTGGCGAGTTCAAAAGCCAAACTATTCAAACAATTCAAAAATTCGTCAGTGATCAGTGAATTGTCTTGTAACAAATAGTTCTCGTCCAATCTCAAAGACTGGAAACTTTTGATATGCATATCAATAGATCTTTTGATATAATATAACTTTTTGGTCTCATTTGAGGTCACTTTGCTTAGTAAACGGCAGCATTGGGATAACCTCTCAGAATCACCTAGTTTCAAAAAAACATCGTCATCATCTATAATTCTTTTCAAGACGTCAATGGAGGCATCTAGCTGGCCCTTTGCCAATAAAGTTTTAGCATACCTCAAGACAATGTCGATATAAAAATCAGAAAAGCCGGCTGACTTTTGATTTAATAACGTAGATGACGGAATGATAGGCACTTTATATTTGTTCTCTGGATCCCTCTCATCAAACTGAAACTCACTATCTACCTCTCTAGCAAGTTCTATAAGTAGTCTTCGGTAGTGTTTGGCGGCAAATCTTGGACTTTTCAAAACATCATCTTTGTTTATGGCTTTAACTGCAGTGATTTGATTCTCAAAACTCAAACTGAAAGGAATATACTGCCTTTCATTGGCATCATGATAAATAAAATACAACAGACCTCCACACACTATCAACCCCCCTAAGTAAGCACCTGCAAGAATGTTAATGGCCGTTCCCCATCCTTTTATAGCTCGAATTTGTGGTGCAGAAAACTTCAAAGTTCTGGTTTGAACAAAGGAAGTTCTTGTCTTTTGTATGATATTACTCCTGAGATACAATGGAGATCTAAAGGCGCTTTTAGGCCATTGAGAAATCATGCTTTATCAATTTTTCAAAGGATCGTAAAAATATCGTTGTGGAATTCTAACTTCATTTATGATCGCACTGCACGGTTTCAAATAAATTTATGACTTAGCCGTGCTTATTACTGTGAGAGCTAACAGATGCGTAAAAAATACGATCATTCTGATTCTCTACATTCATCTCCTAGCAATGTTAAGTCAGAAACCACACGTCCATTTTGGACCAGGCTAATTGTCAACTGGTTGATAATGGACCCAAATTTATACGAAACCAGAGATAAACCATACAAGAAGAACTTTCAAGTTCAAAAACATGACAACATGAGATACATTTACTTATTTGGAGGGAGGCTTAGAACTGTTAAGGAGAAGCCTATACAATTAGCTACTGGTTGTCTTATCTTAGCAGGTGGGGTTTTGTTTTGGATTTTTGAGGCCAAATGGCTGAGTCATCATGTTAGTCCCGCTTTGGTGATTCTATTCTCATACTTCTGGGTCCTTACTATGTCATTCTTTTTAAAAGCTGCCACATCAGATCCGGGGATTCTTCCTAGAAATTTGCACATTCCCAACACCATTCATGATTCCAAAGTGTTAACTGTGCCTGACGAATACACCAATGAAATATCACTTCCATATTATCAAGATGCGAAGTCAGGAGTCACTGTGAAGTATTGCTCCACATGTCATGTTTGGAGATCTCCTAAGTCTAGTCATTGTGCGGTTTGCAATTCATGCATTGCTAATCATGATCACCACTGCTTGTACATAAACAATTGTGTTGGCTATAGAAATTACAGATATTTCTTATGGTTCTTACTCACATCAGTGATAACATGCATTTTACTACTTGTCACAAGTTTCATTCATCTCTTCCAGTATCGATTTGTTTCAGATAGTGGTGTTTCAAATCTTCATAATTCAATTGCTAAGACTCCCGTCAGTCTATTCCTCATAATTTACACTTTTCTTGCATTAATTTACCCACTAATGTTATTGATGCTTCATGTTTTTTTGACTTCAATGAACATTTCGACCAGAGATTTTTTGAATAACGAAATGTACCATAAAAAGTCAGACTTTGTTAATGTTTACGACACTGGTTCAGTATTTCATAATTTGTTTTTGAATTGGGTCGCTTCTCCAAAATTCCCTTCTTTGGTGAAGCAAAGAGATATCTATAAGGAAGGCGACTTGAGGTTCGAAAGAGTTGTACCTATATAACGTTTTATTTGATACTAACAAACTTCACGATGTTATATGTTCCTGTATGTAAAATAATATAATTTATGACAGATACGTAGAGCACAAAACATATAGTAATATAACAGACCAAGTTTTTGGCTAGTTGGGGAATGCTGGATTTAGGCTCGGAAGTCGATAACCATTTCCATGGAGGGACTTCTGGAAGCCATAGAGATGTCACGTTGTTGGCTGAAGAGTTTACAGCTCCATTTGAAAGCACCAAAAAGTTAAAGCCTGGAATACTGTCATACGATGGAAAGTCGAGCTCTAAAGCTATTTTCAACTTACCAAAGAGAGTGTTTCAAAGAATTTACTCCATATCACTAGTATTATTGACATCGTTAACCGTCGCTTTCGTCGCGGCAACTCCCATAGATGTCATTGTTCAAACATCAGGTGCATCTTACTCAGGTATCAAGATGTTTATAGTGATAATTGTCTGTGTTGTTTTCCTTATATTTGCAATATTCATGTACTTTCTGCGTATTTATCGCTACAGAGTTGCACTCAATGATATACCGGCTAAGTCTGTATATATACCCGGAAAAGGAGATATACCTAACAAGGTCTATAACGCTATTGCTCAAAGGCTTGATGAGTGTTTAGATATCAAAAACAAAATAAGCCCATTGAACAGCAATAAGGTCATTAACCACCCTGGCATGTCTCCTCCAGAATACATCCAAAAAAGAAACCATAGCCCCACTGGAGAAGGAACGTTGTTGCCTCCTAATTCGAATTATGAAGATATAGTAAGAAGCTTGGGCGACAAGTTTAAATATGGGATTATCGCAAACGGCTATCCCACACATTATTCGTTTAGAGAATTCATCATATATTTTGCTGAGAAATATCTACATGACCCTAAACATACCCCAAAAAACCTCAATTACTACCGCATTATAGATTTATACGAGAAATTTCGATTTGGTCCCAATCTCATCCAAGAAAAGGACATATTAGACTTTATGGTGGAACTTGAGAAAATCTCGCAACTCTTTCAAACCAACTACGGCATCACAATGTCAGGCTCCAAGAATTGGACTTCACCAAATGGCATTGGAGCTTCAGAGAGAGGGGAATTGGAAAGAGCATTTGATGAGCAAGAAACACATTCACGCAGGCCGTCTAGTGTGTTCAAATTTCAGTCTGTCTTTGTTAATCCTGAGCGAAGCAGCCAAGATTACGATACAACCTCGGATGAATCTGTACTCAAATCAGACGGCCCCGTGAGGTTCGTCGGTTCTGAAGAAAATCCAAATTATTGGGCAGAGAAAGTCCCAAACATAATGTACAGAAACAACAGTATTGCTGGGAGCTCACGATCTGTTATCAGAAATAAATTTAGATTTGGAGAACCCACAGATGATAGCCAATTTGATGTCGAGGGAAGCGTATTAGACAGAGAAAGCTATTGCTCTTCTGTATCGAATGAAAGTGCAGTAAACGGGCCAGAACGGTCTAGAATCAGCAATAGTGGCGGTGGTAACGGAGATGATGATGAAGAGGCTCTACGGATATACAGTTTCCGTCGCAAGGTGTAATAAGCAACCTCATGCAAGAACGAAGCTGCTCTCTTGTGTATCTTAATATTAGGAGTTCCGTCCTTTCAATTCCATATAGCATTTGCATGAATTTTTATATATAGTATCGGGTCGTGATATGTTCATTAATTCTTTCTAGGCTTGACAATGCCGTCGTGCACAAAGTAGTAAACCACTGTGCCGTCGTCGTTGACCAATCCCAAGGTAACCCTTTCAGGTCGGTGCTCATCTGCAAGTTTAGTAATTTGCTCGAACCAATGGTTGACTAATGTGGTGTCCAAATCATTCTTTTGAGAGATTACTCGCGGAATAACCCACTCCCTGTGTTCATCCTTGTCGTCGGGATTTAACTTTTTGGGTGGTGTTCCCAAAAGAACCGCACTTACTTCTCCATCCGCCTCCACAATCTCATATTTTTTCACGTTCGTCCATAGATTATAGTGCACTAAGTTCTGCTCCACCTGCGTTGCCACCTGTGGTCCAACGCTCATTAGACGACAAGCCTCCTCTGCCATAAGCAATCAATCGAGTCCCACGAATGAATCAGATGCTAACGCTCGCTCAGCTCACGAAAAATTAATTTCCACGAGAGCTTATGATTACGTACACAGCTCATCAATGAGAACTCGCATGGTTGAGATGAGTTTTCTGCATCGATCTTTCTCGGTGCTGAAACCTTTCTAGGCCGACGGGCGTAGTGCTCACTGGTGAGAGATGCCGGTGGCGAACACGGGCGAGCTCCGTTGAGCTGCTGTTCTCGAATCGCAAGTCTCAATAGAACGATGAGTAAGCTGACCACATACAAGTATAGGGGCCGTCAGTGGAACTGGATATGGAGCACTGACGCCAGTACCTCTCGATTGGGTAGTGTAATGGTCTGCAAGTAAGCGACTGTTGACTCAAAACTGTAGTGCTCATTTGCGTACTGTATATGGACCACAAGCAGGTTTAATTGGGAAGATAAATTTCATGCACTCGATCTAGAACGTGAGATACCCGAACGTTTCTTGGTGCTCACAATGTTAGACGTAGATCTCGGGTGCGACCATCACAAGAAGAGCCTTTCGGCATTCCGAATACCACACCAGGCGATTCAAAGACCGCCAAGTGTTAATAACGCTGCAATGTGTAACTGCCGTTGCACAGATGATCTAGAAAGAGACCAGAGTAACGTGAGATGGAGAGTGAATGGCTTCAAACGTCGCAGATAAGAGTATACTGGCCCAGTGGTGTCTGTAGAAAAACACCGCCGGCAGCCCCCCTCGTGCCCCAGTGAAGGATTGTGGGGAGGTAGGTCCACAGTAGACACAACGGCTGTACATGTAAGAAAGCGGCTCGCACAACACCGACGATCGCTCTACCTACGATCAATGTGGCAATTCTGGTGTAGCTCATGATCTCGGAAGCCAAATGCAGTAAAGTAGACATGGGTTGTGCACATAATCCTGCGCCTGCAACTACTTTATCCAAATAGGCAATATCTGGCGGATGGAAAAATTTTGCACTCGCATTGTGTTAGATTTTTGTTGCATTAGTTTTGAACTAGTGCGGCCAAAGAGCCTGGTGAAATTCTTTTTCTCGCTGATTTTGCAACTCAAGCGATGGGTTCTAGATCAGCTCGTAGCATAGATTCCGGAGGGGCGTACAAGAGGAATTTTCATATATAAGAGCCATGCAATCGTCGCAATTGAAGGTAAAAGTCCTGCTCATCCATCCTTTACATTCATTTAGAGAGGTACATTCATTGCAACTACGAACAACAGTGGAACTCGTCAAGTGCTAACCTGCTACATTCATTCTTTCTTTTGCACTAGTCCATTCCTTAGTACATTAAGTCTTCACTCATTCCTTTGTGAGACTACAGTCGGATCTAAAACGAATCCATTACTACATTCATTATAAGTCAAGTATGTTGTACTCAAACATTTTAACAGTTGCAGTTTTCGCAATCGCTGCCAACGCAGTTCCAGTTAGCAGAAGAAGTAACACTTGTTCGTTCCCTACCGATGGCGACTTGGTGAAGATCACACCAGGCTCCAGCAACGCTGGATGGGCAATGAGTCCTGACCAGAAATGTACTGCAGGATCTTACTGTCCATACGCTTGTCCTCCAGGCCAGTTGATGAACCAATGGGACACCAGCGCCACCAGTTACTCGTACCCAAAATCTCAAAACGGAGGATTGTACTGTAACGACGACGGTACCCTCAGTAAGCCTTTCTCCAAGAGAGACTACTGCACTGATGGTACTGGTGCCGTTAAAGCCAAGAGCAGTGCATCGGGAGGCGATGTCGCTTTTTGCCAGACCGTCTTGCCAGGTAACGAGGCCATGTTGATTCCAACCAGTGTTGGTGAGAAATCGACCACTCTTGCTGTTCCTGGCGCCGACTACTTTGCTGGCACTGCCGCTCACTACTACGTTAACTCTCCAGGTACCAGCACCGACGATGCATGTGTTTGGGGTACAAAGAGTGAGGCTAAAGGAAACTGGGCTCCATACGTTGCAGGTGCAAACACTGACAGCAGTGGCAAGACCTTCGTTAAGATCGGCTGGAACCCTAAATATGTGGAAGATTTTAATGGTAAAAAGCCCGATTTTGGTATCAAAATCACTTGTGATAATGAAGGCGACTGCGAAGGTCTTAGCTGTGAAATTGACCCAAGCAAAGGCTTCAATCAAGTCCTGGGATCTTCAGGCGACAACCAAGAAGACGCATCTTTCTGTGTTGTCACCGTCAACAAAGGCTCCAAGGCTAACATTGAAGTTTTCAATTGAGCTTTTCAAATTTTCTGGGGGATTTATCAATCCCGTTGTACACTAGTTTCTTGTATTTAGTCGAATACCGATGTTTTTTGTTTTCGGATATCCCCAGGACCGAACATTTGTTTGGTCATGTGACCTGGTCCAAATGTAAATACATGCATCATAAGTTAATCTTGGCTAGACGCATCGTAACTTAGTTTAGTGGCAACAGAAGACAACAAGTCAATAGTTATGGGTAACGTTGGAAAACCCAAACCCATAAAAGTATTTGGGAGAAACCACTATGCCTGTAAGAGATGTAAGGTATCAAAGATAAAGTGCTCGGGGGAGATGCCTTGCTCTAATTGTCGTAGTGTCAATAAGGAGAATGGTTGTGTTTACCCTGTGAAGGACAGGAAAGTAGTCATAATGGAAAGTGATTTGAACAAGTTGTATGAACAAGTGGAATCTCTTGAATCTCGGTTAGCGGGAGGGAATAGGGAACATCGCAGGGAGCAAGATCTACAACGCCATCAATATCAGCAACCTTTTGCCACTGATCAACATTTTTATATCAATAAATCATTAGCCATTATGGAAAACGGAAATGCTGAGGAATCTAAGTACATATTGGGGTCGGTTCAGGACAAGTATTCGGTTGAACCGATTCGAAAATATGATAATGCAACAGATTGCACACTAACAGACGAATCATTGGAAAACTTTTTGTTGCTGAACGGAGGTAATAGATCTCTCCAATGGAAGCTTCAGGAAATATTTCACAAGAAGATCCCTGAAAAGAAACATGCAATAAAGTTGATATCGACTGTATATTTTGCGTATTGCACAGATTTTTACCTTATAGACTTGGATGAATTACTGCCTCTAGTTGACGAGATTTACGAGTTAAGCGCTCGTTTCAAAAGAAGCGAGAGTCTAGAGCTCAATGAAATGTTATCCCATAAAGTAAACTATAGATCGTTGTGTTATTTTTTTATTATTATCGCTTTTGGTGAACAAATCAGTAACAACTCCTTTAAGGCTCCAGATTCTGGTGAATACTTGAACAACCACATCCCAGGAATCGACTACTATATGTTGGCATCCCAGCTTTTCCATTTGACGGTAGAAGAGTTTGACTTTATGTTCATTCAAAGCGCACTCTTTTTGGCCCTTTATTCGGTCAACTTGAATAGATACAACACGGCATACAATTATATGGGGGTGGGAATTAGATCGGCATTAGCTATGGGGTACCATCGGCAACTCTCGTATCCATCATGCGGCAATACTGATGAATTGATAAAACAGAAGACACATATAGAGAAACTGAAGCGATTATTTTGGAGCATATTTGTTATTGAGACAACTTGGAACGCAAACAAGATGAGTTTGCCTATTCACATAGACTATATGATCACTGATGTTGACCTTCCGTGTGAAAATCTATATGATATTTCAGATTATTTCAATAGCGAGATTTTGGAAGTCAATGTTCATTTAGCCAAATATGTTTCAAAGTACCTTAAATTGATCCATGGACCCAATATGAGAACATTCACCATAAACTACATAAACACCGAACAATTCAATAGAAGGGCGTTGATGAAGAACATCATCGAATGTCTTCCCGAGTTGATCAGAAACTTCGAAGAACCTTACTTGACTCGTTATAATTACACAGAATTACTTAGGCCTGAAGGGAGAAATTTAGCTAACTTGTTTTTGAGATATCATCAGCTTATCGTTTCCATGACCAAGCCACTATTAGCCATGGTTTTCCTCAAGAACACCTGTTCGATTATAGAGGATCATAAGGCAGTAAGTGCTGTCATTTCAAAAGGATTATTGGCTTCGTTTTCTACCATTGACATTATTATCGAACTCTATTCAAATGGCAAGGCGCACCTTTTAGGATATTGGGACAGCCAGCATCTTTTCTCTGCCTTGATTATGATTATTGTTGCAAGTATCTCGGGCAGATCTTATCTTTCGTCAAATAAAGGAATCTCGTTTTTGAAGTTCATGGCAGATAACAATAATATAAATGCTCAAATCTGTATGACGAAGTTGCAGTATATTAACCTGTGTTTGAAGCAGGTACCAGATATTTGTTTCCCGCTGGATTTGGATGTGGCTATTACCTCCCAGCTTCAAGATACACAAAAATTTTTCAATCTCAGTTCATTTTACTCTGAATCAAACACTTTAGATGATTCTTTGAGCTTGCGAGGTTGTATTGATAAATATTCTTCAATTCTTTCCAGTTCATCCCTATACCCGGGCTCCAAATCTTTGAGAGTTAACCTTGATAATTCTATTGATATATTTTGTTCTGACAAGATTCAAAATCTTAGTGAAAGATCACGAGAAATAGTGAGTGTTATGATTAACAATATACAAAGTTGGGATGATGCTAATAGGGCTGAGAATCATATGCTGAAGTTCTTTTGAAAATGAAGACAATTACAAAAGTATAAAACATAGAGTGTAATATAATTATAATGTAAATCTATTAAATCTATTTATTAGTAGTTACCCATAATGCTCGTTGGAATGTAATTGATGCTCTATCATTTCCGTCCACGGCCCAACAAAGTCCAAACCAACGTCTTTGTTATTCATGAACCACCCCAAAACATCATTTTCAATGCCCATATCCAGGATTTCAGGGCTATGATTATCATTATTTGAGAATCCAAAATAATCAGATCCATTGTAATCGAATACCAGTTCAGTTGACAATTTCTCAGTTGAATTTCCGAACCTCTTTCTACTCGCTCTCTCTGATTGTGAGTCATCTTGTTGAAATCGAGACTCTTTAGCTTCATTTACCTCTTCTTCAGTTTCTTCGCTATCCTTATTAGCAGAACTCATCTCAGTACATAAATACATGAGAATATTTGAGTATCTTGTACATAAATGTAACTCATCGGGAGAGCAATCTCTTAATGTTATAGCGGCACGTCTGATGCTTTGGATGATATCATCTGTTGAGATCATAGATAGCGAAAGAATAGTGGCATCAACACCATCAGTGTATGAGCTCAGAGAATATGAGTTTTTCTTAGGAGCTGTGATTGTCATGTAACACTTTACAATGAAAGCAATAGCTCTCACAATTCTTGTTAGCCAACGAACAGGCATAAACCTTAACATATGTAATTTATGCACTCTTTGAGCTGCTAATAACATCTCATTTGCAGACTTGAATGCTTGCTCGATATATTTCGCTGATTTTGACACTTCATCTAATTTCATGTACGACCTTCCTGGTCTTCTGTTTTGCGTTGAGCTCGAAGTTGGATTCAAGGCCAAAGAGAATATGTAAAGCTGTGTATAATGAAAGTCAAAAATAAAACTTTCGGCTTCAATTGCTTTAGGGATGTCCCTTGACCCTCTGGATTCAGAAGGAACCAAGAATTTTTTGTATTTGTGACTCCAGTTATTGATCAAGGGGGTAAAGATACTCAATATTGATAGTATCTGCCTCTGTGTCAAGTTTGTCAAGTTTGCCTTGTGACCATACAAAGATTCGTAGCCCAATGAAATGATTTGAAGTAATTCAAGCTGAGCTTTTTGGCTGAGGGTGAATTTCAAAGTAGTGCTTTCTGATAATCTCTTCAAGTCATCTTCGTTTAAATGTATGAAATTGTAGTCTTTGTCGTCACCATCTTCTACATCATCAATGATGTTATCGTCATCATCTAACTCAACCTCAGACAATGATTCTGCCAACATAGATCTCCCTCTTATATGCATAACAGCGTTACTCTCAGCGATATGTGTGGCTACGAATGTCTTTGAACTCACTTCCATAAAACCCATTTCCTGAGCCAACCGAACCGCATTTCCCACAAGCATCCATGACATTTTATAACTTCTCCTCATAGCGTCCAAGCCTGTCAAATTTTGATCATCAGAGTAAGAACTAGTAACTTTTTCATCCGCTTTGTTAGCGTAGTCACTCCACCTCCAATGAATGGCTCGGGGATTCCATTCTGTGAAAAGCAAAAACGCAAATATAGTTCCAATGGACCTCGTGCTAGCTTCAGCCCAAACGGTTTGAGACATGAGTTTTTGAACATAGACCCATAGCCTCTCGTGTACTTTCATTTGTCTGGTATTGTCAGTATCTTTGTTATTCGACGGTAATGAATGGTATCGGGAAGATATTGTTAGTATGGTACATAGTAAAATTGGGAATTCTGCTAAGGAATTTGGTGAATGTAAAAAGTTTGGTACGTATGGAAAAAAAAGATGCATAGTGGAGAAAAAGAAGTTAATCAACGTTTCTGCTTCTTTGACCGACAATATGGAATCAGGACCACTTATGAAATCGAATGAGGCTATACTGTTCGCTCCCTTCGGATGAACTTCAAAAAACGTTTCCGCCGCTGGAACGCTCAAAACTCGATTGGCATCAGATATAACACGCGAATAGGATGAGAATGACTGGTATGCTCCATGCTGGTTCTTTCCTTCAATATCATGTTCGCTTTGAAAACCATTTGAGCCATCACTGAAATCGTGGTTTTCTTTCTCAAACTCTTCATGCTTTCTTCTAGCATCAATGTTATCTCTAGCTTCTGATCGTGCTATGGAACCTGCAGCTTTAGCTAGAAATACTAATGCTCCTTCTGAAGTGGAAAAGTGATTTATATGTTGTTTTTCTTGATAATTTTCGCTTTGTCTATCTTCGTTACTCGAACGCCTGGCGCTATCGATATTTAATATGTTAGTGACAGATAGTTTCTTTGCCAGGGGTGAATATATGTTTGGATTGATTTGAGGTCGTTTGACTTCACTAGCATTATCTGAATAAGAGCTGCTGCTTTCTCCTTCCAAATTAGACAAGTCGCTGCCTCTCCCATTATCCTTGGTTCTTTTCTTCTTCTTTAGAGTATTAGTATACCCGCCTCTCTTTGATTCAACAAATATACAATCTTTTCTCTCTCTCAAGCATCTGGCACATCTTCCTTGTCTTGGGTTGTCGACGGGCCCTAGATCACATTTCACTTTCCGAACCCTACAGTTCAAGCAGGCTTTGTAACTACGCTTAAACTTCGGTGCTCTATTTTCTTCATTATGGGCCAAGTTTAACGTTTCCCCTATTAATACTGGTTGCATTAGCACTTGACTATACGTGTTTTCAAAAGAAACATCGACAAAACAAATATATAATAGTTCTTCATTTATGTTTGCCGTCTACAACCGAAAAAAAAAAAGAGTTAGAAAATGGTTATTAAGTTATCAGCAATCATTGAAAAACAAAAAAAAATTGGCATTCACTACTAATAAGTCAGTTAACTAGTTGAGAATACAACTATACAATAGAAGAAGAAAGTTATGATACGTCTAATCAGTCGGAGTAAATATTTTGCAAACCATTTATCGTTTAGTTAACTGTAATTTTTTAACTTGCTCGTCCAAACTCTTCAACTTAGCTTGCATCTCTTCCAAGTCTTGGTTCAACCTATTTCTCTCATTCACAATATTTGTTTCCCATTGCCTGAATCTTTGTTCTTCCGCTTTGACTTGTTCTGTGAAGAACTTCTTCAAAGCATCTTCCTCTTCCTTGAACTTAGGGTTGTGGAATCTCCTTGGTTTCTTCGTGGACTTCTTTACAACCTCACCATTCTCGTTCACTAACTCATTGCCTTCATTTTCATCATCGCCAAGCTTCAAAGCTCTAAATGTTTCGAAGTGTAATTCATTTGTTGAGAGTATCAAATCCAACATATTGGTTCTCAACAATAAGCTTCTAACCTTTTTAAAGTCACAGTGCTTTTCATTTTCAACCTCAACAAGCCCCCATGGGTATTTTCTACCTCTCACAAAGTTTCCTGGGGAGACCTCGTATTCGTCCTCTGATCCAATAATTGCAAAAGGCATTGACTCAATTAGTTGCTTTGAATGCTCAGCACTTGCTGGGTCATCGACATCTAAAGGTGGAGTATAAATGTTTATATCTTGTGCTTCAATCACATCTCTTATCCTGGTCTTGAATACCGCTAATTCTTGGGGAGACAAAGTATCAGCCTTAGCGATGACTGGAATTAAGTTGACTCTTGATGACAATCTCTTCATAATTTCAATATCTAGTGGTTTCAATGAGTGCCCAGTAGGTCTAATGAAGTACAAACATGCGTGTACTCTCAAATCGTTCTTTGTACGCCTCAGTGGTTGTTGCTCTTGTTTCATGTAAGCCTCATGTTGATCATCAATGAAGTCTACAATAGGAGTCCATGAATCATAGTTATTGACGTTGTTTCCAAACCCTGGTGTATCGACAATGTTCAATCTTATTTTGAAATTCTTTTCCTCTAAAAGGGCTCTAATAATACCAATGTCAAGGGTTTGATGAGGGCTTGTGAATTTATTGTGTCTTTGACTTGGATCGTCATAACTTTTCAACGAAGTATGAAATAACGTGTTAATGAAAGTGGATTTACCTAAGCCGCTCTCACCGACTACCATCAAAGTGAAAGTGGCGCCTTGGTTTGAAATGATCTTATACCTATGGAAACACGTTAGTATGAAACTGTTACGATTGTTTTTGACAGATCACCATTTGAATTGTCAACGTGAATAATCAATCAATCAGTTCGAGCATTACATACCTCTGATTGGGCAAACTTGAAATTCCCACTGGCTCTGGCATAATGCTATATAGTTTACCTGTTCAAGATTTGATAGTAATTCGTAGTTATTGACTTCGGTGAGAAAATAAGTTTATCGACAAAATGTTATATTGACTTTTTCGCAGGCACGCGTCGCTTGGAACAAATTAATTCAAAGCATTCCATGTTTCGACTACATAAAAAATTTAAAATACAAATCATATATATAGGTGTAGTACTTGTGATCATCAATCAATTATATTCTGTGATATATTGACAACAACAAGTAAAATAAAAACAGGGAATAATATAAAAAGCAAAAAGATTTAGAGCTGGGCGGATCAGATGCTTCCATGAGGTATAATAAGTATATCAAAATAAGGAGAGCAAATACCACGATGCGGTGGGAAGAGTAAATAGACGGTATGTTTGAAGGTTTTATTGAAATAAAGGTGAAATAGAACTTGGATATTCAAGGTATATGCTCCCTCTTATTGACTCTGATGTCTAAAAGGGCACCGTAACGATACAAACCGTTTCATCATAATAGATCTCTAAAAGGGAATTTGACCTCGCAACATATTATAACTATATTGGCTTCATTTACTGTGATTCATTTTTTCTTTTAGTTCGACTCCCGTAAACAGATCTTATATCTAATCTTATTCAACCCTATATTCTTCTTCCTCTTTTTTTCTTTCATTCTGTTGCTTCTATCACCTTAGACTCTCGACATTAGTTTATTCCTCATCAGCCTTTGACTCCGAAGGTTGCTCGTCAGCTGGAGCAGGTGCTTCTGACAAATCAGTCCACAATGTCAAGTTATCTCTCAATAATTGCATGATCAACGTGGAGTCTTTGTAAGAGTCTTCGGATAAGGTTTCTAAGTCAGCGACAGCGTCGTCGAAGGCTTGTTTAGCCAAATGACAAGCTCTATCAGGAGAGTTCAAAATTTCATAGTAAAATACAGAGAAATTCAAAGCCAAACCTAATCTAATTGGATGAGTTGGAGGCAATTCGGTTACAGCAACATCAGAAGCGGACTTGTAAGCTTCCAATGATAAGTCGGCAGCGTCTTTACGCTTTTCGGAGATCGCAAATTCTGCCAAGTAACGATGGTAATCTCCCTTCATCTTGTAATAGAAGACCTTGGATTCACCAGTTTGTGCCGATGCGATCAAGTGATCGGTCAAAACAGACAAGATGTCTTCACAAATTTTGGTCAATTCATCTTCAATCTTAGAGCGGTAATCACGAATCAATGAGACTTGAGACTCGTTTCCTTTGGCTTCTTCCTTTTGTTCGATAGAAGAAACGATTCTCCAGGATGCACGGCGAGCACCGATCACATTTTTATAAGCAACAGACAACAAGTTACGTTCTTCAACTGACAACTCCTGACCTGAAGAAGCAACAGCCTTCATGTTTTCAACCATTTCTTCATAACGCTCAGCTTGCTCGGCTAACTTAGCAAGATAAACAGAATCTTCACGAGAGGTAGGCATTATCCTATAGAGTGGTTAGTACTTGCTTATAAAAATTTTCACGTTCAAAATGCAAAAAAGAACCCAGAACAGCTTGGTATGTGGATTTTTTGGACTGGAATCATAACTCAACCATAAACTATCCAGTTTGATTTCCATTAAAGTATATTACTAAATAGTCGCCCATGTTTTTTCCAGACAGCAACGAAACCAAACGAAAACACGCCACCTGCGATGTTCTTGCCCAGCGCTAATCAATCAATCGGCATATCCACTTCACGTTACTCTATGAATCATTCGTATCATAAAACAAGTACCCGACGTCAATTTTCGTGCACCTGCTGTGCCGTCACGTCAAGTGTCCACGCCCCTTGCGATCAACAACGTGAATATCAATTCGCTAAAGCCGCGCTGCCCTCAAATGTCTGTCTAGACCTCCTCATCAATCCATATCAATGCATTCTACATTCCTCTGTTACCAAACTTACGTTTCTTTATTTTCCAGCTATTTTTGAAATTAATAACTTAATTTGTTATTGACCAAATGGATTAACTGCTGTCCTTAAATTTGTGATTTATTGAGTATTTCTCACTTTGTTTTGGTTTAGAAACACTCTTTTTCGAAACAAAATGTCACAAAACTGCAATTCGCACACAAAATCCCGCTTCCACCTTACAATGATATTCAGCCAACCAAAATTCTACAATAACAGGTTCTTCGTATTGCGATCCTGCATTAAAGCTATCTCCATCGCTGCTCACATCAGAACGCACCCCTTCAAACCGAGGGTTTCGGGAGAAAAAAGCGTAACCGGATACAGGCAATCGCGACATCTCAACCTGTCGCCCATCGTCAAAGAGGGGGGAGTAGCGAGAGAGGGGCGCGTTTATTATGTGCTACTACTCCCGATTATGTACCAAGCTTGGAAAAAAGAGGCCATGCTGGCAAACTTCGGATTGTTACCCCTGAGAGCCTAGCAGAATCAACAGATGATTCACAATAAGTCTTCCAGGGCCAACCAATATCTCATTTTAGTGATCGTGATAGCTTGTCTTGGCTGACAATAAATATTGGGTGGTGATCCCGGAAAATAATTCCGGGCGGTGGGGCAATGTATATGCAAATTGCACAAGGAGTTGATCTACAACAGATATAGAACCAACATGTCCATTAGTCGTGACCATTAGTTGAAGTGTAGGGAGATTTACATTGTACTAATACAGCGCAGTATATTTTATAGATAGCTAGTCAAGGACCATTGAATCACCAGTAGATACAACCGACTCGAGCTTATATGGTCTGCAGGTTTTAACATTTACACCAAAGCGGCTATCTTTGGACATCTGAATCAAAGCATTGATAGACTCTGCATTGGGACCTGCCAAGCTGTAGTTGGAATGTACCCAGCTGGGTTTTGATGACTGCGCACCCCCGGTGAGCCTAACAAGATCTTCATTGAGTGTATTGACGACGACGCATGCCTGCTCTCTTGCGACTGGTACATTAGTGGCATATTTCAAAAGTGACTTTAACTTCAAGGAAGAAATGGCTAAGTTTGGTAAAGGAAGTTCCATGCCTGGCAAAACGGGCTTATTAGAATCGATTCCTAAGGAACCTGTCGTGTTCGATGACTGAAGAATCTTTTCTAAGCTGATGAATTTTGCAACTTGGACCGGTCTAGATCTAACAAGATGTCTATTTGTTAACTCTGCCAAACCTAGCCTATTTGTCTTCAACTCTTTTCTTATTTCTTCTATCTGTTCGTTGACATCCTTTGATAAATTTAAGGGAAAATGAGACGATGTATATGACAATTTGAAAGGGTAAACTGAAAAACGTTTGTCAACATAACCGAGTAATCTTCTTGAAGATTTTAACTTCAACTGGTGAACAACTGCCAAATCTCTTATGTGTATAGTTGGTTTTGTATTGAAAACATCATCTCTATTGTTCTTACCAGTGAAATGGTCAATTTCATCCAATGTAATCAAACCAGTCTCTTCGAAATCACTAATAGAAGACATTTTGATATCAACTTGGTATACTTCACCAGGAGTTATCGAGAATTCATCGGTTGGAATAGCAGACAAGTTAGCAGATGGCTTTGGTTTTCCATCATCGCTGTTGACAATCAAATCCCTACCAGATACCTTGCTCGATTGGTTGATTAAGGCCTCCTCCTGGTGTGATTCGTCCCAAACAACACCTTTGAAGTCCCTTTCTGCAACAATACCCTCCGCCTGACCAGCTAAGAATCTTCTAATACGTCTCACTTTTGATCCAGGAACAACTCTGCAGTTGTAAGATTCTGCTATAGAATCTACAACCGATCTTAATTGTCTACCCGTTATTTTAGATCCATCTTTCAATGAATCTGGAACTTTCTCAGGAGTTAATGCTAAACCGATTAATGATACCACTGCCTCTGTCGCAACATGAGCAGCACATACAGCGTCTGCCTTCGAACCTAATAAGGGTCCACTTGGCTTGACGGTATTGTCAACGTCGATTCCTGGGTATATCACCAAGGTGTGTGATAAATTTGCAGTATATCCATCAACATGAACCCCCAAAGATATAGTTACAAGGTCCCCTTCTGAAAAGTAAAAGCTTGAGTCGTCATCTAACTCAGGAGAAAATCCAGCTGCAATCTCGTTTAATTCGATTGTTACAGGAGTTGATATACCTTTTTCTCTAACCTCAGCATTGTAAACACGGGACAATAATTTTGTCAATAAGGAGTCTCCCATTATGCATAGTTCCTGACAACTGTAAAGTTTTTCTGTTTTACGAAAATGGTATGAATCGTTGATCAAAGACGAAATGTATGTTAATCCAGTCTGTGCAATCTGCCCGGCTACTCTGTATTTGTCTAACACACTATCGTCGAGCGCATTTTTCTGCTTGAGCAATATATCTGCATCAGACTGATGGACAGCAAGTTGCATTGTGTTTAGGTTTTTGCTTTCACTAGCTTTTGGTGAAGACTTTCTAACGTTGTTCGTATATTATTTTTTCAAAAAAAAATCAACTGAGATGAGGTCTTTCTGGTGCTCTCGAGGGTTGAACTTAGGCGCAAGTTCCTCTATTGAAAAATATAAAAAATAACGACAACTGCAGGACTCGAACCTGCGCGGGCAAAGCCCAAAAGATTTCTAATCTTTCTCCTTAACCACTCGGACAAGTTGCCAAACTTGAAATTTTATTTTTATGAGACTAAATAGATTTCTACTGGCACAATTTTAGACCGAAGTTTGTTATGTTTTAAATATGTTTGTTTTGGCCCATACTTTGGATCCCTCTTCTACAATTTTGAGCAGCTTTCATTTCGTCTTGCAATTTTTGGCTATAGCGTTGATAAATTATAGATAAGTTGTTATAGATATATAAATCCTTCGATTGATGCATTACTTGGAAATAAACGTCTATAGTTCGGTATTGTCCAAGAAGAAGTAATTTCCCGATGCCTTTTGTTCTTTATCCATTTGGGAATCACGTTTGTTAATTCTTGGTCTGAAAGAGTTTGGATCTCTTCTAAAGGTGACATTCAAATTCTTCAAGAATCTATTACATCCTGTCAACAATGACTCTGGAGTCTTTGCAGTCGCGTCTTTAGACGGCTGTCCTTCAAAGACAATGACCCGATCAGCTAAGTAAGTTGCCATAATGAAATCGTGCTCAACGATAAATGCAGTTTTCTTCGAGTGGAGAATATATCTTCTTATAACTTTGGAACAGATAATACGTTGTTCAGAATCTAAGTATGCAGAAGGTTCATCAATTAAATATAAGTCAGCCGGGACACCGAGGGCTAGCACAATTGCAACTCTTTGTAATTCACCACCTGATAAAGTCTGCACCTCTTGGTCAATAATATTGTCTATCTTCAATGGTTTAACAACATCGGTTTGAAATTGAGGATGCAAAAATGAGGCTCTGATCTTTTTGAAAAACAACTGCCTAACAGTACCAGTAAACTTTGGTGCAATCTTTTGTGGTTTCAACGAAATATTAAGCCTTGGAATAGATTTCCCGTTATCGGGCTCGGTCAAACCAGCTAATAATCTGCAGAAAGTAGTTTTACCAGTTCCATTTTCACCCATCATGACTAAAATTTCAGAATCTGTAAAATCACCAGATTCAACCTTCAAATGAAAATCACCTTGGGTTTTTTCCATAGCGGGATAGCTTAAAGAGTTAGTTCTATCGAGGATCAAATCTTCGGCTGCATCAGCTAATCTAAACTGCAATGACTCTGTCCTAAATCTCATATTTTCGGTAGGTATATGTCCATCAAGGAAAATGTTTATACCTTCCCTCACAGAAGAAGGTAATGTCACCACACCATAAACTGAAGGTGTACCGTATAAGATACAAATATAATCAGACAAGTAGTCTAAAACCGATAAATCATGTTCAACACAAATGACGTAAGTGGTTGCAGACAACAAGGACCTGATAGCTTCGGCAGCTCTTAATCTTTGTTTAACATCCAAATATGACGATGGTTCATCGAACATATAAACATTGGCATCTTGAACACAAGTCATTGCGAGAGCAAACCTCTGAAGCTCACCACCAGATAAATTTGCAACATCCCTGTCCATCACATGCCCCAATTCCAAAACTCTAACAATGTAATCCCAATCTGCTTCTTTCTCTAATCTGGATTTCAAAATTTTACCTACTTCTTTGATAGGAGACTTTGCGAGAGCTCTGGGGATATTATCAACGTATTGTGGTTTGATTATTGCCTTGATGTTGTCTTCTAAAACCTTGGTAAAATAATTTTGTAACTCGGAACCTCTAAAGTGTTTCAAAATTTCCTCCCAGTCTGGTGGATCATCGTATCTACCCAAATTAGGCTTTTGTTTACCAGCTAAAATTTTCAACGCGGTTGATTTACCTATACCATTAGTACCTACTAAACCTAGCACTTGTCCTGGCCTGGGGGTTGGTAATCTATGCAACTTAAATGAGTTTGCTGAATATCTGTGAGTGGTTTCCGACTCCAAGTTTGTAGGCAAATTGATGATAGTGATAGCATCGAAGGGACACTTCTTCACACATATACCACAACCTATACATAGATTTTCTGATATGAATGCGATCTTGGATGCTGGTGTGACTTCTATGCATAATTTTCCAGTCTTAACCACTGGACAAGACTTTCGGCACTCTTGTTTGCACTTCTTTGGCTTACACCTGTCGGTAGAGACAATTGCGATTCTAAGATTCTTATCACTCATCTTCTCTAGATTAACAAGTTTACGCTATTATCTATCACCTCAGATTTTTTAGTATATTTTAATCTATATGGCTAGTTTTAACGCCCTGTTTATAACTTAGCGAAGAGCTGAAAAAAATCTCAATAAAAAAACCATGCTAACACAAAAAGACCAAAACTGCCTCCCTTTAAGTAAATCTCAGTATAATGACTAAAGAGCAGAGAGTGATTGGTCAGTTCTCTTATATCTTCTATTGAAGTTGAAGTCGGAAACATGATGATAAATTAATGTCACATATGTTTGCAGTTCACATCATTATTGCTGGAAGGTTGCGTTCTTTGCCCCTTACCTTGTAATTAGTTCTTCATAACTAGAGCTGCAATTTGTTCGTTTATCATCTTGGTTCAAGACAGGTGTAAGGGTGGTTTCGGCGTCGTCTCACATTTGGACGGTGCACGATTGTCGTTCATTCGTCGAGGTTTACCTCCGTCTCTATATATTGGGCTAAAATCCGCCTTAATTCAATTAATTGTTCATTGTGTTTACATTAAATCTGTGGCCTTCTTTCACGTTTGAGCAACATAATCATCATAGTTGAGCTCATTATGCGGTATATTGGGGAAATAAGTGTACTATAGGGAACCTGTTATAAATGGTTTCGAAACGCTGATTGAACTGGTGCAACAGCATACAAGGAAGATGTTCATTTGGACCACTAGCTTTAATATCGTTCTTTGGTCTTCTTGGGAAGTTAACGGTGCTTCTTAGCTTGCAATTTACGGTAGCCTCAAGCACCAAAGGAGTTCCGTTCTCATCTGTTTCCGCTGCTGTGATTGTTTATTGGAAATCTAGTCAGACCTTTTCCTTTAATGAGTGTTTTCGTTCAAGATGATGAGAGTGTTTGATTCATGTGGTTATAAGGTTTTATCATTGATTTTTGTCTCATTCATTGCAATAGTTGGCAGCGAAACATGTCAGTCTGCTAATTTATTGTTCCAAGTGAGATTTTGATGCAAGAGTTTTGATTTGTTCCCATTTGTTAGGCAATAAATGGCTGCAAATCGAGCTGAGTTGTATCACAACATCGAATTTATATCATCTTTTTGGTGCTTCTAACATCTAAATTATAGTATGTTGGCTTCCCCTAATTTCGGCACGTTTATTCGTTAATCAAATCATGTTTCTAAATGATATTCTGGAATCTCTGAGGAATGAAATATTCTGATCTAAGTCTTTGAAGGCTTGTGTTTAGGTTTTTTCGAAATTTGTAAGTTTAAGCTTCTATTTCTCTCACATATATATTTTTCGCCAATACCCGTATGAAAACGATCATCGTTGTTGTCGGCGTTTCCGCAATTTAATTTCTTCCAAAATAATAGATGCATTTTATTTATTAACCTTAGCTGGATTAATATATTACGAAGTCTATATTGATCGCTAGATAGTATCGGGTAATCTACTTGAAGGTCCTCAAATCTTAGGAACCTGCTACTTATTCCAATTTGAACCGGTTATCAATAAATTCGCTTGAGTGTTGACTAAACTAATTAACTTGTTGAATTGGTATTACCAGAAGACAAACACCAAAAGGTTCGATAAATAACTGTGATTGTATTGTCTTATATAAGTTTTATCTACATCGAGCATTTAAAGGTGCCTGTTGAGTGTTTGAAAAAGTTTCAGAATACGGATCAATGGCTAAACCAGTTTACCTAGAAGAAGCCTCTCTTAACCCAGAACTATATGGCCTACGAAGGTCACATAGAGAAAGGGCACCAAGAACTTTAGCGGAAAGCGATTTGAGTGATGATGAGGATGAATTTTCAACTAGGGTCAAGAAGACGAAGCGTGGTCAATATGATGAGTATTCAGATGAACTCGATGATACCAACCCAGATTTTCCTGATGATGACGAGTACAGCGTGAACACTAAAAAATTCAAATCAAACAAAAGGAAGGCAAGACTGACCTCGAAAAAATCTAATAAACTCAAAGCCATCAATAACCCCCCTGCTGAGCTTCGTTTTTCATCGAGGAACAGCAGACAAGTAAATTATCAAGTGGATGACGATAATGACGACGATCTACTTGAAAGCGATAACGGCCTTGATGGCGGGGATATGTATTATTATGAAGATCCTGAACCTGAAAATGGGAGGGCTATCGATGCTGTTCTCGACCATAAAGTCAATGAAGAGAACTCTGAAATCACCAATGAGCCGAAATGGGATTATTTGTTCAAAATCAAATGGAGCGATTTATCGCATTTGCATAATACCTGGGAGAACTGGGCTACCTTGAAGGAATATAAGGGATTTCGTAGAGTCGAAAACTATATAAAGCAATTCATCATTGCAGATAGAGAAGTAAGAGAGGATCCATTGACTACGAAAGAAGATATAGAAGCAATGGATATTGAACGCGAAAGAATGCGGGACGAGCAAGAAGAGTACACTCAGGTGGAACGAATTGTGGACAGCGATAGAATTACTGTTGATGGACAGAGCCAATTACAGTATTTCTGTAAGTGGAGAAGGCTTTATTATGACGAGTGCACCTGGGAGAACGCCGAAGAGATCGCTAGAATTGCACCCGATAAAGTTTCCAAGTACCAGCAAAGACTAAATTCGAAGATTCTACCCAATTTATCTGCCAACTACCCGTTGTCCCAAAGACCAAAGTTTGAAAAATTAGTTAAACAGCCCATTTTCATAAAGAACGGTGAATTGAGAGATTTTCAATTGACTGGCTTGAACTGGATGGCTTTCTTATGGTCTCGAAATGAAAATGGTATTCTTGCGGATGAGATGGGGTTGGGTAAGACCGTTCAAACTGTCTCATTTCTCTCTTGGTTGATCTATGCGAGAAGGCAAAATGGGCCTCATATAGTAGTGGTTCCGTTATCTACAATACCTGCTTGGCAAGAAACTTTTGAAAAGTGGTCTCCAGATGTAAACTGCATTTACTATCTAGGCAACACTCAAGCTAGAAGAAATATTAGAGAATACGAATTTCATAACGCTAATGGCAAACCAAAATTCAACGTGCTTTTGACAACATATGAGTATATTTTAAAAGATAGATCCGAATTAGGAGGGATTAAATGGCAGTTCTTGGCTGTTGACGAAGCCCATAGGTTGAAAAATGCGGAGTCTTCATTATATGATTCTTTGAAGCTGTTCAAGGTAGGCAATAGACTATTGATTACTGGAACTCCTTTACAGAACAATATCAAGGAGTTGGCCGCTTTATGTAACTTTTTAATGCCTGGTAAGTTTAACATTGAGCAAGAGATTGATTTTGAGACACCAGACGATCAACAGGAACAATATATTAAGGATCTTCAAAAAAAAATACAGCCTTTCATCTTGAGAAGACTCAAGAAAGATGTGGAGAAGTCCCTTCCTTCGAAAACAGAAAGAATATTAAGGGTTGAGCTCTCTGAGATTCAAACAGAATACTATAGAAATATTATCACCAAAAATTATGCAGCATTGAATGCTGGTAACAAGGGTTCCCAAATCTCCTTGTTGAACGTTATGAGTGAACTTAAGAAGGCTTCAAACCATCCTTACTTGTTTGATGGAGCAGAAGAAAAGTTTTTGGCAAAAGCCGGCTCTAGATCTAGAGACACCATTTTAAAAGGTTTAATCATGTCATCCGGAAAGATGGTATTGTTGGAGCAACTATTGACTAGACTCAAGAAGGAAGGACACAGGGTTTTGATTTTCTCTCAGATGGTGAGAATATTGGATATCTTAGGCGATTATCTATCTATCAAAGGTTATCAATTTCAGCGGTTGGATGGTGGTGTTCCATCTGCTCAAAGACGTATTTCCATAGACCATTTCAATGCTCCTGAATCAAAAGATTTTGCATTTTTATTATCAACCAGAGCTGGCGGTTTGGGTATCAACTTGATGACTGCAGACACTGTTATTATCTTTGACTCCGATTGGAATCCTCAGGCAGATTTGCAAGCAATGGCGAGAGCACACAGAATCGGACAAAAAAATCACGTGTCCGTCTATAGGTTCGTGAGTAAGGACACTGTTGAAGAGCAGATTTTGGAGAGGGCTAGGAAAAAGATGATTTTGGAGTACGCTATCATTTCATTGGGAATAACAGACCCTAACAGGAGAACGAAAGTGGAGCCCTCAGCCAATGAATTGACCCAAATTTTAAAATTCGGAGCTGGTAATATGTTCAAACCAAATGACAATCAAAAGAGGCTTGAGGATTTAAACCTTGACGAGGTGTTGAACCATGCGGAAGACCACGTCACTACTCCTGACTTAGGTGAATCTAATCTAGGATCTGAGGAATTTTTGAAGCAATTTGAAGTTACTGATTATAAAGCTGATGTTGAATGGGATGATATCATTCCACAAGAAGAGTTAGCAAAACTAAAGGAAGAGGAGAAAAAGAAGGCTGACGAGCAATTCTTACGTGATCAAATTGCCATGTACTCTCGTAGAAGTGCTGCAGCAAAAAAGTCTCAAGATAACTCAGAGGATGTGTCAGAAATAGATTCAGAGGAAGAGAACAAAGCCAAAGAGAAGAGGAAGTCTACAAACAATCATCAGCTTTCAGAGAAGGAAATTAGAGGAATATATAGATCCATCTTGAGGGTTGGAGATCTCTCCGGTAAATGGGAACAATTAGTTGAGGATGGAAGTATATCTAACAAGAATCCTGTTTTGATTAAGCATGCTTATAATGAGATAATAAATACCTCTAGGCAGTTAGTCAAGGAAGAAGAATCTAGGAGGGAGAAAGCTTTAGCTGAGCTTGAAAGAAAGGCTTTGCAACTGAAAGACAAGAGTGTGGTTAGGGAAGATGGATCAAGCCCAATGGCTCTCTGGGTTGCAAAAAAGAAAGAAAAAAGAGCTGTTCTATTCGAATATCAAGGTGTCAAAAATATCAACGCCGAATTGGTTTTATCGAGGCCCCAAGACATGAAATTGCTAGAGTCTTTAATCAATAAGGATGACCCTACTAGTTTCAATCTTCATAAGGAGCCAAAGCCTGTTAAGGATTGGAGCTGTGAGTGGACAAACAAGGATGATTCCATGCTTTTAGTTGGTGTTTACAAGTTTGGATACGGTTCGTGGACTCAGATTCGGGACGATCCACTTTTGGGCTTGCAAAATAAGCTATTTTTGGAGAACTCAGGTAACAGCAAAGAGCTGAAAGAAGACAAAGCTTCCAAAAAAGTTCCTGGATCCGTCCATCTTGGAAGAAGGGTTGATTACTTGTTCAGTTTGTTGAAGGACGAGGAATTATCGCCTACTTCGCATACGACTTCAGTGAATCAAAAAGTCCCAAAAAAGAAAGTTAAGAAAGTCAAGACTGAAACTCCAACTCCAGGACCAAAAGTAAAGAAACTAGGCAAGTCCTCCACTCCTGAACCGACTAAGAAACCCAAATCCAAGAAAGCGGCGCATAGTAATGGAAACAGAAATGGTGAATCGCCAGCCGCTTCCTCCTATGTCTCCCCAAAGATTGAAAATAACGTTCTTAACGCCGAGGGTGATACACACTCTGAGAACGACTTGGAGTACGAAAGTATGGACGAAAATGTCTGCAAGAGTACATTGAAGCCTGTGTCAAAATCGTTAATGAAGTTGCATAAAGGAAACAAAGGTATGGATAAGCATGAGTGGGCAACTACTCTTAGAAACGAGCTCCTTGTCATTGGAGACTATATCGACAAGGCAGTGAAATCAGGCGATAGTAAAGAGCCTGACAAACTCAATAAACATCTTTGGTCATACGCCAGTCTCTACTGGCCAGCCAAGGTTCCTAGTCGCAAAATCAACGACATGTACAATAGGGTGAAGGGTCAAGAAAAAGATCATAAAAATACATGATTTTGCATAATGACTGCTTGTTATTTTACCTTGAACATCTCTAGTGTATATTTTAATATGTTTTACTACTTGTGATGAACTGTAGCAAAGTAGAGTTGATGTACTCCAGTTTCGGTGCGGGTAAGTCCCATCATTGCTCCATTTTGTGTAACAATTGTTAAACCACAAAATAAAATTTTTTTTGCAAAAATTTTCGATTCTACGATTTAAAGTATATTTCTAACATAATTAGAATTAGATAAGTTTGGGTTTCAAGAAGTACCTACTGTGACTTTATAGGCCTATTCTCCTACTTTTTATTTTTTTAATAAATCATATAAAAAAAAAAAAAAAAACTTCCACAATGTCCGCCACTGACGCCAACCAAGTTCAGGAATCTTTGGAGAAGCTCAACCTTGATTCAACTCCCTCATCAATTGAGAAAGTCGCACCAGCTCCATCCTCAGGTGAACAGGATGACCAATCTGAAAGCACTCAGCTTTCTGACACCTCGGCTTCATTGTACGTTGGTGAATTAAACCCATCAGTTAACGAAGCTCTTTTGTTCGAAATTTTCTCCCCTATCGGTCAAGTTTCCTCTATCAGAGTTTGCCGTGATGCTGTTTCCAAGAAATCTTTGGGCTATGCTTATGTTAACTATCATAAATTTGAAGATGGTGAGAAGGCAATCGAAGATTTGAACTACTCTTTAATTGAGGGTCGTCCATGTCGTATCATGTGGTCTCAGAGGGATCCATCATTGAGAAAGAATGGTGATGCAAACATTTTCATTAAAAACTTACACCCAGCTATTGACAACAAGGCTTTGCATGATACTTTCTCTGCCTTTGGAAAAATTTTATCTTGTAAAGTGGCTACTGATGATATGGGAATGTCCAAGTGTTTCGGATTTGTCCATTACGATAGTCCTGAGGCTGCTGAGGCCGCAATTGAGAATGTCAACGGTATGTTGTTGAACGACCGTGAAGTTTTCGTTGGTAAGCACGTTTCTAAGAAGGATCGTGAATCTAAGTTTGAAGAAATGAAAGCCAACTATACTAACATCTACGTCAAAAACATTGACTTGGAGTACTCCGAAGAAGACTTCCAAAATTTGTTTTCTCCATATGGCAAGATCACTTCCATTTACTTGGAAAAGGATTCTGAAGGCAAATCTAGAGGTTTTGGTTTCGTCAATTTCGAGTCCCATACTTCTGCTGTAAAGGCTGTTGAAGAATTGAATGACAAGGAAATCAACGGTCAAAACATCTATGTAGGTAGAGCCCAAAAGAAGAGAGAGAGAATGGAAGAATTGAAAAAGCAATACGAGTCTACTAGATTGGAAAAGTTATCGAAATACCAAGGGGTCAACTTGTTCATCAAGAACTTGGATGATACTATTGATTCAGAAAAGTTGGAAGAGGAATTCAAGCCTTTCGGCGCGATTACATCAGCTAGAGTTATGGTTGATGAAACTGGAAAATCTAAGGGTTTTGGGTTCGTTTGTTTCTCTTCGCCTGAAGAGGCCACTAAAGCTATCACTGAAATGAACCAGCGTATGCTTCTTGGTAAGCCATTGTATGTTGCTTTGGCTCAACGTAGAGACGTGAGACGCTCTCAATTAGAACAACAAATTCAAGCTCGTAACCAAATGAGAATGCAAAATGCTGCTGCAACTGGTGGTCTTCCAGGTCAGTTATTCCCACCAATGTTTTATGGTCAACAACAAGGATTTTTCCCACCAAATGGTAGAGGCAATGCCCCATTCCCAGGTCCTAACCCTCAAATGATGATGCCAAGAGGTCAAGTTCCACCTCCTCAAGGACAATGGCCTAGACCTGGTCCTAATGGACAGCCTGTCCCGGTCTACGGTATTCCTCCAGTTTATGGAGATTTTGCCAATGGTCCTAACGGTCGTCAACAAAGAGGTTACTATCCAAACCGTAACCAAGGTAAGGGCCGTCATCAAAAAGATTTGGCTGCTATTATTGCAAGTGCTCCAGTCGACCAACAGAAGAGAATTTTGGGTGAAGAATTGTACCCTAAGATTGTCGCTACTGGTAAGGCTCAAGAACCTGAGGCTGCTGGTAAGATAACTGGTATGATGTTAGATTTGGATAATCTAGAAATTTTGGCTTTGTTGGACGATGACGAATTATTCAACAATCATTTCGAGGATGCCTTGACTGCTTTCGAGGAGTATAAGAAATCATCTGAAGCAGCTACCTCTGAAGATGCTTCTTCCGCTGTTGAGCCTGAGGCTTAATTGTCCTGGACTTCCTGAACTAGGGCTGACATCGTGGCTACATTTGTATAGAGTTGATCATCTTTAGAGACTCGAATCTTATAGATGTGAATTCTAATTTTTGGAAGTATATAATGTAATATTTTTATGGTAATGGGTATTAAGGATTTATTATATATACTGGCAAGAAATCTGAAAAATATATTGAATGCTGTGAATATCGAAAGTTTATCTTTATAGTAATATCTCTTACCGAGCGAAGTTTCTAGACTTACGCGACAATTATATAAAGATTGCTAAATAATATTGTGAGGGAATTGGCTCTCAACTTAATATTGACACTATAGAGAATGCATGAAAGAAAAGATCAAGAGCTAGCGTCTCCAGCAGATAAGAGGAAGGTCTCTCCCAATGACTACAAAGATAGCAGAATGGGTTTGTCCGGCAGAATTTTGAACGTTATGACGCTGTTACCAACACAGGTTACCAAAAAAACAGCTGACAGTGGAAAAGACTTCTGGGATGTAGATCCTGTAAGGGGCCATTCGGCTTTGTATTCTTCACAGTACTTTCTAGATCAGCATAGTGAATGGGAGACACATTTGATAGCCTGGACTGGTGACATTCTTAACAAGACAAACCAAGCATCCGGAGCAGACAATATACAAGACGATCCTTTATATTTAGATGACAATATCAAAAAAGAGCTTACCGGTAAGATCCGTGAAGCAAACAACACCAATAATGTTCATCCAATCTGGTTATTGAAAAGGGACCAACAAAGATGGCGAAATTATGCTGAGAACGTGATATGGCCTGTTTTCCACTATATTCAAGGCCTGCCCTCAGATGGAAAGGAAGAGACCCAAGCGTGGCATGACTACATTAGGTTCAATGAGGCTTATCTTAAAGCCATTAAAGCAATATATAGACCTGGGGACATAATATGGGTTCATGATCATTATTTATTACTTTTGCCTCAATTGTTAAGAATGGAGTTTCCTGGAGCTTATATTGGTTTGTTTTTACATATCCCGTTTCCTTCATCCGAGTATTTTAGAATCTTGTCAAAAAGGACTCAGCTTCTTGATGGTATGTTGGGGGCCGATAGAATAGCTTTTCAGTCACATTCCTTCCAAAGACATTTTTTGTCATGTTGTTCAAGATTACTAGGCTACGAAGTAACTTCCAATACAGTATCTGTTTATGGATTTACTGTGTCCGTAGGGACACTGCCAATTGGGATAGATAGCAAGAAAATCGAAGAAGATGCGTTCGGGCCAGATTTGGCCATAGATGATAAAGTTAAAGTGTTGAAAGAAATTTATGCTGAAAAGAAAATAATTATAGGTAGAGATAGATTAGACACGGTTAGGGGGGTTGTTCAAAAACTACAAGCGTATGAGATGTTTTTGCAAATGTATCCTGAATGGAGAGAGAAGGTCGTTTTAATCCAAGTGCTGAGCCCCGGTTACTCTCATTCCGCTAAAGTGGAGCAAAAGGTAACTGAAACTGTGAATCGTATTAACAGTGAGTATGGAAACTTAAACTCAACTCCTGTGTTGCACTTTCAGATAAGGATCAATAAAGATGAGTATTTGGCTCTTCTTCGTGTTGCTGATTTGGCAATGGTGACTTCCGTTAGAGATGGAATGAGCACTACGTCTTTGGAGTTTGTCATTTGTCAAAAAGAAAACCATTCCCCTTTGATTCTTTCTGAGTTTACTGGTACAGCGACTGTGCTAAATGAAGCGATACTCGTAAACCCCTGGGACTCGGTTGGAATAGCTAAAACCATGAACGATTGTTTTCATATGAGCGACAAAAGCAAAAAACTTCTAGAGGAGAGGCTTTACAAGCAAGTTATCTCCAACACTGTCCAGGATTGGACGTCTAAGTTTTTGACTGATTTGATTCAACATGTTGAAAAAACTCATCAGCTGCATTTCACGCCTGCTTTAAATAAAACATTACTTTTGAAAAGTTACCGTGATGCGAACAGACGATTGTTCCTATTTGATTACGATGGTACTTTGACTCCAATCGTGAAAGATCCGGCTGCAGCGATACCGTCTTCAAAGTTGCATGATATTCTTGATGCATTGTCTTCAGATCCAAAGAATCAAGTTTGGGTCATTTCAGGAAGGGATCAAGAATTCTTGGAAAAATGGTTGGGTTCAAAGAACATCGGTTTATCTGCTGAACATGGATGCTTTATGAGGGATATTGGGACAAGTGAATGGATCAATTTAGCTGCTTCATTCGATATGTCATGGCAGGAAGAAGTAGAGGAAATTTTCAGGCAATTTACAGAGAGAACCCCTGGCTCAAATATTGAGAAAAAAAAAGTGGCGGTTACTTGGCATTATCGTCGAGCCGATCCAGAGTTGGGTCGTTATCAAGCTGAGATGTGTATTAAGGCGTTGAAAGAGACTGTTGAAAAGCAATATGATGTCGAAGTTATGACGGGGAAAGCGAATATAGAAGTCAGACCAAGGTTTGTAAATAAAGGAGAAATTGTCAAGAGACTTGCTTTAACTAGTCATGGTGAAAAGCAGGATCCTTCCCCAGTGGTGAAGCATAAGGAAGAAATTCCTTTAGAAGAGCTTGCGGATTTCATGCTTTGTCTTGGTGATGATGTTACAGATGAGGATATGTTCAAATCCCTCGAAGCTATTGAAGGCGAATGGGGTCTCCGTTACATTCCTAAAAATGAAAACGGTTCGTATGGAGTATTTCCTGTTGTTGTAGGTCCTGCCTCAAAAGAGACAGTTGCCACGGCGCATTTGACAGACCCCTCAGAAGTTTTGGATACTTTGGCTTTGCTAGTGGAGAATGTCCTGTTGTCGGAGACGAGTAGTTCGGATGACTTAAAGGAACGGTAGATATCAGTTCCGTAAAGAAGTAGAAGTTTTTTAATTCTTATTTATTTTCTATTGTCAAAGATTTATATTTAGTAACATTAAACTAGCTTTGATCTATATTTTCATTCCGCTTGTTTCATTTTTCCTCTCTTTTTTCGTGACGAACTTGTCGTAATGAGAGTACTTGATATGACTATAGATTTTTGTCCTAAACATTTGTCAGGCTCTTTAAAGCCCTAAAATTATTCAAAACTTGAGGTTATTTTTTTTTCCTTTTGGTAAAATTTAAGATTTGTGCCAATCTCTAAAATTTACAGCGAAAGCTCCAAAACAATACTATGAAATTTGATAGATATACTTCTTTTACACGATAGTACTTTTGACGGCTTGAGGTGTCGATAAGCTATTAAGCTTTCACTAGCACATGAAAGTTTGTGATTTGGCCCTATCTATCTTGCATTCTGCGACTGGCTGCAACACGTTAGGACTGCCCGAAAAACGCACGGCGAAAAACGCACGGGGCATAATTCAGAGTTTCCGAAAATATGGCTATAACAAATATCGCAAATGCAGAAGAACTTTACGGAAGGAAGAACATAATTATATAGAAGGACAACCGAGTCCGTCATGGCAGATTATGTAGCTCCTGTACAACAATAACAAACGCGGATGTTTGCTTTAAAATGCTCGCTCGTATACATCGGATCAATTTGTGTTTGTAGCGATGAGACAGTAGTCATGTAGGCGGGATGGAATAACTCCTTACGAAATTCTTGTTATAAAAAGCATCAGTACAAGTAATTTAATACTCAAACAATACATCAAAGAACCATAGAACCAAAATAGCTCCTTATACCGGCTGAGCACCATGGTCAAGCACCAAAATTCTAGCCTTGCACTCTTTGATGTAACGCTCAAATCTCAGCACAAGAATTTGGTTTTGGTAAAAGGTAACGAGTCAGAGTGTGACTCAATACAGTTCGAGGGATCAGTCAAGATCTCTACTCTCCATGACATGCATGTGAAAAGAGTCAAGTTAAGTCTTATTTCTGAGCTAAATTTGGATTTCATCGAAAAAAAGGATGGTATGATCAACCCTGTGTTTGAAAGGTTATGTGCTTTAAAGGTCACTTGGCATAACTTATTGACAAGTCCAGAGGGCACAATAAAATTTGGCAATTATGGAGACCAATACATCAAGTACAACCGTTTAAGCTCTTTGAAGAAGTCGAAAGAGGCGTATACAACCCATACAGAAAGGCCATCTTTCTCAAGAGCTAACTCACAACCCTTGTTGGATGGTAAATCTACATCTTTGATCAAGTTGCCCAAAAGTGGAATTGATGGTACCCCGTTCAAAGGACAGAAGACTTCGCCCTTACATTCCTATTTGTTACCAAAAGGAAATTATAGCTTGCCATTTACCGTGAATCTCCCTGCTAACCTTCCAGAAACGGTAGAGGGATTAAAACATGCTCTGCTGTTGTACAAGCTTCATTGTACCATAGAGAGAGGTAGGCTTGAAAAGTCATTACGAAAATCAAAGCACATAAGAATTGTGAGAACTTTGCACCCTAGAAACTTGAATCTGACCGATAGTATTGATGTCAACAATTCATGGCCAGGAAAGCTTCAATACAACGTATGTATCCCTAAAAAAGGATTGGCCATAGGCTCAACAGTTCCTGTTAAGATTTTGATTCTTCCTATCGCTAAAGGACTTACACTTAGTGGATTACATGGATGCATAGTACAGCATGTCTCTATAGCTCACTCAGGAGGAATTCATTCAGATTTTGTCGCAATTGGAGATCAAGAAATGCCGTTTCTGGAACCTAATATAGCAGACGAGTGGCACATCAAAAGCTCTTTTAAAGTTCCAAATAGCTTGAAAGAGATCACGCAAACCTGTGACCTCAAAAACAACATTTTGCAAGTCAGACACCGTTTGAGAATATCATTGAAATTGAAAAACAAAGAAGGGCATATTAGTGAGGTAAGAGCCAATTTGCCTGTGTATATCTATATGAGTGAGAATTCAGGACACGTGAATGGATGCCATTATGAAGTAGACTATAGCGGGCAGTTAGTAGCTGACTTCAGCAAAGAAAATGTCTTGTTTAAAAAGGACATGAGAGGAAGTTCTTCAAGAACAAGTACTCCAGATGAAGAATATGAGACTCTAAGTTTAATTGAAGAGGCACCGCCTGTCTATACTCAGCACTATTTGGATAAAGTATATGATATGGCACTCCCACAAAGTCCATTCGAGCAACTTAAAGGATTCAGTGTACTATCAACGCCCGAAGAAGCTAACTTTTCAATGCAAAGTATCACTGGCTATTTCGATATCCCTAAAGAAAGACTCATGCCAGATACAAGGTCGCATATCAGATCGCCAAGCATAGATATATTGAACAAGATTCCGTCTTACGATGAGGCCGCCGACGAAGATGATGAAAATCAATTAGAATTGGCACCTTCATATAGCAATGGCGAAAGGCGCTCAGCTGAGAACTCCTTGCCATCTCTTTCTCCAGATTTTTCAAACATGATTCCGAAATCAAAAAGTGCACATTTTGGGGCAAAAAGGAGACCTCTTTTCTCCAAGACTATGAGGCCAACAAGTTCCAGACAACATCAACGGCCTTAGTTCTTTGTTTCAATTAAATAGGTGTGAAGTCTTCTTTCAGTCACTTCCTACAAGACTCTACCTCCTCACTCGAACCCGCCCTGTACTTAGTTATACGATGCAAAGAGAAAAGTTTCAGAACTACGACATATATGAAATCAATAAAGTATAAAAATAAAGTTGCAACTGAAATCACCTGGTTTATAGATACCTGTATACAAAACACATTTTTGATTTTTCAGTTCGACACGTTACAGGAGACGTATAGACCTGGACATATATACTAGTAGTTATACGTTTGTGTTTATTAAATTATTGTCAGTATGGCTGATGATCAGCAGCAGATTGCCACCTCAAACCAAAGGTCTCCCGTTGCTCTCAATCTAGCTAGATATTTGAAGGATAACAAAGTTCTCAAACAGAGAACTGGGTTATTGAACAACACTGAAGATTTAGATTTTTTCAGATTTAAGAGGTTAGAGAGAGCGTTATTGAGTGACGACTATAAGAACAAACAAAAGATACAAAAAAATGGTCTCATTCCGATATCTGATAAACAAGAGGTAGCTAAAGCGTTTATCCTTTTGATTCAAAATCAACTCATAATTCCAGTCGAGAAGCTTCATTATGCAGATATTAAAAAGGTAAAGGGGTGGAAACCTAACAGACAAAAGCCTACATTGAAGCCTACTCAGAAGGCAAATTTGGATCCGAACTCATATTATGGTTGGACCTATGTAAGGCCGAATCCCTTTATATTTTTGTACAGTATTCTTACAATCAGTGGAATATTTGCTGTCGTACTATTCCCGTTGTGGCCATCTTTCATGAAGATTGGAGTATGGTACTTATCTATGGGAGCGTTATGTGTTTTGGGATTGTTTTTCGTCCTTGCATTAATCAGACTTGTCATATATATTGTATCTTTGATCGCATTCCCCAAACCCTTTTGGATATTCCCTAATTTGTTTGAGGACGTAAGCGTGATAGATAGTTTCAAGCCTTTGTATGGATGGGAAGAACCTAAAAAGCTGAAAAAAAAGTCGAAGAAAACCAAGGTCTCCGCCAAAGGAAAGGAGTCGAAGGAGACTACCCAGACATCAGCTAGTGGATCTGATAGTACCGGTGTATCTACATCCAACACACTCGCAACTAAGAGAAGGGTCACTTTGGAAGATGTTGACGAGTAAATAATAAATAACTAGATATATCTTTATCATTTTTTAGCTAAGCTATCAAAACCTTCCGTGCGCGCTTAAGTCATAATCAGTAATGACCCTAAATTCGATTTTTAGTTATACCTCAGAGCTAAAGATGGTGCTTATTAATAACATTTCCTTTAACCAAAGTCATTCTTGTATCTCTGTGTCCACACCAAGGTATCACAAGATTTTCAATTGTGAGCCTTTTGGAGAGTTTTATTCTTCCAATCAGGGGACTAAAAGAAAGTCTATTTCACACACCGAAGATGACGATAACATAAAAGACAATGAAGACGAAGATCAGCCTACAGCTTACTTGAAGATGCTATTTTCTACCTCACTCACAATCATTGTTCCTGATTCAGGTGCCAAATTAGGGAACAGGTTACTAAAGATATACAACCTCAAACAGAACTTAAAGATATGCGAGTTAACATTCCCATCTAACATCATTGATATTCGACTTAATAGGAAAAGACTTTTGGTGTTTTTAGAGATTGGACAGATATACATATATGACTTAAGCTGTGTACGACTAGTCAAAATTTTAGAAGTTGAACCTTATGTTTGCAAAGAGCAAGGAGAGCAATTGGAGCTTATAGGCGATTTAAGTGCTGATGACAGCTCATATCTCATATTACCTTTGTCTATTATCAACGAACAGACAGACTTATTCAATACTGACTCCGGTAGTCAAACATCAACTCCCTTATCAAAACCCAGTGACTCCGCTGTGATAAACGCATTAGACCCCTGGATAGAGTTCACTCAAAAGAATGGTAATGGCAATTTCGCAAAAAAAGATGGTATTACACTAGATGATCTAAAAAGAGATGGAGACGGATGGGTGCTTATGTATGATACGATGAGATTGAAACCTGTCCTCATTTACAAGGCCCATGACTCTGCAATTGCTAAAATGACTATTTCTAATGATAACAAGAAAATAGCGACAGCATCGACTAGGGGGACTATTATTCGTGTTTCTCATCTAGAGCTCAACCCACTCGATGAAAACGATAGAGTGAAAATATCACAGATTACTAACCTTAGACGTGGACATCACCTGATAAAAGTAAACACTTTGAGTTTCAATCAAGAAAGTACAATTCTAGGGTGCGGATCAGAGAGTGGAACCATCCATTTTTTCAAATTATATGCCTCTGGTGACTCCGAGGAAGAAGAAACTACAAACGAAAGTGAGGCAGAGGAAGAGAGTAGTAAGTCTTCGGAAGACTTGAACGAAAACCTCGCTAATCTTCTAATTTCCAAGCCATCTACACAAGAGACAGAGGATAAGCGATACTTCAATTTCAATTTCAAGAAGCTGTCGAAATTGATCAATAACCAATACACTAAATCAATTATTAAAAAGCTTCCTTACAAAGATTACTTGGAAAATTTAATTTGGGTACCCCCAAGAAGGTCATTTGCATTTATAAAGCTTCCAGAGTACTCACCATCGCAATATTTCAAAAAAAACAACGTTGAAATAGGGTTTAATGGGCAGTTAGTATTGGTCGCTTCTTATCAAACTGGTATCCTTTATCAGTATCAGCTACCTAGGGAAAATGATTTGGACAAGCGAGAGGAGTGTTATCTCATCAATCAGTACAATCTAGTTTGAATGCTTTTGCCGGTAATGTATTATCTTTTTTCTTGGAACGGACTTGAGATTTGTAACCTGGCTTTTCATATAGGATTTAATAGATAACAAATCTAAAGTTTAAGGAGCATAAGATTCCGAGGTATTATATTTACACAAAACCGATAAAAAGTGTGGTAAGTGAGGAGAAATTTTTAGATCTCTAATCACAAGAAGACCGAAAGCGTCAAATTACAAAAAAGCATATAAAATTCATACTCTCAACAATTAACTACTATGATAAGGTCAAAATTGCCACGAATTTTCCTAAATAAAATACCACAGACTAGAGTAAATACAAGAATGTCATCTAACGCCTCTAATATTATTGGATATGCCGAAGACGATGTATTATTTTCCAACAAGAACTTAGCCAGGGTTATTACATTGAATAGACCAAAAAAGTTAAATTCTTTGAATACGTCAATGGTGAGTAAAATCACGCCCAGGCTTTTAGAATACTCAAAGTCATCGGCCAACAATTTGGTTATTTTGACTCTGAGCTCGCCCAAAGGATTATGTGCTGGAGGTGATGTTGCCGAGTGTGCAAAGCAAATCAAAGAGGGAAATCCAGGATATGCTTCCAATTTCTTCCAAACTGAATACAACTTGGATTTTCTCATCTCCACTTATTCAAAGCCATACATCTCTATAATGGACGGAATCACAATGGGAGGTGGTGTAGGATTGTCGGTGCATGCCCCTTTCAGAATTGCAACCGAGAAAACCAAGTTGGCTATGCCTGAGATGGACATTGGATTTTTTCCGGATGTTGGCGCAACATTTTTCTTGCCAAGGTTGGATGACAAAATTGGTTACTACTATGCTTTAACTGGTGAAGTTTTGTCTGGCTTGGATGCTTACTTTGTTGGTTTTGCGACACATTATGTTCCCTCCGAAAGAATCCCACACTTGATTAATAGACTTTCAAACTTGCAGCCCCCTGTCGTTAATGAGAAAGCAAATGATGCTTCCATCTTGAATAGTTCAAGGGAATATTATGCTCAAGTGAATCATGCTATAGAAGAATTCACCGAGACCAAGTTACCGGAAGGTTATAAATATCCCTTCACTAAAGAAGAAATCATTTTGATCAACGAAGCTTTCTCACAGTCGTCGCTCGAAAAGGCCATTGAAGTTTTCGAAAAGGATGGATCTGATTTCGGTGCGAAGGTGCTTAAAAAGTTTTCCACAAAGCCAACGTCATCTCTCAAGCTTTGCTTTGAGTTGTTGAAGCGTGGCGAAAAGAATTCAATCAAGGGACAATTTGAACTTGAATTGATCGCTGCTACTAATGTGATGAATATCAAACCAGAAGCAAACGATTTCGTCAAAGGTGTCTCTCACAAGTTGATTGAGAAGATCAAGTCTCCACCTCATCCAAAGTGGAATTCAGGGGAAGCCGTCTCTGATATTGAGATCAAAAAATTACTTGAGCCTTCCTCAAGTTCTTCGAAATTGGACGTTCCACTTATCCAGAAATTTTTTGGAATTGATTACAAATCGTACCCTTTCAATATGGGCTTGCCAAATAACGAAGATGTGAGAAAGTATATCACTGGTGAAGATGGATCGGGAAGGTCTTACTTACCCACACCGAAAGAGGTTGTGAAACATTTCTCTAGTGGTATCTCCAAGTTGGGAGCTGAGATCAAAATCCAGAAAATTTTGGATATCCATGGCGATGCCTCAAAGTACGATAACAAATATACATCATGGAAGAGTTAGCCATGATCCTATAGTAGTAAGTGAGGTATATAATGTACATAGATTTACTTGAAGATATTTTTTGTTCTATATATTACAGAAGGTATTGAAAGAAATGCCTTATTTAAACTTTTCTAAAATTAAATCTTCACCGAATTCTTCATAATCGGATTTTGAAACGAACCAGTTGTCTAAAGCTATATTAACGCTATTGGATTCTTCCGTCTTATCATAAAGCATTCCAGCTAAGTTACTTGCCCCTAGCCAACCTCCAAACTGTCTATTCCAAAATTCATTAATCTCTCCTGGTTGGTAATTGCTTATCGTCTGTATGTAATACGGGTTGAACCCATAGTTCGGAAAGTATTGAGCTGTGTAGGCTCTCACTTCATTCAAAATTCTATCAGGCAAACCGGTCACTAAGGAAGAGCCCCCTGTTATAACAATGTTGGATAACAAGTTCTTCAAGACATCGTTAAATCGAGCGAACCTGTTGCTGCTCAGACCTCCTGCTTGAAGTACTGACGACTCCAAGCTCTTCAAACTATGAAATATAAGATTTACTAAACCATGGGTTTGGGGTTTGTCAAAGACGGGCTCAGGAATAGTGATATTTGATATCTTACTCAAGTGTGGTTGGAACAAGTTTGAATAAAAGTCTGTGTTGTCATTCTTGATCTGGAGTCCATTCAGAAGTTGGTAGTCAGGAGTGTTCGAGAGCTTGTACTCGTGTATAATATTTCGACTGACATAGAAGCTTTTGAAGGACTGGCTTGCAGGCAAGAATTTCTTTGGAATGAAATCATCTAAGCTACCGAAATGTTCAAAGTGATTCAAAATACCAAGATTCACAAAATCACCTGCATACTTAGTATGGAAGCAGGATTTGTGTTGTACTATTCCATCCAAAATTGGCGTAACGCTGGTAACAGCTGCCCCAATATCAACGACAAGACCAGTTGCCTTTCCGATATGGTAAAGCTGAGCCAACGGTGTCTTCACAATTGAGAAAAGGGGAACTTCTAGGGTCTCAAAAGCTATTTGGGTAGCCGCTAACCTATTCTTTGAAGTATTCCACGTTTGCTCAGTCAAGGCCAATGGAAACTCTTTTGAACTGACACTATTGTTATTATCAATGTTATCATAAACATAGTTCCAGTTGTCCACAATACGATCATAGTCATAAATCAAGCCATTGTCCATTAAGGTCATAACCTCATTGGAAGGGTTTGATAGAATTTCGTCGTCTCCAATCACGACGTTTGACCCGGTCGAATCAACCAGATAATTGGAATTGAACACCAACGATGGTAAGTCTTCAAGAGCAAAACCGGCCCTGGTTGAAAATGACCCATTATCTATAACGATTGCCGGCGATGTATATACCATAATGTTTAATTGTCGCTCGTGATAATATTCTCTGCCCTGTTGATAAACACGTCTTGCTCGGGCTCAATCTCTTGGTTCAACCCGAAGATTTTATTTTGTGAAACCTGCATTTTGTGGTATTTCTAGACCTTTACTGATTACTGAGAGGGTAATTTGAGAGAGGTAAATTTTAACAACGAATGCGAAACAATTAATCTCTATCATACTTCATTAACAAAAACTAGGGTATGCTTCGCTCTTATAGACCAAGAATAAAGGCGCTCCATAAGAGATGTTTGAGTACGGCCTCCGTGCCAACTCCTAGGTTTCAAACTACCGTTTTGAATAATGGTTTAACAGTGGCGAGTGAATTCATGCCTGGAACGAGAACTGCCACTGTAGGCGTTTGGATTAATGCTGGCTCAAGAGCTGACTTTTCTAAGAGTAGTGGTACTGCTCATTTTCTTGAACATCTTGCATTCAAAGGAACAAATAGAAGAACTCAACTAAATCTTGAGTTGGAGATCGAAAACCTTGGATCCCAAATTAATGCTTACACATCAAGAGAGAATACAGTTTATTATACAAAATGCTTAGCAAAAGACATTACGCAAAACATAGACATACTCAGTGATTTACTCACTCAATCGAAGTTAGACGAAAGAGCTATAGAAAACGAAAGGCATGTAATTCTACAGGAGAGTGATGAGGTGGATAAAATGTATGACGAAGTTGTTTTTGATCATTTACATGCAGTGGCTTTCAAGGGACAAGACTTAGGCAGAACCATCTTGGGGCCAAGGGAGCTAATCAAGACTATAAACAGAGGGGATTTGGTGAATTACATCACTTCGAACTACAAAGGTGATAGAATGGCATTGATCGGTGTTGGTGCAGTAGATCACGAAGAGCTAGTAGATAAGGCGCAGACGTACTTCAATCACATAAAAAAGAGTGACAAACCATTCAACCAAAGTGGAGGCAATTTACCCATTTTCTATGGTGATGAAATTAGAATTCAGGATGATTCTCTTCCAAATACCCATGTAGCGTTGGCTGTTGAAGGTGTCAGCTGGTCAGCTCCTGACTTTTTTACAGCGTCAGTGGCAAATGGAATAGTCGGAACCTGGGATAGATCCATCGGTATAGGTTCCAACTCTCCGTCGCCTCTTGCTGTAACTGCTGCTACAGGAGGACCTAATCAGACTCCAATTGCGAATTCTTATATGGCGTATACAACCTCATATGCAGACACAGGATTAATGGGAGTGTATTTCACTGCAGACAAAGATGCAAATCTTCATACATTCATAAACGCGGTCATGAAAGAGTGGGGTAGATTAAAGTCAGGAGATATAAGTGAAGATGAAGTAGAGAGATCAAAGGCTCAGCTCAAGGCTTCACTAGTTTTAGCTTTGGATGACTCCACTTCTATTGCTGAAGACATTGGTAGGCAGTTGGTGAACACAGGTTTCCGGTTGTCTCCTGAGGAAGTTTTCGAAAGGGTTGAAGCAATCACAAAAAAGGACGTTGTCGATTGGGCGAATTACAGGTTGAGAGAGAAGCCAATTGCTTTATCAGCGATCGGTAATGTGAAAACAATACCCTCACATCAAGAACTTTCTCAAGGTATGTCGTTATGATTCTATATACATTGTAAAAAGTATAAATTTTTTAATAAATCATTTTTGTATTATTTGCTCCGTCGAGTCTACCAAATCCTCTTCATCCCCCTCGTCTTCCTCATCAGCATCACCTTTGAGAATAGACGTGCCCGGCACTCTCTTCATTATTTCAGGAGGCTTGAACAACTTGCCTATATTTTCAGTCCACCTTTTTCTTTTATCCAATAATGCCCTGAGACCTATAATTGCAGATTGTTGTTGCAGTGGTGTCATTTCTGCCTTTTTCTTCTTATTTTTTGCTCTTAATCTTTTTAAGTAGGCCTGGTCAACTTGTTTATCGAGATCTTCCAAAATTGTATTGTATTCCTGATAGGCCATTTGTTCTTCCACTAGCTCGATCAACTTTTTTTTGTTTGCCTTGTTTCTTTGGACTGCGCCTTTAAGATCTTTTTGTAATGATCTGATTTCCGCAGACACTTCATCGTCTTCTTTATTCATTATCCAGTCATCATTATCAACAATAGACTCTCCATTTTTCTTTAGCAAACGGTCATTGAATTTAGAGCTTTTCAAATCATCTTCATTTCTCGGTAAATTCATGAAAATCCCTATGCATTTCAACTCCCTCTTAAGTCGTTCCTCTATGGAATAAAAGTCGTTTGATTCTGATGTTATTTTGTAATCATCCCCAAGATCAAGCTGTGTCATCACCTGATCATCAGCATTTGCGTTTTCATCGGAATAGCTTTCATCATCGTGACCACTACCTTCATGAGAGCTCAAAATAGCAGATAACAATCTACTTGATAAAGGACCACAAGATATCTCTTCCGTGTACAACTTCTCATCAGAGAGATTGTCAATTGTTCCTTTAGGTTTGTACGACTCTTGAGGAGACAGATGATATTGAGGAATGTTCAACTTTGCACCCAAAGAGGGATCTTCTTCAGCCCATAAATTTGCATAGAACCGTCCAAGCTTTGGAATTATATAAGGGTGTAAGTTTGGATCATAATTCGTTTTTTCAAATCCAGGAGGTAAAACATATTTTTCACTCAAAAATTTCAATTCCTCATTTGTATATGGTCTAAAGTATGACTCTATGTATGATTGAAATGTTGTGAACTGTACCTGATTACTAGGAGGTTTGGTTTTGGAAAAGTCAATATCTGGAATTTTACCAGGTAGTAAATCTTGTAAATCATTATCAGGATATGACGCAACCCCGTACTTCTTTTTCAAGTAGTCCTTTCCTTGAGTTTCCAATCCATTATGATCTTCTGAAAATAAGCCAAGATCTGCAATCGCTTCTGCAGACAATGTTTGAGATGGCACAAATTCAGATTTTGGGTTCTTGATTCTGGTATCGTTATCATGAGTATAAGAACCTGTTTGTACGGGGGGTATTGAATCTTCTGCATTCTTTTTATTCCCAATGTCTGAAGAAGTAGATTCCTCTTCCTCCTCTAGTTCAGCTTTAGGCAAAGAGCTCACACGTCTCTTCTTGAATACCCCTTCATTATCATCTTCGTCTACATCGTCATCATCGTCGTCGTTTTCACTATCATTCTCATCACGCCTTCTTTTCAGCTTCGAGGTATTATTACCTTTTTTATTGAAATCCACGTTTGATTCTTCGTCTTCATTATTTCTTATATTGTCTTTCAATAATGTTATTCTGCTCAATACCTCTTCATCAACATGTTCTATTTGTTTCAATTGCTTCGCTAAATTTCCAAAAAGTTTGTTCACGTTCAATAAAATGTTCAAACTTGGCACTTTATTGACGGACTCACCTTCTAAAAAGCCAACTTTCGAGTCGTAATTTAACTTGAGCTCATCAATGATATCATCCAATGTAGTCGAAGCAGAATGAGGATCCAGTGTCATTTTAATTCAATACAGCACTGGAAATACCTACAAAATGTTTCATGTGTAGGTCAAATGTCAACAATCAATGTGCAAATGTTATCTGTTCAAAATGTGTTTAGGTTTATCTATGTCACAGTATCGTGAAGTATTTTCGACACTTCAAACAAAGCCTGTCTATACTGCATATAATACATATAGTATCAAAATATATACAAGAACCTATGTATTTAAATGGGAAACTTAAGGTGTGAACTTTGAAAGATATTCGGCATCCTTATGATCCTTCACCTGCTTTACTAAAGTTTTCATGATGTTGTACCTTTTCGTAGGGGCATCTTGAGGTCTTTTCCAAGCATCTAAAAACTTCACCTGCGACTTCTTGGGCTTCATATGACGTGTATCCAACGGAATATCATTAAATGTTTCTTTCAACTCGACAGCTCTTCTCAATAGCTTGTTGAAAGTGTTTACCAACGAGCGGGCATTTTGCGTAGCTTCCGGATATTGACTGGTTGAGAAATGTATCTCATTTTTGTGATAGTCAAATTTATTGCCAGCTAATAGCTTCAAATTTCTTTCTTGGCTTTCTGTTAATCCCAAATCTTTTATATTGCACTTTAGTTGCACCTTCCTGTTCGTAGAATTACTTTCGCTTGAGAAGTCAGAACTGAAAGTTAACAGCAAAGGAGTTTCGACTGCAAGAGATGGTTGATAGTCTTGACGGAACTTAGCTAAAAGAGGCATCTCGAATGCACTTATTCTTGTAAGTTGTTCAAGTGAGCGCTTACTGTGTGGGGTCTCTCCTTTGTTGATAACATTTGTGTTACTTCTCTTTGGTGGTAATCCTCTTATGTTAACAGGAGTATTGTTCATGTGTCTTTCCTTGAAATTATCAATCTCATATACATAGTCTAAGGTAGGTCTTACCTTACTTAAGCTTTCAAATGTGGACAAAATAGCATTCCTCTCATCGTCATTGGGTACATATTTATCACCCAAGTTCTCTTTTCTCAAATTATGCAATTCAAAAATTCTATCAGCAGGTAAACCGACCCATTCATGAGGATTAAGGTAAACAGATTTACTTGCAGTATTCCTAGAGTAAGCCCTCAACGAGAGTTTGCCTATTGATGGGGTCACAATTTTATTCAGGAGCATTTTTGTTAAGCTTAGAGACACACATACACTGACTTTTAGTATCAATCTCGATCCTAAAATATAATGAAAAATTTATTGCCTTTCGGACACTACTTTTTTCAAATATAGATCTACTATTATACATCCGCTACGCATTTGAGTATGAATAAAACCTTAGAAGAAATTCGCTTATAATATTCGAAGGGCCGTTGGTGCAAGAATAATTGTTTCAGTTCTCACGTTTTACTATTGGTTCAATTCCTTTTAGATTTGAGTGTTCAGGAGGTAGCTTTGGCTTCTTAAAGTTACATTTTTCCTCTTCTTCTTCTTGTTCTTGTTCTTGTTCTTGTTCTTCTTTCTTCGGTCTTTTTGGAACTCGCAGGAAAAATTGGGTTATACTCTTTTGAGAATCTTTCACTTCTCTTATCAAATATTCACCTTCAGAAGAGGTGCGGCCTACATCTATAGATACTTGATATGCTTTAACATGGGTAGACCCTTTGTTATGAGTTGTATCCAATGATGTGTCCAATAAATTTTCAGTCCACTCGTAATCGGCTCGGAGCCAATGAAACCATTCTTTTGAACCGGGCTCTAGAAAAATTGGTTTCCTAGAGTGTAGCCAACTTATATCGTTCTCATCGCTTGCAGTTGCGGGCCCAGTAATGATTGTGAATGTTGATAAATATTCCTTTGATTGACCGTATATGTGACCATAATTCATGTTGAACGAGTAGAAACCAGCCAAATAACTGATGGGATACTTAGAGTTCGATACGAAATAAGGTGTTTTACTATTGTCTTTCTGTTTCCATTCAAAGTAACCTTGAATTGGGATGACACATCTATTGTTTTTACAGCAGTTCCATACACTTTGCTTGTGCATCAACGTTTCCTTTCTGCAATTAAAATATTTCGACTGATACTTTTGAATCTCCCTTGAAAACTCTGGGCCCCGTTTGCTAGCTCTGGGATCTTTAGGTTTCGCCCAATTCGGTACAAGCCCAAAACTCAGCGACTCACAGTAGTAATTCATTTCTTTGGCCCTCTCATCGTAGTTCAGAGCATAGATAATCAATGCCCTGTTTGTCGGTGCAATATTAAATGAGGGTCTGAAGTCCTCTGCATTGCTGAAATCAACTCCAATTTTTTGATTTTTTGTATGGATCCGAGCTTCATACTTCTTGTCTGATATCTTCTGAAATGAGCAATCAGTATTAGCACAATCATCAATGGTGCCACTATTGTTGCTATTTTGATTTTCAGTTGGATCTTCAATCAAGGTCTCATTGAAGTGATGGGGTAAGTCATTAATGTTCTACTGTATTAGTACCAAGTTCTCATTAAGTCGTTAAATCTAAAACTTACTATTCCTAATGCAAACCTACCACACATTGTAATGGGATCAAACTATATCTTCTACACTATAGTTCTCGCATGCCTCGTAATCAGATTTAAGCAACGAACTGTATACTGAATTATTTACCTGTCTCTGAGACGGAACGTGATTCTTTTTCGATCTCTTGATCTTGAAAGTAATCTGGTTGGTACTGCATGCCAAGAAACTCGTCATATGATCTTTCAAAGTTATGGCTACAATCGGGATCATCAGAATACTGATCTTTTTCTTGGCCATCAAAGTAGTGAGGCTGGTCCTCTTTGCTCAAAAACTCATCATATGAATAACTTGGCTTGTTGTCTTGACCCGAATCATATTTCTTCAAATTGTGTAACGTTTCATTTTCATTCTTTAATTCACTGACCTCACCGTTGATAAACTTTTCAAGAAGTTTTGGGTCATTCCGAAGTAAGTTTTGCATTCTCAATCTCAATTTTAACCTAGACAATGCCTTTTTAGAACGAATTTTTTTCATCATATTATGCCGCGATGCTTTTGATTTTGATTTGGAGTTCAAGTACTCTTCATTTAACAATCGTTTTTTAAACTTCTTAAACTTCAAGTAATTTTCATCTTTCTCTTGAGCTTCTAATAACTCATGAGTGGCAACATCAGAGTCTTCAACACTCCCTAAATGTGTAGTTTCAACAAATTTCATATCACTGAGTTGATCCGGCATGTATGATTGTTTCACCTTTCCATACTTATAGTTAGGATTATACTTATACGATTCTCCATATCCTAGCTCTTTCATTAATTTCGTTGGGGCATTTCTCAAGTGTAATGGTATTGGAATAGCATTGAACTCTGGCTTCTCATTTAAAAGCGATTGAGCGCTCCTCAATGCTCTGTAAGACTTTGTAGACTTTGGAGCTCTCGCTAGTTTAACTGCGCAATGAGCTAATATGATTTCACCTTCTGGCATTCCAACAAATTCGACTGCTTCTTTGACAGAAATTGCAAATGGTAGACAGGAGCTATCTCTTACACCGATATCCTCACTAGCTATAACTATCATCCTTCGTGCTATGAATAAAGGGTCTTCTCCTCCACTTAACATCTTTGTGAGATAAAAGATAGCAGCGTTTGCGTCTGAGCCCCTAACAGACTTATGAAAGGCACTGATGGTATCATAGTGAATGTCTCCTTGTCTGTCGTACATCAGTATAAAGTTTTCAGCGCCCAAAAGAGGTTTCAAAACCTCTTTTGTCACAATGATAGCTCCGATTTTTGATGATTTGACCTCCTGTGCTTCCTTATAATTAGTAAAGCGTGAGTTAGAAAGGTATGCATGCAAAGTCTCCAATAAATTTAACGCCGTTCTAGAATCCCCAGCACTCAACTCGGCAATATACTTAGCTGCATCTTTCTTCAAAGCGATGTGATGCAACCCATGTATGTACTTTCTTGTTTTATTGATGTGGTAAAGTCCTTTGAAGATTATTCTAATAAGTGCATCTGTTGATAACGGGCGCATTATGAATGTGTGCATCCTTGATAAGAGAGCATTATTGAGATTAAACGAAGGATTTTCTGTTGTGGCACCAATGACAGTAAGAGTACCTTTTTCAATTACTGGCAATAGCAAGTCTTGAACCCCTTTATTGAATCGATGTATTTCATCAAGAAACAATAGAGTCTTTCGCCCAGTAAGCCTCTTTTCATTTTCTGCAAGCGAAAATGCTTCCCTTAACTTTTTGGAGTTGCCTTCAGACCCCGATAGTTCAATAAATTTATGACTAGTTGTTCGTGCAATTATGCGAGCTAAAGATGTCTTTCCGACACCTGGGGGTCCCCACAATATAAAAGAAGGAATATTGTAAGATTGTACAATGTTCTTCAATATCCCAAATTCGCCTAAAAGATGTTCTTGACCGTGAAAATCTTCAAGAACTCTAGGACGAACACGTTGGGCCAAAGGGAGAGAGGATTCTCTTTTCAAGGAAATGAAAATCTGTGTATCCGAAAGTTGATCGCTCTCATCTTTCACGCTCTTTATTTCACTTGAGCTGCTCTTTTTAAATGGTTTAGTATGAGACACATCTGAGTTCTCTGATTGATTCTTAGTCTCATAGGGAATTGAAGGATTAGTCTTGTCATCGGTTATATCATGATATGGAGCACCAGAAATCGTATTGTCTTGTACCGTCTTGGAGTCTGAATACTTTTTATTGTGTGCCTGAAGTTTTCTTTCAGCAATCAATATGCTTGTCAACGTAGGCTTTTCCTTTTGACCTATTTTCCTCTCAGGCTTCTTTTTCCTATCGGAGGAGTCTAATCGCAATCCCAATACAGAAAATGCATCTTTGAATTCTTTCTTGTGAGCCCCTCCTTTATCTTCATCTCTTTCTTCTTTCAAATCAACATGCTCTACTATATGTAATTTGTCATCATTTTTTATGTCAATCAGCTCAAGATTATCCAAACAACTATTAACATGAGCCTCTAGTAATTCGTCCGGGAAGTTTTGGAAACAAACAGGACATCGGCTATCCATGACCGTTCTACCTTTGAGCGGATTCAGGGACTTGATTCAATTGAACGCGCGTACATATTAATTTTTACGCGATAACAAATTATCATTGCTGAAAAACTAATTATTCGTGAACTTTAATTGAAAAACCATGACAGTAGATCTTATTTGGAATAAGCTTTGCATATCCCCAATTGAAGTGACTTTGTCTAAAGTATTAAGATGCGGACAGACATTCAGATGGAAAAATATAAATAATACTTGGTCCTTCACTACTGATGATAGAATAATTTTACTCAGACAAGATGACGAGCATATACATTATTCATGGATCATGCCCAATAAGTCCCATTCAAAAAGCACTCAGGAATCAGACGAAACTCTTAGATTTATAGAGGATTACTTCAATGTATCCGTTAAAGTTGAAGGGCTTTATGATCAGTGGATTAAACGAGACAAATTGTACAAAGGTATCAAAAAAAGTTCACCTTTTCAAGATTTTACTGGTATACGTATTTTGAGGCAGGATCCTTGGGAAACCCTAGTATCGTTTATTTGCTCTTCAAACAACAACGTGAAGAGAATCTCGAAGATGTGTGATGTGCTATGCACCGAATTTGGTAGATATTTAAGCGAATATGAAGGATTTAAATATTATACATTTCCCACAGCGGAAGATTTGTCCCATCCCTCGATAGAGCGAAAGCTAAGAGATTTAGGGTTCGGTTATCGAGCTAAATTCATTAATCAAACAGCTCGCCAGATGGTGGATGAAACAAATACTGATATCAGTATTGAGAAGTTGAATAATCTTAGAAATCAAGATTATGAGACAGCTCATGAGTTCTTACTACAGCTCATGGGAGTTGGCCCGAAAGTTGCGGACTGCATTTGTTTGATGTCCTTGGATAAACATGATATCGTTCCTATAGACACTCATGTTTATCAAATTGCCATCAGGGATTATAAGTTCAAAGGATCAAAGCAGCGTAAGACTTTAAATAAAAAAATTCACCAAGATATCAGGCTACTTTTCAAAGAAATTTTTGGATCTTATGCTGGCTGGGCTCAATCGGTTTTATTCACAGCTGATCTAGTAGATTTGAACAACGGTGTAAATAGTATTGAAGCAGTAAAAGTGGAAGAGTATAAATCATTGGAATCTATAACTAACTCTGAAAAGATCACACATCTAGGTAAGACTGAATCATAAAACCAACCTTTTAAGAGACTTAATCGGTTCCTTCTCTTAGATTGAAAACAAATTGAAATTGAATATATAATAAGTTAGGAAAATACTATCGGCTATCATAGCTGATAACTTTAATATCAAAAGGGTTCCATTTAAAACGAAAAGCTCTCTTCTCTTTATCTGCTTGGTTTTTCTTATTTTCCTATATTATTTCTCTGTCCTGAGTCCATGCGAGGGAGTGGTAAAAAACAAAATTTATTCTAAGACAAACTATTTGGTAAATACACGATCTTTCTTACTATCAAAAATTATTTTGGCTGCGAATTAACTTTAAATTCTCACAGCGACTACCAACAAATTAACTATTCATTAATGATTTTCCAGTGGTTCTTGCCTTCGCTTCTGATATTTGACGACACTTAAAGACACTGCTTTCGAAATAATACCTTGTCTGGTTACCCGGACATGAGTACTCTTAAAGATTTGTTTTCCTCTAAATGCTAGTTAGCTACTGCCAACTAGTACCTAGAGGAAGATTGTGTTGTGTAACACAAACAAATCGGACAACTGAAGCTTAATCTCAGMAGATCGTAACAACAAGGCTACTCTACTGCTTACAATACTCCGTTGTACATTTAAGTCGTATGCAAAGGATTTATCCCCGCGCATGATGACATTGCTATTCGCCGGCAAGCACACAAATCCTTTCCGATAAGTGTACCATTGCCAGCCTGCTATGGTCTAGCGACTCAAAGAGCCTTATTCGTATCCAACTAAAATGTGCGAGGCAAGAATCATCGCTTTCTAGCATGGATTCTGACTTAGAGGCGTTCAGCCATAATCCAGCGGATGGTAGCTTCGCGGCGTTGCCTGATCAGACAGCCGCAAAAACCAATTATCCGAATGAACGGTTCCTCTCGTACTAAATTCAATTACTATTGCGATAACATTCATCAGTAGGGTAAAACTAACCTGTCTCACGACGGTCTAAACCCAGCTCACGTTCCCTATTAGTGGGT